>CM040122.1:67997527-68657695 GCA_022559845.1 Amorphophallus konjac | reverse complement strand
CTGAAGCCCCCGTAGGGGCATCAAAGAATAGATCGGGTGACGGTTGGTATCCACCACCGCCGCGCGGATATGTCAAGCCGAAGGTGGTTTCCCACATCACGGCTTCTGGAAATGTCGGCAGGGTGACACCCCCAGCATTATACCCCAAAGCTAAGGAAGCGCATGTTGATCGACAGCACGATCGCATCGGAGTCCCGGCCGGCCTCACCAAGCCAGTCTCCGGCCTCGATGGTCCCACTGTCGAACCTTTCAAAGCCTGGGAGGTGGCACAAGAAGATGGGCCCAGCAGCTTGTTCTATACGGCTGAGGAGCATCCCACTCAGGAAGATGCAGACTACAGCCTCCCTGAGGATCTAGCCGACCCGCGGGTTCCTGTTCAGGGTCTGGCATTTACCACTGATCGAACGGCCAGGATGTTTCAAAAGCAACACATCCCTCCCGATCAACCTCAAAAACGCAAGGAAGCTTTCCAGAAGATGTGGTATCCTGTAAATCTGGACAAAGAAATGAGACGTGTCTCTTAACATCTGGGTCTGGGCTTCACCCTGGAAGACTACTATTACAGTGGGCGGTACGAGGTGGATACCATCTCCACCTTCTATCCAACTGAAGACAGCCCTCTGGGGGCAACCTTTGATGAGTATCCGGCGGAGGCCGAACATGCTGAATTGGCCCTATCCGGGAATCAACAAATGGAGACCTTGATCTCCTACCGATGTTGGGAGCAGGTCCGTCCTGAGGAAGCGGCCTTTCAAGCCGAATTTGATACGGCTGATAGCAGCGAAGCCGAGGACATTCAAGAAGCAGGAGTCTCTCCCTCTACAGGGGTCCTACTAACGACAACTTCAACACCCTTTCTGCCAATCAGGGAGGTCTTGGTCAACTCCAATCAAGGGGAGCCGGCTACCATGAAAGAAAGGGCCACTTCTGTGGAAGATACAACTGTCCCAGAAGGCGAGAGTCCCTCAACTTCTGCCACAAGTCCAATATGCTGTCCGAGTCCGGCGACAAACAACTACCGGCCTGTCATGGCTGCAACCTCATCTACAAGCACTGAAGCTGTTCTCTCACCCTCAGGAGCTGCAACGGCAATGGATCTTCTAATAGAACAATCCACCCAGCCGCTAGCACAAGAGATCAAGAAACCTCAGGAAGCTCTGGCAGTGTCTGACGAGGAAGTAGAAGTGCTCGACCCTCAAGATGGTATTCCAGACTTCGTCGACCTCCAGCCGGCACCTCCGGAAATAGAAGACGGAGGCCAGGCCACAGTCGATGAACTAATAGAAGTCAACTTGGGAGATGAGGGGGACCCTAGGCCTACCTTCCTCAGTGCCCAACTATCCCCGAAAAAATGGGAGCTGTACATTCAACTACTACTAGAATACCGGGATTGCTTCGCCTGGACTTATAAAGAGATGCCAGGTCTAAGCCCTGCTGTCTCACAACATGAGCTGGCAATCAACCCTGAAGCCGAGCCGGTGAAGCAACCACCGCGGCGTATGAGGCCAGAGCTCATCACCCGAATCTGTGCTGAAGTTGACAAGCTCATTGATGTGGGATTTGTTGAAGAAAATCAGTACACCACATGGCTGGCGAATATCGTCCCCGTAAAAAAGAAGAATGGACAGATCCGGATTTGTGTCGACTTCCGAGATCTAAACAAAGCCTGCCCTAAAGATGACTTCCCGGTGCCAATAACCGAGGTCATGATCGATGCTACAACCAGCCATGAAGCCCTGTCATTCATGGATGGGTCATCCGGCTACAATCAGATTTGGATTGCGGAGCACGACCGGGTCCATACCGCTTTCCGAACTCCCAATGGCATTTATCATTACAAGAGAATGCCATTCGGATTGAAGAATGCTGGTGCAACCTATCAGCGCGCAATGACCAAAATCTTTGATGAATTGCTCTACCACAAGGTCGAGTGCTACATAAATGACCTGGTGGTCAAAACCAGAAGAAAAGAAGATCACCTGCAAGACCTCCGGATTGTTTTTCAGAGGCTGAGGCAGCATGAGCTAAAAATGAATCCTATGAAATGTGCGTTCGGAGTGTCGAGCGGAAAATTCTTGGGCTTTGTCGTCCGATATCGGGGGATCGAGATAGACCCCGCAAAGATCAAGGCGATTCAGGAGTTACCTCCACCAAGGAACATCTCCGAGCTGAGGTCACTACAAGGCCGCTTGGCTTACATTCGGCGTTTCATTTCCAATTTGTCAGGGCGATGCCAGCCTTTTCACAAGTTGATGATGAAAGATGTCCCCTTCTATTGGGATGAAGATTGCCAGACAGCCTTTGACAAGTTAAAAGACTATCTGAAGACTCCTCCAGTATTGGGCGCGCCGGTGAAAGGACGGCCGTTGATACTGTATATAGCAGCTACACATAATTCTCTGGCGGCAATGCTAGCCCAGAATAATGAAGAAGGGAAAGAACAAGCCCTCTATTACCTCAGTCGGAGACTGGTCAGAACTGAAGAGAAATATACTTATATTGAGAAGATCTGCCTGGCACTAATCTTCGCAGTCAAAAAGCTCCGGCACTATATGTTGTCGCATGAAATCAGCTTGGTGTCCAAGGAGGATCCCCTGAAATATATTATGTCCCAGCCGACACTCAAAGGCCGCCTAGGCAAATGGGCGGTAATCCTCATGGAGTTTGATGTCTCCTACGTGCCGCGCAAAGCCATCAAAGGTCAAGCTATTGCGGACTTCTTTGCTGAACATCCGATACCCGGGGAAAGCCCGTGGGAACCGGAACTTCCCGAGGATAAGACCCTAGAAGCCGCCCAAGTACAGCCTTCCTCATGGCAGCTATACTTTGATGGCGCTTCCAGAATTGACACCTCTGCTAGCGGGTCATCCAGGGTCAGAGCAGGGGCAGGCATAGTCTTGAATTCCCCGGAAGGAGAAGTGGTGCATACATCCTGCTCCATAAACAAACAATGCACAAACAATGAAGCAGAATATGAAGCCCTGATAATCGGGTTGCAGATTGCTCTGTCCATGGGAATTCAGATGCTGGAAGCATTCGGAGACTCCATGCTAGTTATAAAACAGCTGGAAGGAGAGTTCGAGGTGCGAAAGCAAGGGCTCCTCCCTTATCACCAGTTGGCAGCTCGCCTGATGTCGAAATTTTACTTCATCAGCATTAAGCACATCAATCGAGGCCGGAATGCTCAGGCAGACGCCCTCGCTAAATTGGCCAGTTCATTGGCGGTCCCGCCAGACACAAGCCTAAACATAACAGTGATCAACCGCCGACAGGTCCCCAGCGTAACAGAGGTTCTGGCCGACGAAGAAGAGATGGAAGTGGCAGTCATCGAAGGGGTTCAGCAGCCCGACTGGCGAGAACATCTCCTACGCTGGTTTCAACACCAGCAACTTCCAAAAGAAAAGGAACAAAGAATGAAGCTCCTGAGGATCAAGGATTCTTATGAGATGAGAAGCGGGACCTTGTTCTGAATTATGGCAGATGCTCGAAGGAAAGTCCAACTCCGTTGCTTGTCTTCAGCAGAAGCGGGGCGGGTTATGCAAGAAGTTCATGCAGGATCAGCCGGGGCACACCAGGCCGGTCCGAAAATGAAGATAGAGATAAAGAAATTGGGTTATTACTGGCCCGCTATATTTAATGATTACTGCAAGTTTGCCAAGGCTTGTCAGAAATGTCAAGAACATGCTAATGTGGCGAGGAGACCCCCGGTGCCACTACATCCCACTCTACCAAGTTGGCCGTTTGCTCAGTGGGGCACGGACGTGGTAGGGCCACTGCCGGCATCTTCGTCAGGATGCAGATACATCTTAGCAGCTACAGATTACTTCTCCAGATGGGCGGAGGCAGTAGCACTAAGAGATGTGACCGGAGAACTAGTTGCAAGGTTCTTCCGGCAGAATGTAATATTCCGGTTCGGGATCCCCAGCCGAATCATCTCTGATAACGGCAGCCATTTCAGGAATCAGAAGGTTTATCGGCTAGCTGACAAATACAAAATTGACTGGAGGACATCGTCCCCCTACAACCCTCAAGCCAACGGACTAGCAGAGGCTTTTAACGAAACCTTGTGCAAACTATTGGCGAAGACTGTCAAGTCTAACAAAAAAGATTGGGAAGAAAGGATGTACGAAGCGCTTTGGGCCTATCGTACTGTCTACAAGACCCCAACCGGCTGCTCACCCTTCTCCCTTGTCTATGGGTCGGAAGCTGTAGTGCCGATTGAACTCGAAGTTCCTTCATTGCGAGTTGCCATCCAGCACGGATTAGTCAGTGGTGAGATGACCAACGCAGAAAGAAGATTGGAAGAGCTCGCTGAGCTTGAAGGAAAACGCCTCCAGGCGCAACAAAACATCCAACTCTACCAAGCTCGCATGGCCCGTGCTTTTGACAAGTTAGTCAAGGGTCGAGAGTTCAAGAAAGGAGACCTGGTGATGGTCAAAAGAAGAGAAGTGATGGCCTCTAACCCCAAAGGGAAGCTGGTCGAAAACTGGGTCGGACCGTATATCGTCCGCCGAGTGTATGAAGGGGGTGCCTACGCCCTTGTAGACCACAAAGGAGCCGTCCAGTTCTCTCCCCTCAACGGAAAACACATTAAGCTGTATCATGCGGCGCAACCAACACACCCCGAGTGATCGGCCGGAACATACCCTTTACTTGGTTAGCGGCATTCCGCCCTAATCGAGCTACCTTTTTCTCGGTTAGTGGCATTCCGCCCTAATCGAGCTACTTTTCCTTGGTTAGTGGCACTCCCCCCTAATCAAGCTACTTTTCCTTGGTTAGTGGCACTCCGCCCTAATCAAGCTACTTTTCCTTGGTTAGTAGCACTCCGCCCTAACCGAGCTACCCTTTCCTTGGTTAATAGCATTCCGCCTTAACCGAGCTACTCTTCCTTGGTTTAGTGGCACTCCGCCCTAACTGAGCTACCCTTCTCCTTGGTTAGTGGCATTCCGCCTTAACCGAGCTACCCTTCCCCTTGGTTAGCGGCATTCCGCCCTAATCGAACTACTTTTCCTCGGTTAGCGGCATTCCGCCCTAATCGAACTACTTTTTCTTGGTTAGCGGCATTCCGTCCTAATCGAGCTACTTCCCTTGGTTAGCGGCATCCCGCCCTAATCGAACTACCTTTCCTTGGTTAGCGGCATTCCGCCCTGATCGAACTACTTTTCCTTGGTTAGCGGCATTCCGCCCTAATCGAACTACTTTTCCTTGGTTAGCGGCATTCCGTCCTAATCGAGCTACTTCCCTTGGTTAGCGGCATCCCGCCCTAATCGAACTACCTTTCCTTGGTTAGCGGCATTCCGCCCTAATCGAACTACTTTTTCTTGGTTAGCGGCATTCCGTCCTAATCGAGCTACTTCCCTTGGTTAGCGGCATCCCGCCCTAATCGAACTACCTTTCCTTGGTTAGCGGCATTCCGCCCTGATCGAACTACTTTTCCTTGGTTAGCGGCATTCCGCCCTAATCGAACTACTTTTCCTTGGTTAGCGGCATTCCGTCCTAATCGAGCTACTTCCCTTGGTTAGCGGCATCCCGCCCTAATCAAACTACCTTTCCTTGGTTAGCGGCATTCCGCCCTAATCGAACTACTTTTCCTTGGTTAGCGGCATTCCGCCCTAATCGAGCTACTTCCCTTGGTATAGCGGCATCCCGCCCTAATCGAACTACTTTTCCTTGGTTAGCGGCATTCCGCCCTAATCGAGCTACTTTCCCTGGATTAGGCAGTTTTCCACCCTAATCAAGCTACTTCTCCTTGGTTAGTGGCATCTCGCCCTGATCAAGCTACCCTCTTTCGGATCGCATTCCAAATAAAAAAAAAGAGAAAAAAAAGGGGGTTAAAAATAGAGATACCCCGCCAGACTTGTTCCTATAGCAGAACAAGTGCAAAAATGACTATAACCCGGCTGTGGCGAAAACCCGAAAGGGCGTCGCAGGCAAAATTGGGTACCCCGCCACGTGAAAACCCGAAAGGGCGCGCGGGCAAAAGCAAGAGGGGGCTGGCTTCGGCGAAAACCCGAAAGGGCGCTTGAGTCGGTAAAGTGGTAATTTCCCAAATGCCTCTCCTATTCTCCACCCAATAAAACTCCGAAGGGGACAATCATCAAAGTCCCACCGGGAATACTTAAAAAAACCCTTTTTGACCCTCGTCATCATCGACGAGATCGGTCGATCTCTGTCCATGACTTGGACCTTACGTCCTTGTTAATAACCTCATCTTTGCTTCGGCATGTAACCCATGTCGATGAACAAACCCTTTTTCGACCCTCGTCATCATCAGCGAGATCGGTCGATCTCTACCCCCAACATTGGACCTTACGTCCCTGTTGACAACCCCATCCTTGTTTCGGCAGTGACATATGCCGACGAACAAATCCTCTTCGACCCTCGTCGTCATCGGCGAGATCGGTCGATCTCTACCCTCAACTTGGACCTTACGTCCCTGTTGACAACCCCATTCTTGTTTCGGCAGTGACATATGCCGACGTATAAACCCTCTTCGACTCTCGCCATCATCGGCAAGATCGGTCGCTACCCTATCCGGTTTTTGTCACTATCGGAAAGACCGTCTACCCCTTTCGACCCTTGTCACCATCGGCAGGATCGGTCGCTACCCTATCCGGTTTCTGTCATCATCGGCAATACCGTCTACCCCTTTCGACCCTTGTCACCATCGGCAAGATCGGTCACTACCTATCTGGTTCTTGTCACCATCGGCAAGACCGTCTACCCCTTTCGACCCTTGTCACCATCGACAAGATCGGTAGCTACCCATCCGATTTTTGCCATCATCGGCAATACCGTCTACCTTTTCGACCCTTGTCACCATCGGCAAGATCGGTCGCTACCTATCCGGTTCTTGTCACCATCGGCAAGACCGTCTACCCCTTTTCGACCCTTGTCACCATCGACAAGATCGGTTGACTACTCTCTAACCTGGGCCCTCCGCCCTCGCTGACCAACAAAACATCATGGCATCAACATTTGACCCGTGTCAAGGGTCATAACACACCTCTCATCACCAGCGGCAAGATTCGCTAGGTGCATCTGCCTACGCTACCTATGTCCCACATTGGCAAAGGCCCCGTTCCGGGAACGGCTACATCGCGGTGGAGCGAACACCTCACCCCTTCCTTGAAGGCGTGAGCGCTCTCCTGCGCCATCAGCAAGTATCCCTAGGTTCGGGTGACCATCCAGAATAAAGAAAAGAAAGAAGGAAAAGAAGTCACGATTGATGGTGACGAAAAGAAATATTTCCATTTAATGAGAATGGGTGGAACACATTTTTTTTGCCCGGGGCATCCCCCGGGGGTACATGAGCTCCGAAGACAAAAAGGAGCATTACAAAAAAAAGAAAGAAAAAAAAAGGGGCAAGGTCACGGCAGAGGGCGCCGGAAGATATCTGCCAAGTCTAAAAGGCCCAGCGAAGGATATCGTGTCAACTCTTGCAAACGGGTCTCGGTGGCTGTCAGCTGGGATAACCTCTCGTCTAGTGAGGCAAGTTGTCCTTCAGCCAGGTCAGCCTCTTCCGTTGTCTGGATCTCTAGGCGCTCGCCCTCTTGCAGCTCGGCTTCGACCTTAGCAAGTTCCGAGCGCAACTCGTCCAACCGTGCCGCGAGGAGCATCCGATGTTCCGAGATATTGCTGGCAACATTTCTCAGCTGCCCCACGGTCGTCCTCAATGAACTAACGGCGGTGCGGCAATCTGCCTTCTCCAGCTTCGCGGCAGTCAGCTGATCAGAAACCTCTCGATTGAGGAACTCCCGCCTGTTGGCATGTTTTAACAACATCACAACCCGCGGGGTCCAATCATCCATTGGACAGCCAAATGCTAAAAGCGATCGGGAGAGATGATCTATCAAGCTTCTCAGCTGCAGATAAGTCAGGTTCGGAGAAGCTAGCATGGCCCGCTGGAGGTTATCCAGAGACTGCCACACCATGTCTCCAGAGAATTGTAGACCCAGTGGCGAAGTCTCGGGGAGCTGAAAGTCTACCCTGCTATCTACCTCGGCCCAGATATCATCGGCTACCCCGAGGGACGTCGACGGCATAGTCTGTACGACGCCCACATCCGGCCCGACTATTGCGGCTACATCAACTGAAGGAACCTCCACGATGGCAACTTCCTTGCTCGCCCGTTGCGGTGAGGCTACAACAACCGTGTCGGCAACGGAAGGCGCTGGCTCTTCCTGAGCAGTCTCACCGGTTGCTGAGGCAGGAGAGCCCTCTATGATCGACAGAGCTTTAATGATATCGGCCTCGCCCACAATAATTTCCCCTGCCTCTATTTCCGGGGGATCACTCGGCTTCAGCAATGACTCGTCACCAGCAACCAGGGCTTGAGCCCCTGCAACCTCGGGCGGGCCGCTGACCTCGACAGTCGCACCTGGTTCCTCCGAGGCCGCTGCAGCAGCATAGGTCCGTGGAAGCCGCAGGGCAATAGGCCTCACAACTGGTGGGAAGGCCGACTGACCCATATCCACATCTGGAAGGGGTATGCGGATCATTATAGCCGGCGGTACCACCTCAGCCTGCATTCCATATATGTACATCAGCCAGCTGGCTTGAAAATTAAAAGAAGTGCTGCAAGTGGGAATCGGAATACTTCCTACCTCAACCGGCACTATATTTAGGCCTCCCAAAGTGGCCTCTGAAGATTCTGGCCCTTCTCCTGTAGCCGGGTATGATGGCCCGTGCTCGGCTCCCAATAGCCTCGGAGGGCTAAACGTTGGCAGGTCGCTCTCATAAGCTGATGAAGCCCCGGCGTCCTCAGCCTCGGTGTCCGCCATCGGGAACCCCTCATCATCGCCGGAGCCGCCGCCGTAATCAACCTGTTCAGAAGAGGATGACTCTTCTGCTTGTCCTCTGATCTCCAGGACCTGAGCATGAACCGGGCCGCTGAGAGGAGGCCCTCTATCCAGAACCTCCTCGGCGATCGCCATCTCGGGAACATCTATCGGCGAAGTATCCAGGGGCTGGTCCCTTGGAAGCCCTTGCTCTCCGATGACAACCCCTGCCGAGGCACCAACCTCAGGGAGCAGTGTGGGCCGAATGTCGACTGGAGTCAAAGGACAATAAACAATCAGGACTTGACTGAAATTACAACATGCCACTGAGCTCTACGGGCAAGCTGCAAATTACCTTCTGTTTCTCGATGGGGTGTCGGTGAAGGCAAGTCGCCCTCAACAGAGGTCAAGGGGACTTCCCTCTCTCTCTCTCCAGCGGCAGCTCCGGTTGCCGCCTCCAACCCAACAACGGCAGGGATAGTGCCGGCAGCTACTGAAAAGAAAGATGGTCAGCCCAGGCGGCCGAAACAAGCAAATAAGCCATGCAAGAATAAGAAGTCACCTTCGCCTTCAGGCCCTTGCGCCCGGGAGGCCTCAAATTCAGAAAATGACGGAACCCGAGGAAGGGGAACCGTAGACTCCTCTTCAGCGGCCTTCCTCCGACGTGCCCGAGTAGCACGGGATTCTGCCCTCTTGGCTTTCTTAGCCCTGCTGATGGCCTCCCTGACCTGAGACCTGGTCCGCTTTCGCGAGTCCCCAGGGGGTAATGGCGTCGTGGTGGGAGCCGGCTCTGGAATGTTAAAATATGAAGGCTTCTGCGCCTTAGATATCAGCTCCCTACAGTGTCGAGTCGCTCCCGCAGAAAGACGGGCTGCGAAAACACATGAGTAAGAAGATGCACACTGAATATAGGGGAAGCAGCTCCAGGGCTGAAGAAGAAAACAGGCATTACCTGGCATCCCCGTATATCGAGGACTGAGTGGCCAGTAAAGCAATACTGGCGCCTTGTCCCGGGAAGCCGCCTCGCGGATCAGCCAGCATACATCACCAATTGTTTCACTTTTCTCCGTCAGTTGGGCCAAATCTTCATGGCCGCAGGAGGACAAGTGATGATATAAGCTCAAGTGGTCGAATCCCCAGCCGTCGACATACTTGAAGGATATTTGAAGCTGATGGTTCCGAATGGCTTCTAACGGACTGTCAACTGAAAGCCCATGAGAATGAAGTAGGGCGAATATCCAGGGGGTGGTGGTGTACAAGTCAGCCCGCCTGTTTTCCCTCCCGATGAAGGTCCGATAAGGATGAAAATGGTCGACTTCCGGGCGCCAGCTCGCCATACTAGGAAGGGGTTCTTCCACCGGAAGGGGGATCGTCTGGAGAGCAACCCTCTCACTACTAACCCGGCACAGCCCCCAGAGAGTCTTAATATAATCATCCCTCTGGATCTCTGGCATCTTCGGGTCGGCTCGGGACGACTTGCCCTTCGCAGCTTTCCTGGCTTCTACATATGCCGCCACCTCAGTATTGGACCAAGATTTCAGCCTCTTCAAGTAGGCTGGATCAACATCCAGAATGGGCTCCCGCTGGGAGTCTAAAAAACGGCGTTCGGCAGCATGCCAGCAATCCTTCCGGAAATTCCGATAAAAGCCCGTTCGTGCATTCCACCACTTGATGAAGTCTGGAGTCACTCGGGGCAGGCGAGCCGGGGTTGGCACCCTGAATGATACATCCTCTCGGCGATGGAAGTAGTCCCACCATCCACGGGCTTCATCAGTAGCCGTCTGACCAGCCCGGTGTCTATTCGGCAGATTGAACCGGGCTGAAGAAGAAGGAATTTGCTGGTCATACCCAAAATTCCGGCTGAAACGGAAAGGATAATACGGCTCCAGCCACAGCAAGCCGCTTTTCCTGAAGACTAGAACACTGGGGCGAATAGACAACGCCCATTCCACCAGTTCCGGCTCCAAGATTGGCCTTGTGCTCTTCGACCCGGTCAGCTGATGAATAAATTCCTCTGTCTCAAATAATCGGCATTGCCGCATCCTGTTGACAAGAGGGCTGGAGCTGGCAGCCAAACTCCAGAAATGCAGAACGCCAGGGGAATCTGTTGGAACTGTCGTCAACTTCCCCCGAATGGCGAAAAGCTGGTCCGCCAGTGAAGACGGTTCAGCACTGGCAAATTCGATCATCCGCGGCAAAGGACGATCTGACTGCATTGACCGGGGAGCTGCTTCCGGAAATAGGGTGCAGACCCAGGCATTAAAAAAGTGGAGGGGACCAACTGTCCGCGAATTCCTGGGGATGCGCGACTTGTGCAAATCCCCCAACATTTTGTATATAAGGCATAAAGCCACAGGGCACAGGGATAGCTTCGTCCCCCAAGCCATCAAACAGGCAGGGTAAATCACCTCCGGCCTGATCACCGTCTCATCTCCTTGGGGAAGGGCGAATGAACAAAGCCAATATGTCAAGTACGCAGCACAGTGTGTAACTGCGTCAACTCCCGTGGGATTCGGGCCGGCCTGCCGCCCTCTCCCTGAGACAGCAGGATATGTTGCTTGGCGCCGAGCCCTCTTCTTCCGCGCCACCGCTGTCGGAACCACTGTGGGGAAGTCCTCATAGTGCTGTTCCCCACCAAAGAAATATTGAAGCCACGTGCCCATCCGCACGCGCCTCTTCTCACCAGGCTTTCGCGCTTCCCGCGAGTCAAGTGTCAGGCGCAGCAGGGTGCGATACGCCTTCATCAGATAACGATAGGCGAAGCCCGTGAAGTAGTTGCCTTCACCATCTGTCTGGTCCTTCAGCCAGTCTGCGAAGCAAACTTCTTCATACGGCTCTCCATCTATCGGCAGGCCGCTCAGCTGAGAAAGGCTCCATAAATCCAATGAAGTTTCACCTTCTGCAGTGTAGAAAGTATTGTACTCTGGGCAGAAGACTTCAATCATCCCGCAACATAGGCCTCGGGAGATCGGGTATCTATACCGGGAAGCGTATACGCTCTGATAAATTCCGGCGTGCACCAAGATGGGGGCGTATTGCCGCAGCACGAAGTCTGTAAATTCAACCGCTCCCGGTCTGAAGGCGTGAGCATCGGTGGCTTTGAGCTCTCCAAACCACCCCACTGAAATTTGATGTTTGAACCGGACCGCCAAGCAGTCCAAAAGAAAAGGCTCGTCCCGGTATCCCCAATGGAGCGGTGCGAGGAACAGACCATATATGGGCTTCTCCCTATCAACGCGGCCGGCGGTTTCATTCCAGCGAGCTGGTGTGTATTGCGGCGCTCTCGTCAGCATCCCGGCCTCGGGGGATAATTCCTGTACTCCGAGCACGACCCCCCATTTCCTGGGTTCCCCGGGGATGTACATGGGCATACCATAGGTGACTGACTCAGTCAGGCTGTCCCGCTCCGCCAGTAGCGCTCCTTCAGCTCTGCGGACCAGAATTAAATCACGCTTCCCACCAAGGTTGAAGCGCTCGAGGAACGCCATCAGGTGCTTGTCTTTGGGGTGGTCCCGTCTGATGTCGTCCCCTCGGTCATACCTGAATTGGTTGCCGTCGAGGATCAACAAATGGCCGGTGTCGACGGTGTCGGTTTCTGAGTCCGAAGACTCAGCCACCACGGCTACACGTCGGAGCCCCCGATCAAGGGAATGGACGTTCCCCCATGTCACGGCGACCCGAGATACGGAGGAAGAAGAGCCGGAAGCCATGTTATCTGCAAAACAGCACCCGGAAAAGAACAAACGAGAGTCAGAAATTAGTGGATCAAAACAATATTTCTGACAAAATTTCGGCAGCATCTCCTCAGCTCGAGGGTTTGCCAAAAAGAAAGCGGAAGCCGTCCACAAAGGGAGCGGCCCCTAAAAGCAGCCATAGGCATTAAGCCAGGGCCAAATGGAACACCCGAGGGATCTAGCTCCGAGGACAAGTCCTACGAGAAGCCTCCCGGGGCCCGAAGAATGGGTTCAAAACCCAAAGAACAGCAACACTCAACTCACCCACTCACAGGCGAAACCGCCCGAGCCCAAGAGCTACTCGGCGCCGCGGGAAGTGGAGAAAGGAATGAAGAGAGAGAAAAATCTGTTGCAAATGAGCAGTGAAGAAGAAAAAATGAAGAAGAAATCCTTATATAGGGGGAGGCTCCACCCCTGTTAAAACGGCGCGCCCCGGGGCGCGCCGTTTTAATCAATTGGCGCGCCGGGGAGGGCGCGCCGTTTTAACCTCCAAAAAGGGCCAGGGCGCGCCGGGAAGGCGGCGCCGTTTTAACCCCGAAGGCCCAGGGCGCGCCGTAAAGGCCGCGCCGTTTTAACTCTCGAAGCAAAGACCGCACCGTTTTAAGCAACGCCGCCAGGCTTCCTGCCTCGCCGGATCAACATCCGACGCCAGAATTAAGTGCCGGTCGAGCCTCCGTCAGCCAAACGAAGCTCATCCGCAGGCCTTGCCGCATTCCTGCCTCACTTGCACCGCCTACGTCTGGGGGGCATTTGTTGGCACTCAAAATATGATCCTTTGGCAACCAAGCCGCAGAGATGAATGATACGGCCCACTAAAGCACAGAAGCCGATAAAGATCAACTTATCAAGGGGACCCCTCAAGCTGACAAAGCCCTGAGCCACCCCGAAGGGTACGTCGGGGACTTTACCTCAGGAGAGTCGAAGTGAACCCGCAACCAACCGGCAGCGCGATCAAGCCTGCCCAATGATCCGGCATCGACTTCGTCGTGCCGCTACCCCACATCCGTCGCCCGACCAAGGACGACGGTCTACCCAATGACTCTCCTAAGGAGGAAGAATGTCCTCGGCCATCCGTAACAAGGGGCCGAAGGTTCTGTCAGCAGAAGACCCCGATTATCCGGCACGGATTCGGCTTCTTGCCATAGGGGGCCCATTAGTGGCCGATTGATCACCAATTCAAGGTGGAATTGTCCGGGATGTAACATCATCCTGCAAGGAAGCTTCGAGCACGAGTCCGTCTCAGCCAGAAGCACAAATCACAATGCCGAAGACTGAGTCAGTAGGACACCCGTGTGCTCGAACCAGACACACACGAAGTCTTATTTAAGGCCATTCATCCTATCAAGAGCTTCGTGAACACCCCATTAAGGTCCTTCGATGGCCAGGGTGAGAGGAACAGTCGACGGGAGCTCCCGGAATCATCTCCGGGTCCACCAGACTACACGCCAAGTGAACAGGTTAAAACGGCGCCGTCAAATCGGCGCGCCAAGAACAAATGGGGGTGTTCCCCGGCACCGTCAATCCGGCGCGCAGAAGCCAATGGGGGGGTGTTCCCCGGCACCGTTGAACCGGCGCGCAAAAGCCCAATGGGGGTGTTCCCCGGCGCCGTCGAACCGGCGCGCAAAAGCCCAACGTGGCCTTCCCCGACGCCGTCAACCCGGCGCGCCTCTTCCTGGGGCGCCGAATTAACCCCAAGGCTATATATAGCCTGCCTTCGATAGAAAGAAGAAGAGGATATCAAGGGGGATCCGATAAAAAAAAGAGGGCCAATCGTCCGAGAGCGAGAAGTCTTGGGGGAGAAGAAAGGGTTTCCACCGAGGGCGATTGCGATCCTCCTCTCTCCGTTCGCTAAAAACCCTCCGTAGTCGGAGAAGAGGAGTTAGTTCCGATACTCTGCTTTGGAGAAGAAGTTTAGGTGGGTCTCGTGATTTGCTTCCGACGATTCTCTCTGTTTTTTCTTTCTTCTGATGCAATGTAAATGAAGCGGGCAGGGCGATGATACGAGCCCTTTCCTCCTTCATCATCTCTTTCTCCCCCCTTTTCTCGGAAAACCCCTACGCGGGTATGACGCTGTAGCATCCTGGGCGATGATATGAGCCCACGATGCCCTGTTTCTTCTAACTTTATTTATCCGTCTTATTTCCGGCTTGAATGCCGACTGTGAGATGCGGAGCATTTGTAATGAACCCTCTGGGCATTTGCCCTTTCTATATCTGAATAAAAATCACCAATGCCTATCTGCATATTCGAGGAGTCGTTGCCATATATCGGATCGAGGTATCTTTTCGTGGTTTCTCCGATGTATACGCCCTAATGATTTCAAGGGCAACAATGATATCACCCTCTCCCCAGGGTTTTATTCTCGCATCAGTTTCTGTTCCGTAGAGGGCCATTGGCCAGAGGAAGGCACCTCGATGCTCCCTCGGTCAGAGCCCCCGGGACCTTCTCCCATCACCCTCCTTCTGTTCCCAGTCATGAATGGAGGAGGATGGGGGTATCCCCACAATCAAAACGCATCATCCGTGGGTATTAATGTCTCTCCGTTCATTATGCTGATTGTCCAGTGGTTTGCCCCCCCCCCCCTCGGGTGTGGAAAGCTATAAGCTAACGAGCTACTCTCTATGCTAACAGGCTCACTCCAATATCAAAATAATCCCCCTTGCTGACTAGTCAACCGGCTGGTTTATTATGTGCATAGGCCAATTAACTCCCTTCTATCGAATGCATCATGTCCTGTCCTGCTCATGACGATTTTTTTCGAAGAGTTTGTCCGACGGGGAGAGGGGACATTCCCCCATGAATCACCAGTGGATCACGGGGTCATACCCCTTCGTGGTATGTATCCTCATGAGCTGTTCGGTGAATATAAACATGGCTTTGGCCCAACATCAAATCCACTATCCTCAAGGATATCGTGGTGGCCACGGGTTGGAAACCTCTCACAGGCTAGTCCTCGAGGGCTTCTCCTCCCTATTGGCTGTCCCTTTCGATCATGATTTGGCTATGAGTCGAGTGCCCCTCGTAGGCTAGCCCTCGGGGTTTACCTTCTCTTATTGGTCATTTCGTCTGATCACCTTTCAACCCACGGAATGATGGTGCCCCTCGTAGGCTAGCCCTCGGGGTTTCCTATCCATTTGGGTCTGCCGGCCGCCGTTGCGCCACCCGGCTTTTAAGGGTTTACTCCGCCACGTGAGTACTCCCTGCGTCTCCCCGACAATCCTTTGGGATGGGGAGATGCTGCCGAAATTTTGGCTCGAACGAGTTTAAACTCGGAACAATCGCCGCGCTCGAGTTCGGACCTCGCGCGAGCCTGTGAATCGACCCTTGAATGACTCGGCACCGATTCTATGAATAATCAACTCAATAAATTCTCAAAATCCTCCAAAACCTTTTAATAAATTCATGAATAAACTAACGAAGCTCCTGTTTTCTTGAGATCGGGTTAATTCGGCGCGTTCATGCGCGATAACGCCTTAAAACGGCGCGCTCTTCCCGGAGCGCCCTTCCCGGCGCGCTCTTCCCGGCGCGCCCTTCCTGGCGCCCCAGCTCCCCACGCCGTTTTAACAGGCTGCCCCTTTTACCTACGGTTCTGGCACCGTTTTAAACCTTTTACCCACGTTTCAGAGCGCCGTTTCAAGTGTTTTAGCCCCTGTCTTCGCGAGCACTGCACCAGTTTCGTTCCGAATCGTGTCGTCGCATCATTATAATCCCTTTCCCACTCATGGGACGATTTCTTATGCTAATCACAGAAGGGTGCAAGTTCCTCAACCAATAAACTGAACAAAATTAGCATGTTCAAGCTTGAATCAAGGCGCCTCGAATCCTTCCGTTACGCCTTGGTCTACGCACTCATATCGCATTAGCGCATGCCCGAATGTGTGCATCCTTGGTATATCAAACAACATTGCCAGAAGGTCAGGTTACGCCTGATTGGAGGCTTCGTTACGCGTGAAGGTGGCCTTCGAGCCTAAGTCCTCCGCCGTGTACCAGGGTCCACCCTAATAAATCGTGTGTAGTCAGTCGTATCATCCTGCATGACCGCTTGCCTGCTCTGTACCCTTTATCCCGGCTTCGACAGCCTGATATCTCGTCAATTAATCAAAGGTGTTCCCTCCTCGTGGGGGATGTAATTAACGCCATAACCTTTATGGTATGGCGGACTGCTGGTCCCGACCGAACCTTACATTCGCCCGACACGGGTCAGAATGAGCGCACAATAAAATCGTCACTCATGTGACTGGCACGCCCGCGTCGTTAATTGATCATTTGACTACCAGTTAGTCAGTTGGTCGATCGACCCGCGAAGGAAAGAAAAAAAAGGTCGCGAAAAGTGTACACTCACTACACCTCACGCAGGAGGGTGATCTCGGGGGTGGGAATTGATGGGTTACAACAAACACTACCTCCCGCAGGGAGGGGCGGTAAGCCGGCCAGGCAAGAGGGGGGAGATAAGCTTAGTAGCCCACGAGGAGGGACCGCTTCCGAATTGGACCGCTGGCTGTGGACGTTGATAGGCAGTCCGTGTAGTCCCTGTAGATCTCGGTCAGGAATTTTGCCGATGACGAGCCCAGAGGGGATCTTCTCGTAACAGGACCCCAAACGCCTCTGATTTATATCAATTTATTCTGACATCGTCGATGGCTGCAGTGGAGGTCTGAGTAGAGCAACAGATTCTGGGGCGGGTGGCTCCCTGTTTCTATCTGCAACTTGCAGAAGTTGCCCCGGTCGCTCCTGGATGCCGAATCATGAACTGTCAGAGTCGCTGGAACCTTGGACAATGCCTCTACACAGCAAAACTGACGGCAATGCCTTCTGAGGTCGGGGTGGACAGGGGGACGCCGACGAGTGGGAACTGGTCGCTGCAGACTGCAGGAGGTAGACCCGCGCGACTGAGGGAGAAAATTCGGAACTCTGGCCCCCAGATGCCAAACTAGGTTCTGCTTCTTGATCCTGGTTGGGGACAGATGGAGGAAGAACTTTGATGAAGGGTCTTCGGTCTGAATCCTCCGCCGTTGGTCGTGGTGCAGCTTCAAATCGGGCTCAGACTAGCTGCGGAGGGAGTCTGGCGCAGTTGGGGGAGAATGGCTCTCCCGGACAGCCCCGAACTCGGAACAGGACGATTCCACCTCGCCTGCGAAGCTATCTGGACGACCTTTCCAGAAAGGTATGGTACGTCCTTAGATGTCTGCGGCTGACTCCGTGGCTGCTTCTGCAAAACGATCCTGTCTCTGCCACCTGCAGACTGAACAGAGTGAAGTGGATAGGGGATGAACTAGGTTGATTGGAGTGGTGGTTAATGATGGTGAGTGGGTGGGGATGAAGGATGATGGGGTAGGGGTGTGTGTGAGGGGGTGGAGTAGGGGAGAGAGAGGTCAGATGGGTGGTGAGAAGGAGAGAGGGGCGCAGCTGGGTTGGGTGTTGATGGAGGGGTCGGCCAAGGCAAGGGGGTTAGATGGAGGTGGTGGGGTGCGCAAGTTCCTTGGGGGTAGGGTAGATTTCTCCTTGGGGATATGAATGAGAGTGTGGGGGAGTGGAAAGGCTGCTTGGGGGAGAGGGAAGGTTACTTTGGAGAATGAAGTGGTGTATGGGGAATAGGGAGGGTTGTCTAGGGAAGGTGAAAGGTTGCTTGGGAAGTGGAGGGAACTGAAGGGAGTTATGGCCTTGGAATATGAAAGGGTGGAGGAAGGTGAGGTGGCAGCTGAGGTGGCAGGGGGAGGGGAAGGTGAAGGGGCTGTTGCGCCCAAGGGAGGGGAGGAGAGAGAAGTGGGGTTCGCCCCTTGAGGAAAGAGAGAGAGGGAGAGTTAGAGAGAGAGGGAGAGATGCACTTAAGTGGCTCAAATTTGCTTAATACTTCATTACTTCAAAAGAGGGGGTTTGGGGTCCTATATATAGGAAAACCCAATTTACAAAAAGTCCTCATGAAATGGACAAATGACGGAAGACCAAGGGGTGGGGAGAGGGGCGCCCATGGGCCAGACCAAAGAAATGGCCCAATAAGACCTACTAGCCCCATTAGCCCACTAGCCTACATACAAACATAAGCAAATAACATGATAACCTAGTAACATGACTCAAAACATAGGCAAATACATCAAAATGACTCAAGAAAATAGGAAAATGTAATAGGATGATAAGCACCAACGTTCCGTCTGAAGAAGGGCTGCTCCCTAGCTGCCTCCGGGAGGGAAAGAAGTGCCAAGCCAGAGGGTATGTGGTGTGATGCCCTCATCAATTATCCTTCAAACCAACTTAAGAAACTTACACAACAATATTCACTTGACACTATTACAATTGTTGACTTCAACTACAACTCTTACAAGACACACTTTCTAGATCATAACTAGACACAAAACAACTCTAGATGACTCTTCGAAATCTCCAACTGGCTTGCTCCAGGGTTGTCACTCTTGCCCATCCCCATCAGTCTGCGAATCCTCACCTGAGCTACATGAAAGGGGGGAAAATAACTGGGTGAGCGAACGCTCAGTAGGTAATAATAGGCAAGTTTAAGTAATTAACCAATTAATTACATTTATATGTGCGAAAAGAAAAGAACGAAAGAAAATGATGATATGACAAGTAACATAAGTATGAGATCATGAACATAGCGTAACTGGAAATTGGCCAACAAGCAAGAATTAATCATGTCAAGAAGATTCAAGTGAGAGATTATGTCGTAGACATCACGCTAGTCATGCACTCGGTGTAATGCCTCACCATGTCATTCAAACTCCCAGGGACACAAGTACTTTTCAGGCGCTCCTCCCAGGACCAGACCGGGCCCTTATGATGCGTTGGCATTGATTTAATGGATCCAAGATCCCAAATTATGTCTAGACATTAATCAAGTTAAATGGCCAATAATGTCAAGGTATAACTTACCTCGGAAAACCCAAGGATAAGTCGAAGAGATACTTTGACCAGAAAGTTCAAATTATCAAGAACCAACAGATCTTTGTATTCAAACACGAATAACCATAGAAATCATTTTCTGGAAGGTACATGGTCCATATTGGGCAGTTCAGAGGAATGGACGGTCGTTAGCCGGACCGTGCTAAAGGGATCGGGCTGAAAGAACAGCCTTATAGAAGCCACGGATAAACGGTCTACTATGGGCCGCTCAAATTATAGGATGATCACAAGTGGGCTTTTGAATAGATATGAACGGTCTACACTGGGCCGTTCACGACAGGAAAGATCTGAAGCCCACGACGACAGTAAGCGGTTTGGATTGGGCTGCTCAGTAACTGAACGGTCCATGATGATCCGCTCTAATGAATGAGCGGGCCGATGCGGTCTGTTCAATTACTGGGCCTGACTGGCAACTAGAATCCACCCAAAATGGGCTCTGGGCTGCCATAAGTGGGGCAGAACTGAACCAGGGTCCAGCCCACTATCCACTAGTCAACCTAGGGCTTATTGGGTCAATCAAATCATGATTTGGTCGAAGACGAAACAAGGTTAATCAACCACAGTAAATGGCATTTAGCTAGGAATGCACGGTTCATAATGGGCCGCCTATTGAGTTAAACGATCTAAATACGACCGTTCAAGACTCAGTTGGTCCAAATTGGGCCGTGACTCGCAACACAACAATCCAAGCGGTTCGATCACGTGAACAGGTTCAGGTCTTGGTGGTACAACCTGCCCGGTGTCCTAGTAGGAATCCCAGGCTCGCGGGGGCTTACGGAGGTCCCGTAATGAAGGTCCTAGTCTGACGAAAGGAGTATCCGACGGAGAGTCCCAACCATTACCAGGAATAGAGGCTAGCAAAATATCAGAAACCAAGTATAGCGGTCAGTCAATCCTACCGGAGTAGAACGACTGTTAAACAATCCTAATAACAATTTCAATTATCAATGGATCATAATTAAGATTAACTTCATTGGAAAAGATGAATCAAGATCAAGTGAGAACAACTAGCAAGAATTCATAAATGTTTACTTCCATAAATTCCAGTTTATCATGTGTGTTGCTAACTTACCATTAGCCACTAATCTACTAAAACAATTCATGTTGACTGATAATGAAGCAGTTCTGTATTGCTGGGTGGTCCGTGCCGAGCCGTTCACATGCCTTGACGGTCGCACGACAGGCCGTGCATGCCCTCTCCGGTACGAAGGCCTGCTAGGGATGAGCGGTCTGTAGAGTACCACTGGGGGAAGGTGAATGGTCTGAAACTGGCCGCCTAATGACAGGACGGTTAGGGGTTTGCCGCTCGTTCCATGAAACATATCAAAGATAAAATCACATGAACGGTCAATAACTGGCTGCCTATCTAGGATGGGCGGTCTATCGAGAGGCCGCGCAACTCAGGGGGTCTTCTGCTACCTTTGCCTTGCCCGCCTCCGGCGAGTCCGGCTAGGGTTGGTGAAAACAGTTAAATACACACAACATAGAGCATGAAATTTAGGGCTTTTACTATCAATAGAATGAGCATGAAAAGTTGTATAAGATAGCCTGATCAATTAAAGGTTTAGTGCCTACAATCCCTACTTAAACGAAGTGAGACATGGCTAACCCTAATTCTAGCATCTTTCCACTAAAACTCAAAATTTTCGCAAGAAACTAGATAACATTTAGGGTTTTTTAGACCAAAAGAAAGAGGACATGACAGGGCTTCTATCCATACATAACACTTAGGGTTTGGCTTGCTATCACCTACCTAAATCGAAGGATGAAGGGGGAAGAAGAACTCCGATCGCGCTAAGAACACGCCGCCGATGATCGTCGGAATTCGCCCTCGTCCGAGCTCCTCACCGGCTGCCACAACATCCAAACTATTCTAGGGCGTCTGAGGTTTGATTTTATGGGGCTAATTTGTAGCAACCCTGATAAATTTAAAAGGAATAAATAAATCAAAATAGATTAAAAGATTTAGTAAATAAACGAAAGAGCTTGGAATAAAAATAATTAAACCCTGATGAAAATAACGCCTCAGATATAGGCGCTACTTTACAAGAAAATGCCTTCACCTAAGGCGTGTTTTTAAGAAAGGACGCCCAAATAATAAGGCGTCAAATTTCAAACGACCAAAATAAATAAAAAGGGCAAGTTTGCATAACGCCCTTTGAGTGGACGCGTTTCAACAAGTAACGACGCTTGACAAGGCGTCAATTTAAATTCGACGCCCTTACTTAGGACGCTAATTCAGTTTGAGTTCCGTTCGACCCAAGAGTCTATCCAGGGTAAGTTGATAACTATGAGAAAGAGTTCGAATGTAGTAATAACTCTATCACGGAAGTGTTACTTCCAATCAAACACTAACCCTATTAGGATTTCCAAAATCCTATAAAAACCCTTGCCGATCGAACCCTAAAGCTATTTGGTCGATCGACTGCTGCTACGGTACGTAAAGAACAGCATGTTCTTTTTCCTTTAATCTGTCTATCAAATTGTGAAGAATACTGATGATTCTTCATTCTCTTCTGATTCCAGGTTGAAAGCTTTTGTCATCTGAAGAACGGGTAAGTTCTTCTCCTTCTTTACCTTCTGTTAGTTCTTACGAAGAGTAATACCTTCGTTTTATTCTGCCTCTACAGGTTGCCTGTAGAAGTGAAACCGATCGATTGAAGAATTGAGGGTTCTTCATCCACGTACATCATCTGCAACTTCTCCTTCATCTTCTTCTTCCGGTGATCACTCTGTTACAGACAGAGCATCGTCTCTTCACCAGATCTTTCACGTTTCATCAAAAGGTAGGTTTTCTCAAGCACTGTAGCCCAAATCACCATAATAACTATGTTAAACCATATATATTAGTTCATGCATATAGTTTTCGCGAGTTTTAAATGTTTCTATTATTGGAAAGAAACGCCCTTTCCAAGGGCGATACTTTAATACGCGACCCGGACAAGGGCGCTACTTTTAAGGAAACGACCATGCCCAGGTAGTCAATTCCAGATTCGACGCCCTGTACACGGACGTCAATTTTCTCAATTGTTAATTACCCATGTTAATTATCCAATATTCACTTAAACATGATTCTAAATCAGTGCACGATCATATTTACTTGAATCCCGATATTTTTTCTGTCATGACCATGTCTCTTGTTTCGGGAAATTATAATACTTGAAATCTCAAAATTCTTGAATTCACGACCCTGTATAGGTCGTCTCTCACTTGACTAACGCCCCTGTTCAGGGCGTGAATTGAAAAGTAACGCCCCTGTCCAGGGCGTGTTTTTGATAAATTTCTGAATATATATACTGCAAAAATAGAAGTAAAGAATGAACGACCACTGTATACGTCGCCAACTTGTAAATAAACGCCCCTTACCAGGGCGCGTTTTTGGTAAAATACTGAAATATTAAAATCTTGCAAAAATGTAAAATAGATAAACGCCCTTACTGAAGGCGTTAATTACTTGAGTAGTGACTTTACTTAAGTCGTTATTTTCCTGTAAAAATGTTTTTACCTGTTTCTGACAACCGATGGTTTCAGTATATCTATATATATGTATATCGGCACTATATCTTCACTCCGTGAGTATAGTCCCACGTTTCATGATATTTTATCGATCACCCTCAGTTCTCATTGACATACAAGCTCTCCATTGGACATTCCGTTCCTTTGGACTAGCGAGTTAGTCATAGAGACCTCCGTAAGACTCCTCGAGCCTTGGATTCCCTCAAGGCCGACTGAGCTGGTTGTACCCTAAAAACCCATTACACTATTGAATGCCATGTCACTCTAAAGAAACATGGTATACCGGCCCTTATGATATGCAAAGAGTATATCATGAGAATTCTTAATGGGATGATGATATCATGCCATTTGTTGATGTTCTTGTGGACCTCAATTCTATAATAAGAATGAGGGTATCTTACCTTTGATATACTATTCATATGGACCTCAATTGTCATGGTACCCGAGTTAAGGGAACCTAATTCCACCTAGTTTCATCGTTCATCGTGATTGTACCGTTGTTAACGCCTATCTATGTCCAATGTCATATTTTTGGACTCCATTCTCTCAAAGTTATCCTACGTGTCTACAAGCTTAAATTGTTGAAATTCCATATTGGCTATATATATATATACAAGAGTGGATGACAAAAATACATGATAAATGCCTCCGCATATAGGGCCCGATCTGGTCCTGGGAGGAGCACCCGAAAGTACTTGTGCCCATGGGAGTTGAATGATAATGTATCTGGCATTATACCGAGTGCATGACTAGCTTGATTGGACATTCCACATAAATCTTGTACTTGACTCATACTTGACTTGACATGACTTGCGTGACCCGAAAAAAAAGGGTAATTACTTGTTTGCTTGATACATGATAGCCAAAGTTCTTGACATGACTTGCTAAAAAGCACTTGCTTGAATATCTGTTATCTTTTCTTGAAAGCTCATGACTAGTTCATCTTGCTGTCTTATTGATAAATTCTTTCTCTATCTTGTCGTTTTATGCGAGCATGCATAGCTATAGTACATTCATGAAAAATGTAATTACTTAGACCCCTTGCTAAGCGCTTGAGATATAATTTTCCTACTGAGCGTTCGCTCACTCCGTGTGTTCCCTACTTTTCAGGTAATTCCGACGACGAGGGAAGTCAATCGGATGGGAATGGTCAAGAGTGAAAGTGATAGAACTTCTCCAAGTGTCATCTAGTCTTTTTCCTATTTTTTTGAGTCAACTATGTACTCTTCCTTTTTAATTGAATAGAGTATTGGATTTGTAATAGTCTATCCATTATGAAATAAAGGATTGGGTTATCTTTCTATTTTGCGCATCTCTGTTTTGGTGTCGAATACACTACTACTCTGATTGACATGATTGATATAAACTCGTCGCGCATATCCGAGTATCTTCCGCGCTCGGGGCGTGACATAATTGGTCTCTAGAAAGATCGACCGGGGAGATAGAGTCCTCCCAATCGCGGACGTGCGCGATTCGCGCAAGACCGGGTCAATTCACCACTCCGCCGCCAAATTTCACTCCTAGGGTTAGGGTTTCGGAGAATAACCAGAGGAGAAATGATCTCTTAATCATAGCCTTTCATTTGCATCCGGTTTTAGCTTAAATGATCGGGTATTGGGCTCAAATTTCACGTTTTAAGCTCCGATTAGGCTAAGTGTGGATTTGGGCCTTAATATGCTAATTCGGCTTGATTAAAAATTTTATTTGGGTCGGTCTTAGAAGACAATTTTACTAAACGTTTTATCCTCTACAAGATTCTAATATTTCCAGATTTTTATAAAATGGTCAAAATTTTACTTATCCTATTTCTTAAGGAATTTCTTATTCCTTTTCTCGAAAATTTTTATTCATTAATATACCGGGGTGCTACACCATGACTTTGGGCTTCTTTCCCTTGGCTTTGGACATCCGGTTGATCAGTTCAGGGCATTCTCCTCGCATATGCCCTGCTTTCTTACACTGATGGCAAATGATGTTGTCAGAATTTTTGGTACGATTGAGTCTGAGATTGGAGTTTCTGCTTACCTGCGGATCCTTCTTCCTCTTCTGGAATTTGCCTCATCTACTTAAGAGTTTCTTAAATTCCCTTGTAAGCAGGGCATGGTCAGCTGTGCTGATCCTAGGAAGGTCATTCCCACTATCCTCGTCTGAGCCATCTGTGCTTTCAGCAACTTTGAGAGCAACTGTCTTCTTGGGCTTGATGTCTTCTTCACTTCTCTTCAAGTTGAGCTCATATGTCATGAGTGAACCTATCAAACCATCTACAGTCATGGTAGTTACGTCTTTTGAGTCTTCAATCACCGTGGCCTTCGTGTGCCATGTTGGGGTGAGGGATCTGAGAATCTTCCTAATCAGTTCACTGTTAGAATATTCCTTACCTAATGACTTTAAGGAATTAGTTAACTGAGTGAGCTTGACATACATTTCAGAAATAGATTCATTGGGCTTCATTATGAACATCTCATAGTCGGTGGTTAGAATGTTAGCCTTGGTGGCCCTAACTTTTGCTGTACCTTCATAGATTAGCTCAAGCTTATCCCACATTTCTTTTGCAGATTTGCAAGTGGATACTCTTGAGTACTCAGTGGGGTGGATAGCGCATTGCATTATGTTCATAGCGCTCCAATTTGTTGTGGATTTTTTGACCTGGTCCTGTGTCCAAGTGTCATCTAACTCTGGAATAATAAATGGGCCCTTACTCACAACACGCCAAATCACATGATCCTGAGCACGCAAAAAAACTTCCATTCAGTTCTTCCAATACAAATAGTTAGCTCCATCGAAAAACGGCGGTTTATTGACGGCCTGGCCCTCAGCTATGTAGCTGCGAGGGACACTCCCATCGGATCTCCCTGGGTCGTTGGACCACATCTCTAGGGATCCCGCTCTGATATCAACTGTTGGATTGTATGAGAGGATCTAGAGGGGGCGGGGTGAATAGATCCTATACCAACTTTTTAAAACACCCAAGCTATAGAATATAATACTAGCATTCTCACAAGCAAGGCAAAACACCTATACGGAAGAGATAGAAAGGATGGTAAGCAAACCACAACACAAGCACTTTTAAGGTGGTTCGGCTACCATAGGGCACACCTACGTCCACCCCTTACCAACTCGGTAAGGCTTCCACTCTTTTAGTCAAAAGGATACACACACACACACACACACACACACACACACACACACACACACACACACACACACACACACACACACACACACACACACACACACACACACACCTACGTCCACCCCTTACCAACTCGGTAAGGCTTCCACTCTTTTAGTCAAAAGGATACACACACACACACACACACACACACACACACACACACACACACACACACACACACACACACACACACACACACACACACACACACACACACACACACACACACACACACACACACACACACACACACACACACACACACACACGAGGACAATCCTCAAACCACATTGGGATTAAAATCCCACACGGTAGACCGTAGAAACAACACGGGAAAAACAATCACACTCATGCTGTAACTACAGCTCTCTCACACATGCAGGATGTTTGAAGATGAACGATGGACTAAAGCACTTGTGGAACTGCAGGGCTGAGATGGGTGGCTGGCTGCACTTTTCTTCTCTCTATCTCCCAATTCTTTCTTGGAGGCTCAAAATGGAGGATCCCTTTCCTTTCTTACGCTCAAGGCTTTTCCAGGCTTGTGGTTGCTAGGGCAGTAGCATCTTGAACATAAGAGGAGGCTTCCTATTTATAGACTCAGCTGGGAACGGTCCCTCCAAAAGGAGGTTCTGTAAATTTTGAACAGCTAGAGTGTTCAAACCCATTTTGTAAGAGAGAACATCCTATATCCATCAGGGTTTTACTGGCTGTCGCTTGTGGCAGAACTGTCAGTGAGAGAACTTTTTCCAAGGCTCTGTACTAGAGGATACATGGCGTAAAGTGAACTTTGAGCACTAATGGGGATGTATACATTTGGGAGTACCTGTGAGTCACTTCCAACTGCCAAAAGGTGTTTTTTGGATACTTGTGGTTCCTAGTTTCTCTCTCTGAGTTGACTTTAATGTTCCACGCTGGTGCTTGAATGTTCAATCAGTCAAATCATCGAACACTTGCCATCAACCTTCAGTTTTCATGTGCACAGACTTGAACAACGGGCACCGACCTTATATCCTTGAAGTCAAACTGTGCATGGACCTTGTATTTGCACCGACCGTGTTTGTGAAGTTGCACAGTCCTTGTTCGCACTGACCTTCTTCGCTGATCGACCAAAGATGCACCGACCTTCTTCACGTTGCCAGGATTGAAGACATGCACCGAGCCTGGCCTTGCGTTGCGATCAGAAAACTTGCACCAATGCAAAGCATGCACCGAGTATGTGCTCAAGCGCATGGAAGAGGAAAACATGCACCGAGGCAAAGATTGCACCGACCCTGGAGACTCATGGGCACCGACCTGAAGCGTGCACCGACCCTGACGTGCATGCAGCAAAAATGTGCACCGACCTGAAGCGTGCACTGACCCTTGGTTCTAAATGCGCACCGACCTTCATCTGGTTCAAAGAGTAATGTGCACCGACCTTTTTGACTCGAATTCCGTGCTGCCTACTACCTTGACTTTTGAGCATCCAGTTATCTTGATTTCTGTGCATTTTGCAACTTAGCATTATTAAGTGCAATTAAAGACTCATAAAAGAATCATGGTTAGACATCATCAAAAAAATATTTATCCAATAGGATTGTCGTGTAGTACATTGAAGCCACAGGGATATAATAGTAAGCAATTAAATTTCATTAGATCGGTTTGCTAAAGTAGCAGAAATAAAATTACTTCTTAATTAACAATTTAAGTTTAACAATTATACCAGAGTCCAGTCCAATGCTAAAGACAAGCAGTACAGTCAACAGAAAAGAAAGACGTACACTGAGGTCGGGGGAAGCCCGACGCAGATACCGCTGGCAGCTACGGACACGCCGCACCAGGAACCGCGGAAGCAGAACGACGCCACCCACGTGAAAAGCAGGGGTGAGCCTCGTGTCACTGGCCCAGAAGGGGTCACGCAGATCCCCACTGAAAAACACGCTGTAACATGGAACAATAAAACAACAGTAGTAACAAAGCAGGAAAACTGCCACTAGGAAGCTGTAAAAGAAAATCGGAAACGGAAAGAGGCAGGAACAGCTAAAAGAAAAGGGAAAAGCCATACCTGAAGGAAAACACAGCTGCCGAACTAACCTCGGCTCCCAAAGCTGACCTACGAGACAGGCAAGAAACCTAGGAAGATCGAGATAGACACGGATGCCCTAAAGCATACATGACTCGATTGTCGTGCACGCTCTTCTAGACGCGACCACACGCACACACGACTAGAACGTCATGCACACGACACAACACTGACCTTGGGCAAGATCACGAGAGGGCTAACCCAGAAAGGTCACGACGCACGAGAAATGCGAGAGTCATGTGTCACGTGACGGAAGCACCCCCTCACTAGAAGAACAGCCAGCTGCGTCCACTAACGTCTTATGTTGTGCCTACAAGTGTCTCGTCTACGATGCCACTGAGCATACGGCAGAGACTAAGACACTGCAACCAGAACATGAAGTACAGTCGTGAGTGACTAGACAGGGTAACGCCTGTCGGCGTCAGTCCAAACGCTCCTGACAACGTGTGCACACACCGACTCTTGCTGGAGAGCCAGGCCTCTAGCTTGTTTTCCCCACCCAGCAGGACGCTACTGTACAGTGGGGGCCCACGGAAACTAGCTTAAAAACCGTATATCGAGAACTGTCCTGCCACATGGGCCGACACGTCGTAACGTGTCGTAAGGCTACGACTAGTGGAGGCTCACTAGACACAGACTCTAAAGCACGAGTGCTGGAGTACAGATAGGCAAGGAAGCACTGTCATACGTACTACAAAGCACCAAGGCAGCAAGATAACTGCCGATAGACTCAGGACAAGGCAACTAGACCTACTACTACAACGATCCTTGAGTCTCACGACTCGAAGTCAAGATCGTCATACAAAGCGGAACAAGCCACCAATCGATCTAATCCTAAGTCGAGGAAATGACGCAATCGAAGGAAACGACTCACGAAGACCTGAGGGAATACCGAGAACTCTCAGTACATCTGGACACACAAACCGAGGTAAGACGATACCTCGAGGTATCCAGAACCATGTCTCGAACTGGACGGAACTGCCGAGACACACAAGGTTACCTGTCAACCACTAGGTCACCCCGGGTTGACCGGAACCAGACAATGACGACTCTACAGTAGGAAAGAGAATCCTACTTCAAGCATGGAAACTCCTGGCTACCTCATGACGTGGTCATAGCCTCATAGGATATCAAAAGATATCCACGGGGACGGCAAACCATAAGGTTAAGCCAAGATATACAGAAATCGAAATGACGGGGAACGATACTTCCCGACACCCCCGAAACATGGACACGGAACCCACAGGGTGTCCGAGACACTCACGAGGCCATAGGTTGGTCATTAGGTCTTAACCGAACTGACCGGGACTCAAAACGGTCAAAAGCACTAGAATTTGGTCGACCTAACCCTCAGGGTCGGTCGACCAAACAGGATCGGTCAACCGGCCTTGGGCGGTCCGTCGACCGGACCGACAGGTCCAACAGCCCGCTGTTGCGGACGCTGGCCGGTCGACCGGCCAGCCCGTGGCGGTCGACCGGTTACGGCATAAAATCGGCGGATCGAGCCCTAAAGCCCGAATCCACTCCCCGTTCGATCCCGATCGAAGGGGAAACATTCCTAATGGACAAAAACAACCTTCCCCAGGCCGGAAGGGACACATGCAACGGCTTAATCGCAAGAAACGGCGAGAAATGGGCGATTCCAACGAATCGACCCTAAATGAGTCACCGGGGTTCCCGGGCTCGTACCGGCCCCAAATGACAACCAAACGACACGAAATCAGTGGATCTGGAACGCTGACATTCCAGGGGTCCGATTGATACTAATTGATCCAAAAACTATCGCCATTTTCATGCGAACCCTATGAACTCCCAAAATTACAATTTTACCTAAACGAGCCCAAACTCGCCCGTTCTAGCACCGAACAACGTGAAGCTACAGAGAAAACATGCAGGAAGAGTAAGTGATCCGTCTCCCTACCTCCACTGAAGAAATCGTGCGCCGAAGCGACTAATCCGCACCGAAAATGCTAAAATAGGAACCGCGTCGATCTCGGAATCCACCGAGGGATCGCGCCTCGCCACGCTCAAACCATCACCCCATCCCGCGTCCCGATCACTCCATTGCGTCCTCGCCTCGGCCAGCTCCGCAACAGTGTGCACCCCACGTCGAGAGACTAGAGAGGAGAGAGAATGAGAGAGAGAAAGAGATGAGAGAAATGAGGGAGGAGAGAGGTGGGAAAGAAATAAATAGAAAGAAAATCAGGAATTTTCCTAATTTTTCAAAAGTTTGATAATTAGCCAGAAAATGTAGAAATTTAAAAAAATACGCAAAAATAGTCGAAACGATCCTCGGGAAGAGTACATCGCAACTGTGGCATGCACGAGTCGATGAACTAAGAAATAAACTCACCGCAGGGTTCCGCAGCTAGTACGAGAGAAAAACCCACACGGATCGTTAAACTCAACTCAAGACCCACAAAAGCGATCCGAAACTCTCTGAAAAGGATCCGAAAGACCCGATAAGAATCCAATAAGGATCCAGGGCATTACATCCTCCCCTCCTTCAAGAAATTTCATCCTCGAAATTTAGGGACTATCAAAGGAGAAGCAGGGAAGAACAACCCCAAGACACAACTTGAAAGAACGTGAATCTCGAAAAACACCATTCAGAGGAACATAGTCAGACCATAATCACAAGCACACGCTCTGGATCTCAAAGCAACTCGATCCAAAAGATGAGCATGGCACACAAATGAATGCAAGTCTGACACCTCTGAAACAAGGCAACGTCGTTTACATCTCACAGGGAAAGAGACACGACCCATGCCATGACACAAACATTGGGAAAATAAAAATGATAGGCATGGCGAGTATCAGCTTAAATAAGGAGACATAGTCCTCACAACTGACAGCTCGACAACATCATCGGCTCTAGTGCCAAAGGCAACAGGGAACACCTAGCACACAGGACGCCAACGATAGCACCGGACCACAAGCACAATCAAGTCAGTCCTCTCTCAGATATTACATCTGATCGAGTCGCAAGCAAAGCTAACCGACAAGACCTGGTCCACACAGTGCCAAGACAGACAGACAAAATCATAGAGAAACAACGCTAAAAACGACAACAACAGTATCACTTGCAGGATCCTGGCTCCGTACTAAATACAGAACCACGGAACACAACTGCAAGCTGGGTCACATCAAGGCACAACAACAGCTAGACACGCGATGACAAGGGACTAGTCGTGCATCGAGCAGCTCACCAAGAAAGACCCACGACAACGAAAATGACGAAAATCGCAAACCTAATGCCAGCTGAAGACTATACTGGACTTTCAGGACTCTAGAAACTGTATATCTCGGATTCCCATGTACTTCACACAACAACGCACTGATACCACCTGTGACGACCCGGATTTCGGATACCGGATATACCCGATAGGACTACCGAGCAGACCCGATACCACTTGGAACCCGTGAAGCCTCCCAAGAGCTGTAAAGCTCCGAAGGGAAAAATGATTGTCGTGTAGTACATTGAAGCCACAGAGATATAACAGTAAGTAATTAAATTTCATTAGATCGGTTTGCTAAAGTAGCAGAAATAAAATTACTTTTTAATTAACAGTTTAAGTTTAACAATTTTATCAGAGTCCAGTCCAAAGCTAAAGACAAGCAGTACAGTCAATAGAAAAGAAAGACGTACACTGAGGTCGGGGGAAGCCCGACACAGATACCGCTGGCAGCTACGGACACGCCACACCAGGAACCGCGGAAGCAGAACGACGCCACCCACCTGAAAAGTAGGGGTGAGCCTCGTGTCACTGGCCCATTAGGGGTCACGTGGATCCCCACTGAAAAACACGCAGTAACACGGAACAACAAAATAGCAGTAGTAACAAAGCAGGAAAATAGCCACTAGGAAGTTGTAAAAGAAAACCGGAAATGGAAAGAGGCAGGAACAACTGAAAGAAAAGGGAAAAGTCGCACCTGAAGGAAAACACAGCTGCCGAACTAACCTCGGCTCCCAAAGCTGACCTACGAGACAGGCAAGAAACCTAGGAAGATCGAGACAGACACGGACGCCCTAAAGCATACACAACTCGATTGTCGTGCATGCTCTTCTAGACGCGACCACATGCACACACGACTAGAACGTCGTTCACACGACACAACACTGACCTCAGGCAAGACCACGAGAGGGCTAACCCGAAAAGGTCACGACGCACGAGAAATGCGAGAGTCACGTGTCACGTGACGGAAGCACCCCCTCACTAGAAGAGCAGCTAGCTACATCCACTGACGTCTTATGCTGCGTGTACAAGTGTCTCATCTACGATGCCGCTGAGCATACGACAGAGACTAAGATATTGCAACCATAATAGGGACTACAGTCGCGAGTGACTAGACAGGGTAACGCCCGTCGGCGTCAGTCCAAACACCCCTGACCATGTGTGCACACACCGACTCTTGCTGGAGAGCCAGGTCTCTAGCTAGTTTTCCCCACCCATCAGGACGGTACTATACAGCGGGGGCCCACGAAAACTAGCTTAAAAATTGTATATCAGGAACTGCCCCGCCACATGGGCCGACACGTCGTAACTGTAGATCTAAAGAAATTCACTTAAGAAAAGAAAAATGATAATAATAGAGTGGCTAGAAGAGCATGGGAAAAGTGAGAAAGGGGAGCATGCGAGGATGCTAAGGGGAAAGGTGATCGCTAGAGACGCGAGGGCCTCAAAGATATAATAATAAAGATAGGAGGGATCGTGAAGAATACCATAAAAGAAGCGGGGGAGATTATAGATGTCACCTTCTCTTTCTATCGGCCGGTCGATGAAGAGAGTTTCTCTTGTTGATTACCCTTACAAAACAACAACAAACACCATACAGATATGGATTAGAACCAAAGTGAGTGTAACATCAAATTCATAATAGAAATAAACATGAAAATCATGTATAAGAACACACCTTATTGGGTGTTGGCCCTTAAACCCCTATGCAAAAGGGTATGAGAGATTATGATGAATGCTAAGATAAAGGAGGGTGCAAGTGTTGCACTAAGGAGATCTCAACATGGTTGAGATGATAGAAATAATGAAAGAAGAGAAAATAACATGATGCATGCAAACTACTTCATGAAAGAAACAAAAGAGATTAAGGAAGGGATAAACTTATTGATGTGTTTCTCCAAAAGGGGACTTTATATCTTCAATTTGCTCCAAGGAAGAAGAGGCTCCAAATCTTCAAGAGAGGAAGAAGAGCTCCATGGGTTGAAGCTTTAAGCATGTGGGAGTCTTCTCCTTGAGCCTCCAATCCAACAACACCTCCCCTTGAATTAGTGTTGATGCCTTTTACACAAGGGAGAGAGAGGTCCTATTTATAGAGGTGACATTCGGAGTTTAATCCAAGAAAAATTAGAAAATCAAGTTTTAGTTGGATTTGGAAGGTGATAAACCATAGCCATGTGTCCCTTCATCCTTAGAAAGACTTAGGAGTATTTTCCCATGTGAAAAGGGGCTCAAAAGTGGGAAACAAGGAGGTTCGGGCGAAGCTCGGATCTCTGGAAGAAATGACGACTAGGAAGTCGTCGTTATTTAAAATGACGCCCGCGCGAAGCGTCGCTGATTCTGAGGCATTTCGAGACGGATTCGGACTTTCCGAAATTTGAAAAGAATTGACGACCATGTGGCAGTCGCTATTTAAGAATTAATACGAGTTTCGGACGGAGTTAAAACCTTAAAATATGGCAAGGGAATTGGCGACTTTACACACGGGCGCTATTTCATGAAATAGCGACCTTCCAGGAAGTCGTGAAATCAAAAATAATTTGAATTCGGCTCAAAATATGAACAAAAGAATTGGCACCCTTTCGGACGGTCGTTATTTAAAGAAATGACGACTTTCCAGAGTGTCGCTAATTCATAGATTTCGAAAATGGCCAAACTGAACTCAGCTGGAAATGGGCGCCCGCTGCCTGGGCGCTATTTAAATGGCGCCCGGGTCCCTTCCTCTAATTGATTCAAGGCCTGAAAAAATGGAGAAAAAGCTCAGAAAAATCTGGAAAAAATAGGAAAAGATGTGTGAAAGCTGGGTGAAGTTGGATATTCAAGAAAATAGAGGAAAACCACTCAAATAAGTCAATTTGAGGGTCAAATGGGATATCACAGTGCGATAGGAGATATGCTCAAAATGATGTCAAATTTGGCGTGTCTACAGCTGCCCCGCCTTGGCGTCTGCTTTGCAATGGAGTGACACAGAGTGTAATGAAGTGAAGTAACATGGAATGGAATGGAATGGAATGGAATTTAGTGAGAGCGAACTAAAAAATAGATGCCAAGGTGTGATGAGACATGCAATCAACACCACCTAATAGGAATTGAATCAAAAGCTCAGAATGATGTAATCTTGAGGAGATTCAATGAAAGCAACAATGTTTGGATAAAGAAGGAGTGTGCACGAGAGTACGAAGGAGATAAAAAGAGCGATCAACTTCCAGTGCAGTGGAAGTACCCCAGGTCACAAACCTGTAGGTTTCACCATTGGGGAGAGGTTACCAGCCAATGTGGACGTGCTGCAGCCAAGGTGGATCAAAGGAAAAGGAATTGAACGAGAGATAGAAATCCAAACAAAGGAGTTTTCAGGGAAGCGGTCCAAAACGGCAGTAAGGCGAACTAAGGAGACAATTCGGAATGGAATATCTCTTATCATGGAAAATCAGAATTATCTTTACCTTCAAAATCAGCTTATTAGAAGGGTTTTCCAAAGTTAATTCAAATTCCTATATGAATGCATGCTGGGTTTAAAGGGAAAAGTAAAGCAAATGAGAATATAAGATAATCAAGGATAAGATTGTTAAACTATCGAGACTGGGTCAAGAAACCCATTCGTGAGCTAATACTAAGCCGAAGCCCATTTATCCGCGCACCAACTCACAAAAGGGAACCATCGTCTCCAGTCTTAGACAGTTCAACGGCCTATCCGTATGACTAAGACGCCTCTGAAATCGTCATCGTTTTTTATGAAGGGGAACTCAGATTCTAAATTTATCAAAGCCACAAGGTCCTTGATATGATCTAGTAGTGTAGGTAACATATAGTAAAATGCATACAGGGGGAAGATGGTGATAAGCATGAGGGAATTTAGAAAATGCAAGCGCCGTGGGGCCAGAGTGATGATACCCGAACGAACGGACCAAGAGCTTCTTTCCTACGCTAAAAAATTCATTAGGTAAGATATACAAGATAATAAGCAATGAATAAGGCGTTAAAGTATTGCAACCATAGAAGGGATAGAATTCAAGCATGAAAGCATTGAATAGCATTGAATAACATGAAAATATAGCATGTATCAAAGCATCAATAGCATGTATGTATCATATCATGAATAGCATTCAAGCGTGCACAGCGTGAAAGGCATGAATAACATTTAAGCATTCAGCATAGATAGCATCATTAAAGCATAGGTAGCATAGCATCATTGTTTGTTGTTTGTCATGAGGATGACAACCTGGCTAGTCACTTGAATGATCAGGATTAAGTAATGTCCAGCGGCAAGAGTGATCAAGTAAAATCAGCAAGAGTTGATTAAAAAGATTTGGAGATGAATAATTGGAGTAATGGCTAGCAAATCATGAAGATGTGATCAATTGATGCCCAACGTGGCATATCCTGAAGATATCAAACAACATAGGCAAGAATCAAAAGATAGATAGCAACAAATGGAGAGGACTCATCCCGTGCTCTTGGTCCTGTGAGAGCTGTTGTCCCTACAAAAGCACCATCAACAAAATATAATGTATTTTTTTAGATTTTTTGAAATATGCAAATTTCTATGGGTTTTGAAAATATTTGAATTTTTATGTGTATTTTTAGAAGACATCTGAAATTTTTTATGGATTTTTGAAAATATTCAATTTTTGTTAGATTTTTGCTTAGGAAATATTCAACTTTTTTAGATTTTAGTTTAGACATTGCTAAAGCAGCATCAAAGGATGTTTAAACCACTGGATAAGGGTCCTTATTCCTTCCCCTTTCTCTAAAAACTACCCAAAGCCGGGCATGCATTTAAAGGTGGCGCCCTATGACCGGCTACCCTTGTATAATGGTGCCCCTACCAAGGCCATACTCGAGAAACACTCGATCTTAGAGGGAGAAGAGAAGAATGATTGGAGATAAGCCTGATATAAGTTAAGAAGATATCGGGTTTTGACTTCCGTCCATAGGATAACCCCTAGAGATTCGGTCTGTTGCGCTGGGGCTTTGTGTCATATCATCGAACCTTAAATTCTCTTATAGGCACGCACACGACCGGGCTCATAACGTCTCGCGGGGAAACTTTACTGCCTTCTTGCCATGTCAAATTCATTGAATTTTGCTTTTGATTTCACCATTCTTTTTTTCTTTTCTCATGATTTTCATTTTCCTTTTTTGTGTCCTTCGGACTTGAAAGATACTGCAATTGAAACATGATATTTGAGAATAAGGTCATAATAGACTGCCCCTATTTGAGACTTCCTCTTATCGGGGTGTGCTTAGGTTGGTTGTTTTGCCTAGAATATCTCTGTTCTCATATTTCAGCCGAAGTAAGAAGAGAAAAAGACATCGTGCCCTCAAGCATGGCCCTAGTAGCAACGATGTTTTACTAAGGGAGACGGTTAAGGACGCCGTGAAGTGTGTGGAATGCCCAACTAAGGGTTGCCCCCTTAATGAGCGGGGAGAGAATGCTGAACTCCCAGCGCGGGATTCTTATTACCAAAGTGATGCATAGCAAGTCTAAAGACTCTTTTGACAATGATTTAATTAAACAAAAGCCTAAGATCAAGGTCTAAGACACCACTTTTAATCATGTTAAGAAGCACGTCATTGGAAAACCGTGTGTGAATAAAGTGACGAAAATGCATACTTACGAACCAATGTTACCTTGTAACCTTGTAGAAGTAGCAGCTGCCGGAGGCAATCTTGATAAACGTGGGATATGTCGTCCTCTTTTGGCAGAAAGGAAAGGAAGCAAAGCTTTGAAAGTGGCTTAACAAGAAAGAGCGGTGCTTAGACCAGACTCAGATGAATATGGAGAAATGAAAAAGAGGCGAGGGCTAGAACTCCCTCACTAAGGTGCAGAGACCCTGATCACATGGAAAGGTGTACAGAATGAAAGGAAAAATTAAGAGGTGGAGTGAGGACTAAAGCCTCGGAAGCAGTGGGAGAACGGGCAGATGCCCAGAGCAGTTGAGGTGGAAGAAGTCGGGTTGGACCCAGGATCGGGAGGAATTAAGAGGAGAAACTGATAGATGGAAAGAGGAGGGTTCGGAGGAGGATCATGGTAGGAGGAATCCGGAGGATCTGGAGGAGGAAAATCCTGAGTGACGTGATGCCCTGGGAAAAGGTATGGAAAAAAGTGATTGAAGAGGAAGAAAAGAATGAAGGATGTGATGTCCTGGAAGAGTAAGAAGACGAATCGGAAGAAATATGGAGGGTCCGGAGGTTCCGGAGGAGGCAAGTATAGAGGGACGTGATGCCCTGGGAGAATCAGTGGGAAGCCCAGAAGATCCGGACGTGAGGGTGGGTAGGGGCGCGATGCCCAGAGAGGAAGATCCTGAGGTTCTGGAGGGGGAAGATACCGTGGGACGCGATGCCCAAGGAGAATCAGTAAGAAATCCAAAAATTCCAAGGGACGAAGACACCATGGGGCGCGATGCCCCGGGAGAATCAGTGAGAAGCCTGGGAATTCCGGGAGAGAAAGGCACCATGGGGCGCGATGCCCCGGGAGAATTAGTGAGAAATCCAGAGGATCTGGATATAAGAGGGGGAAAGTCTTTGCGCAGCGAAGAGTGATATAGAAGGGAGGGGGGATGAATAGATCACTCCCAATTTGAACAACTTCAGCGGAAACTCACTACTTCGAAATATAACCCTTCAGATAAGGCTAAACAATGTAGCTAACCCAGTGAGAAACTAAGACAGGATAATAAGGTGCGATTGGAAGAGCCCGTCCACACATAAACACAATACCGAACAGAAGGAAAGCACAACGATAATACCAAGCCATAGAGGAGATAAGAGATTTTAAGGTGGTTCGATTGTAGTCCACAATCTACATCCACCCCTCACTCCAACTAGAGTGAGGATTCCACTAGCCACTGCTAGAAAACTGCAGACTCAGTCTGCGAACAATGTGCTGCCACACAGCTTGACACCTGGACCTACTACCTGCAAGACCAGAACCGGAGATGCCTCTCCCTTCCTCCAACCCAGAGGGAACCTGCTAATGACAACCCGTAATTGGCAAAAACCAGAGATCGCAGATCTCTCTTCCTCTGCAGCCCTGAGGGGAACCAGAGTAACTCTCCCTTCCTCCAAACACCGGAGGGTAACAACTCGAAATCAGATATATGAAGAAATAAAAGGAAAAATAGAAATGTAAACAAGACCAACGATGAACACAGATCATTTCAGAAAAATCAAATACAAATGTAGCTTCCGAAGAAGCAAATTGGACTCTTCTCTCTCACTCAGACTTTTCTCTCACAACAATGCTCTCTAATCTTTTCTCTCTATCTTCTTTCTGGAACGTGGAGGCTCTCTCTCTTTTCTTCTTCTGCTCAGGAATTCTGCTCTTCAGCTCTCTCTCCAGTCCTGTCCATCTGATCGCAGAAGGCACTTTTTATATGGCATTCGACCTGAGTTTCAGGCCTTCACACGAGGGAGTCTCGTTCCCTCCCTTTCCAGAGCATTCTCGGATCACGTGCCAGGCATCATCCTCGGTTCACGTGTCCAATCATTGACCTAAATCATCTGCAGGCAGAGACAAAGAATGTGATTAGTTAGTTCAGTCAAATAGGAATGTATATACTTTAGGATAGCAGATGAGTAAGTGTGTACACTGAGGGAGTGTATAGACTTGTGAGTCCTCATGTGACCTCAGTGTATAGACTAGCTGAATAATGCATTTAGCACAACAGATGAAATGTGTGGACTTCTGTGAAGTGTATGAGGCCCTCGAGTGTATAGACTCAGGAATGCCAAATAGGCAAGTGTGTCACAGTGTGAGAGTGTATATGATGAGGGCATCTCACGACACTCCCTCTAGCTTTGGTCGTCTACACACTCTTGATATGGATTGATCATGGTCTCCACTTGTTATCTTCATTTTCCCAAGTTTATTTTATGTATTTTCCATTTATTGAGTCCTATCTTATGTATTTTCCTTTATTGAGTCATGTGGTTCTAGTCCATTTCCCTTATTTTACTTAATTGGGCCTTATTTCCTTAGTTATGGGCCTATAGGATTGAGTCTAGGTTATGCTTGGTCTTTTGTCCTATTGTCAGGGACATTTTGGTCATGTAAAGAGTGGTTGCCTATATATAGGCCCCATCTCTCCACTTGTACTCACTTTTGATGAATATTGAAAAACCACTTCCTTTTACCTCTTAAATCTCTCTCTCTTACTCTCTTTCCCTCACTCTCTCTCTCACTCTCTCTCTCTCCCAAGGGGAGTTCGACCCTCCCTCTCTCTCCTCCTTCCCCCTCACTTACTCCAACCCCCAACCACCTCCACTACCTCACCCACTTCCATTAAGGCCCTCCTCTTCCCCATACCCCCTCATTTACTCCCCCTCCTTGTCCCAAAGCAACTCTTCCACCTCCCAACACAATCCCCCCACTTCCCCACACAAATCCCACCCCTCCCAAGGCCAAATTTTGAATTTGAACCTTCCCTCCACTACCTAGGCCGCCCCATACCCCTCCCCCTCAAGCCAAGTTCGCCCCCACCTTCTCCCTCCCACACCCTCTCTCTTGTGCACACCCACCTCTCCACCTCCACCTCCAGCAGCTTCAGCCCCCTCTCCATCCATCCCTTCCCCACTAGGACCCCTTGGGAGCCCTAACCACATCCCTCCCCCTCCCCAAACCCTCAGCCAACACCCCTAGCTGTGCTACTCCCCTTACCCCTCTCCTTGTTCTTGCAAAGATTGAAGCTTCAAGTAGCAGGTCGCAGGCAGCAGAAGGAGGCTCTGAAGTCGCGTCTTCCCTTGGCCTCTCCCTGCTCCTCCTGGTGTCAAGGCCTACATCTCTGGAAAGGTCTTCCAGAGAGCTTTCAAGGCGAGGTGGTTTCGTCGGCATTCGAGCTCAGTGCTGTCCGCAATCACCATTCTTCTCCGACTGTGCAGAACTTCTCAGACCAGAAGCCAGAGCGGCAGAGAAGGCTCTCCCACGACGAACCTTGAAGGAGTCAGCCTTCAGGGTCTTCTACAAAGTTCTTCCTCCCCCTGTCAGCGTCCAGGAACAGAAGGCAGAATCCCGTTCGGCATCCGACAACCAGAGATACCAATTTTCTACCACAACCACGCCGGTCTGCCTCCTCACAGTCTGCCCCGACCACCGTCCACTTCTCTGGACACCCAGCTCATCTCCGACATCAGAAGACTTCCCCGTTTGTTTTGCTGCAAAGTAGACTCGTATACGATTCCAACGAGTCCAGCGGTGCTAGATTTGGAGCTCAGGAGCGACCGTGCCCACTTCTACAACCTGCTGTTTCAGACTGAGCTCGGCCAGAGACCAGAGCTGCATCCATCTTCAAGTCGCCGGAGCAGTCAGCCCCCAGATCAGAACGTCGTCCAAAAATTCAAGCCGCACCCCTCTCTGGTTAGCAATCTTTTGGCGCAAGTCTCATGAGATTCTGAGCTCGGTGGATTTATTGGCTGCATCAACATCGACTCCCTATCCAGAATTACAGAAGCTAGACAGAATCGGCGAAGCTCGAAAACTCGGTTTCCTTTGCATCTCTCCCCACCCCGCTTGGCCGGCTGAAGGCCCCTCCCTGCGTGGAGGTAGTTTTGAATGTATTAAGCATAACCCCCATCCCAAGATCACCCCTCCTGCGTGAGGAGTAGTGCTGTACCATTTGCAATTTCAGGTCAAGCTACATCGCCGCGGCGATCGGGTGCATACCCTCGCCTCCCGGCGCGCCCTCGTCTCCGATCGGGATCGGTGTCTTCACACCGATCAGGTGAGCTTCTGATACTATCCTTAGTAGCCTTATTCCTGCTAGTTTAGTATTGCTTTGATTGCTCGTCGGCGGTGAGAAGAGGGCTCGAACTTGCATGCTAGTTTGTTAGTGTCCACCGCGGACCGTGAGTGAGTGCCACCAAGCCCCCGCCTTGCGGGCCAGCCGCCCACAAAGTTGGGTATCCTAGACTCATTTGGGGTCAGCCCTAGCATTGTAAGTCCATTAGAACAATTGGGTCCCGCCCCGGACCTTCATCATTATCTCTCGGACCCACCGAGTGAACGTGTGAATCGGGTGAGCAAAAATCGTCATTGTGAGAATCATTGAGCGCTTGTATGCTTGCGGGTCTAAGTCCTAGGGTTATCTCATCATATTTAGTGGTCTTTGGGCTGTGCCACATCAAGTGGTATCAGAGCGGTCATAGGCTTGTCCTTACAAGTCTAGTCTTGGGTCTTACTAAGTCTTTCTTAGGTGCATTCGCACACCCTTGCATAGCCCACCCAACCTTGCATGACCACCCGTAGTGGAACTCATTATCAAGGCAATCCATCTTCTTCCAATAACACCATGAATCCCAATCCCCAAGGAAATCCCCCTCACAATGAGCATGAGCTTCCCGACCAAATGAGGTTTCTTGTGGACTACATGACCGAAATTATGGGAAGGCTTGACGGTATTACGGCCCGGCTTGAACAACTTGAGGAAAATAGACCTATTCCAAGGGAGGAGATAGGAGAGATCCCCCTCCACATGTGGAGCCAGCCATAGGAGGACTCAACCTTGACCCCCCTCCCGAACCGGAAAGGGACCCACCCCCTAGAAGGAATGAGAGGCCTCCCCGGGACAACCCGGATGACCAACTAATGAGACTTGTGAAAGTCGATGCTCCCACTTTTGATGGATCTCATCATCCGAGCATCTACTTAGATTGGGAGGCAGCCATGGATCAATATTTTGATTGGTACCCAATGACCGAGGATAGGAAAGTCCGACTTGCAAAGATGCAATTAACCAAACTTGCCAAGACTCATTGGATGAATGTTGAAGCCTTAAGGATAGTTAGGAGGGAAGTTCCAATCACCACATGGGGGGCCATGAAAGACCAACTCAAACTCAAATATGTCCCACCCTCCTACCATCAAAACCTCCTAGATGAATGGCAAGCCTTGACTCAAGAAGGAAAGACCGTTATGGAATACATTGAAAAGTTTGACTACTACCTCCTCAAATGTGGAGTCCAAGAGGACCCCTCCGTCACACTCTCCCGCTTTAGGAATGGGCTTCAATTCCATATCAAAAAGGAACTATTCATGCGTCAAGTAACAACTTTAGAGCAAGCCTACCAAGTAGCTCGGGATGCCGAGAAATTCTCTCGGTACACGCGAATGGTTCCCCCTCGGGGAATGGACCCTAGAGCCATGGCACCTCGGGCCAACCCTCCACCACCCCAAAGAGGTCTCCTTCCTACACCCATGGGAACTCCTCCCACACGGGTCACCCCTCCTAATGCCAATCCACCATTCCGCCCCACAATTGGGCCCCTAAACACAACTCCCAATAGGCCCAATTCGACACCCACTCTCCCTCACACTAAGGTGACCCCAAACCATCAAAGTGGGCAGCAATGCTTTAGGTGTTATGGGTATGGACACTTTGCCAATCAATGCCCCACCAAGGGAGCATCAAACTTACTCATAGAGGAGACCAACCCCCAACCCCAAGCTGAATTTGAAGGAGAGATTGAGGTATATGAACCCTCTCTTGAATGGGAGGAGGAGTATGAGAACCACTACATGGAGAGCAACCAAGAACAACCTCCTCCACCCACCGACTCCCACCTAGGAGTGGTTAGATGCACCCTCACCCAAAACCAAGAGCATGATTGGAGAAGAAACACCATATTCCATACCTACATAAGGATGGGGAGCCATGTTAGGAAGGTCATCTTGGATAATGGAAGTAGTGTGAATGTGGTGTCACCCGACACCGTCAAACTTTTGGGCCTTACCACCTCCCCACATCCCCACCCATATAGGGTAGCATGGATTGATACCACCTCCATACCCGTTAGTGCCCGTTGCCTTGTCCCAATTACATTCCAATCCTATCAAGGCCAAGTGTGGTGTGATATCCTTCCAATGGAAGTTGGGAGTATCCTTTTAGGACGGCCTTGGATCTACGATGTAGATGCCACCTTCTTAGGAAGAACCAACGCTTGCATCTTCATTCATGAGGGGAAGAAGATCCAACTCAACCCATCTCCACCCCGCACTCTACCTAAGAGGGCCTCTCCCTCCCTTGAGGGACCCACTACCCTTCCCCCCATCCCAACACCAACAAACCCCACCCCATCAAGTCCTAGTCCTAGTAACATCAAAGAGCCTCCTAGGAGCCTACACCTTGTCACTAGGAAAGAGTTTGAGGAAGAAGTCAACCAAGGGGATCAAGTATGTGCCATTGTCATTTGTCTAGGGGAATCCACCCCAACCGATCCACACCCCCTAGAAATTCATCAACTCCTTAAGGACTTCCATGATGTATTTCCCGAGGAGCTTCCGGACAAACTACCACCTATGAGAGATGTGCAACATGCCATCGACCTCGTGCCCGGGGCTACCTTGCCCAACCTCCCACACTACCGACTCAACCCCACCGAGCATGCCGAGCTTCGGAGGCAGATTGAAGAACTCATCAAGAAGGGCTTCCTCCGAATTAGCAAAAGCCCTTGTGCCGTCCCGGCTCTTCTTACACCCAAAAAGGATGGGACTTGGCGCATGTGTGTAGATAGCCGAGCCGTCAACAAGATAACGGTCAAATATAGGTTCCCCATCCCTCGGCTTGATGACATGCTAGACATGCTAGCGGGAGCCACCATCTTCTCCAAAATTGATCTCAAAAGTGGCTACCACCAAGTCCGCATTAGGCCCGGGGATGAGTGGAAAACCGCCTTTAAAACTAAGGACGGTCTCTATGAATGGCTTGTTATGCCTTTCGGCCTTTCTAATGCACCAAGTACCTTCATGCGTCTCATGACCGAGGTCCTCCGGCCCTTCATTGGCATCTTTCTAGTTGTCTACTTTGATGACATCCTCATATATAGCCAATCCAAGGAAGCCCACCTCGATCACCTCAAACAAGTGTGCACCATCCTTAGGAAAGAGAGTCTCTTTGCCAATCCCGGGAAGTGTCATTTCTTGACCAATCAACTAGCCTTCCTAGGATTTATTGTCTCATCCCAAGGAGTATCCATGGACCCCGAAAAGGTCCAAGCTATTCTTGAGTGGCCCGAGCCCAAAACCATTCATGACGCCCGAGGCTTCCATGGGCTAGCCACCTTCTATAGGAGATTCATCCGGGGGTTTAGCACTATCACCACTCCTATCACGGATTGCCTCAAGAAAGGCACATTTGTTTGGACTAGGGCAGCCTCCAAAGCCTTCCTAGAGCTTAAAGAGAAAATGACCCAAGCCCCGGTCCTTTGCCTACCCGACTTTTCAAAGGTCTTTGAGGTCACATGTGATGCTTCCGGGGTAGGGATTGGAGGTATCCTTAGCCAAGAGGGTCACCCGGTAGCCTACTTTAGTGAAAAACTTTGTGAGGCTAGGACGAGATACTCCACATATGACAAAGAGCTTTATGCCGTGGTTCAATCTCTCCGGCATTGGAGGCACTATCTCCTACCCAAAGAATTTGTGATCTTCTCGGACCATGAGGCTTTGAAATATCTCAACACTCAACAAAAGCTCAATGCCCGCCATGCCCGATGGGTAGAATACATTCAAGCCTACACCTTTGTCCTCAAGTATAAGATGGGTAGTGAGAACCGCGCCGCCGATGCACTAAGTAGGCGGGTAGCCTTACTCTCCACCGTCCAAGTGGAGGTAACCGGATTTGAGAGAATCAAAGGGGAATACCCACATTGCCCCGACTTTGGGACTCACTACAACACCCTTTCCACCCAGCCACTCAAGGAGTATAAGGGGTTCATACTTCAAGATGGATATCTGTTCAAAGGGGATAGGCTTTGCATACCTAGGACTTCACTTAGGGACTTCCTAGTTTGGGAGTTACATAGTGGTGGCCTAGCTGGTCACTTTGGGGTCCACAAAACCATAGAGTTGGTTGAGAGGCAATTCCACTGGCCCAGTCTCAAGAAGGATGCGGCCCACATTGTGGGACAATGCCGCATATGTGCTTCCGCCAAGCAAGTAAGACAAAACACCGGGCTTTACACACCTCTACCCATACCCGACCAACCGTGGGAGGATTTGAGCATGGATTTCATTCTTGGCCTACCAAAGACCTTGCGCAAACATGATTCCATCTTTATAGTGGTTGACAGGTTCTCAAAGATGGCCCACTTTATCCCCTGCTCCAAGACCTCTGATGCCTCTAGGATCGCCCGGTTATTCTTTGATGAGGTAGTCCGACTCCATGGGTTACCTAAGACTATTGTGTCCGATAGAGATGTGAAGTTCACTAGTTATTTTTGGAAGACTCTATGGCACTTGATGGGGACCCTCCTCAAATTCTCCACTGCCTATCATCCTCAAACCGATGGCCAAACTGAGGTCGTCAACCGAAGCCTTGGGAACTTGCTCCGATGCCTTGTAGGGGATCACCCTGGGAATTGGGATCTCCTCTTATCTCAAGCTGAGTTTGCCTACAATGATTCTGTCAATAGGTCCATAGGCAAGAGTCCATTTGAGGTAGTACATGGTTTTAGGCCTAGAAAGCCCTCGGATCTCATTCCCCTTCCCCCACATGCTAGAGTGTCAGTCTCAGCTGAGTCCTTTGCACAGCATATCAAAGAGTTGCATGATGACATCCGCAAGCATATAGGTAAAAGCAATGAGGCTTACAAAAGACGGGCCGATGCTCACCGGCGCCACTGTGAATTCCAAGTGGGGGACCCGGTGATGGTGAGGACGGAGCGGCTCCTTCCCGGGCCTGCCTCCAAGTTGAGGGCACGAGGGTCGGGACCCTTTCGAGTTCTACGACGACTTGGCAGCAATGCTTATGAGCTTGACCTACCAGAGAGCTATGGGGTACACCCTACCTTCAACGTGGCGGACCTGGTACCCTACAAAGGCCCCGCGGTGGAACCCAGTGAGGAGCTTGAGCCTTTACCCCCCCTTACGAGAGACACCCCCGGAGGGACTCCACTTTCTAGCTTAAGGGACCGACAAGAGCAGGTAGAGGCAATACTGGATGAGCAGAGTATCATTACAAGGCACAAGGTGTATCAGCGCTATCTGGTTAGGTGGAAGAACCGTCCCCCGATCGAGGATGCATGGGTGAGTCGGGAGGATTTGATGCGCCTGGACCCCGACATGATGGAGCAGTACGACAGTCAGGCAGACCCATACTCGACAGGGTCGAGTTCTCCCCACCCCGGGGGATTTGATGAGGGCATCTCACGACACTCCCTCTAGCTTTGGTCGTCTACACACTCTTGATATGGATTGATCATGGTCTCCACTTGTTATCTTCATTTTCCCAAGTTCATTTTATGTATTTTCCTTTTATTGAGTCCTATCTTATGTATTTTCCTTTATTGAGTCATGTGGTTCTAGTCCATTTCCCTTATTTTGTTTAATTGGGCCTTATTTCCTTAGTTATGGGCCCATAGGATTGAGTCTAGGTTATGCTTGGTCTTTTGTCCTATTGTCAGGGACATTTTGGTCATGTAAAGAGTGGTTGCCTATATATAGGCCCCATCTCTCCACTTGTACTAACTTTTGATGAATATTGAAGAAAACCCTTTCAAACTCTCTCAATATCTCTCTCTCTCTCATTATCTCTCCATTCTCTCTCCTCCTCTCTCTAAATTTTGAAATTCACTCTCTCTCCTCCACCTCTCAACCACTTCCAACCCCCACCTACCTCCATTAACTCCCCACAACTTCCCACAACCCCTCTTTAATCCTCACCTAGTCCCAAGGAAGTTCCACCACTCAAAACCCCACCCTCCAACCACCACCTACCCCTTTCACTTCCCTAAGCATATCTCCACCTTCCCAAGGCTGAATTAACTCATTCCAAAGCCCAAATTCGAACCTCCCCTTCCCTCCTTGCTCCCTAGGTCGCACCCCTCCTCTCCCCTCAAGCCAAGTTCACCCCCTCCTCTCTTCTCCACTCCAGCTTTGTGTGCAGGCCGACCTGCAGTTTAGCACTCTGTTGCAGCGACGTCCACGACTGCATCCTGGTTCTTCTGGTGGCGTGGCCTAACTTTCTGGAAAGGCCTCCCTGTGCTCTTTCAAGGCGAGGTGGTTTCGTCGGCATCCGAGCTCGGTGCTGTCCGCAATCACCATTCTTCTCCGGCTGTGCAGAACTTCTCAGACCAGAAGCCAGAGCGGCAGAGAAGGCTCTCCCACGACGAACCTTGAAGGAGTCAGCCTTCAGGGTCTTCTACAAAGTTCTTCCTCCCCCTGTCAGCGTCCAGGAACAGAAGGCAGAATCCCGTTCGGCATCCGAAAACCAGAGATACCAATTTTCTACCACAACCACGCCGGTCTGCCTCCTCACAGTCTGCCCCGACCACCGTCCACTTCTCTGGACACCCAGCTCATCTCCGACATCAGAAGACTTTCCCGTTTGTTTTGCTGCAAAGTAGACTCGTATACGATTCCAACTAGTCCAGCGGTGCCAGATTTGGAGCTCAGGAGGGACTGTGCCCGCTTCTGCAACCTGCTGTTTCAGACTGAGCTCGGCCAGAGACCAGAGCTACATCCATCTTCCAGTCACCGGAGCAGTCAGCCCCCAGATCAGAACGTCGTCCAAAAATTTAAGCCGCACCCCTCTCCGGTTAGCAATCTTTTGGCGCAAGTCTCATCAGATTCTGAGCTCGGTGGATTTATTGGCTGCATCAACATCGACTCCCTACCCAGAATTACAGAAGCTAGACAGAATCGGCGAAGCTCGGAAACTCGGTTTCCTTTGCATCTCTCCCCACCCCGCTTGGCCGGCTGAAGGCCCCTCCCTGCGTGGAGGTAGTTTTGAATGTATTAAGCATAACCCCCACCCCAAGATCACCCCTCCTGCGTGAGGAGTAGTGCTGTACCATTTGCAATTTCAGGTCAAGCTACATCGCCGCGGCGATCGGGTGCATACCCTCGCCTCCCGGCGCGCCCTCGTCTCCGATCGGGATCGGTGTCTTCACACGATCAGGTGAGCTTCTGATACTATCCTTAGTAGCCTTATTCCTGCTAGTTTAGTATTGCTTTGATTGCTCGTCGGCGGTGAGAAGAGGGCTCGAACTTGCATGCTAGTTTGTTAGTGTCCACCGCGGACCGTGAGTGAGTGCCACCAAGCCCCCCGCCTTGCGGGCCAGCCGCCCACAAAGTTGGGTATCCTAGACTCATTTGGGGTCAGCCCTAGCATTGTAAGTCCATTAGAACAATTGGGTCCCGCCCCGACCTTCATCATTATCTCTCGGACCCACCGAGTGAACGTGTGAATCAGGTGAGCAAAAATCGTCATTGTGAGAATCATTGAGCGCTTGTATGCTTGCGGGTCTAAGTCCTAGGGTTATCTCATCATATTTAGTGGTCTTTGGGCTGTGCCACATCACTGAAGGCTTAGCGGAGGGTGTACAGACTATGAATATTAAGTTCAATGTATGGACTTCAGGTGAAGACCAATGTACATACTTTGAATATGCACTGTATGGACTTCAATGTATAGACGTTGATGTATAGACTTCGAAGAGAACAATGCTTGAAGGCATCGAATGTGTAGACATAGAAACAGCAATTAAGCAAGTGTTTCAAATGAGAGAGTGTATACTCTTGAAAACAGCATATAGGCAAGTATGAACAGCTTGAGAGTGTATAGACTTGCAGGTGATATCGAGTGTATAGGGTTGAAGGATAACTGAGTGTCTAGACTTGGTGATGTGTAGACTTCCCAAAGAGCTGGACGATGTACAGACTTGAGCAAGTGAAGTCTGTTCAGACTTGAAGGTTCACAGTGTGTAGACTTTGGCAAGGCAACGTCAGTAAAGTTCCCAGTGTACAGACTTACTGAACTGAGCGTAGGTAAAAGATATGAGGAATGTATAGACTTACTCAGTTCAGTTCAGAACGTAGGTAGAAGTCCCAATGTATAGACTTACTGAAAATGCAACCGCTGTACAGACATGCTCAACTAGTTCGATGTACGGCTAGCGGAGGGTGTACAGACTATGAATATTAAGTTCAATGTATGGACTTCAGGTGAAGACCAATGTACATACTTTGAATATGAAATTCAATGTATGGACTTGGAGATTAAAGGAGGGGTCGACCCATCAGAGGTGGGGGGTCGACCCATCAGTGTACAGATTATGCAGACAGTGTGTAGACATGATCAAGTAGTGCAAATTTATCTGACAACTATATGAACTGCACAGTCCTACATGATGAAGCATGTATTATTCTAGAGATAGAGGATTGATTTATAGTGTGAGACATCATCAAAACCGTAGGGATGCAACAATCTCCCCCTTTTTGATGATGGCAACACTATGAATCAAGTAATATCAAAGCTTAACAAGAAATTAACTGCAGTTTCAATAATCAAAGCAAATTCAAGGCAAGTGAAAGCACAGCCAAATTAAACACTACTGCAGAGCACTTCTTTCTCCAAAACCACTCCCTCTCAGCCCCCTACAACCCATTCTCACATAAAGCCATCACATGACAAGGTAATCTCCCCCTTAGCTCATGAACAATAAATGATCTACTGATATTGCAAAACCCTTCTCCCCCTTTGACATCAGCAAAAGGAAATGTAGAATATATGAAAGTGCTGGAGACATGAAGAAAAAGTACAGTAACTTCTTAGGGCATAAAGGCACAAGCAAGTCTTAAGAAAGTAAGTGAGGTGCTAAACTCAAGTGAAGATTCTTGAACTCCAGTACACACTAGAGAAATAGAAGGATAGAAAAGTTTATCAGCATACATGGAGTATGATTTAGAGCAGGAATTAACAAGTATGGCCAGATATTGCTGAACTGTCAATAATCCAAAAAGACAACAAGAGACAAAGTCAAAGAGGTGTTCTCAAGGTATTGAAGACTAGCAATCCATTCGTTGTACAACTACAAGGAATTTTTTTGTTGAGATGATTGTCAAGAAGATCAATGAGTAAGTTAGTAATTCACTCTTTTGACATTAGGGAGACACCTTGATTAGAGGCCTGAATCCCCAGTTACTCAGAGTGAGTACCTCATTACTTCCCCCCCCCCTTTTTTTTTAAAAAGGAGCAGAGTTAGTAAATGTGGCTTTTGACATGAGGAATCACCTTGATTAGAGGCCAGAGTCCCCAGTTACTCACCAGCAAGTCACCATTGCTCTGTCATGACTTTTTCATTCATTTTAAGCATTTGACACCTCATGACATGGGAGAAATATTCATTTCATTGATGAAGCTCCCAGTTTCTCAGTGAACAAAACAAGGCATGTTTGTTTAATTAAGCCCTTGTGTTGAAGAGATGGAATGATTGAAAATAATACCAGAAGGACTATTACTTGAAGTGAATCTTGAAGTCTAGATTTCAAGCTGATCGGGTCAGATATCAAGACATACAGGTTTTGGCCTGAACCAGAATCATTGACAATGTAGGAAGAATCCAGATCTCTGAAGGAATACCAGAGAAAAGATTCTAACTGGACTTTAGTATCACTGACTTATAGAGTTAAGAATTAAGTGACATTCTACTGTCTGAGAGAACCACACTAGATCTGTCATGAAAACCAGCAAAGACATACATCTGGTCAATCTTTTTGACTTTGTCAAAGAATCACAGCTCGAGCAGCTCCCCCTCACTCACAGCATTTCTGAAAGCTTACCAACTGACATACAGAACTCCCCCTCACAAAAAGAACAGGCTACATAGTTAAGACAATTTGTATAAGCCTAATTCTCTTCTTAGTGTTGTGAATTTTTCATTATCCAGAGGTTTAGTGAAGATGTCAGCAAACTGATTATCTGTGCCTACATGAATCTGTTCAAAATTGTTTTTAGAAACCTCATCTCTTATGAAATGATGCCTTATCTCTATGTGTTTCGTGCGTGAATGCAAAATAGGATTTTTGGCAAGATTAATGGCACTGGTATTATCACAATAGATAGGTGTGCACCCCAGGTCTACTTGGTAGTCCTGAAGCTGGTGTTTAATCCAAATGACTTGTGTTCCACAACTCCCTGCAGCCACATATTCAGCTTCTGCAGTGGAGAGGGCCACATAATGTTGTTTCTTGGAATCCCAAGACACTAAACAGCCACCCAAAAATTCACAATGACCACTAGTGCTTTTCCTGTCTAGTTTACATCCTGCATAATCAGCATCTGTGTATGCAACTAAGTCAAATGTGTGTGATGCAGGAAACCATAAACCAAGAGAATGAGTAGCTAACAAATATCTAAAAATTCTTTTGACTGCAGCTAAATGTAATTCAGTAGGTCTAGACTGATACCTTGCACACATTCCTACACTGAATTGTATATCAGGTCTGGAAGCTGTTAGGTAAAGAAGAGATCTAATCATACCTCGATAGAGCTTGGCATTTACTTCTTTACCTGTCTCATCTACATCCAGTGAGGTATTGGTACCCATGGGTGTTGTAATGTGCTTCAGGTTTTCCTTACCAAACCTCTTGAACAGTTCCATTGTGTATTTGGTTTGGTTGATGAAGCACCCATCCTCTAGCTGTTATACCTGCAAGCCAAGGAAGTACTTTAGTTCACCAACCAAACTCATCTCAAATTCAGCAGACATCATTTTAGAGAATTCAACACATAGTTCATGCTTAGTTGATCCAAACACAATGTCATCTACATATACCTGAACTATGAGGAGATATTTATTTGTACCTTTGGTAAATAAGGTTTGATCTACTTTACCTCTTTTGTAGCCCTTGCTGGTCAGAAATTCAGTCAATCTTTCATACCATGCTCTTGGAGCCTGCTTTAGACCATACAAAGCTTTGTTTAACCTGAAAACTTGGTCAGGTTGAGGAGAAAATTGAAATCCAGGGGGTTGTTCAACAAAAACCTCTTCTTAATGACTCCATTTAAAAAGTACTTTTAACATCCATTTGTTGGAGTTTTATGTTCTTTGAACATGCAAAAGCAAGCAACAGTCTTATAGCCTCCATCCTAGCAACAGGTGCATAGGATTCATCGAAATCTACACCAAATTCCTGACAGTAGCCCTTGGCTACTAATCTGGCCTTATTCCTAGAATGATTCCATCTTCATTCATTTTATTTTTGAACACCCACTTAGTTCCTATGATATTGACATTGTCTGGTCTTGGAACAAGTTCCCAGACATTATTTCTTTCGAACTGGCCTAATTCCTCACTCATGGCATTGACCCAAGATTGATCAGCCAAGGCCTCTTCTATTGATTTGGGTTCAATTTGTGAGACTAAAGCAATTAAGTCTTCATTATCCACATTCCTAAAATGGGACCTAGTCCGAAGAGGATCTTCAGGATTGCCTATGACATTATCTATCGAATGATCTTTAAGAAATCTAACATTTATTGAAGACTCACCTCCTTCTCTTGGCTCTTCCTGGTTGGGAGGATTTGCTGTTCCACTTGGCTGAGTGTTCTCTTCTTCTTGGTCTTCTAGGAATTCCCCATCATGATTGGAATCCCTGTCAAGATTTTCATTGTTAGAAACACCTTTCTTTTCACTAAAAATAATGTGTGGAGACTCTTCAACCTTTTTGTCTGTTATGTTGAAGACCCTATATGCCCTAGACACTTCTGAATATCCCAAAAATATTCCAGGGGAGCTTTTAGCTTCAAACTTGTCTAAATCTTTATTGTCATTGTTGTGAATAAAATATTTTGCTCCAAAAATTCTGAAATGAAACAAGTTTGGTTTCTTACCTTTTAGAAGCTCATAGGGTGTTTTCTTGTGAATGGGTCTTACCATGGCCCTGTTGATTATGTAAGTTGCTGTATTAGCTGTCTCTGCCCAAAACCTCCTTGGTAATTGGCTTTCAATTAGCATGGTTCGGGCCATCTCCACCACAGTTCTATTTCTTCTCTCCACAATTCCATTCTGTTCAGGTGTCCTGGGAGAAGAAAATCTGTGTGTTAGTCCTTCTCTTTCACAAAGATCAGAAAACATGGAGTTTTTAAATTCACCTCCATGGTCAGATTGAATAGAACATATCTTGTGTTTTCCTTCTTGTTTGACCTTATTGAAAAACAGATTAAACTTTTGAAATGCATCACTTTTATTTGCTAAGAAAAAGATCTATGAATATCTAGAGAAGTCATCTATGATGACATAGTTAAACCTGTTCCCATTAAGACTCTGAGTTCTAGTAGGACCGAAGAGGTCCATATGGAGGAGTTCCATTGGTCTAGAGGACAATGGTTCATTTCTTAATTTGAAAGAGTTCCTGGTCTATTTGCCTAGAGCACATGCATCACATGATTTTGAAATAGAATTGAATTTTATTCTAGGCATGCCTCTCACTAAATCATGCTTGACCAATTTATTTAAAGTAGTAAATCTAGCATGTCCTAAACGTCTATGCCATTCAAAAGCATCATTTTCAGAATTGGCAGATAAACAAATATTAGATTCAGATTCCTCATCTAGGTCTACCATGTAGACATTATTAATCCTGTTGGCTACAAATTTAACCACATCAGAATTTATTTCAAAGATTTTGCATGAGTTATCATCAAACACAACCCTGTGACCCTTGTCACATAACTGACTAATGCTAATCAGTTTGTGTTGAAGACCTTCCACAAGTAGAACTTTTTCAATGGAGTTTGTGGAAGACTTACCTACTGTACCAACTCCAATAATCTTACCTTTGTTCTTTCCTCCAAACTTGACCAGACCCCCTACCTTCATCTCTATCTTGCTGAACTTGGATCGGTCACCTGTCATGTGCCTGGAGCAGCCACTGTCGAGGTACCACTTGTTGTCTTCAACTGCCAGGCTGACCTACACAAATAACATCAAGCAGAGTGATTTGGAACCCAAGATGAGTTGGGTCCAAGGACATTATTCAAATCTCTAATCAAGTGTTTAGGAATCCAAATTTGCTTCATCATGGATTTCCCTGGCACCTTTATTTCTGGTTTATTGAAATTAAGTCCAGCTGGTCTGGAGAAGTAAGTTCTATTCCATTCATTAGGCTTGCCACTCCTAGGATATCTTCTGTAAGTTTGTTGATCAACAGATTTTTGAAGATGATGATCATTTCTCCAGTAGGTCCTCTTTGGACCCATCTGATTGTAGTAATTCCAGCTTTTCTTCTGATCCACTTGCTTGGTCCATTTACCATTTATGTTCTGATTGGTAGGCTTAGTGAAATTCTTCACAGAATTCATTCCCATTTTAAATGGTTGACCAGCACTGTTTTTAGGACTTTCCTTCTGACCTTGGGTTCCCTTACTGCTGTTTGAGCTGGATGGTGTATCCAGCTTTTCTTTTCCTTTCTCTGGGCAGAAGGTAATGGTTTTGAATTGTAAGGGTCTTTTGTTAGTTGGGCCGTAGCCTAGACCCTCCTTATTGAAGTTAACTCTAGCCCCCAATATAGCATCCAGACTAGATTTTCCTTGGACAAAGTTTTCCAAAACTTTATGTTTGTCTTCCAGCTCCTTTTGAAGGGACTCAGAGTTTTTTAGAAGTTCACCATTGACTTTCTTAACAGCTTCATATTTTTCTGAGTTCACTCTACTTTCATTCAAGCTTTCTTCAATTCTTATTTTGAATTCATTGAGCTGATTTTGACTTTCTTGGTTTTCTCCCTTGAGCTTATCATTTTCTCTTCTTAGTGAGGTCATTTCTTCTAGTTGCTCTTTTAGTTTCTGATTTTCCTCACATACCTGGGTTTGTTCTTCAACATTAGTATTAAATTTTCTTTTCAGAACCCTATGCTCTTTACTAAGAGAATTGAATTTATCTAATAACTCAGCATAAGCATCTTCCCAGTCATCAATCGTAAAATTTTCAAAAACATTGGTTACCTCATCTTCATTGTTTGCCATAAGGCAAATTCCTTCTTCATGCTCCTCTGAGGAAGTATCTTCAGGATCTTCTTCCTCCTCGCTCCATGTGCAGACCATCGCCTATGGCTTTTTCTTCTTCTGCACTTTTGTGTTCTTCTTTGGAAGTAGGGACCCTTCTTCTGAAGATCTGGGCATTCACCTTTCATGTGTCCCTGTTTGTTACAATGATAACAAGTCAGTCTCTTAGGATTTCTATCCCTATAATTGGTAGATTCAACATTCTTGTTAAAGGAGTATGGCTTTTTCCTCCTAAAGGTCTTCCCCTTTCTCCTTAAAAATTTACTGAACTGACGAGTGAGCATTGCCTGCACCTTCTGGTCGAGATCTAAGAAGCCATCAGACTCACCGCTATTGCTGCTGCTGCTGCTGCTACTGCTACTCTTGTTGCGGGATGCCTTGAGAGCTACATTCTTAGCCTTCCTATCACTTCCTTCACCACCTCCTTTGAAATTCATCTCATAGGTCATGAGGGATCCTATGAGTTCATTCACTGTCAAGGTCGTCAGATCTTTTGACTCTTCAATCACGATGGCCTTAGTGTGCCATGCTGGGGATAAGGATCTAAGAATTTTCGTGACTATGTCTGCCTCAGCTAGATCCTTCCCTAGCCCCTTAAGTGTGTTCGTGATCAAGGACAACCTGGCATACATTTTAGTAATATTCTCCTCTGCATTCATCCTAAACAGTTCACACTTAGAGGTGTAGAGGTTTACCTTTGAGGCTTTCACTTGAGCTGTACCTTCGTAGATTAATTGCAGCTCATCCCACATTCGCTTGGCAGTCCTGTAGGCAGATATACGGGCATATTCCTCTGGGTGAATAGCACACTGGATGATGTTCATCGCCGTCCAGTTGAGTGAAGATAGCTTGACATGGTCATATGTCCACGCGTCCTCGTTCGGTGGCAGATCATATGGGCCAACCGTGATTACCCTCCACAGCTTGTGGCTCTGTGCTCTGATAAACACTTCCATCATGTTCTTCCAAAACAGATAATTATTACCATCAAAAAATGGAGGGCGACTAATGGATTGACCTTCAGCCATGAAGCTTCTAGGACCATTAGCATTTCCCTGACCGTTCGTCCACATGATGCAAACCTGCTCTGATACCAAATGTTAGCGCAGCGAAGAGTGATATAGAAGGGGGGGGATGAATAGATCACTCCCAATTTGAACAACTTCAGCAGAAACTCACTACTTCGAAATACAACCCTTCAGATAAGGCTAAATAATGCAGCTAACGTAGTGAGAAACTAAGATAGGATAATAAGGTGCGATTGGAAGAGCCCGTTCACACACAAACACAATGCCGAACAGAAGGAAAGCACAACGATAATACCAAGCCACAGAGGAGACAAGAGATTTTAAGGTGGTTCGATTGTAGTCCACAATGTACATCCACCCCTCACTCCAACTAGAGTGAGGATTCCACTAGCCACAGCTAGAAAGCTGCAGACTCAGTCTGCGAACAATGTGCTGCCACACAGCTTGACACCTGGACCTGCTACCAGCAAGACCAGAACCGGAGATGCCTCTCCCTTCCTCCAACCCGGAGGGAACCTGCTAATGACAACCCGTCACTGGCAAAAACCAGAGATCACAGATCTCTCTACCTCTGCAGCCCAGAGGGGAACCGGAGTAACTCTCCCTTCCTCCAAACACCGGAGGGTAACAACTCGAAATCAGATATATGAAGAAATAAAAGTAAAAATAGAAATGTAAACAAGACCAACGATGAACACAAATCGTTTCAGAAAAATCAAATACAAATGTAGCTTCCGAAGAAGCAAATTGGACTCTTCTCTCTCACTCAGACTCTTCTCTCACAGCAATACTCTCAATTCTTTTCTCTCCATCTTCTTTCTGGAACGTGGAGGCTCTCTCTCTTTTCTTCTTCTGCTCAGGATTTTGCTCTTCAGCTCTCTCTCCAGTCAGTCCATCTAATCACAGAAGGCACCTTTTATATGGCATTCGACCTGAGTTTCAGGCCTTCACACGAGGGAGTCTCGTTCCCTCCCTTTCCAGAGCATTCTCGGATCACGTGCCAGGCATCATCCTCGGTTCACGTGCCCAATCATTGACCTGAATCATCTACAGGCAGAGACAAAGAGTGTGATTAGATAGTTCAGTCAGATACGAATGTATATACATTAGGATAGCAGATAAGTAAGTGTGTACACTGAGGGAGTGTATAGACTCGTGAGTCCTCATGCGACCTCAGTGTATAGACTAGCTGAATAATGCATTAGCACAACAGATGAAATGTGTGGACTTCTGTGAAGTGTATGAGGCCCTCGAGTGTATAGACTCAGGGATGCCAAATAGGCAAGTGTGTCACAGTGTGAGAGTGTATAGAGTTGAAGTTCTTCATGCGAGCTCAGTGTATGGACTTGAAGTGTTCATGCGATCTCAATGTGTAGACTTCATTCAGCAGTCAAGACAATGGATGTATGGAGTTGGTCGTGTGAAGGAGAATGAGTGTAAAGACTTGTAATGAAGAGGAGCAGTGTGTAGACTTGAAGCACAACAATATGCACTGTATGGGCTTCAATGTATAGACGTTGATGTATAGACTTCGAAGAGAACAATGCTTGAAGGCATCGAATGTGTAGACATAGAAACAACAATTAAGCAAGTGTTTCAAATGAGAGAGTGTATACTCTTGAAAATAGCATATAGGCAAGTATGAACAGCTTGAGAGTGTATAGACTTGCAGGTGATATCGAGTGTATAGGGTTGAAGGATAACTGAGTGTCTAGACTTGGTGATGTATAGACTTGCTTTGGTCCTCTTGTGGCAGATCGGCTGGGGCTAGTCTCCTTCAGACACATGTAACTCTCTTTCTGTTTTCTAGTCTTGCAAGATGGCCCACATCGGGGGTATGCCCCTGTGATTATGTAATCCTCTTTTCCAACTAAACAATAAAGGTGCCTTTCGGCCTTTGATTCAAAAAAAAAAAAAACTGTATCACGTTTGGCCTTCTGGCCATGATTTTTGTCATCTTGAGTTTGTCATGAAAAAAAAAAAAGATGTGTAGACTTCCCAAAGAGCTGGACGATGTACAGACTTGAGCAAGTGAAGTCTGTTCAGACTTGAAGGTTCACAGTGTGTAGACTTTGGCAAGGCAATGTCAGTAAAGTTCCCAGTGTACAGACTTACTGAACTGAGCGTAGGTAAAAGATATGAGGAATGTATAGACTTACTCAGTTCAGTTCAGAACGTAGGTAGAAGTCCCAATGTATAGACTTACTGAAAATGCAACTGCTGTACAGACATGCTCAACCAGTTCGATGTACAGACTTGGACTTTCAACAGAAGGATGTACAGACTTGGAAAACTCATGCCAATGTTCAGACTTCACTCCGTGCAAGCTACAGTGATTGACTGTATAGACTTAATGGTCTCCCTGGCTGTACAGACTTGAGTACAGACTGAACAGTCGAATGTATAGGCTTGCTTCCACCGACCAGTGTATAAACTTTGTAAGCGTGAGACGCTGAATGAGACGGTGGCTGAGACGATGTACAGACTTCAAATCAAGTCATGAATAGTGAATTAATGTCTAGACTTGGATGCCCAAGCCAATGTATAGACTTGTGCAGTGCAGCCAGTGTGTGGACTTGTACAGTGACTAGAGGCTGTACAGACTTTGGGTCATGATGTGTGAGACGAGGGACATTGTATTAACTTTGAGATGGCAGACGGTGTGTAGACATGATCAAGTAGTGCAATTTTATCTGACAGCCATATGAACTGCACAGTCCTACATGATGAAGCATGAATTATTCTAGAGATAGAAGATTGATTTATAGTGTGAGACATCATCAAAACCGTAGGGATGCAACAGAAAGGGACGCGATGCCCTGAGAGAAGATTAGAGGGGGCGCGATGCCCGCTAAGTAGGGAAAAATCTGGAGGATCTGGATATAAGAGGTGGAAAGGGATGCGATGCCCTGAGAGAAGATTGTAGGGGGCGCGATGCCCGCCCAGTGTAAGGGGACCCGAAGATCCCCAAGACAGAAGTGAATAAGATGAGGAATGCGGAGGATCCGAAGGTTCCGGAGGAATGGAATTAGAAGGGACATGATGCCCTAAGAAGAAGTCCGAAGGTTCCGGAGGAAAAAGATCCGGGCTCGGAAACCTGGGAAAGAAGGAATGTAAATGCACGTGAATGCAATGCAATGGATGTAAGAGATGCATGAAATGCATAGAATGCAAGGAGTGCATAGAATGCATGGAATGAGAGGGTAAGATCATCCTGCTCACCCATGGAGTGGCCCATAGAGAGAAAAATGTGGATAGAATAGAGCAAGGAGTGAATGAATTGATGGGAGGCCCTTTGATAAAAGATTGCCCGCCCCTCCATGGTAGACGGCATGCCCAGCCCAACAGCTCAAAGGATTGAAAGAATAATATCTCATTAGAAGAATGTGTTATTATAATGCTAGAAGAAAACCCTTTAGGAAATCGTATGACAATGGAGGGAGGGATAATGCGAGCAGTGAAAGAGTATTGACCAATGTGTAAAGTGATACTGGAAAAAGGCCGGGATGGCATCAACTTGGAAGAATTTATCTTAAAGGGCTTCCATGGAGACTTCTCGAATATGCCCGGCACAAGAACACGGATTGGCATTCGGCAAATAAAATTTTGAATGAATGACATAACCGAGACCAAACCCTTCTTGCCTAGCTCTTGATTATTCTTGGCATAAATACTTGCAACAATACACCCACTCCGAGTCGTAGAGGATGGCGAGATGGAAATGGTAAGCTTGATGAGTAATGGAGGTGTAATGGAGAGTTTTAATGGAAGGGTAAATGAAGGTGGAGGTAGAAACACGTCGGGCTTCTCCCCTTGCTCGGAAGCGACTGGGATCGGCTCGAGTGCAAAAATAGGTGAGTCCTGCCCAGGACTAGCCACGGGTTCGGGTAAATGTGTAGGTAAAGTTGGGTTTAGGTTAATTGGCTTTGGGGTTATAGTGATAATGGAGGCTTTGGGTAGCAGACAAGGAAGAGGTGTTATAGTTTGAAGTTTAGCGGGAGGTTCGGTAGAGGCCGACGGAGTGGAGGTTGATGGAGGCTCGGTGGAAGCCGGGGGAATAGAGGCAAGCTCGGATGGCTTGGTGGGGGCTAGTGGGGTAAAGGTTGATGGAGGAATAAAAGGAGAAGGTTTGGTGTGTAGGAAGCGCCGGATAGGGCGAGAGGTATCAGGGATAGGAGAAGATGCATGGTGTGCCGATGTGGGTGATTGAAATATCGACCCATCATCGTAACACCAATTGGTCTCTTAAACGGGGTTAGGGACGGTGACTTCGTCCTGAGCAGGGGGTTCATCAGGTGGCAGTGGAGGGAGAGGAAAACGAAGGAAACTCGGAAGGAGTGCCTGCGGAATTTCAACATTTTGTGCCATCTCCAAATCTTCATCTTCATCAAAAACATCAAGTGGATGCCGTGGCGGAGGCATAATAATGGGTAGTGGAGGATTAAGTAAAAATGGAGACGGAGGATCCTCATATTGTGGAGAATTTTGTGGAGGTAAATGCGAAGGCGAAGGCGGAGGGCCATATGAATGAGTGGGGTGGATGAGTGGAGGGTGAACGGTGTCCACTTGATCATCAATATCTTGTTCACTTGAATCCGTAATGCCATTATATCTCCTCTCCTTCCAATATCTTTCCATCTTAGTGGTGTTATTTATGAAATCGTGAAGAGGATTGACTGAAGAAGGAGGAGGAGCAGAAGGAGTGGGCCATGGGCTTGTGACCCTCTTAAGTTGATCCTCCATGGAAGCAATTTTATCAAGGAGAGCTTATTGGAGGGGTGTAACTTGAGCATTGGAAGGTTGGCATGATTGCCTTGGAGGGGCAGCTTGATATGAAGGCCGTGGAGGTGGGTTAATGGGCCGACCCATAAAAGGACCCGGACGGGCCGGGTTGTAAGGAACATGTGGGCCTTGGGGCTGTGAAGGAGGGGGGTGATGGCTCACCCGAGGAGGAGTTTGTGTAGAAGGGGGTGGGTGGACTCCTCGAATGGGAGTACGAATAAGAGAGGAAGGATGGTAATGGGCCACCCGGGTATGAATGGAAGGAGGTGGGTGATGGGCCACCCGTGTGGGATTAGAGGGAGGATGAGAAGAAGATGTGCCCTCAACAATAGCCTTAAGGGCTTGGATTTGTTGAGGGGTGAGATGATCTAATGCACGGATGAATTGGGAAACATTCTCATCATTGGGAGGAGATGGTCCCGAGGGAGTAGTGGCATGCAATGAATGCGAGGGACCATGAGATTGGAAATTACCCATGGGTCGGGCAATACCATAAAAGTGAGGACGCGGTCCCTTAGAAAGATCGTGGTGAGGCTTATAAGCTTGATGATTATAAGATATGCTATGTTTATCATCCTCATGCGTATATGATTGATTAGACATGGTGGTTTTGTTATCAAAATCAAACATCATGCAAACAAACAATTCAACCAATCAAAATAATGTTGCAAAGGATATTAATCAAGTTGGGATGTTTATGCTTGATTTTATTTTGACTTAAACCTCGGTGAATTAGGTGATTTTAGAAAAATGTGATATAAGCCACACAAGGTAGGAACCTAGTTTCAATATGATTTTGCTTCAATGACAACTAGACTCACTCTCTCACCATGCATAGGCCAACTAAACCCGGGGAACTTCAAGGTACAACCTGCCCAAGCTTCCGTGAGGGAATCCATGGGTGCGGGGACTTATGGAGGCTTGGTTTAAAATTTTTTGGTCCAAAGAGACGGAATGCTCAATGGAGGGTCCTTCCTTAACCAAGAGGGGTGTGTGGATCTCCTAAAAGGTGTGGAGAGAGGAGGTCTCCCAAGCCAAATACAAATGAATGCAAGCTAATGTAGGCAGATCAATCAACAACAAGTATATAATCAATAGGTGCAGCCAACAGGTGAAGCTAACAGGAAAACCCATGGTTCTGTGAAAACAGAATAAAATGACGACCTGACAGAAGTCGCTGTTTCAACAAACCGCGACTATGTGACAGTCGTTAATCACTGTAACCAATGGTAATCAGAGTGAAATATCACCTTGGTATGAGGCGCTGAATATGAAAATAACGCCTCTGTGAAGGGGCATCAATAGTAATGAACAATGACCGCATGCATAAGAATGAACAGTAACAGAAGAAATGACGCCTTGGAGTGAGGCGTTAAATTTGTGAATGACGCCTCTGTGGAGGGGCGTTGAATATCAGTGAACAGTGCTCGGGATAAGAAAATCAACAGTAACCACAGAATTGACGCCTTGGTATGAGGCGTTGAAATCAAGAATGACGCCTCTGTGGAGGGGCGTTGATTATAAAAATGATGAAAATGCTGAAAATGATGCGAACAGCGCCTCTGTGCGTGGTCGCTGATTACTGAAATAGCGGCTGCATGGCAGTCACTACTCATTTTCAGAGAACAGACGGTGATGAAAACTAACAGAAATCAAATTTTTTTCTTAAAAATGTTATGGACAATTCAAAAAATAGCTAATCCAGTGGGAGATGTGCACGTGTTGTACAAGGGGAGTGTGCTACGCGGAGCACTAAGGAGGGGCACACGTGGGTGCCAAAGGAGGTGGCACACGTGGGTGCCCAAGGGGAAGGGTAATCAAAGAAAAATAATGGTGGTCCCACCATGATCGCCAATTTGTAGATCCGAAGAAATCCACTTAAGAAAAGAAAAAGGATAATAATAGAGTGGCTAGAAGAGCATGGGAAAAGAGAGAAAGGGGAGCATGCGAGGATGCTAAGGGGAAAGGTGATCGCCAGAGACGTGAGGGCCTCAAAGATATAACAATAAAGATAGGAGGGATAGCGAAGAATACCTTAAAAGAAGCAGGGGAGATTGTAGATGTCACCTTCTCTTTCTATCGGCTGGCCGATGAAGAGAGTTTCTCTTGTTGATTACCCTTACAAAACAACAACAAACACCAATAAAGATATGGATAGAACCAAAGTGAGTGTAGCATCAAATTCATAATAGAAATAAACATAAAAAGCATGTATAAGAACACACCTTGTTGGGTGTTGGCCCTTAAACCCCCATGTAAAAGGGTATGGGAGATTATGATGAATGATAAGATAAAGGAGGGTGCAAGTGTTGCACTAAGGAGATCTCAACATGGTTGAGATGATAAAAATAATGAAAGAAGAGAAAATAACATGATGCATGCAAACTACTTCATGAAAGAAACAAAAGAGATTAAGGAAGGGATAAGCTTATTGATGTGTTTCTCCAAAAGGGGGTTTTATATCTTCAATTTGCTCCAAGGAAGAAGAGGCTCCAAATCTTCAAGAGAGGAAGAAGAGCTCCATGGGTTGAAGCTTTAAGCATGTGGGAGTCTTCTCCTTGAGCCTCCAATCCAACATCACCTCCCCTTGAATTAGTGTTGATGCCTTTTACACAAGGGAGAGAGGGATCCTATTTATAGAGGTGAGATTCAGAGTTTAATCCAAAGAAAATTAGAAAATCAAGTTTTAGTTGGATTTGGAAGGTGATAAACCATAGCCATGTGTCCCTTCATCCTTAGAAAGCCTTAGGAGTCCTTTCCCAAGTGAAAAGGGGCTCAAAAGAGGGAAACAAGGAGGTTCGAGCGAAGCTCGGATCTCTGGAAGAAATGACGACCAGGAAGTCGTCGCTATTTAAAATGACGCCCGTGCGAAGCGTCGCTGATTCTGAGGCATTTCGAGACGGATTAAGACTTTTCAAAATTTGAAAAGAATTGACGACCATGAGGCGGTCGCTATTTAAGAATTAATACGAGTTTCAGATGGAGTTAAAACCTCAAAATATGGTAAGGGAATTGGCGACTTTACACACGGGCGCTATTTCATGAAATAGCGACCTTCCAGGAAGTCGTGAAATCAAAAATAATTTGAATTCGGCTCAAAATATGAATAAAAGAATTGGCGCCCTTCCGGACGGCCGCTATTTAAAGAAATGGCGACTTTCGGAAGTGTCGCTAATTCATAGATTTCAAAAACGGTAGAACTAAACTCAGCTGGAAATGGGCGCCCCCTGCCTGGGCGCTATTTAAATGGCACCCGGGTCCCTGCCTCTAATTGATTCAAGGCCCGAAAAAATGGAGAAAAAGCTCAGAAAAATATGGAAAAAATAGGAAAAGATGTATGAAATCTGGGGGAAGTTGGATATTCAAGAAAAGAGAGGAAAATCACTCAAATAAGTCAATTTGAGGGTCAAATAGGACATCACAGTGCGATAGGAGATATGGTCAAAATGATGTCAAATTTGGTGTGTCTACAGTAACGTGTCGTAAGGCTACGACTAGTGGAGGCTCACTAGACACAGACTTTAAAGCACGAGTGCTGGAGTACAGACAGGCAAGGAAGCACTGCCATACGTACTACAAAGCACCAAGACAGCAAGATAACTGCCGACAGACTCAGGACAAGGCAACTAGACCTACTACTACAACGATCCTTGAGTCTCACGACTCGAAGTCAAGATCGTCGTATAAAGCGGAACAAGCCGCCAATCGGTCTAATCCTAAGTCGAGGAAATGACGTAATCGAAGGAAATGACTCACGAAGACCTGAGGGAATACTAAGAACCCTCAGCACATCTGGACACACAAACCGAGGTAAGACGATACCTCGAGGTATCCAGAACCATATCTCGAACTGGACGGAATCGCCGAGACACACAAGGTTACCTGTTAACCACTGGGTCACCCCGGGTTGACCGGAACCAGACAATGACGACTCTACAGTAGGAAAGAGAATCCTACTTCAAGCAAGAAAACTCCTAGCTACCTCATGACGTGGTCATAGCCTCATAGGATATCAAAAGATATCCACGGGGATGGAAAACCACAAGGTTAAGCCAAGATATATGGAAATTGAAACGATGGGAAACGACACTTCCCGACACCCCCGAAACATGGACACGGAACCCACAGGGTGTTCGGGACAATCACGAGGCCATAGGTCGGTCATTGGGTCTCAACCGAACCGACCGTGACTCAAAACAGTCAAAAGCACTGGAATTCGGTCGACCTAACCCTCAGGGTCGGTCAACCTAACAGGGTCTATCTACCGGCCCTGGGCGGTCGGTCGACCGGACCGACAGGTCCAACCGCCCATTGCTGCGGACGCCGGCCGGTCGACCGGCCAGCCCGTGGCGGTCGACCGGTTATGGCAGAAAACCGGCGGATCGAGCCCTAAAGCCCGAATCTACTCCCCGTTCGATCCCGATCGAAGGGGAAATAGTCCTAATGGACAAAAAAAACCTTCCACAGGCCGGAAGGGACACATGCAACGAATTAATCGCAAGAAACGGTGAGAAACGGGTGATTCCAACGAATCGACCCTAAATGAGTCACCGGGGGTTCCCGGGCTCGTACCGGCCCCAAATGACAACCAAACGACACGAAATCAGCGGATCTGGAACGCTGACATTCCAGGGGTCCGATTGATACTAACTGATCCAAAAATCGTCGCCATTTTCTGATGAACCCTACGAACTCCCAAAACCACAGTTTTACCTAAACTAGCCCAAACTCGCCCGTTCTAGCACCGAACAACGTGAAATTATAGGGAAAACGTGTAGGAAGAGTAGGTGATCCATCTCCCTACCTCCATCGAAGAAATCGTGTGCCGAAGCGACTAATCCGCACCGAAAATGCCAAAACACGAACCACGCCGATGTCAGAATCCACCGAGGGATCTCGCCTCGCCACGCTCAAACCATCGTCCCATCCCGCGTCCCGATCACTCCATCACGTCCTCACCTCGGCCAGTTCCGCAACGATGTGCACCCCGCGCCGAGAGACAAAGAGAGGAGAGAGAATGAGAGAGTGAAAGAGATGAGAGAAATGAGGGAGGAGAGAGGTGGGAAAGAAATAAATAAAAAGAAAATTAGGAATTTTCCTAATTTTCTGAAAATTCGATAATTAGTCAGAAAATGCAAAAATTCATAAAAGTACGCAAAAATAGTCGAAACGATCCTCGGGAAGAGTACATCGCAACTGTGGCATCCACGAGTCGTTGAACTGAGAAATAAACTCACCGCAAGGTTCCGTAGCTAGTACGAGAGAAAAAACCACACGCATCGTTAAACTCAACTCAGGACCCACAAAAGCGATCCGAAACTCTCCGAAAAGGATCCGAAAGACCCGATAAGAATCCAATAAGGATCCAGGACATTACAACAGGAGTACCTGTCCACCAGAAGTAAGGCCGGATGCGTCCGCTGACGACTTAGACCGCGCCTCAGGTGCCCCCCTCGACCCCTGGTGGAATGGGGACACCGTACAAGTAACCACAGAACAAGTGACTAGCTGGGGTCATGCTCATCAGTGCTGGTCCTACTGCCCCCAACCACGTGTGCACACACAGACTGTGCGTCTCTGGTCTGGCCCTCTGACTAGTTTTCCCCTCAGCCGGACTTTGGCTGGTAGACGTGGGGCCCGATGGAAATCAGTCCAAAACCATCTCTCTAGGTAGCCTCGCCACCACTCCCTGGTGGGACCACTCTCGTGTCGGAAGGCTACGACTAGTGGGGAGTCACTGAAGTGACCACTCTCCAAAGAGAAACTCTGAGAAACACGCACGCACCCTGCGCGAAAGTCGAGAAGAACCAAGTGGCACTGAGCCACTGGACTCTGGACAGTCCTCTAGACTCACCAAACCCAACGGTCCTTGAGTCACAAGACTCGGGGTCAAGACCGTCATACGCAACGGCACGATGCCGTTAATCTAGCCTAATCCCTAGGTCTAAAACCACGGTAGCATGAATACCGAGGCAGCTCACGAGTCGCCGAGGCCATTCCCTAAAACAAGGAACTCGAGAGACCTCTAGCCCCAGGCTGGGTGACTGGACTCACAGTCCAAGGCCACACACATGACCCATGTAAAAAGCATAGAAGCATGATTCCCAAGGTAGCTCACAGGTCGCCAAGCCGATTCCCCATCCTTGGGAAAAGCGGGAAACCTCCAGCTCGAGGCTGGATGACTGGACTCGCAGTCTAAGGCCAAACACATGGCCCACTCGGGAATCATCTTCTAAGAAAACCCACGACATGCGGGGGAAACCCCACTGCAGTTCACACCGATACATGGTGACTTGATCAAGCGTAACAGAAAGCCCAGAACATACACCCATGGGCATGCTAATCGAGATAATATGATACCTCCCAACACCCCAGAAACACGGACACAGAACTCACGGGGTGTCCGGGACACTCACGAGGTCGAAGGTCGACCACTGGGTCACAACTAGGTCGACCGGAGACCAACACACGCGAACCCAGCACGGAGAATCACCTGGCGGTCCAACCTTGGGCCGTTATAGTCTCTAGTGGTCCAACTCTGGTCCGCCACAGGAACTCTAGCGATCCAACCCTGGCGCGCTAAAAGAATGAGCCACACTGGCTCTGGCGCACCCATCCCAGGCCGCCACAGCGCTCTAGCGGTCAAGCCTTGGCGCGCTAGAAACCCTCTGGCGCCCATACCTACGGCCGCTAGAGGCACGAGACTCCCGATGGTCAGAAAGCACGCGACTCGAGAAGCAATAGTCAAAATGATGTAGCGGTCTAACCCTAGGCCGCCACACCGTCTGGCGGTTTATCGTGCAGCCACCAGACGATGTCGGAACATGCCGACAAAATAGTAACCTGTGGCGCACCCACCTTGGGCTGCCACAGCGTCTGGCGCACCTACCCTGGGCCGCCAGAGACTCTGGCGATCTTTGGAAGGGCCGCCAAATCGTCCCGAGGACGGAATGGCGGGAAGAACCCAAAAATTCCGTTCCACGCCCCGATCATCCCCCAATGATGGGGAAAACAAGGGGGAAGCTCGCCTAACCCCCTTAGCATGCATCTAAAGCCCCAAATCGGTCCAAAACATCGTAAAACGGGAGATCCGGCTCACACCCCAAAAACATGGATTTTCCCCACAAAGCCCAAATAAGCCCGCTCGGCTCACCACAGCCTACAAAACTCACAAGAAAGAAAGTGCACGAGCTGGGGGTCCATCTCCCTACCTCCATCGAAGAAACGACGCGACGTGGAGGCTGATCCAAGAAAAAACGCCTCCGAAACCTCACCGGTTCACGATCCCACGAACCGCCTCCACCATCGCGATCCTCGTCCTATGCCCATCGCTCCATGCCCCACGAGCCACGTCGCCCCGCCCTCGCCGCCACTGTCGGCCGCCCGGAGTGAGAGGGGGAGAGGAGAGAACGTGAGAGAAGAGAGAGGGAAAAGAGAGAAATGAGAGATGAGGGGAAAGAGAAAAAGGGGTTATATATATAAGAAAATCCAAAAATTACCAAAAATACAAAAAATAGGGAAAAATCACCTCCCTGATCCTTGGAAGATGCACAACGCAGTGGTAATGTCCCAGAGTCGAAGAACGCAACGGTCCACCTTGTACGGGGTTCTGAAGGTCCGATAGACGGAAAACACGTGTAAAACCTAAAACGCAACCCGGGACCCACAAAGGCGATCCGAAAATTCCCAGAAAATTACCGGCGTTCTCCTCACAGCACCACGGATCCAAGAAAACTCACGGGCGCACCACCAATGGGTCCGACAATCCGATAAAAATAGTCCGAAGCTCAATCGGACAGGATCCGTAACCCGCAAAAAGTGCTCCGAAACCCACGGATCCAGATCCGAAAAACCCGGGGCATTACATCCCTCCCCCCTTAAAGGAATTTCATCCTCGAAATTCAAGACTAGTACCAAGACACATGGGAAGAACACTGAACCAATCGACAACATCGTCAGAGCCCCAGCATAGAAAACCTCGATTCTCACGAAAACACCGATCCCGAGGGACACAGCCAGACTACCATGACAAATGACACCTCGCTCCGCACGCCGCGCACACCGGCCATCAGAGTAGGCACACACCAAAGGGCATAGTCTGGCATCACCTCAGACACAACGCGAGAACCAATCATGGCACCGCTGCCACCATCTCGCTCACCGAAGAGACACAGTCCTCGTCATGAGAAACAGCTACCGATCCATCCAATGGTCAGCAGACAAATTACATCAGCTTCACAACCAGCTGACAGGTCGCACATCCTTCTCCAGGGAATAACCAATACAGAGCCTCCAACAACTCACACCAAACTCGATGCGCACCCTCCAGCATCTTTTGTCTGTGAAAAGACCATCCACTGGTCGCCAACTGCTCGTCAACGGGAAACCTTCGCCGCCCCGACAGGCACGATCCAGCTCACGACAGGCCATCCGCTGACTCAAACAGACAATTACCACATCTCGAGCTAAAACACCTCTCGGACACTGCATCCGATCTCGAGCATCGCGCCAACTCTACTCTTACAGGGGAGCACGATGAAACCAATGACAAGACTCAGGAGTCTTCAATCACCACCTCACTCGACTCAGACTTACAGGGAAATCCTCCCTTGTTGGTCACCAGACCAGGGATAACTACTCCAACGCCAACGTCCCATCAAGGACCTCCACGCACAGGCGTCACTCTTCCGTCCTGTCTCATCGAATCCTATCTCAACTTATCCAAGTGGACACCTGCCAATCCCGATTCCGCCCTTACCACAGAGCCACAGGACACCATCGGAACAATTCATTGCACACATCTCTAGGGGAGGAAAGTGCCATCCAAAATCACAGTAACCTAGTTGCCAACACCACGACCAATGCACACGAGTCCCCAGCAAATACACACCTTACCATGGTCGACTACGAGACTAGTCTTACCAGTCACTCGCAGCTACCGATCGGAACCCAAAATCTCTCAGAGATCACTTCCTCTAGAACACGATCTCATCCGAGAACACATCCTCCAATACAAGTCGGGCACCAAGCCACCGACTCTGACCAACACGTCCTCGACCTCCGTCAGGCGACATCCTCAATAATCTCGTCCAGGCCCAACACCGACGCCTGACACGGCTTCCATTACAAGAACACGGTATTCATGCGACACACTTGCCAGCACATTCCCCAATACTCCATCCTGTCAGTGCCAAGAACCACGATATCTCGAGCAACGTCACGGCAACAACACATCTCACACAGAGGAGCCGATCCTCACATGCTCAACGCAAACTCAGGAATCCGCCCCTAGCAACCAACGCTACGATCCTGAACCAGTGGGTCACAAGCCCACCAGGCTTCCGCTGCGCACTCTGATCCACACGCACAGCCAAACACGGTGACTCGGGACTTGCCATCCTGAAAATCCACAACTCGGCTAGCCAACCTCAAAAAATAGGGTGAGGGATGCTCCATTACCGCGAACCCAAAGCACAGATTCTCCCAAATCTGGCAATCCTTTGCAACTCTGCAGGCTCCGAACCGCCACGCATCGGAAAGTTCGAACACCATCCAAGAATTTGAACACCGCCCAACCAGCACTCATCCTTCCGGAACAGCGCCAACACCCTCACACCAGGAAAATGGGCACAACCCTCGCGGGCAACCACCTTGCCAAAAACGCAGGACACGTCTCGTACGGACTTCATGGCACATAGAGGCCAACCAATCCAAACACACGATGCAAGACGACGAACCTTAACCAAACACAATCTCTTTAACCCACGGAGAAACTAATAATCCTCCGACCAATCGGGGAAATTCCACGCTCGACCTGACCTCAAATCTCGCACATGCTGGGAACAACACCTTCCAACACCGAGAAAACCATTACCTCATCAGGTCAGCACCTCCGACACACTCGGTGAGTGTCACGTCGGACCACAATCACAACATCTCTCGATGCACCACCACTGCAATTCCTCGAACTGCAACATGGTACTCTAAGAGCCGCAACACGAGCCATAATCGACAACTGTCAATGCTCATCCCCGAGTCCCGAAACTCACCATGGAACCTTCTCATCTCAAACCAAGACCAGGGCGAACACGACCCATTCGCACACAAGAGCGCAGGAGCAAGACTTACTTAGACACCACAACCCAATCCTGCCTCGAAATCAGCAAACCAATCGGGACCGACACACCATTCCTGACGCCACAGAGCATGACAAGAACATCGGGCTCAATGAAATCACAACTCACCGAGAAGATCCTCCGCTCACCCGATCACACTTCTCGACCAGAGCACCCGCTCTGCCACCTCAAACCACAACCTTAGCACATCAGGGGCTGGATAGACCTCAATCCGGAGTTGCCAAACCAATGACAGCTCCCTCAGAGCACACTCACGACCACTTAACCACGAATAATCCTTGCCAGCCACCTGACCTCGCAGCGAACAGCTCGAACGCAGCACCGCGGCAACGCACCTACCGGTAACCTCTGCCCAACGCAGCTTAACAAGGACCATGATCGATGAGGGAGAAACTCTCAACCTCGATCCTTAGACTCCACGCCGGCACGAAAGTCACGAATAGCAACCGCCTTCACAGTGCCAACGCCACGCACTCAAGCTCTCAAGCGAGAAATCCAACGGAAAACAAACATAAAACCCTAAGCCAGCTGCCAACTGTACTGGACCTTATGGACTCTGATCACTGCAATATCTCGAATTCCTATGTACGTCCACAACCACTGCTCTGATACCAGCTGTGATGACCCAAGATCCAGGTACTGGAAAGGAACCGATGCCATTCGAATCCTGGCCCGCCGCCCACGAGCCGATGGGCTCGGAAGGGCTAAAAGGAGTGTGGAGGCACAAAGAAATAGGAAATAATGTAGGACAATTCAACAATTAACAGAACTAAATAAACAACTACTATAACAGAGTCCAGTCCAACAGAAAGTACAGTCTAAAGTAGTAAAACGTACCACATGCCAAGTGAACACTTGGCCCGGCGAGCTGGCAATTAAGAACCACCAAACAACACCCTCGCACCTCGAGGAAGAACCGCCGCACCTGAAAAACAGGGATGACTCTCCAAACAAAGACTCAGCAAGGGTCCCGCAGAACCCCAACCGGAAACAACGGCGGTAGCGGAAAGGAAAGCTACAACTACAGCAGGAACAACAAACCGGTGGCTGGTCAAAACTCGGCACTACAGCTACTCCTACTATACCGGAAAGGAAGACACCGATCTCACAATCGGGATCCGGACCACACTAACACCACCTACCGAGGTAAAACCTACGGCAACTCTTCCATAGAGGTCTGTCTCCCAGGACAAGGCCAACCTGGACACGCTGACCAAAGTGCCACCCCGACCACCTGGTCGCGGGGACCGTACAAACAAGACGCAACCTCGGTGAAGCCACAACCACCCTGTCCACTACCTCGAAAACACCGGTCGGTCCAGGAAACCTCCTCTCACAGACAGGAAACGGAACCCGGAAACAGGAGAGTCACGTCTCAGGTGACAGGAGTACCTGCCCACCAGAAGCAAGGCCGGATGCATCCACTGACGGCTTAGACTGCGCCTCAGGTGCCCCCCTCGACCCCTGGTGGAATGGGGACACCGTACAAGTAACCATAGAACAAGTGACTAGCTGGGGTCGCGCTCGTCAGCACTGGTCCTACTGCTCCCAACCACGTGTGCACACACAGACCGTGCGTCCCTAGTCTGGCACTCTGATTGGTTTTCCCCTCAGTCGGACTTTGGCTGGTAGACGCGGGGCCCGACGAAAACCAGTCCAAAACCTTCTCTCTGGGTAGCCTCGCCACCACTCCCTGGTGGGACCACTCTCGTGTTGGAAGGTAACGATTAGTGGGGAGTCACTGAAGTGACCACTCTCCAAAGAGAAACTCCGAGAAACACGCACGCACCCTGTGCGAAAGTCGAGAAGAACCAAGTGGCACCGAGCCACTAGACTCTGGATAGTCCTCTAGACTCACCAAACCCAACGGTCCTTGAGTCACAAGACTCGGGGTCAAGACTGTCGTACGCAATAGCATGATGCCGTTAATCTAGCCTAATCCCTAGGTCTAAAACCACGGTAGCATGAATACTGAGGCAACTCACGAGCCGCCGAGGCCATTCCCTAAATCAAGGAACTCGAGAGACCTCCATCCCCAGGCTGAGTGACTGGACTTATAGTTCAAGGCCACACACATGACCCACGCGGAAAGCACATGAGCACGATTCCCAAGGTAGCTCACAAGCCGCCACGCCAATTCCCCATCCTTGGGAAAAATGAGAAACCTCCAGCTCTAGGCTGGATGACTGCACTCGCAGTCCAAGGCCAAACACATGACCCACTCGGGAATCATCTTCCAGGAAAACCCACGACATGCGGGGAAAACCCCACCGCACTTACACCGATACACGGTGACTTGATCAAGTGTAACACAAAGCCCGAAACACACACCCACGAGCATGCTAATTGAGATAATACGGTACCTCTTGACATCCGAGAAACACGGACACAGAACTCACGGGGTGTCCGGGACACTCACGAGGTCGAAGGTCGACCACTGGGTCACAACCGAGTCGACCGGAGACCAACACATGTGAACCCGGCACGGAGAATCACCCGGCGGTCCAACCTTGGGCCGCCACAGTCTCTAGCAGTCCAATTCTGGTCTGCCACAGGGACTCTGGCGGTCCAACCCAGGCGCGCCAGTAGAATGAGCCACACTGGCTCTGGCGCACCCATCCCAGGCCGCCACAGTGCTCTAGCGGTCAAGCCTTGACAAGCTAGAAGCCCTCTGGCCCCCATACCTACGGCCGCTAGAGGCACGAGACTCCCGACGGTCAGAAAGCACGCGACTCGAGAAGTGACGGTCAAAAATGAGGTAGCGGTCTAGCCTAGGCCGCCACACCGTCTGGCGGTTTATCGTGCAACGGCCGGACGACGTCGAAACTTGCCGACAAAATAGTAACATGTGGCGCACCCACCTTGGGCCGCCACAGCGTCTGGCGCACCTACCCTGGGCCGCCAGAGACTCTAGCGGTCTCTGGAAGGGCCGCCAAATCGTCCCGAGGACGGGACGACGGGAAGAACCCAAAAATTCTGTTCCACCCCCCGATCATCGCCCGATGATGGGGAAAACAAGGGGGAAGCTCCCCCAACCCTCCTAGCATGCATCTAAAGCCCCGAATCGGTCCGAAACACTGTAAAACGGGAGATCCGGCTCACACCCCAAAAACATGGATTTTCCCCACAAAGCTCAAATAAGCCCGCTTGGCTCACCGCGGCCTACAAAACTCGTGGGAAAGAAAGTGCATGAGCTGGGGGTCCATCTCCCTACCTCCACCGAAGAAACGACGCAACGTGGGTCCCGATCCACGAAGACGTGGGTGCCGATCCACGAAGAAACGCCTCCGAAACCCCGCCGGTTCATGATCCCACGAACCGCCTCCACCATCGCGATCCTCATCCTGTGCCCGTCGCTCTACGCCCCACGAGCCACGCCGCCCAGCCCTCGCCGCCTCCGTCGGCCGCCTGGAGTGAGAGGGGGAGAGGAGAGAACGTGAGAGAAGAGAGAGGGAAAAGAGAGATGGGGAGAGAGAAAAAAGGAGTTATATATATAGGAAAATATGAAAATTACCAAAAATATGGAAAATAAGGAAAAATCACCTCCCTAATCCTCGGAAGATGCACAACGTAATGGTAACGTCCCGGAGTCAGAGAATGCAACGGTCCACTCTGTACGGGGTTCCGAAGGTCCGACAAATGGAAAACACGCGTAAAACCTAAAAGGTAACCTGGGACCCACAAAGGCGCTCCGAAAATTCCAGAAAATTACCGGCGTGCTCCTCACAACACCACAAACTCAAGGAAACTCACGGGCGCACCACCAATGGGTCCGACAATCCGATAAAAATAGTCTGAAGCTCAATCGGACAGGATCCGCAACCCGTGAAAAGTGATCCGAAACCCACGGATCCAGATATGAAAAACCCGGGGCATTACAAGGGGGGAGGGAGCTTGCCTAGGGGGGGGGGAGCATCTAGGCTAGAGGGGAGGAGGCTTGCCGAATGGGAGGGGGGCTTTTGGAATAGGGAGGGAGAAGGGGGCTTACCAAAGAGGGAGGCTAGGCGTATGGAGGAGGGAGGAGAGAGGGGGAGGGGGGGTTGTCGGAGAGGGAGTGGGGAGCTTCTTGGAGGGGAGGGGGATTGTTGGAGGAGGAGGGGGGGCATCTGCAACAAGGAAGAGGGAGGTGGCTTATCGGAGGGAAGGGGGGGTACCTTGAACAAGGAGGGGGGCATCTGGAATAAGGAGGGAGGAGGGGGTTTACAGGAGGGAGAGGGGGCATCTAGAACAGAGAGGGGAGAGGGGGCTTATTGGAGAGGGAGGCGAGGAGTCTGGAGGAGGGAGGGGGGAGAGGGCTTATCAAAGAGAGAGGGGGAGAGAAAGCTTACCGGAGGGGAAGGGGGGTGTTTGGAATATGGAGGGGGAGGGGGCTTTCTGGAGAGGGAGGCGAGGCGTTTAGAGCAGGGAGGGGGGACGGAGCTTGTCGGAGGGGGAGGGGGGCATGTAGAGTAGGGAGGAAGGAGGGCACTTACCAGAGAGGGAGGGGAGGAGGGAGCTTGCTGGAGGGGGCAGGGGGCAAGAGGGGGGCGGTTGCTCACCGGCCCCCACCGCCTACGTCCACCCCGCCAGCTCTCTCTCTCTCTCGCTATATATATATATATATATATATATATATATATATATATATATATATATATATGGAGCAAGTAGGGGGGTCTGGGTCTGGAATAGGGAGGAGGGAGGGGGCTTACCGAAGAGGGAGGGACATGGCCCTATGTCAAGGAAAAAATATTTTTTTAACACCATCTCCATCCCAATTCAAAAATTATTTATTAATTTTGTATAATTTATTTTATAGGTATAACTTGGAGTCATAGAGACCAAGGTTTGACATGTAAGATTTATATCCTATTAAAAGTTTGTGGCCCATAATGACATTAATAAAAGTTGAGGGTTAATAAAAAAAATACTAAATCCTATTGGGTTGTTATAAAAAGTTAGGTGGTTTCTCACGGAGCATCCCTTGATGGAAGGAAACACCTCTCTTATAAAAGGAAAACTGGTCCTCTCTCCCCAATAGGTGTATGCATCTTCTCCATCACAAAATGTGCAGAAAAGAAGGGGTTTGGAGAGAGAAACATGATTTTTCACCTTTTTCTTGATGTCCTCTACGTTTTGACTTTTTTGAAAATTTTGTAATGAAACAAGGTACTCTTCCTTATCATTCCTATGAGTGTGAAAATCATGAAATTCTAAGATCATGGGATTAGAGTTCATACCTAAATGTTGATTGCATGAAATTAAAGAATCATTTACATGTGGTATCAGAGCCAGGTGGTAGAACTCGTGATTTTCCATTTTATTCGATTAAGATTTATCATTCGTGGGATCTTATGTTCATTCATTCGTGATTTACCGATCACACGATTGGTTCCCGTTACTGTTCATACGAGTGATTTGTGTTGTGGTTGCGGCACTATTTACAAAAAAAAAGATGAAAGGGGAACCGACAAACATCGACACTGTCACGGTGCGCACAACACGCGGCCGGGCGCTGTGCGCAGCAGTCTAGAAGAACGACTATGGTGAATCTTACTTATTGTTCCATGTTGAAGATTACATGTGACTGTCCATCCCTCTCGGTACTATTCAAATGCGATCACTATTACTTCCCAATTTTACTATTCACCGTGAACAAATAGTATGAATAGAAAAACTATGCACTCATTTATTGTTGATTTCATGCCATGCACAATTTAAAGTTTGACTTTAAGTAATGTTCATGCGAGATCAAGGATCTGGGAAATGTCGGGGAAGAAGATGAATAGTATTCATTGTTTTAGCAGAAAATTTATTTTATTATGTTTATACTCTTTATTTTAAGTAAAATATAACATGCACTTGTTATCTTCATGAAAATTTAAATGATAAATAGATGTTTTGATGTCTGACCAAGGTAAGGTTGCTTGCTGTTAGTGGGAGGAAATAGATTTTAGAATGATGTAAGAGTTTATATAACTGTAGATATACTCTTTTCTATTAAAGTTAATAATTTTCATGATCTTAATAGTTTAAAGAGTCATAAATTAAATGATTTTAATCTTCCCACTTAATAAAATTCATGGAAGGTTAAAAGACATCATGATTTACACTTTTACTCCACTTGGGTAATTTATTTATTAAGTTATTTACAAGAGTGGGAGAAAAGATTAGTGTTTACCTTAATGATTATAGTTTATATCATGTAATTTGAAATTCTCTTATAAATGATTTGTTAGTCACCAAAGTGACCAAATCAGAAGATCAAATGAATTTTAAATTGTATAATTTTATTCAATTATCCATTATTTGTGAATGCTTACTCGAAAATGACATAATAGTTTGCATATGGATAATTGAATTTCATTTATTTTAGAACACTTAAGAATCAACCCAAAGGTTGATTGTGTGCTATTATGATAGATGATATAATGGTTGGTAATTAGTATATTCTGTTAGTTGTGCTTAGCATATCCAAAGATAACAATCACATCTAATTAGAGTATATATAATTATCAAATTACAATAATTCTTTATTGGCATCAGTACAATTTATGTCTGTATATCTTTGTATTTCCCAAAGGAAAACTTTGATATACAGTTATGATTCATGAAAATATTTTGTCTGAATCTGAATTATAGTTTATTTTAGAATAGTAGCTCAAAGTATTAATGTGTAAGCATTTTTTTTTACGTGCAGTATTTGTTCCTGTTTTCCTTCATTCGCAAGTTACGTCTATTGAAAAGTTTAATGGGTTGACTTTCTCTGATTAGTGTGAGCAAATCCAGTTCCATTTAAGAGTTTTTGATCTTTATTTGGCACTCCAACATGAGAAACCTATTGCTATTATTGACTCAAGCAGTACTGAAGAGAGATCTTTCTATAAAGCTTGGGAAAGATCAAACAGACTTAGTCTAATGTTTATGCGAATGACTGTGGCAAACAACATCAAATCCACTCTTCCCAAAACTGAAAATGCTAAAGAATTCATGAAATTATGGGAGAACGTTCTCAAACTGTTGACAAATCACTTGCTGGGACATTAATGAGTACATTAACCACCATGAAGTTTGATGGTTCTCGTACCATGTATGAACATGTTATTGAAATGACCAACATTGCAGCAAGATTAAAGTCACTAGGGATGAGTGTGGATGAGAATTTTCTTATATAATTTATTCTTAACTCTTTGCCTCCTCAGTATGGTTCATTCCAAATGAACTGCAATACAATGAAAGATAAATGGAATGTTAATGAACTGCACAGTATGCTTGTGCAGGAGGAGACAAGGCTTAATAATATGGGAAATCATTCCATTCATCTTGTAAGACATCAAGAAGCTGGAAAGAATGTTAAAGGAAAGAAAAGAAAAGGCAAGAGAGGACCACTAAAGGTTAATGAATCTTTTGTTCAAATCCACAAGAAGGAAGAAAAGAATGACAAGTGTCATTTCTACCATCAACGAGGATATTTTAAGGTGAATTGCCCTAAACGTAAGGAATGGTTTGAAAAGAAAGGTAAGTTTAGTGCTTTTGTATGTGTCGAATCAAATTTGGCAGAAGTTCCTTATGACACTTGGTGAATTGATTCTGATTGTACCACTCATGTTTCTAATACATTGCAGGGATTCCATACAATCCAAATCACAAGGCCAAATGAAAAGTTTGTCTTCATGGGAAATATAGTCAAAGCTCCAGTTGAAGCCATAGGAACTTATCGTTTAATTCTAGACACTGGACATCATTTAGATCTATTTCAGACTCTTTATGTACCTTCTATTTCCCGTAATCTTGTATCACTTTCTAAACTTGATACTTCTGAGTACTCTTTTAAGTTTGGTAATGGATGTTTTAGTTTGTTTAAGCATAATCATTTACTTGGATCTGGTATCCTCTGTGATGGTTTGTACAAATTAAAGCTTGATTCTTTTTTTGTTGAAATCCTTTTGACCCTGCATCATAATGTTGGTACTAAACGTAGTTTAATGAATGAAAGATCACCTTACTTGTGACATAAGCGTCTGGATCACATATCCAGAGAAAGGTTGAAAAGATTGGTAAAGAATGAAATCCTTCCTAATTTTGATTTTATTGATCTTGGTGTATGTGTGGATTGTATTAAAGGAAAGCAAACCAAACATACAAAGAAAGGAGTCACAATAAGCATACAGATTCTTGAAAGTATACACACCGATATATGTAGGCCTTTTGATGTTTCATCTTTTGGTGGAGAAAAGTATTTTATCACTTTCATTGATGATTTTTCGCGTTATAGTTATGTCTATTTGCTGCATGAAAAGTCTCAAGCTATAAATGCCCTAGAGGTATTTATTAGTGAGGTTGAAAGGCAATTAGATAGAAAGGTGAAAATCATTAGATCTGATAGGGGTGGTGAATATTATGGAAAATATGATGAAACTGGGCAATGCCCTAGTCCATTTGCTAAATTCCTTGAAAGGTATGACATATGTGCTCAATACACAATGCCATATACACCACAACAAAATGATGTAGTAGAAAGGTAAAATCGTACCTTAATGGATATGGTTAGGAGCATGTTAAGTAATTTGACTTTACCCTTATCATTGTGGATGTATGCTTTGAAAACCGTTGTGTATTTAGTAAATAGGGTTCCTAGTAAGGCAATTCCAAAAATACCTTTTGAACTTTGGACTGGTAGGACACCTAGTTTAATGCTTATACATATTTGGGGTTGTCCAGCGGAAGCAAGAATTGATAATCCACATGAAAAGAAATTAGATTCAAGAACAACCCGTGATTTTTTTATTGGTTATCAAGAAAAGTCTAAAGGGTATATATTTTACTGTCCCAACTGTAGTCCAAGAATTGTTGAAACTGGAAATGCTAGGTTCATTAAAAATGATAAAGTTAGTGGGAGTGTAGAATCATGTAATGTGATAATTCAAGAAGTCAGGGTATAAAATCCTTTACCCATAACTTCTTCTAAAGTTGTTGTTCCTGCAATTGTTGAACAATTAGACAATTTTTAAGAACAACGAATGAATGGTCAAGCATCCCACAATGACGTTACTACCAATGAACCTATAGTAAATGAATCACAAGAAATAGCATTAAGGAGATTTCAAAGACAAAGGAGGTCTGCTAATTCTGATGATTATGTGGTTTATCTACAAGAGTCAGAATTGGACTTAGGAAAGGATGATGATCCAATTTCTTTCTCACAGGCCATTGAGAGCCCTAATTCTTCTGAATGGGTGAATGCTATGAAAGAAGAGTTGAAATCTATGGAGCAGAATGAAGTTTGGGAACTTGTTACATTGCTCGAAAGTTATAAAAGAGTTGAGTGTAAATGAGTCTTTAAAACCAAACACGACTCAAATGGTAATATTGAACGATAAAAGGCCAGACTTGTTGCTAAAGATTTCACTCAGAAAGGTGGCATTGATTACAAAGAGACTTTCTCGTCAGTCTCTAAGAAAGACTCATTTAGAATTATTATGGCTTTAGTAGCTCACTATGACTTAGAGTTACATCAAATTGATGTGAAAATAGCCTTTCTAAATGAAAATGTAGATGAAGATATTTTTATGGACCAACCTGAGGGCTTCTCAATTGAAGGAAAGGAAGACATGGTGTGTAAATTGAAGAAATTAATATACGGACTTAAACAGGCTTCCCAACAATGGTATATTAAGTTCAATGATACTATTACTTCCTTTGGATTTAAGGAAAACAATGTTGATCGATGTATATACATGAAGGTTAGTGGGAGCAAGTTTATATTTCTGATTCTGTATGTTGATGATATATTACTTGCAACTAATGATTTTAGTCTATTACATGAGACTAAGAAATTTATCTCTAAGAACTTTGAAATGAAAGATATGGGAGAGGTAACCTATGTGATTGGAATTGAAATATTCTGGAATAGATCACAAGGAATGTTAGGATTGTCTCAAAAGGAATATATCAATAAAGTTCTACAGAGATTCAGGATGGAAAGATGCTCAACAAGTGTAGCTCCAATTCAGAAAGGGGATAAATTCAGCCTTATGCAATGTCCAAAGAATGAATTGGAATGCAAAGAAATGGAAAGTATTCCTTATGCTTCTATTGTTGGGAGTTTGATGTATGCTCAGACTTGCACCAGGCCAGATATCAGCTTTGCTGTAGGAATGCTGGGTAGATATCAAAGTAACCCAGGATTGGATCACTAGAAGGTCGCAAAGAAAGTGTTAAGATATTTGCAAGGGACAAAGGATCACATGCTTACTTATAGAAGGTCCAATCATCTGGAGGTGGTTGGATACTCAGATTCAGATTTTGTTGGATGTTTGGATTCTAGAAAATCCATGTTCGGTTACTTATTCCTTTTAGCCGGAGGAGCAATCTCATAAAAAAGTGCGAAGCAATCTGTCATTGTTGCTTCCACTATGGAGGCTAAGTTTGTGGCATGCTTTGAGGCCACGGTTCATGGAAATTGGCTGCGAAATTTTCTTTCAGGACTTGAAATTGTCGACAGTATAGCTAAGCCGCTGAAAATTTATTGTGATAATTATGCAGTAGTCTTCTTCTCTAAGAACGACAGGTATTCCAAGGGTACTAAACATATGGAATTAAAATACTTTGCCGTTAAAGAAGAAGTTTAGAAACAATGAGTTTCAATTGAGCATATTAGCACCAATCTTGTGGTTGCGGATCCATTGACAAAAGGGTTGCCACTAAAGATATTTAATAAGCATGTCGAACAAATGAGCATCATCTTTTGTTCTCATTAATGTAATGTTATGTTTTTTTATGTATTTAACACTTCGAGCTCATTTATGTATTGTTTCTGATAAATACATGTCCTGTTTTTCCTTTATTAATATGCACGTGAATGGATGAATGTTGAGAGGACTTATCTTTGATAAATACATTAAAGTTGGACCATTATATTGTTTCTCAATTATAGGTTATGTTAGGTAGGATTAATGTTGTGGTACATGGAAGGGACTATGTCAATACTATGATATAGAACCGCCATGACTCACATTAGTTCTTACCTAATCATAACATTTTTAAGTTACCAATGTATGAAGGATTTTAACTTTATATTTTATGCATTATGATTGTTTATTAATCTATGAAAAGTGATATTAATGTCACTTGGGCCAAGTGGAAGAATCTAAGATTTATATCCTATTAAAAGTTTGTGGCCCAGACTGACATTAATAAAAGTTGAGGGTTAATAAATAAAATGCTAAATCCTATTGGGTTGTTATAAAAAGTTGGGTGGTTTCTAACGAAGCATCCCTTGATGGAAGGGAACACCTCTCTTATAAAAGAAAAATCGGTCCTCTCTCTCCCCAATGGGTGTATGCATCTTCTCCATCACAAGGTGTGCAAAAAAGAAGGGGTTTGGAGAGAGAAATATGATTTTTCACCTTCTTCTTGATCTCCTCTACGTTTTGACTTTTTTGGGAATTTTATAATGGAATAAGATACGCTTCCTTATCATTCCTATGAGTGTGAAAATCGTGAAATTCTAAGATCTCGGGATTAGAGTTCATGCCTAAATGTTGATTGCATGAAAATAAAGAATCATTTACATGACTGTCCGATCGTACCAGTCGTATCGGTACGGTACGATATGACACCATACTGTATTGTACGAAGAATAAAAAAATTATGTAATAAATATTTATTATAGTAAATATTAATTTGAAATAATGTGTGGTGGAGTTGGTTAGGGCGTCACTTGTTTAAACATGAGGTGTTTGGTTCGAATCTCATGTTCGTTACTTGTATTCTAATTTTTTTTCTTTAAAACAGTGAAAATTTCAAAAGAAAACATGAAAAATCATGACGCTCATGGGTTTTGAATTTGACACTCACGATGTCAAACGGGCATCCCTAACCAACTTAGCTATCAAGAAACATTAAACATAAAATAAAATATATAATATATGAGTACGTACCGGTAGCGTATCACGCATAGATCATATTGGTTTATGGGTGGTACGGTCTGGTACGTATGGTTCGTCCTGTACCGGACTGGTTTGTAAAATCATGAGAGAGACTATTACTACCTTTTAATAGACATAATTGAAAGGTTAACATAATACTTTCCAAGAGTCTTTGATCTTTAAAACTTATCCACCATGGAATCAAATCTAAACATATCACCGAGAATAGTTGGACTCTGTTTAGGCTTTCTTTTTTTGCAAAGAATTGGGTTTGTTCTTATTCTATTGCAAGCTCCTACGAATGTTTTAGATATCTGTTCTTACCATGGACTTTGTTTGATTTTTTTTTACATGCAAGTTTTATTATGCAGCCATTTTCTTATATGAGTGCTGAATTATATATCAAAGTTGCATGAGTCCCATTTGCTGCATCACATACACCTTGTGTTGTACTTATATATATATATATATATATATATATATATATATATTAATTTTTTCATAGTTTGGAGGATAAGCTATCAGCCTATATAGTCCGATCTTTAGATCGGATGGCTACAGAAAAATTACAACAAAGAGAATGAATGCTCTTGAAGAGGCGAGATCTCGTGCAAAGCCGCGGGCCGTCAGATCTAGGGCAATCGCGGGTCGTAGCTACCTCATAACGGAGTTCTGTAGTAGGAGAGAAGCGATTAGGGTGCCCGAGATGGCTATTTTGGGGAAAATCCTCTGATGCTTAAGTCAGCAAAGGGTAGAGTGGGGTGCGAAAGGAGGCAAGGGAGGTGTAGGGCGCGAGACTGCTTTTCACTAGTTGAAGTGGCTAGAATTGACTTACCTTTCTGGAGGGGTTCCCTAGGTTTATATAGCTGCAGACTCCCTCTTTTGAGTAGGGGGAAGCGTGAGAGTCTAGGGTGGTTACGTCCGCAGTAGGACCTCTTTCCGTTCAGAGACTCTTGCCCTCTCCTTATCTTCTTGAGATTCTCACTCTCAGATGATAGCATAACATTCATGTTAATTATTAGGGATAAGTGCCCAGCTGCGAGGAATTCACCCTGGCCCGTTAAGGAGTCTTGATGACATGTTGATCCTTGTAAGAGATAAAGGATATTCCCTGCCTAGCAAGGAGTCCTAGGCTTGGGCATCCCTGAGGGAGCGTCTTATCCACCTTTGGATGGCTCGATTTAGTCGCCCACTGGGCTTTTTCCTAGCATTGGGGAGGCCTTCATTTGGGCGACCGAGCTAAGGCTCGATGGACCTGGTTGGACCTTTTAATTGGGTCCTATAATAAGTGGGCCCTATTGGGGCTATCAGTTATGGGGCTGCACAACCCTTTAAGGGCTTTTGAGCCGACCGTTGTTAGCCTTTGGGCTGTGAAAATATTGGGCCACAAATCTCCCCCTCTCCACTTGCCCCCCTACTCCCAAGCCAAGGATGGGCTCGGAGAGTAGAGTATATGTCGGGTTTTTCGGCAAGGGTGGGAATTGGCTATCATGAGTTGTCCCCGCTTTGATCATCTGACCCATAAATATGGTTACCTTAGTGCGTGGGGGCTCGAGCTCAATGAATATACTTTTTATGCCTGTTCGAAGTGCCAACTCGAGACGTGTAGCTTTCTGAGGTGCTTCGAGACATCGCGGCAGTTCTCCAATGACCGCTCAGGGCTATAAATGCCTCTTGTACTTGCTTCTCCATTTCCATTGTTAGGTTTTTGCCTCCCCCCACTTGCGTGAGTTCTTAGGGAGATCCATGTCCCAGGAGGAGAACCAGAGAGAGCATAAAATTGCCATAGCTTTTGCAGAGTTAGTAGCGACCACCGCAGAAGTAGTTCGTGTGCTCCCTTCCCCTACTCGTTCATCGGATTCGAGCATTATGTTGTCTTCATCCTTTTCAATGGTGGAGCGAGACGGGGATGTCTGTGGCAAGGAAGTTGAGCAGAGGGTGGGGAGCTCTGCTCTGGCCTCCTGCCGCCATCTTTACAACGAGCTCCCGGTGGTGGTGAAGAAGTTCAAATTTCGAGACCAACTGCCCTAGCGATACTCTTTTTCTCTTCCCAAACCACATGAGTCGAGTCTGAGTACCCGTCCAGAGTCTTTTTGCAGTTATGTGCTAGCATGGAAATGTGGCTTTCATCTCCACCTCCATTCCTTTGTCGTGGAGCTGCTGAATTACTTCAAGCTCGCTCTCATCCAGCTGGTCTCTAATTCCTTCACCTTTATTTTTTCATTCATCATCCTCTGTCGAAAATGCAAAGTTCCTCTATCCTTCGATCTCTTTAACACCTTCTATGAACTAAAAGAGCACGCACAGACCGGAAAGGGCTTCTTCTTCCTTCAGGCCAGGAGAGGGAAGAGTGAGTTGTATTACCCTCTCCCCTCGGGATTCCTTACACAAGGGGGGGAAGACCCAGTACTTCTGGGTAAGATACTCCAAGGGTTCCGCTGGCTTTTCTCAACCCAGCCAAATTTCTAGCCCGTGCTCGCCATAAAACCTTCGACTATTTCCCAAGAGATCGAGGACAGTATTAAAGTCCTCCAAAACAACAAGCAATTGACCGCTGAACTCCTGTATGAGGCCAATCTCTAGTGCTATGCTCGCACCCCCTGCTTCTTGGAGGTAAGAATTTAGGCAGATTTGCCCTCGTCGAATGACTTTTTTGCTTTCTTGTGAGGATTCTATTCAGACTATAGAGGTTCCTCGTGGCGATGGAGAAGGTCGGCCAATCGACCCAACCAAGGCCATGGCTAAGGAGGAGGAGATCTTAGAGGAGAGGACTACTACCGCTCGGGTAACCCTTCCTGAGGTATAGGAGATCGAGGGCTCTCCGGTTGCCCAAGACAAGGGTAAGTGGGCCCTTACTGGGGAAGAGATAGAGCACCAGAGGTTCAAACGAAAGGACCCCAAACAAGGGTTGATGCTGGCTTCTCTAAAGGCGATGGCCGCCGAGGAAAGCAGGCAGAAGAGGGCGAAAGTTCCTCACTCAGTGGGATCCCCTCTGAGCGAATCTGTTTGTCCTCCTGTGCTGCCGACCCTTCTTCTTGAGATGCCAGTGCCAAGCGCCCCAGCCACTCTTGCCTCGGTCGAGGATCCAACATCTGACCCCACGGCAGATCAACTTTCGGCCGTGGTGGCCATCGTCGAGCCAAGCAGGACACTGCCTCCACACGGTGAGGAGGTCGATCTGGCTCCTCCGGCTCAATCGGGTGCCGCTGCCTCCAGCTCGAGAAGTCCCTAAGGGGTCCCTCCGATGCATTCACAGACAGTGGGCAGTCCCGAACCTCAACGGGGGTGGTTCACCATCTGGGCCTCTATCTACGACTATTTCCGATGGCTAGTGATAGCCCACAAACACTCGTCATTAAAATACCATGCCACAATTTCAAAAATATAGCACACTCACTCACTAAAAGGATATTAATTCAAAGTAAAGTGAGAGTACGGGTCAATCCCATGAGAAAGAAATATTTAATTTTAAACGAGTTGGAAAACTCTTGTATTTTTTTAGAGTAAATTTTGAGTGAGATTGTGAAAATAGAAATTAAAGTGTGAAATGAAATTGCTTAAAATTAAATCTACCTAAAGAAGATTACAGGGTTGAGAAGAGAAATTTGGACGAGATAGAGAGCGAAAGAAGAGTGACAATTGCAACAATGAAATTTTTATTGCTAGAAAGGAAAGTACAATGTTTATGAAAGTGAAGATTATAACTAATGACAAATTAAAAGCAATAAGAGGAAAACTAGAGTCGGGAATGATGAAGAATAGCACCGTCCAATCCTTGCCGAGCCTTTGATTGCCGCCCCGCCTTGGAGTGCACGCCGCCTTGAGAGCACCAAAGAAGAAGAACTTCCGCATTGGGAATTTAGAAGAGTATAGAGGGAAGAAGAAGATAGAGAGAGAGAGAGAAGAAAACTAATTTAAAACATATGTGTGTGTGTGTGAAGTTGAAAATAGAGAAGAGGGAGGTTACGGGAAAGTGAAAAAGGAAAGAACAGTAAACAGTAAATAGTAAAATAGAACGTGAGGAAAATTTAAATAGCTTTAAAACAAAGGAGAATTAGAAGATGTAGAAGAAGAAGAAGTTGAAAATATTGAGTAGAGGAAGAACTTTGGTGAAGAGAGCAGAGGGAGAAGGAGATCATAAGAAGGTGAAAATTCGAGAAGAATGGAGATGGATGAATAGTAAAAATGTGAAGAACGGAACTTTGAAAAATGGAAAATAACTTAAAAGTGAGAAAGATCTAGCTAAAGATGAAGAAGAAGAAATTGAAGAACTTTTAAACACGAACAACTTTTATGAAGGAAACAAAATGAAAAGAATAGCAGAAAGGCATAAAAAAGGGCTAAGATCTCCTTCACGGTGGCACTCGGGCAGCTTATATAGTGTGTAGGGAACCCCCACCGTCGTGGCCTTCAAAGTAAGCTTCAAACTAGGATTGATGCCATGGATAGAGTCCCTCTTACTCCAAATATGGAGAGATAACCTTGTTTAGGCGGAGATTACTCCAATTTGAACAGCCCGTTTTCGTCTTGTGTTCGAACTGAAATGGCGTCCACCGCATTGACCGTTAATTCAGAAAATGGGGCCTTGTCTCTGGACGCTATTTCTAATTGGTGTCCAAGTCTCAGCCGTAGAATCTTTCTTTCCTTATTTTAATATTTTCCTTACTTTTCGTGAAAAAGATTTGACGACTTCTTGAACGGTCGCTTATTCATTTTTCTATTTTTTCACCCTTTTCTTTCTATTTCGTACAATGAATGGGCGCCTTCTTGGACGGTCGCTGATTCTTGAAATGGCGCGCTTCCAAACAGGCGTCATTTAAATGGTGACAGGGCTCTGGACGCTGATTCCAGAAATAGTAAAATTCCATTGTAAATCATAAAAATAGGTTATGCAATTTATCCTTTATGTAAGTTCATATCTCACATAGTCATTATGGCTTCCAAACTAGGATAATTTCATGGAAACTCAATTTATTTGTGAGAATGAAGTTATATATCCAAATTACATAACTTCATTGTTTTAATGCCCAAAGATGATATTTGTGGTGTAAATTATGATATTAAATATGACACTTATCACACCCCCAACTTACTCATTGTTAGTCCCTTACCAATGTAAATAAATTAAAATTTAGGACCAACAAGTGGTTGCGAAATTCATACCGTCATATCTAGCTCTTCCTTCATAGAATCGACCAAAGATTAGGAATTCGAAAGCATTAATGCACATTAGCCTTAGATTGGAAATTAAAGGACATGACTAATAATGCATATCACAAAGCTCAGTAGCACTTGTGCATGTGTAATACTTGATAGAAATACTACGAAGTGATCTAGAAGGGGGGGATGAATAGATCACCCCAATTTTAAACTCAGATCAAAAGATCACACTATATAACTCGAGAGTAGAGGTGCAGAACACTTAACACACGGTAGAAAAATACACTCACAAGGAAATGAGTGCCTCAGAAAGCAATCGATGATACTCAGCTAAATGATCGAGCAGAAGATGGGTCAGAGAAGGCAAAGAAAATAGCAACCTCCACCAACTAAAGATCAGCAATCGCACAAAAGGTAGAGCAACAATCACACAAGGAGGCAAAGGGTTTTTAGGTGGTTCGATTGCCCATGGCAATCTACGTCCACCCCTTGTCTACACAGCTTGAGGATTCCACTAGCTCAAGCTAGAAAAGCAGACTCAGTCTGCGACAACGGCTGGCTAACAGCTTGCCCAGAGGGAGACAAATCCTATAACCAGGTCCTACACCCCGCAGAACCTGAACCCTGGACTTGCTACCTGCAAATCCAGAATCGGAGGTCAATTCCTCCCTTCCTCTACACCGAGGGAACCCCACGAGTGACCCCCCAGAGCCACTCGAAACCGAAGACACTGTCTCCCTTCCTCCACACCAGAGGGAACTCTTAAAACATGGATGGTGAAACAAGGATCAGAATAAAGAGGAAAAGTGAAGACAAAACAACGGACAATGTAGCTTCAAAGAAGCATAAACAAATTCACTAGCTGGCTCCTCTCAGAGACTTCTCTCTCTTTCTCTCCAGTCGCACTGAATTTCTCACCCTCTCTCTTGCATCTAGAGACGCTCTCTTTCTCAGGTGGAGACAATCGGCCACTTTTCCAGCACACTTCTTTGAAGGGTTGGGTATTCTTATATAGGAGCAAGGGCTCCGTATGGATGAGGCAAAAGAGCCCTTCTGAAACTCCATTGGTTCACGTGTTAGGGAATAGAATGTTCCTTTCCTCGGATCACGTGCCTTTCATGTGCCCCTTTATCCACGAGCCAGCCTTCTGCCATATCAGAGATCACGTGCCTCTTCTGTGAACAAGATTATTTCCTATAAAAGAAAGGACAGAGTGTAGTTTATGCCCTGAGTTCTTTAAGGGATGCATAGACTATATAGTGTAACGATCAAACATGCATAGACCTTCCACTGAAGGAATAGGAAAGTGCACAGACCATGAAATGCATATATACAAAACATGCACCGACGCTACAGTGAGCCTAAGGCTGAACATGCATCAGTTTGAATAGTGAATTGCACGGACTTCAGGTGCAAGGAAGAGAATGTGCACGGACCCTCATTACTGTGCTACAGGGACTAGCACGAACCTTAGTATGCTTAGAGCTAAAATGTGCACCGATGTTAGATATGCAGAATGGCCTAAATGCACAGACCTTCTACTAGATGAACAATGACATGCACCGACTGGTACAGTGGAATGCACGGACCTTCTCATGCATAATGCAAGACCTGCACCGACCTTATCATGCCATAAGCATGACATGCACCGACTCTAGATGTGCGATGCAAAGACTTGCACCGAGCTTTTATGGCCTTAGTCATAGACATGCACCGACCTAGTGCAAGCCAAAACCTACACCGACTTCCCTTGCATGCGTGTAGCAAACCTGCACTGACCTTTTTTCACAGTACAACATGAACCTGCACTGACCTCGTAAGCAATACGTGACATACTAGCATCGACCTCAATGTGCTAGCATCGACTTTAAATGTGCTCAGTTCAAAATGTGCTCCGACTCTGTCTACAGAAGGTGCAACTAGCACCGACCCAGTAACAAGGCAAGACAAACCAGCACAGACCCTATATGCTAGACACTCTGTGCTAGCATCGACTCCAATAAGGCCAACGCTAAATGTGTACCGACTTTGGCATAGGTAACACACACTCTACACTGACTCTATCAGACTATCACCAAATGTGCACCGACCGTGTATAGGCCTTAGCCAAAACATGCTCCGACCATGTGTATGTATGAGACACAAACTTGCACTGACTTTATATGATATGAAATGAACTATGCACAGACCTCAGTTAGCCAAGACTCAAACTAGCATCGACTTTGTGTATACGTGAAGTGCAGCTAGCTTCGACCTTAGGCTGTTCGATGAAATGCCATGCACACTGAAATGACTTGCACACAGAGTGTTGGATAAAATGCCATGATCTCAGGTTATTCAGCAAAATGTCATGTGCACAGAAATGCATTGACTTAAAAATAATAAACTATATTGTTCTGACATCATCAAAACACAAAATGCAACACTATCAAAACACAAAATGCAACATTCTCCCCCTTTTTGATGATGGCAACAATTTCAGTTTTGAAAAATTAATTTTTATTTGAAGTCTAAAATATGCACAATATCCATGATATACAAATGCTGACCCTCCTTCACAATGACTCCCCCTGACAACATGAACACAAGAGAGTGAAGGCTACTCTCCCTTTCACTGACTGACCAGACAACGGAGAGTGATAGAAATTCAATTTCATTTTCATTCCCTCCCCCTTTGACATCATCAAAAGATAATGAAAGAGATATGGAGCTGCTAGATGAGTGAGAGAGAAACATGTTGTGACCCCTCTATGTTGATGATGTTGACACTTGCTCTATTCTTTGGCAACACCATTGTTTTGATTGATTGGCAATTGAGTTTGATTTGATGAAATTGCTCCATCAGATTGACTATGTGTTCTTTGCTTTTAATACACTGCTGTCTGCAATTCTTACTGTCATAAGTCCACACACACTGCATCTCAATTAAATTGATTATGTGTGCACAGCGTCAACGCATCATGTTACAGCGTCAACGCATAAGTCCACACACTGCATCTCAATTAAATTGATTATGTGTGCACAGCGTCAACGCATCATGTTACAGCGTCAACGCATAAGTCCACACACTGCATCTCAATTAAGTTGATTATGTGTGTGCAGCGTCAACGCATCAATGTTACAGCGTCAACGCACCGTTGGCTTTGAACCTCAGAGTCTGTACATCCGAATTGCCCTTGATCTGGTGAAATGTATACACTCATTCACTGTAGCCTTCACACATTAAAGTCCATACATTCATCAATTACTTTTCACTCAAGGCAAAGTCTATACACTGGGGTCTTTTCCCTACGTGTCTTAGGCGAAGTCTGAACATTCGATTCTGAAGCCTGAAGTCTATACAGTCCAGCCTAGTCCTACGATCAAGGCTTTAGCTACACTCAACTCTATACATTGGCTTCGCTTCATGAAGTCTGTACACTGCTTCAGGAGCTTCAAGTCCACACATCGCTCAAAGTCTGTACAGAGTCCAGCGTCTCAGTTAGCGTCTCATACACTTGAGCAAAGTCTGTACATCCACAGTGTTACTCAAAGTCTAAACATTAATCTTCTAATCCAAAGTCTATACAATGGTCTTCACACTTGAAGTCCATACATTCGATGTGCAGAGTTGATGTCTATACTGTGTCCTTGCTGTTCAAGTCTATACACTGACGGCTGAACTAAGAACCCTATACATCGTCTGTCTGCACTAGAGTCTCATGGAGTCTATACATTGCACTCGTCTTCTAAAGTCTATACACTGAAGTCTTCACATTCGCGTGCATAACATGAAGTCCATAAGTGGGCAAAGTCTGTACACTGTCCATGCTTCATGCAGCGTCAACTCATCCTTCTTGCTGCGTCAACTCCTCAAGTATATACAATGCTTTCCTTCGCATGAAGCCTTTAAGTGCATTATGTCTATACAATGCCACTAGGATTTAAAGTCTATACAGCCGTTGCCTCCCTTGTTGAAGTCAACACTTTGGGCAAGTCTGTACGTTGCATTCTGCCTTTACAAGTCTATACAACGATGTATATACAATGCAATGTACATACTTAAATCTTATGTCTTTATTCTTGTTGCTGAAGGGACAGGGTCGACGCCTGGAGCTTAAAGCGTCCACGCATCAGTAGACGAAGCTTTCACGATGTCTTCTATCGCGTCAACGCCACATGAAAGCAGCGTCGACGCAGCAGTTGAAGAAGCATTCATCTTCACAGGCCATTCCACTGCGTCAACGCCACAAGCAAGCAGCGTCGACGCAGCAGCTAAAGAAACGAGGCAAATGGCTACTGGAATGCCTCACTGCGTTAACGCCATTAAGTGAAAGCGTCGACGCAGCAAGTCAGATTGATGTCTTTGAGCACGTGAACGGAGAACTCTATACATCGGACTGAAGAAGCTAATGAGGGGCACGTGATCCCAGGTACCTGGCTCGTGATCCGAAAAGGACTAGGTATCCAGATGAGGACACGTGTACTGACACTCCATTGCATGCTGCCACGTGGTCCAAATTGCTGGGCGGGAAACGTGGAGAGCACACGCCTGCTGCTGTTGCTGCTATATATACAAGCCTTCTTCCACAGAAGAAAGCTGATCGACGCAGAAGAAGAAAAAGTCTATACACTCAGCAGCAGTGAGCCTTCGATCCACAGAGAGAAAAGAGAGAAGAAAAAGATACAGAGAAGAAGAAGAAGAAATAGAGAAGAAGGAGAAAAGAGAGAGAGTGAGGTGAGAGAGAGCTGATCGAGAGTGAGAGTGAGAGTGTTTGTATCTCAGTCTCGTGGTTCAAAACCAGAGCTGAGCTTTGCTCTTTAAGAGCTACATTGCTTTTGGGTTTTTGTTTTTCGTTTTGATTCTGTCTTTCATTTCCGAATGCTATTTCTTCAAGCTGTGTGTCAGCGGTCTTGCAGTGGTGGTCTCCACTGGACGGGTTAAGCTGTATTTCCCCAGCGGTTGCAGAGGATCAGATCCTCTGGTCGGCAAGCTGTAGTGCCCAGCGAAGCTGTGTATCAGCGGGTTGTTTGGCCAAGCTGTAAAGCCCAGCGGACGCAAGCTGTGCTGCGCAGCAGGAAGCCATACTCGGTTGAGTGTGGGGTGGACGTAGGTCGTTGACCGAACCACCTAAAAATTGTGTGTGCAGTGTGTTTGTGTTTTTGTGTGATCTGTGTGCGATGGGATTTCTTGCTTAGCTTGTTTGATTGCATCGCTTATGATCATGTCTAGCTTTCTACCTTTTGCTTAGCACTTTTCATTTAGATTTATTGATGCTTGCCTAAATTCCGCTCTAGAACTTACAATAGTTTTAAATTAGGCAAGTTGATCTATTCACCCCCCTCTAGATCCACACTTAGTGGAGATAGACTGCGTCCATCTAACCCAACACTTGGTATCAGAGCCTAACTCTTCTGCAGGGACTCATCGCCCGAAGAGAATAGGCAGAGATGGATGCTCGAGGGATGACTGCCGAAGGTCACTCAACAACGAAGCCCCCATTCTTTGATGGATCAAACTACGCATACTGGAAGAATCGTATGCAAGTGTTCCTCAGGGCTAAGGATTACGAGATTTGGAAGATTGTCAGCAAGGGACCTTATGAGCTGTCCCCGAATGAAGATGTATGGACCAAGGAGGAGATCAGAAGGTCCACGCTGAATTGGAGTGCTATTAATGCTATCCAGTGCGCTCTGCATCCTACAGAATTCTCCCGTGTGTCTGCTTGCAAATCAGCTAAGGAAATGTGGGATGCGCTGGAAGTAATTCATGAAGGTACATCTCAAGTAAGAGAGCAGAAGGCCAATCTTCTTGTATCTGAGTATGAAGCCTTCAAGATGAAGCAGAACGAGTCCATTAGCGAAATGTACGCTCGGCTGACTGTAATAACCAATGGCCTCAGAGGTTTTGGGAAACCTCAGGCAGAGTATGATGTAGTGAGGAAAATTCTGCGCTCCCTGACTCCAATTGGCACACCAAAGCAACTGTGATGGAGGAGTCAAGGGACTTGCGTAATACTAAATCTGATGAGCTAATTGGCTCACTAATGGCATATGAGATAAACATGCCAAGGATAGATGAAGCCGAGAGGAAGAAGAAGCCGATAGCGCTGAAGGCTAGTTCCAGCAAATCAACAAGATCCAGCTCCAGCAGCTCTTCATCATCAGAAGAGAACCTAAATGAAGAGGAAGATGTGACTCGATCTGAGATAGCCATGATGACTAGAGAGTTCAGGCGATTTCTCAGAAAGGGAGCAGGACGGTTCGGTCAGAAGAAATACAGTGGTGACCGAAAGGATAAAAGGTATAAATCTAAACCTGCAAAGAAAAATGAAGCTAATGTTTGTTATCAATGCAGGAAACCAGGGCATCTGAAAATTGACTGTCCAGACATTCAGAAACATAAGGACAGGTCAAAGAAGAAAATCAAGAAGGGAAGAGCTATGATCACCACATGGAGTGATGAAGATGAAGGCTCTTTCAGCAACAGCTCAGATAGTGAAGCCGAATCTGAACAGCCCATTTGCCTTATGGCAACAAGCTCCGAAGATAGAGAGGAGGATACAGATGAGGTAATCACTAGATTTGAAAACTTCACAATTGCTGATTGGGTAGATGCTTATCATGACATAGCTGATAGAGCTGATGATATTAGAAAAGAGAATAGGCATCTTAGAAGAAAAATCAATTCCATGCAAAATGATAAAACACTAACTGATAAAATTGCATGTTTGGAATCTGAGATTGATGAATTGAAACTCACATGCTCTGAAGAAGATGAAATCAAAAATGAGTTAAAAGCTTCTAAGGAAGAGAATCTAAGGCTTGAAAATGAAATTGATGAATGGAAGCTGAAGATTCAGAAATGTGAAAGTGAAGTCAAAATTATCTCTGAAAAATATGAAGCTGTCCTCAATGTCAACAATGAGCTGAAAAAGGCTATTGATGAACTTCAGAAAGACAATGAAGATAAAATGAAAACCATTGAGAAAATGACCCAAGGAACAGATAACTTAAATGCTTTGTTAGGGTCAAAGGTTAATTTCAGAAAAGAGGGCCTAGGTTTTAATTCTAGTGCAACAAAAACATTCGGAATGAAAACAATTTCATTTGTTGCTCAAAAGGAAAAGGGACCTCTAATTAGCATGAACTCAACAAATTTGATGAACAAAACTGCTAATCTGAAAAAGCCCAGTGCTGAGGAGAAGGGCAAACGAAAGGTTAATGAGCCTAGTAGAGCTAGCACATCTAAGCAGAATCCTAGGGCTCAGACTCAGGTTAGGGGTCAACCTACACAGTCTGGTAAACCCCAGGTCAAGGTAACCAAGTCTCCACCAACACCTCCACCTCTGAAGAAGACCCAATACAAACCTGTGTATAGGTCAGCAGGGTCCAAAGTACAGGGGAGACAAAGTGCTGCTAGGAGTCAACCCAATTATTTTTATCAACCCAGAGCTCAGACCCACTACAATGCACAGCCAACCTACTTCAATAGGTCGAATTGGTCTAGAACTCAGGATAGGTTTACAGGTCTTGCACACCAGGGTGCTAAATATCAAAGACCTCACAGTAGAAATTGGGTCAATGGGTATGGTTACTGGACATCTAGAAATCAATATTTTCATAGCCAGCCCAGGAACTACTATGGCCAAAATTTTGTGAACACACCCTGGCCAAGGCACTGGCACAGAAATAACAATACTGTCAATAATTATGCTGCTGCCAATAAGAAAAAGAACAACAGAAGAAAATCTGTAGGATCCACTGAACAAAACACATTTAAACAAATGTGGATTCCGAAACATTTGCTTTCTGTTTTGCTTCTAGTTCATTTACATTGGAGCCCAATCAGTCTTGGGTTCCAAACTTCTCTACCTAATTGTGTATGCAGGTATGCCTGGCAGCCAAGAACAACTTGTGGTACATGGATAGCGGCTGCTCCAGGCATATGACAGGAGATAAGGCCAAATTTTGCATACTGACTGAGAAAGTAGAAGGCCTTGTCACCTTTGGAAGCAACACAAAGGGTAGGATTATCGGATCAGGTAAGGTAGGTAAGTGTTCTACCTGCTGCATTGATGATGTTATGCTGGTTGAAGGGTTAGTCTATAATCTACTTAGCATTAGCCAGTTATGTGATAAAGGTTACAATGTTTTATTCAATTCTCAATGCTGCAAGGTTTTTGAACCTGATTCTGATATTGTCAAATTTTCTGGAAAAAGAATAAATAATACTTACATGATAAATTTAGATGAAATTCAACACACTAACCTTTGCCTTACTGCCAGTAGAGAAGACATAGCATTTTTATGGCATCGTAGGTTAGGTCATGCTAGCTACACTGTTTTGCACAAATTAAATAAGCATGGCATGGTTAGAGGACTTCCTGAAGTCTCATTCAAGAAAGAAAACAAAATCTGTGATGCATGCACTCAATCAAAGATAACTAGAAAGTCATTTAAGTCTAGAACTGAAAATCTGTCTTCCAAACCCTATGAGCTGATACATATGGACCTTTTTGGGCCAACTAGATCTGTCAGCCTATCAGGGAGGAGGTATGGGTTTGTCATGGTAGATGACTTTTCTAGGTATACTTGGGTTTATTTCTTATCTAATAAGAGTGATGCTTTCTCAGAATTTCAGGAGTTCTATGTTAAAACAAATCAGAAAATTGAAAACATTTTGTCTGATCATGGAGGTGAGTTTGAAAACTCACAATTTGATGAATTCTGCAGGTCGAATGGAATCAACCACAGGTACTCCTCTCCAAGGACACCTGAGCAGAATGGAGTTGTGGAGAGAAGGAACAGAACCCTAGTGGAAATGGGTCGTACACTTCTCGTCGAAGGGGGTCTACCAAGGAAGTTTTGGGCTGAAGCAGTGAACACTGCCTGTTATGTAATTAACAGAGCCATGGTAAGACCTTCTACCCAGCAAACACCATATGAGATATTAAAAGGTAAGAAACCTTCTATTGCTCACTTCAAGATTTTTGGTTGTAAATGTTTCATTCACATAAATGATAAAAAGGACCTTGATAAATTTGAACCTAAAGGAGAACCAGGAATTTTTCTTGGTTATTCTGAAAACACCCGAGCATACAGAGTGTACAATCTGAACTCTAAAACTGTTGAAGAATCTCCACACATAATTTTTGATGAATCTTTGGCAAATTCTAATGCTGGTAAATGCAGGAATGAAACCAATGGTGAAATCCTGAAGGAAGGAGATCCTGCAGACAAATCGAGGATGAAGAAGAACATAAAGAGCTTAATGAAGAGGAGCCTACAGTTCAGGGGGAGGTAAATCAAGTTCATGATACTCCAATTGCAAATATTAGATATCTCAAGGATCATCCTGTAGATAATGTTATTGGAAATCTGCATGACCCCCCTAGGACTAGAGGCCACTTAAGAATTCAACATGAACTGAATGCGTATGCTTTTGTATCAAACATAGAACCCAAGTCCATTGACTGTGCTCTCCAAGATGTGCATTGGATTAATGCCATGCATGAGGAGCTCAATCAGTTTGACAGGAATAAGGTGTGGCATTTGGTTCCACCTCCTGATCATGAAACAGTCATAGGGACTAAATGGGTATTTAGAAACAAAACTGATGAAGCGGGGAATGTTATTAAAAATAAAGCCAGACTTGTAGCTCAGGGGTACAATCAGGAATTTGGAATAGACTTTGAAGAGTCTTTTGCCCCTGTAGCTAGATTAGAAGCAATAAGAATTTTATTGGCTTATGCATGTTCCCTAGGAATAAACCTTCAGCAGATGGATGTGAAATCTGCTTTTCTAAATGGGGAAATTAATGAGGATGTCTATGTGAGACAGCCTCCTGGGTTTGAATGTTTAGATTTTCCTAATCATGTTTACAAGCTCAATAAAGCTCTCTATGGGTTAAAGCAAGCTCCTAGAGCTTGGTATGACAGGTTGAGCAAATTTCTCACCGACAAGAACTTCACAAGAGGTATAGTGGATCAAACATTGTTTACCAAGGTAAGCCATCCAGATATTCTTATCATTCAGATTTATGTGGATGACATTGTGTTTGGGTCAACTAACCCCAAATTGTGTGAGGAATTCTCTCAAATAATGACTGATGAATTTGAAATGAGCTCAATGGGTGAGCTCAAACTATTTCTTGGACTGCAGGTTACACAAACAGAAGATGGCATCTTCATCTCTCAGTCCAAGTATGTAAAGAACTTATTGAAGAAGTACAAAATGGACAACCTCAAGGAAATAGCTACTCCAATGGGTACATCAACCAGTTTGGATGAAGACTCTAAAGGTAAACCTGTGGACCAAAGGCTATACAGAGGTATGATCGGATCTCTTCTCTATCTTACAGCATCTAGGCCTGATATACAATTTGCTGTGTGTTTATGCTCTAGATTTCAGGCCAGTCCTAAAGAAAATCACTTTAAGGCTGTGAAAAGAATTTTTAGGTATTTACTAGGCACCCAAGAACTAGGTCTCTGGTATCCTGCTAAGTGTGAGTTAGAGCTTCTAGCCTACACTGATGCAGACTATGCTGGGTGTCGAGTAGATAGAAAAAGCACTAGTGGCTACTGTCAATTCCTTGGTGGCTGTCTAGTGTCTTGGGCATCTAAGAAGCAACACACTGTAGCATTATCCACAGCTGAAGCTGAGTATGTTGCAGCATGCAATTGTGCAGCCCAAGTACTTTGGATTAAGCACCAACTGGCTGACTATCAGATAAATCTGGGATGTATTCCACTTTTATGTGATAATACTAGTGCTATTTGCCTTGCTAAAAATCCTGTTCACCATTCTAGGACTAAGCATATAGAGATAAAACATCATTTTCTTAGAGATGCTGTAAATAAAAAGGAGATTGAAATGAACTTCATAGAAACTGAAAAATAAATTGCTGATATTTTTACTAAGCCTCTTGGGAATGAAAATTTTAAGTTTCTTAGAAGAGAACTTGGCTTATGTAAATTTCAGCATGATGAATGATTGTTTAATTGCTGTGAATAAAATCTCTGATGTGGACTTGTTTTTGATTGCTTGGATAAATCATGTGGATGTGAATGTGGATGTAGAACTGTCCTGCATTGCATATATTCAGGGGGAGCTTGTTGTGTCTTTGCATGTCTTTGCATATCATTCATTCATGACCTATGCATAAGCTCTCTCTCAATTAATTCTTGCCATGCTGCATGCATATAGACAGGGGGAGTATTGCTAAGAAAAATCAGAGTGGTTTCAACTTTCTTGAAGTCATTCAACCTTTAACTCTGAATACTTGTCTCTGACATTATGGCAATCTGTTGGTCAGTTCTGATTTCTAAGCAGTAGAAAATGGACTTCTTCATTTATAAGAATTTGAATTGTTCAAAGACTGATGTAATGGTTTAAATCTTATAATGGTTGGAGTTTAAAGATTGCAATCAGTATATAAGTAAGTTGAAAATTGATAAAACTCTCAACCTCTTTCTTATTTCATGTCAGACAAAGCTATTCATATCTGAAATCTGAAAACTCATCTGAAATCATGTCGGAGAGATTAAGTATGTGTATTGTTCTTAAACAAGTCATTCTGAAACATAAAAAGGACAGCTAAGAAAGATACTGAAAAATATTGAGAATCATTGAAAATATATATATTGGCAGAGCAATGACTGGTAATCACTGAGAAACTGAGTGATCCATCAAAGAAGTGGACAACACTCATGTCATGAAGTGTATCAGCTATCTCTGTTTAAAATGTTCAAAACAGCAGGCTGGTTTCACTGAGTACCTGGGGGTAACTGGCGTCTGATAAACGTGTACCCTCACACAAAAAGGTGTAACTCAGCTCTGTTGAATTTGATCATAGGCAGAATGGTCCATCTTGTTGAATATCTAGGGGTATTGGCGTCTTATAAACGTATACCCTTAAGCAGAAAGACTTGTGGTACCTGAATGCTCACAATGATCTAATATTGATAATGCTGCTCCCTCAAAAGAAAAGTTCATGAGTGTCAATTTGTTTAGTTTCAATACATGACTTGGGTTCTCTCAAATTTTTTAGACTATGAAAGTAAGATATCATGAAACTGAATCTTTCATGCAAATGTGATTCTGGTTTTTTGTTTTATCATGCACAGTGAACTTATCCATTGGTTGTAGTGCATGAACTCCAAATTTTATCATATTTAAACCAGCACTCTTTCTGACAGCAGTTTCTAATTTCATATGACTGAAGACTCTATGCTTTAGAATGCTTATTCATGAACCACCTGTTCAGAATGCCAGTCAGTTCTTCTCTTGATTCCTCCATTGTATTTAATTTTTCCCTCCTCTTTGTTGATGGCAAAGGGGGAGAATATTGTCTAGGGGATGTCTAGTGGGAGAATACATATCTGTCTGAATTCTGAAGTCATTTCTGAATTAATTCAAGGGAGAGTTTGAGGCAGTGAGTTGCATGCATTCATAGCATCTGCATGTCAATCTGCATAACACATCATGTCTTTCATCAAACATATATATCTATGACAGGTTGTTGCTACTCTACTTCATATGGGGTTGCCATCATCAAAAAGGGGGAGATTGTTGTGACCCCTCTATGTTGATGATGTTGACACTTGCTCTATTCTTTGGCAACACCATTGTTTTGATTGATTGGCAACTGAGTTTGATTTGATGAAATTGCTCCATCAGATTGACTATGTGTTCTTTGCTTTTAATACACTGCTGTCTGCAATTCTTACTGTCATAAGTCCACACACACTGCATCTCAATTAAATTGATTATGTGTGCACAGCGTCAACGCATCATGTTACAGCGTCAACGCATAAGTCCACACACTGCATCTCAATTAAATTGATTATGTGTGCACAGCGTCAACGCATCATGTTACAGCGTCAACGCATAAGTCCACACACTGCATCTCAATTAAGTTGATTATGTGTGTGCAGCGTCAACGCATCAATGTTACAGCGTCAACGCACCGTTGGCTTTGAACCTCAGAGTCTGTACATCCGAATTGCCCTTGATCTGGTGAAATGTATACACTCATTCACTGTAGCCTTCACACATTAAAGTCCATACATTCATCAATTACTTTTCACTCAAGGCAAAGTCTATACACTGGGGTCTTTTCCCTACGTGTCTTAGGCGAAGTCTGAACATTCGATTCTGAAGCCTGAAGTCTATACAGTCCAGCCTAGTCCTACGATCAAGGCTTTAGCTACACTCAACTCTATACATTGGCTTCGCTTCATGAAGTCTGTACACTGCTTCAGGAGCTTCAAGTCCACACATCGCTCAAAGTCTGTACAGAGTCCAGCGTCTCAGTTAGCGTCTCATACACTTGAGCAAAGTCTGTACATCCACAGTGTTACTCAAAGTCTAAACATTAATCTTCTAATCCAAAGTCTATACAATGGTCTTCACACTTGAAGTCCATACATTCGATGTGCAGAGTTGATGTCTATACTGTGTCCTTGCTGTTCAAGTCTATACACTGACGGCTGAACTAAGAACCCTATACATCGTCTGTCTGCACTAGAGTCTCATGGAGTCTATACATTGCACTCGTCTTCTAAAGTCTATACACTGAAGTCTTCACATTCGCATGCATAACATGAAGTCCATAAGTGGGCAAAGTCTGTACACTGTCCATGCTTCATGCAGCGTCAACTCATCCTTCTTGCTGCGTCAACTCCTCAAGTATATACAATGCTTTCCTTCGCATGAAGCCTTTAAGTGCATTATGTCTATACAATGCCACTAGGATTTAAAGTCTATACAGCCGTTGCCTCCCTTGTTGAAGTCAACACTTTGGGCAAGTCTGTACGTTGCATTCTGCCTTTACAAGTCTATACAACGATGTATATACAATGCAATGTACATACTTAAATCTTATGTCTTTATTCTTGTTGCTGAAGGGACAGGGTCGACGCCTGGAGCTTAAAGCGTCCACGCATCAGTAGACGAAGCTTTCACGATGTCTTCTATCGCGTCAACGCCACATGAAAGCAGCGTCGACGCAGCAGTTGAAGAAGCATTCATCTTCACAGGCCATTCCACTGCGTCAACGCCACAAGCAAGCAGCGTCGACGCAGCAGCTAAAGAAACGAGGCAAATGGCTACTGGAATGCCTCACTGCGTTAACGCCATTAAGTGAAAGCGTCGACGCAGCAAGTCAGATTGATGTCTTTGAGCACGTGAACGGAGAACTCTATACATCGGACTGAAGAAGCTAATGAGGGGCACGTGATCCCAGGTACCTGGCTCGTGATCCGAAAAGGACTAGGTATCCAGATGAGGACACGTGTACTGACACTCCATTGCATGCTGCCACGTGGTCCAAATTGCTGGGCGGGAAACGTGGAGAGCACACGCCTGCTGCTGTTGCTGCTATATATACAAGCCTTCTTCCACAGAAGAAAGCTGATCGACGCAGAAGAAGAAAAAGTCTATACACTCAGCAGCAGTGAGCCTTCGATCCACAGAGAGAAAAGAGAGAAGAAAAAGATACAGAGAAGAAGAAGAAGAAATAGAGAAGAAGGAGAAAAGAGAGAGAGTGAGGTGAGAGAGAGCTGATCGAGAGTGAGAGTGAGAGTGTTTGTATCTCAGTCTCGTGGTTCAAAACCAGAGCTGAGCTTTGCTCTTTAAGAGCTACATTGCTTTTGGGTTTTTGTTTTTCGTTTTGATTCTGTCTTTCATTTCCGAATGCTATTTCTTCAAGCTGTGTGTCAGCGGTCTTGCAGTGGTGGTCTCCACTGGACGGGTTAAGCTGTATTTCCCCAGCGGTTGCAGAGGATCAGATCCTCTGGTCGGCAAGCTGTAGTGCCCAGCGAAGCTGTGTATCAGCGGGTTGTTTGGCCAAGCTGTAAAGCCCAGCGGACGTAAGCTGTGCTGCGCAGCAGGAAGCCATACTCGGTTGAGTGTGGGGTGGACGTAGGTCGTTGACCGAACCACCTAAAAATTGTGTGTGCAGTGTGTTTGTGTTTTTGTGTGATCTGTGTGCGATGGGATTTCTTGCTTAGCTTGTTTGATTGCATCGCTTATGATCATGTCTAGCTTTCTACCTTTTGCTTAGCACTTTTCATTTAGATTTATTGATGCTTGCCTAAATTCCGCTCTAGAACTTACAAAAGTTTTAAATTAGGCAAGTTGATCTATTCACCCCCCTCTAGATCCACACTTAGTGGAGATAGACTGCGTCCATCTAACCCAACAAAACACAGTATCGTCACAGTGTAGAATGACCCATAATCATATCTTAAAAGATTAAGTAGGAGAACCAATTCAAGCGAAGATGCTTCAAATCTAGTAATCAAGAGGGACCTAGAGTGAGAGTGAAGTTTATCAACGTACAGAAGATATGATGTAGAGCAAAGATGATCAGGTATGTCAAGAGTGATCAGATCTAAAAACTGTACTACGTAGACTACAAGAAAGTGATCACAGAAATGGTGCTTGAAGTATTGAGGACAAACAGTCCACAGAAATGAGCAAAGACAAGGGATTTGACTGAATGTTCGTTAATGAGCAGCAAAAACATCAATAAGTAATTTGGTAGATCACACCTTTTGACATGAGGAGACACCTTGACTAGAGGCCGGAATCCCAGTTACTTAGTGTGAGAACCACGTTACCTCTCTTTTAGAGAATAGAGTTAGTAATTGAGATGGCTTTTGATGTGAGGAGACACCTTGACCAGAGGCCAGACTCCCCAGTTACTCACCACCTTATTACCATTGCTCTGTCATGATCAGATAATCTTTAGATAAAAATTCTTGCTATATTTAATCAGAGATAATCTGACACCTCATGACATAGGAAGGTTTTCATTTGTTTGATGAATCACCCAGTTACTCAGTAATCAGACCATTGCTCTGAATATAGTTATCCCCTTAAATTTTTTGATATGGACTGTTTGAAGACAATACCAGAAGAACTATTTCTGAAAGAATTTGATTCCAGAAGTCTAGGTTTCAAGTTTTTAGCAGATGTCATGACACACGAGTTTATCTTGATCCATGATCATGAAATATGTAAGGAGATATACTTCTGACACTTTATCCAAGTCTTTGCTAATTTATTAGATAGAAGATTATAGCTATCTATCAGTTATTCAGACTTAAGGATTTAAGAGGAGTATGAGATTCTACTCTCTGTGAATGGGTTGTGAAAATTCTTTCAAGAGATGTAGCAAGAAAAAATCTCTCAAGATCTTTTGACTCAGTCAAACTTTACAGACTGACCAGCTAGAGATGCTCTACCTGACATGCACTATATGCAAGAATGTCTAATGCAGAAGTTCCTTCACAAAGACAACTCCCCCTCACTTGATGAACTAACATGCAGACATATCTCATGCTGAATGAGCTAATATGCAAAATAGAAATTCATCTTAACAGGGTATGCATGTAGATGCAATTTTATTGAAGTATGATAAATGTCTAGTGCTGATGTGTGCAAATGCTGACACGGAAGCATGGAGCATTTTATTCAAGGAGTTTAAAGTTCAAGAAGGTTTAAAAATGCCTAATTCTCTCCTTAAAGTTGTGAATTTGTCATTGTCTAGTGGCTTAGTGAAAATATCAGCAATTTGATTTGCAATGCCCACATGAAACAATTGAAAAGAGCCCTTGGAAACCCATCTCTAATAAAATGATGTCTGATCTCTATGTGTTTGGTTCAAGAATGCAAGACATGATTCTTTGCAAGATTAATGGCACTAGTATTATCACAGTATATGGGTGTGCAACCTAAGTCTACTTGGTAGTCCTGAAGCTGATTTTTAATCCAGATCGCCTGTGTACCACAGCTCCTTGCAGCTATGTATTCAGCTTCTGCAGTGGAGAGGGCCACAGAGTGCTGCTTCTTAGAACCCCAAGAAACTAGACACCCACCTAAGAACTGACAATGTCCACTAGTGCTCTTCCTATCTAGTTTGCAGCCAGCATAATAAGCATCAGTGTATGAAATGAGATCTAAAGCATTTGATGAAGGGTACCACAGTCCTAAGTTATGAGTTCTAGAAATGTATCTAAAGATTCTTTTCACAGCAGCTAAGTTTAATCAGTAGGCCTAGATTGATATCTAGCACACATACCTACACTGAATTGGATATCAGGTCTCGAGACAGTCAAATAGAGTAGGGATCCAATCATACCTCAGTATAGCTTTGCATCAATTTCCTGACCTGATTCATCTGCATCTAGAGAAGTGTTGGTACCCATTGGAGTTGAGATGTGCTTCAAGTTGTCCATACCAAATCTCTTGAGAATTTCATTGAATACTTGGTCTGACTGATGAAACACCCATCTTCCAATTGCTGCACCTGCAAACCAAGAAATATTTTAGTTCACGTACCATGCTCATCTCAAATTCATTTGACATCATTTCAGCAAACTCTCTGCACAGTTCAGTACATGTTGAACCAAAGACTATGTCGTCTACATATACCTGAACTATGATGAGGTTTTTATTTAGTACCTTTGTAAACAAGGTCTGATCCACCTTACCTCTTTTGTAGCCCTTGCTGAGCAGAAATTCTGTCAGCCTTTCATACCAAGCCCGAGGGGCCTGTTTCAGTCCATACAGGGCTTTGTTCAACCTGAAAACTTTGTTAGGGTGTGAAGACAGTTGAAAACCAGGTGGTTGATCTACAAAAACTTCTTCCTTAATAAGACCATTCAGAAATGCACTTTTGACATCCATTTGATGAAGTTTCATATTTTTAGAACATGCAAAAGCTAGCAGGATTCTTATATCTTCTAATCTAGCAACAGGAGCATATGATTCTTCAAAATCTACTCGAACTCCTGACAATAGCCTTTAGCTACTAGTCTAGCTTTATTCCTAGAAACTATTCCATCTTCATTCAATTTATTTTTAAAGACCCATTTTGTTCCAATGACAGTTGCATTTTCAGGTCTAGGAACTAGTTCCCATACATTGTTTCTTTCAAACTGTCCTAATTCCTCATTCATTGCATTAACCCAAGATTATCTTTTAAGGCTTCCTCTATAGATTTGGGTTCAATTTGAGATAACAATGCAACTAAGTCATGGTTATTTACATCTCTAAAATAGGACCTTGTCCTAGGGGGTTCATTCAAATTTCCTATAATGTTTTGAACATGGTGGTCTTTCAGAAGTCTAACATTTATTGAAGACTCACCTGCTTCAGCTGGCCTACCTGGTTTGGCGCATTGGTGCTTCACTTGGCTGAATCTCCTCTTCTTGTTTATCCCCTAGGAATTCTCCATTATGCTTAGAATCCCTGTCATCATCTTCAAGGTTAGTGGCACTTTTTGTTTCATCAAAAATGACATGTGGAGACTCTTCAATCTTTTGTTCAGAGATGTTGAAAACCCTATATGCTCTAGACACTTCAGAGTATCCTAAAAATATTCCAGGACAGCTTTTAGCATCAAATTTATCTAGGTCCTTCTTGTCATTATTATGGATAAAACATTTGGAACCAAAGATTCTGAAGTGGGCTAAGTTTGATTTCTTACCTTTCAGAAGCTCATAAGGGGTTTTCTTATGCACTGGTCTTACCATGGCCCTGTTGATAGTGTAGCATGCTGTGTTGGCCGCCTCTGCCCAGAACTTTCTTGGTAGTTGGCTCTCAATCAGCATAGCTCGGGCCATCTCCACAATGGTTCGGTTTCTTCTCTCCACAATTCCATTCTGCTCAGGTGTCCTGGGAGAAGAGAATTTGTGTGTCAGTCCTTCATTTTCACAAAAATCAGAAAACATGGAGTTTTCAAATTCACCTCCATGGTCAGATTGAATTGAACAGATATTATGTTTTCCTTCTTGTTTGTTCTTATTGAAAAGCTATTTGAATTTTTGAAAAGCATCATTTTTATTTTCTAAGAAAAAGATTCATGAGAATCTAGAATGATCATCAATAATCACATAACCGAACCTGCTCCCATTTGGACTCTAAGTTCCAGTAGGACCGATAAGGTCCATGTGAAGTAATTTCATTGGTCTAGAAGACAATGGCTCAGATCTCAGTTTAAATGACTTACGGGTTTGTTTGCCTAGAGCACAGGCATCACAGATTTTTGAATTTGAGTTGAATTTTATTTTTGGCAGACCTCTAACCAGATCAAATTTCACCAATTTATTTAGCGTGTTGTAGCTAGCATGACCTAAACGCATATGCCAATTAAAAGCATTATTGTCTAAATCAGCAGAAAGATAGAGATTTGATTCAGAATTCTTATTAAGGTCTACCATGTAGACATTATTCACTCTATGTCCTAAGAACATGATTTTGTCAGAATTCATTTCAAAGATTTTGCATGCATTATTGTCAAAAACTACTCTGTGACCTTTGTCACATAGCTGACTGATGCTAAGCAGGTTATGTTGAAGACCATCTACCAGCAAAACTTTTTCAATCACATTAGAAGGAGACTTACCAACTGTCTCTATTCCAATGATCTTTCTTTATTCTTACTTCCAAATTTGACCATACCTCCCATCTTCATTTCCAGTTCACTGAACTTTGTCTGGTCACCTGTCATGTGCCTGGAACAGCCGCTATCCAGGTACCATCTATTATGTTCGGCTGCCAGACCAACCTGCAATCAGATCAGACACAAGAAAATTTTGGAACCCAAGAAAAGTTGGGTCTAATGAAGTTACTCATTCCTTCCAAGACAATCTTAGGAATCCAGACCTGTCTGGTTCCCTTCCTGTGAACAGAATTTTTATTTTCAGCATGTAAAGTTTTATTAACTCTGGTCCTTGGATTTTGATGAATTTTGTTCTTAATGACATGTGAGTTGTTCCAATTATAGGTTTTTCTCTGAGGGTTATTCCAGAACCTTTTCTGATAGGGGAACCTTTGTCAGGGTTTAGGGTGAACCCAATTTTGCATGTTATGATTCCAGTTCCATTTCTGAAAAGATGGTCTATGTTGATTCCACTGTGTTGGAGCATTTAAATTGTTGCCATGATAAATTTTTTTGAAATGAGTAGGGTTTGCTCTGTAGACACCTGGATTGCTTGAGGGAGTACTCTTGCTATTCTGATGTATTTTAGGCTTAGCATGAGCAATCTTGTTGGTAATTTTTGATGGAATGGAGTTTGTTTTCACATAATCTTGGAATTTGCTATTTGAGCTGGATGGGGTGTCTAGCTTCTCCTCTCCCTTCTCTGAACAGAAGGTTATAGTCTTAAATTCAAATGGCCTTTTCTTGGTGGGATTATATCCCAAACCTTCTTTGTTGAAGTTCACCTTCATACCTAGTATGGTATCTAGGTTGGTTTTTCCTTGCACAAAATTTTCAAGACTGCCTTGCTTATCTTCAAGATCTTTTTTCAGTTTTTCACTCATTTTCTGTATCTTAGAATTGACAATTTTTATAGCATCATATTTTTCAGAAAACATATCATTCTCCTTCTGCAACTCATGAAACCTTGCCTTGAATTCATCTAGATTCTTGTTAGTTAGTTCAACATGATCTTGGAGGTTTTTATTCTCAATTTTTAAGAGTTTAATTCTTGAATTTCTTTTTCAGATCCTCATTTTCTTTTTTAGACAGTTTCCTTCCTCAACAACACTATTCAATTTTTTCTTTACCATTTTGTAGTCCTTTGTTTGACAGTTAAATTTATTAAGCAAATCTGCATAAGCGTCCTCCCAGTCATCTATAGTGTAGTGTTCAAAGGGTTGCATACCTCAGTGTCTGAGTCGGCCATCAGACATACTCTTTCCTCTTCTTCTTCAAATGAATTTCCTTCAACATCCTCCTCCTCGTCACTCCAGGTGCAGACCATTGCTTTGGGCTTTTTCTTCTGCACCTTGATGTTCTTCTTCTGAAGTTCTGGGCAGTCACTTTTCATGTGACCAGGCCTGTGACAATGAAAACAGGTTAGCTTGTCAGTAGACTTGTATTTGCCAGTTTTGGAGTTATAATTCCTACCAAATAATTGAGGCTTTCTTTTCCCAAACTTCTTGCCCTTGGATCTCAAGAACTGTTGAAATCTACGAGTCAGTAAGGCCTGCTCCTCTTGATCTAGATCTGAGAAATTTTCAAATTCCTCACCACTACTGCTGCTACTACTGCTACTGCCACTACCACTGCCACTTCGAGACACCTTGAGAGCAATGTTCTTGCTCTTCTTACTTGTTTCTTCAACACTCCCTTTTAGGTTGATTTCACTAGTCATCAGGGATCTGATTAATTCTGTGACAGTCATTTTAGTCAAATCCCTGGACTCTTCTATGATAGTGGCCTTAGTGTGCCACAAGGGAGTCAATGACCTGAGGATTTTTCTAATGATATCCGCTTCTGGGATCTGTTTCCCTAGACCCTTGAGGCTATTTGTGATCAACGACAGCCTAGCATACATTTCGGTAATAGTCTCCTCAGAATTTATTGTAAACAATTCATACTTAGAAGTTAGCATGTTCACCTTCGTAGCTTTGACCTGGGATGTACCTTCATACATGAGCTCAAGTTCATCCCACATTTTCTTTGCTGTCTTGTAGGGTGATATCCTAGCATACTCCTCTGGATGAACCGCGCACTGCATTATGTTCATTGCTATCTAGTTCACAGTGGAAAGTCTGACCTATTCCCTTGACCATGTATCCTCATCGCCTGGAAGCTCAAACGGTCTTGAGGTGATCACTTTCCAGAGTTCGTGACTATTTGCCCTTAGGAACACCTCCATCCTGTTCTTCTAATAAAAATAATTAACACCATCAAAAAGAGGTGGACGGTTAATCGAATGTCCCTCGGTAATGAAGCTACGAGGAGTGTTAGTTCCAGGTCTACCCTAGTCGTTGGACCACATCATGGGTAACCCACTCTGATACCAATTGATAGAAATACTACGAAGTGATCTAGAAGGGGGGGGGATGAATAGATCACCCCAATTTTAAACTCAAATCAAAAGATCACCTATATAACTCGAGAGTAGAGGTGCAGAACACTTAACACACGGTAGAAAAATACACTCACAAGGAAATGAGTGCCTCAGAAAGCAATCGATGATACTCAGCTAAATGATCGAGCAGAAGATGGGTCAGAGAAGGCAAAGAAGATAGCAACCTCCACCAACTAAAGATCAGAAATCGCACAAAAGGCAGAGCAACAATCACACAAGGAGGCAAAGGGTTTTTAGGTGGTTCGATTGCCCATGGCAATCTACGTCCACCCCTCGTCCACACAGCACGAGGATTCACTAGCTCAAGCTAGAAAAGCAGACTCAGTCTGCGACAACGGCTGGCTAACAGCTTGCCCAGAGGGAGACAAATCCCTCAACCAGGTCCTACACCCCGCAGAACCTGAACCCTGGACTTGCTACCTGCAAATCTAGAACCGGAGGTCAATTCCTCCCTTCCTCTACACCGAGGGAACCCCACGAGTGACCCCCCAGAGCCACTCGAAATCGGAGACACTGTCTCCCTTCCTCCACACCAGAGGGAACTCTGAAAACACGGATGGTGAAACAAGGATCAGAATAAAGAGGAAAAGTGATGACAAAACAACGGACAATGTAGCTTTAAAGAAGCATAAACAAATTCACTGGCTGGCTCCTCTTAGAGACTTCTCTCTCTTTCTCTCCACTTGCACTGAATTTCTCACCCTCTCTCTTGCTCCTGGAGACGCTCTCTTTCTCAGGTGGAGACAATCGGCCGCTTTTCCAGCACACTTCTTCGAAGGGTTCGGTATTCTTATATAGGAGCAGGGGCTCCGTATGGATGAGGCAAAAGAGCCCTACTGAAACTCCATTGGTCCGCGTGTTAGGGAATAGAATGTTCCTTTCCTCGGATCACGTGCTTTTCATTTGCCCCTTTATCCACGAGCCAGCCTTCTGCCATATCAGAGATCACGTGCCTCTTCTGTGAATGAGATTGTTCCCTGTAAAAGAAAGGACAGAGTACAGTTTATGCCCTGAGTTTTTAAGGGATGCATAGACTATATAGTGTAATGATCAAACATGCATAGACCTTCCATTGAAGAAATAGGAAAGTGTATAGACCATGAAATGCGTATATACAAAACATGCACCGACGCTACAGTGAGCCTAAGGCTGAACATGCATCGGTTTGAACAGTGAATTGCACGAACTTCAGGTGCAAGGAAGAGAACATGCACGGACCCTCATTACTGTGCTACAGGGACTAGCACGGACCTTAGTATGCTTAGAGCTGAAATGTGCACCGATGTTAGATATGCAGAATGGCCTAAATGCACAGACCTTCTACTAGATGAATAGTGACATGCACCAACTGGTACAGTGGAATGCACGACCTTCTCATGCATAATGAAAGACCTGCACCGACCTTATCATTCCATAAGCACGACATGCACCGAGTCTATATGTGCGATGCAAAGACTTGCACCGACCTTTTATGGCCTTAGTCATAGACATGCACCAACCTAGTGCGAGCCAAAACCTGCACTGACTTCCCTTGCATGTGTGCAGCAAACCTGCACTGACCTTTTTTCACAGTACAATAGGAACCTGCACTGACCTCGTAAGCAATACGTGACATACTAGCATCGACTTTAAATGTGCTCAGTTCAAAATGTGCTCCGACTCTATCTGCAGAAGGTGTAACTAGCACCGACCCAGTAACAAGGCAAGACAAACCAGCACAGACCCTATATGCTAGACACTCTGTGTTAGCATCGACTCCAATAAGGCCAACGCTAAATGTGCACTGACTTTGGCATAGGTAACACACACTCTGCACTGACTGTATCAGACTATCACCAAATGTGCACCGACCGTGTATAGGCCTTAGCCAAAACATGCTCCGACCATGTGAATGTATGAGACACAAACTTGCACTGACTTTATATGATATGAAATGAACTATGCACAGACCTCAGTTAGCCAAGACTCGAACTAGCATCGACTTTGTGTATGCGTGAAGTGCAGCTAGCTTCGACCTTTGGCTGTTTGATGAAATGCCATGCACACTGAAATGACTTGCACACAGAGTGTTGGATAAAATGCCATGATCTCAGGTTATTCAGCAAAATGTCATGTGCACAGAGATTCGTTGACTTAAAAATAATAAACTATATTGTTCTGACATCATCAAAACACAAAATGCAACACTATCAAAACACAAAATGCAACAATACTAAATCCACAGCATAGATAATTGCATCCCTCATTTGCTATTCGAAATAAGTATCTTTCAATCTCTACACCTCCTAGATCAGAGCATTAAGCACACTAGCTTTTTGTCTACCTTATTTCTTTGTCTATTTTGGGAAAAAAATTTCATACACAGATGATGCTGCACAACCTTTCACTTTTTGACGCGAACGTCAACTCTTGCCTTAGGAGAAGCAGGCCCGGTTTCTCGGATCAGTGGCATTTTTCATTGTGTCTTTTTTTTCTTTTTTCGATGTACTTTTGCGCTTATTTGATCGATAACTTGGCAGAGAGCTTTTTCAAAAATATCTCTTCCTCAAGAAGTGTAGAGTATCAGACACCATACCCAAAATAATATAAGGCTTGTCTTGCTTGTTTCATTAGCGTGCAGAGTGATTTTTCTTTTCTTTTTTTCTAAAGTGCTAATGAGCTTTAAAGAGATTCTTAAATCAATTTTCATGGCTAGGTCGAATAAATTTTTCATCATCCTTCTCCCTAGTCTTTTCTATTCCAGAATTACTTTTAATTCAAGCATGAATCAAGAAACTCAATTGGGGATTTCATCTTTTCACTTTTATGCGGGATAGCAAGATAGAATGATATGTAGGACATTTATGTAAGAACTCATTTCAGGTTGCACTATATGTATCATGAAATTTTTCTCTCCCCCCAACTTGAATAACATTATCCTCAATGGCATATGTAAGTAATAAAAATAATAGAACAATATAACAATAAGTATTGCTAATAAGGAAAGAGACAACCTGATATGTGGGGCGAAAACTCCATCAGTGATATGGACTGTGACAGCTTCATCTCCTGGACTCGACCTGTCTACTGAAAAATACACTAAAAATAAAGCATCAAATAACAAAAATATTGGGTTGCCTCCCAGAAGCGCTAAATTTTTCATCTTCATCCAGACGCATGGAAGCTAAAAATTATTTATTCCCGATCACACAGGGCAACTGATTCTTTTGACAATAACTATTCATTTTCCAAGTAAGGTTTTAAACGTTGACCGTTAACTGTGAAAATATGACCATTTTGGGGATTCAAGATTTTAACAGCTCCATGGTCAAATGTCTTAATAACAATAAACTGGTCCATCCCATCTGGATTTCAATTTACCTGGGAAGAAGCACAGCCTTGAATTGAAAAGCTAAACTTTTTGATTAGCATGAAAAGTTTTCCTGTGAATATGTTTATCATGAAAAGTTTTGGTTTTGGCTTTATAAATTTTAGAATTTTCATAGGCTTCGTTACGCAGTTCCTCTAGTTCATTTAATTGTAGAGCTCTTTGGGATCCAACCTGAATGAAATCAAAGTTAACTTGTTTAATGGCCCAATATGCTCTATACTCTAATTCAACGGGGAGGTGACAGACTTTTTCAAAGATGAGACATATGGTGACATGCCAATAGGAGTCTTGAATGCTGTTCTATAGGCCCATAATGCATCATCTAGTCTATCAGACAAGTCTTTTCTATCAGGCCTAACTGTCTTATACAGAATGTTCTTTATCTCCCTATTGGATACCTCAACCTGACCACTAGTTTGGGGATGATAGGGGGTGGCGAGCTTATGAGTGATGCCATATTTACGGAGTAAAGCTCGGAATTGAGAATTTGTGAAGTGAGAACTCCCATCACTAATAATAGCCCTAGGACAGCCAAATCTAGAGAAAATATTTTTCTTTACAAATTTCAACACAACCTTATGATCATTGGTCCTTGTGGCTATAGTTTCAATCTATTTTGAAACTAGTCGACTGCCACCAAGATATATTCATTACCAAAAGATGGTGGAAACGGTCCCATGAAATCTATACCCCAAACATAAAAAATTTTGACTACCAGAATGGGATTTAGCGGCATCATATCACATTTTGAATTATTTCCCACAGCTTGGCATCTCAAACAAGTTTTTGTAAATTCATAAGCATCCTTAAACAATGTGGGCCAATAAAATCCACTTTGTAAAACTTTAGCCGTAGTCTTTTTATCGAAAAAGTGTCCTTCACATGCTAGATTGTGACAAAAATTCAATATGGATTGTTGTTCCTCCTCGGGGACACATCTTCTTATTATGTGATCTGGACCCATATGAAATAGTCCTGGGTCCTCCCAAAAATAATGCTTGACCTTAGAGAAGAAATGATCCTTTTCCTATTTAGTCCACCCGCCCGGGATTTGTCCTACTGCCAAGTAGTTAACAATGTGAGCGTACTAGGGGGTTGAAGTGTGAGAAACGGCTAGGAGATGCTCATTGGGAAAGGAATCATTCATGGGAATGCTAGTAGGTATAACAATGCAAGATAGATGGTCAGCAACAACATTTTCTAACCCCTTTTTGTCTTTGATTTCAAGATCAATTTCTTACAGCAATAGAATCCAGCAAATAAGACGAGGTTTAACATCCTTCTTGGAAAGTAAATACTTAAGAGCCACGTGATCGGATACACAATAACTTTAGCCCCCAAAAGATATGATCAAAATTTCTCTAGGGCAAAAATAACATCAAGAAGTTCTTTCTCCGTGGTGGTATAATTCATCTGAGCATCAGCGAGGGTGCCACTTGTATAGTAAATTACCATGGGTTTCTTATCAATTCTTTATCCTAAGACAGCTCCTATGGCATAATCTAAGGCATCACACATTATTTCAAAGGGTAGCGGCCAATCTAGAGATTGAAGAATTGGGGCTTGAGTGAGGGCCGCTTTCAGAGAATGGAATGCCTTTAAACAAGAATCATCTAATTGAAAAGGAGTGTCTTTGGCAAGAAGTTGAGTGAGCGGACGAGCAATGGTAGAGAAGTTTTGAATAAATCGGCGGTAAAATCCCGCGTGGCCAAGAAAAGAATGGATTTGTTTAATAGACATAGGGGGAGGAAGATTGGAAATCAAATCAACCTTAACTTTATCTACTTCTATCCCCCTTTCAGAAACAACATGGCCTAGCGCTATCCTTTCTCTTACCATGAAGTGACTTTTCTCCCAGCTTAGCACTAAATTAGCCTCTATGCATCTTTTCAGCAGCTTTGTAAGATTTTCCAAGCATCCATCAAATGTTTCACCAAATACTGAAAAATCATCCATAAAAATTTCTAAAAGTTCTCCCACCATTTAGAAAAGATCGCCATCATACACCACTGAAAGGTGACAGGGGCATTACAAAGCCCAAACGGCATTCTTCTAAATGCAAACGTGCCATAAGGACACGTGGATGTAGTCTTTTCCTGATCATTCCGGGTAAATTATAACCTGATTATACATGGAGTATCCATCTAAAAAGTAAAAATATTTATGTCCAGCTAATTTCTCCAAAATCTGATCTACAAAGGGGAGAGGAAAATGATCTTTCTTCATCATTGAATTCAATTTTCTATAATCTATGCAAACTCTCCACCCCGTCTGTAGTCTTGTCGACACCTCTTCTCCTTGTTCATTCTTAACAACAGCCAACCCTGATTTATTTGGAACTACTTGTGTCGGGCTGACCCACTTACTATCAGAGACGGGATAAATGATCTCGACATCCTGCCACTTTACCACTTCCTTCTTAACCACCTCTTTCATGTTTGGATTTAGCCTGCGTTGCATCTCCTTGCTCTGCTTGGCATTATCCTCTAAGTAAATGTAATGCATGTAAACATCCAGAGTAATTCCTTTTAAGTCCGCCACCGACCAACCTATTTCCCCCCTATGCTCCTTTAGAACGTCTAAGAGTTGAGATTCTTGAGCAGAAGTAAGGTTGGAGGCAATGATAACAGGCAAGGTGTGATCGGGACCCAGATAAGCATATTTTAAAGAGTCTGGGAGAGCCTTGAGTTCTAGAGAAGGAGGACATTCTAGAGATGGAAGAATTGGTTTGGATTGAAGAGTTGAAAACGGCTCTATCCTGGAGTAGGGTGCAAAAGAGAGAGGAGAATCCTGAAGAATGCTACCCTCTTCTAAGATTTCCTTAACATCATCTGGACTTGTATCGATCATATCATCAAATATATCAACAACATTATATTCATCATCTTGCTCCGGATACTGAGATGCCTTAAAAACATTCAAAGAAACTTTCTCACCTCTAAAAGATATATCCATCATTCATGTGGCACAATTTATGTTGGCCTTGGCTGTAGCCAGAAAAGGACATCCCAAAATAATTGGCGTGTATTTTAATTCCTGAGATGAGGCCATGTCCAAGATCAAAAAATCCACAGGAAAATAACATTCATGCACTTTAACTATAACATCCTCCAATAAATCCCTTGGAGTTTTCACTGATCGATCTGCCAATTGAAGGATTATTGATGTTGGCTTCAATTCTCCCAGATCAAACTGCTCATAAATAAAGGTAGGCAAGCGATTCACACTAGCTCCTAAGTCTAGTAATGCCCTATCAAAAGTGGCTCCACCTATATCACATGAAATTAGCGGGGCTCCGGGGTCCTTCAATTTCTTTGGTAAATGATTAATCAATACAGCACTTACGTCCTCAGATAGACGGATCTTTTGAGTTATCACCTTTTGTTCCCACTTTGGTGTACAAAGCTCTTTCAAAAATTTTACATAAGCCGGCACATGCTTGATTGCATCCAATAATGGAATATTGATGTTTACTTATTTGAATAATTCCATCAGTTCTTCCTTTTGAACTGACTACTTTTTGCTAGCTTTAGACTTTAGTGCATCACGAAAGGGGACCTTTGGCCTATATTCTTGGGGTTCCTCTCCAACTTTATTTTTTCCTTTATCAAGCTCCTTCCTTTGCCCCTCACCTTCTGGCTTCTTTTCCTTAACAATAATGGGCTCCTCTTCCTCACTATCACTCTCTCTTGGGCTTCTTGGGCCAAGCTGCTACCAACTCCCCTAGCCTTATAAGGATCATCTAGAATCTTCCCGCTCCTAAGAGTAGAGATTGCCTTAGCGTTCTCAAATTGAGGACCTACAGGAGGGGGAGGCTGAGGTTGATTTGGTTGTGGAAGAAGAGGAACTCTTTGGGGAAAGCTTGGAGGCTGATTTTTAAGGTTAGTCACTGGTTGGCTAGGAAGGTGACCTACCTCTCTCCTCATGCTATTTGCGACTAGTTGCCCTATCTGACCTTTCAACTTAACAATGGATTGATTCTGAGAAAGAATACATTGTTGTTGAGTAAGAATTAGTTGTTGGAGTTGATCAACTTTTTCATCGACGTTGGGCTGAAGCGGGTGAGGGGGAGGAGGTTGATACGGAATTTGAGCTTGATTGAATTTATAAGGAGGGTATTGTTGATGTTGGCCCTGAGAAAATTAAGCTTGATGGTATGGGGCCTGAGAATGCTGAATTGGAGGTTGAGATTGATGTTCAGCTTGTTGAAAAGGAGATGCATAAGAAAAGTTTTGTTGAGACTGAGCTTGAACTTGAAAGGGTTGCTTTTGAATCGGTTGATGAGAGGGATTAGATATCGGGGATGGTCCTTGCTGATTTCTCCAAGAAAAGTTTGGGTGGTTTCTCCATCTTGGATTGTATGTGTTAGAATAGGGATCATAGGCAGGCTTGGAGACGCCCTGAGCAACGAAAATTTGTTCTTGGATGAATGGGGAAAGCTGGGCTGCCGAGGGCAATCAATAACAGCATGATTTGGGCTTCACAAATTTCTTGATGAGTAGAATCTGATAATGGTTGAGATTGAGGGGCAGAAGAGAAAGAAGGTTCCTATCTATTCATAGATAGCAACTGATCTAACTTTTGAGCTACCAAATCGACCTTCTCCATCTTTTGCACCAACATGTCCATTTTATTCAATTTTTGTGTAAGGGCATTGATATCCAACCTACTCTTGGACTCTCCTTGATTCTTAACTTCATAAAACCCTGCCCTCTTAGTTGGTCCAATCATCCTTTCATATGACGAGAGCGAGGCATGACTAATGAAATTTTCACTTAACATCTCAAACAAGTCATATACCTCATCTCACTTTACTCATAAAGCCCCCCCGCATGACGCAGTCACCATTTGATGATAATTATCGGTTAAACCCTCATAAAACACTTGAACTACCTACCATCTTGATAAACCATGGTGTGGGCATTTTCTTAACAAATCTTTCAATCTATCCCATGCTTCATGGATTTGTTCCTCAGGATTTTGAGTGAATCCAATAATCACTTTGCTCATTCTATTGGTTCACCCAATGGGGTAATTTTTTTTTCAAAAATTCTTTTTACATTTCAGCCCATATGTCAATTGATCTACCCAAGGCTCCTAACCAATATTTAGCTTTGTCATTGAGAGAGAATGGGAAGAGAGTCAATCTAAGAGCATCATCAGAGAAGTTCTGAATTTTGACTGTGGAATAAATCTAGAGGAACTCATCAAGATGCTTGTATGGATCTTCATTAGTATTGTCATAGAAGGATGACAACATCTAAATGGTGCTTGATTAATCTCATATTAAATAGCTTGGTTTTGGGATGCTTGAATATAGAAGGATGGTTGATATTGATTTGGCACAAAGTAATCCTTCATTTGCTTGGGAGCTTCATGTTGATTAGGATCCGCCATGAGTTAGATTGATGATAGTTTTTAAGATGCACTAACCTCTCAATTTCACTAAAAGGTCATAGCAAGTGTAGGTGTAGGGATCTCCTACTGTGCATACAAGGTAATAAGACCCAAAGGATGTGTGTTGTTTTTATATTTTTTTTATATTTTTATATTTTTTCTTCTTTTTTTTCAAAATAATGCAAGCAATAAGCCAACAACTATATGAATGATGTATGCAAGATGATGGTTTTTATTTTTTTCTTTTTTTTTTCAAACTTCTAAGGGCAAACTAACTTCGGGGGGCTTCTTGGTACAACCAGCCCGGCGTCCGTGAGGGAATCCATGGGGGTGAGGACTTATGAAGGTCTTGGAAAAGGAGATTCCGGTCCAAAGAGACGGAGTGCTCAATGGAGGGTCCTTCTAATTTCAAGAGGGGTGTGCCTAAATTGCCCTTAAGAAGGGAGAAAGAGAAGAAGAGAATGATGAATTTTTTTTATTATTTTTCAAATGATGAAAGTGAATGATCAAAGAATTAACTAAACAAATACATGCAGGAGATGCAACTAATATGAAAGCATGATATCATGATGATGATTTTTTTTCTGTTTTCTGTTTTCTGATTTTTTTCAGAGATTTATTTTTCTTTTTTTCCAAAGAAAGATAAATGTGAGAAAACTAGCAACTAAAACACCAACCAACATGTAAATCTACTGGAAAATAAAGCCTAAAATCATATTTTCTGAAGTTTCTAGTTTTCTGAGTTTTTTTAGATTTTTTTAGATTTTTTTTATTTTTTTAAAATTTTCAAGAGTCAAATTTTTTTGAAAATTCATAAAATAGAACCTGTTCCTACGTTTACTGATATTTGGCGACGCTTAATTTTCAAGATTTTCAGATTTTTAGGTTTTCTGCTCCCTTGGGTGACAAATCAGCCTTTTTAGCGACGCTTTCTGCAATAGTTTATTTCCTGTGATTTTCAGGTCGATTTTTTTTCTATTTTTTCTATTTTTTTTTCCTACAAAATAAAAAATAAAAAATTAGTATGACTATATACACATCAAACACAAGAATATCTAACTAACAAAAATCATTTCTCTCCGACAACGGCACTAAAAATTGATAGCCCACAAACACTCGTCATTAAAATACCGTGCCATAATTTTAAAAATATACCGCACTCACTCACTAAAAGGGTATTAATTCAAAGTAAAGCGAGAGTATGAGTCAATCCCACGAGGAAGAAATATTTCTTTTTAAACGAGTTGAAAAACTCTTGTATTTTTTTAGAGCAAATTTTGAGTGAGATTTTGAAAATAGAAATTAAAGTGTGAAATGAAATTGCTTGAAATTAAATCTACCTAAAGAAGATTAGAGGGTTGAGAAGAGAAATTTGGATGAGATAGAGAGCGAAAGAAGAGTGACAATTGCAACAATGAAATTTTTATTGCTAGAAAGGAAAGTACAATGTTTATGAAAGTGAAGATTACAACTAATGACAAATTAAAAGCAATAAGAGAAAAAGTAGAGTCGGGAATGATGAAAAATAGCGCTGTCGAATCTTCGCCTAGCCTTTGATTTTCTCCCTGCCTTGGAGTGCACGCCGCCTTCAGAGCACCAAAGAAGAAGAACTTCCGCCTTGGGAATTTAGAAGAGTATAGAGGGAAGAGGAAGAGAGAGAGAGAGAGAGAGAGAGAGAGAGAGAGAGAGAGAGAGAGAGAGAGAGAGAGAGAGAGAGAGAGAGAGAGAGAGAGAGAGAAGAAAACTAATTTAAAACATATGTGTGTGTGTGAAGTTGGAAAAAGAGAAGAGGGAGGTTACGGGAAAGTGAAAAAGGAGAGAACAATAAACAGTAAAGAGTAAAACAGAGCATCAGAAAAAATGAAATAACATTAAAACGAAGGAGAATTATAAGATATAGAAGAAGAAGAAGTCGGAGATCTTGAGTAGAGAAAGAACTTTGTTGAAGAGAGCAGAGGGAGAAGGAGATCAGAAGAAGGTGAAAATTTGAGAAGAATGGAGATGGATGAACAGTAAAAATGTGAAGAATAGAACTTTGAAAAATGGGAAATAACTTAAAAACGAGAAAGATCTAGCTAAATACAAAGGCAAAGAAATTGAAGAACTTTTAAAAATGAACAACGTCTGTGAAGGAAGCAAAATGAATAGAACAACAGAAAGGCATGAAAAAGGGCTAAGATCTCCTTCACGGTGGCTCTCGGGCGGCTTATATAGTGTGCAGGGAACCCCCACCGTCGTGGCCGTCAAAGTAAGCTTCAAACTAGGATTTCTGCCATGGATAGTCCCTCTTGTGCCAAATATGGAGAGATAACCTTATTTAGGTGGAGATTACTCCAATTAGAATAGTCCGCTTCCGTCTTGTGTTCAAACTGAAATGGCGTCCACCGCATTGACCGTTAATTCAGAAAATGGCGCCCTGTGTCTGGATGCTATTTCTAATTGGCGTCCAAGTCTCAGCCGCAGAATCTTTCTTTCCTTATTTTAATATTCCTCTTGCTTTTCATGAAAAAGATTTGGCGACTTCGTGAATGGTCGCTTATTCATTTTTTTCATTTTTCACCTTTTTCTTTCTATTCCGTACAATGATTGGGCGCCTTCTTGGACGGTCGCTGATTCTTGAAATGGCGCCCTTCCAAACATGCGCTCATTTAAATGGTGACAAGGCTCTGGCCGCTGATTCCTGAAATAGTAAAATTCTATTGTAAATCATAAATATAGGTTATGCAATTTATCCTTTATACAAGTTCATATCTCACATAGTCATTATGGCTTCCAAACTAGGATAATTTCATGTGAACTCAATTTATTTGTGAGAATGAAATTAATTATCCAAATTACATAACTTCATTATTTTAATACCCAAAGATGATATTTGTGATGGAAATTAGTTGAAGTCCCGCGATCAATGACACCCAAGAGGGGGGTGAATTGGGTGTTTACCAATTTTAAGGAAACTTTTATCTTTTTACAAAATATGTGGTAAATAATAATTAGCAATTGAAAACTAATTAACTAATTCTCTCAAACTCACCGTTCCCACACGACCATACAGCGAAAACAATCAAACCACACAAATTACACACAATGCACAGCAGTTTTTAAGGTGGTTCGGATGCAACGACGGCAATCCTACGTCCACCCCTCACCAAACCCGGTGAGGCTTCACTCGGGGATAAATCCCCAAACGGAGACAACTCTCCAAACACACACGCAGGACGACGCCTGCCCACACACACGGGGACGCGCCCCAAACCACACACGGAGACGAGCTCCAACACACACACACACGGAGACGAAGTCTCCAACACGATCCAACAAGCGGATCACACACACGCTGCGATAAATGCAGCACTCCACACACAAATACTATGATCTGAATAAAACCACACAACACACGTAGATCTAAGAAGACCTACGCACACACGAATCAAAACAACACACACACACGACCACGGATCCAACACGATCCACACACACACAGATTCTTCAGTTTATGATGAACACAAACACAAAACCCAAAACATAAATATGAGGAGGCTTAGTTTAGAAAACTCCTGTTTTGGGTTCCCCTTGAATGCATGTTACGGATCTTGAACATATCTTCAATCGTCACTTGAACACCTCCTCTTGATCTCCACTTGAATTCCCCTGGATGGCTTGCTTGCTTGCTTGCTTGTTCACTTCTTCTTCCTTAGACAGCTTCACCTTGATCTTCCTTGAATGCTTGCTTCCTACTTCTTTTGCTTGGAGGATGTTAGCTTCAGATCTACCTTGAATGGCTTGAAGTTGGATGAAGAACACTTGCTGCACGGAGTACTGTTCACGGCTACAGTACTTCTCCTCTTCCTCACTTGGATAGCCTCTTCTTTGATCTCACTTGAAGCTCTTCTTGAGATCCTTGCTTGATTGGAACTCCCTGGCTTTGGAAGATGACTGAATGGCTTCAGTTGATGCTTGAATGGCTTCGATCGGATGAAGAACTTGGTGGAAGGAATGTTGTTCACGATCGTTGCAGCAACCTTCCCTTGATAGCTACTATCTTGATCTCTCTAGGTTGATTTGTTGTTGCTTCAGTTCATGGGAAGATGAAGGCTTCAAAATAGATCTTGGATCTTCAACTATGATGAGGCTTTGATCTTCGAATCACTGTTCACGGCTACAGTGATATTCCTCCTCTCCCTTGAGCCAACTTGATCCCTCTAGTTCTCTTGGAGTCTCTTAGGGTTTATGACCTCAAAGAGAGGTTTTATAACCCTTGGAAGGTTAGGAGACAAGTCCCAGACCTAGATCCACAAATTCTGGGGTGATTGGGAGCATTGGGATTAAAGAAATGGGGTGAAAGACCTCCTTTCGAACTTGACACAAAAGTCAACAAAGGAGGGCCTCGGGGCTGGCGGTCGACCGGTGGAGGGCCGGCGGTCGACCGCTAGGGGCCATTCTGTAGCTTTGTGGCTGCTGGGAAAATAGGTCGACCGCTAGCTCCTGGCGGTCGACCGCCAGGTTCACAGGTTGCCAATTTTTCAGTTCTGTGATTTCAGGTCGACCGCCAAGGGTCCACAGGTCGACCGCCAGTCTCCAAACCTGCAAAAGTCAAGTGTTAGTTCACTTGAAACTATCCATTGGTTCGATACTTGAAAATGGCTTGTGTTATAGTTGATTACAAGTTTGTTTAGACTTGGTTTAACACATGGAATGATTCATGAACACAAGTTTGAAAAGGAGTGAATCTTGATGGTTTAAAGCATGAAGCTTCGTTTTAATACAAGGTAGGAGTCTCACCAATGGTTCTTGACAGTAAATGACATATACCACCTGTTTTGGATTGTAGGGAAGTAGAGTTTTGGTTCACCAGGTGACGGCCATGAGTTTGAACCTGCATGCAAGATAGTTAGGTTAATTGCATGTTTGTTGACATTAAAGAGGTTATGAAACCTCTTGCCTCTTGTAAAACCAACATGTGCAACCAGCATAAACAATAAGATGAATGAACACAATCATCAAGAACATGTGTAATCAACCATAAGTTTAGTTATCATCATTAAAGCACACATTAAGTTTAGTTATCATCAAAACCATAACTTAACAATCTCCCCCTTTTTGATGATGACAAACTTATACTTATTGATGATGACAAACTTAATAATGATATACAATGGAATGGCACAGATGTTCTTCTCCCCCTGTCACACACAATCATCAATTTCTCTCCCCCTTTGACATAATCAAAAAGTGGGTAATGCAAACCTTTCTCCCCCTTGTGACATGATCAACATATCAACAGCAAAGGCTGGAAGAAGCCAAACAAATAAGAACAAGCTTATCTCGCTTTGAAACAGTAATAGCCCATCTTATCAAATCAAAAGAAGCAGGGGCAAATCATGGATGAACAAAGCAATATGATTCCAATCAGATGAGATCAATTAGTGATTAGTTTTGTAATTCAACAATCAAGCATGTATTGATACCAATTGAATGGAATGATTGGTCTCAAGGATGGGAGCCAGTGGAGATGTTCACAAGATGAGGTGTTCAGCAGGATAGCATTCAAAAGCTAGATCTCATGTCAAATTTTCACAACAAGCAAGAGCAGGAATGCATATAAGAAGGATTTTCTTTGATTTTCAAATTTTCTGATTTTTATATTTTGGTTTGAAATGCATGAAATGCAACACATGTGACACTATGAATGCATGCAATGCAACTGAACAGACATGATGACAATATGAATGCAATCATATGAAACTCAATGCAAGCATACAATGGAGTGAAAAACAACTAGGCCAATTTTTGAACTCAGAAAACATTTGGAATGTGATGGATTTTCAGATTTTGACATTTGGTTATAGTGCATGAAGCTATATATATGCAAATGATGCCATATGAGATGTACAGTCAAACAAATACATATATATACATGCAATATAGCTCCCTCAGATTAGTTTAAGAGAGGATATGTATAAGAAGGGTGCAAGAGAGTCATGGCAACTGAAATGTACATGTGTAGAACATGGGAGGTTGTGCAAGCATATAGGAGATTCATGCAATTGCTAATATAGTCAATCAACTTTCTGAATACATATTAAATCAAATTTCAAGGGTGTAAGTGAGTAACATGAAAAACGATAGTTGCAATATGGATATTCAGATTTTCAAATCAACACAAGGAGACATTTTACAGACTGCACTTCAATTTTGAGAACAACGTATTGGAGGCTACGCTCTACCACAATGAGTTTTCACCAATATTTTTCAACTCAACTAATATCACATGATAGTCAGAATTTTTCAAGAGTGATCAGGTTCAAATGATTCCTTTTTACGCGAGTAGACGCATGGAGCTCATGCCAGAATCCCCGGTTACTCAGAATACTGAACCATTTCACCTCATTTTGAACAGAGATACTAGTCAACACTTTTCAGATATGAACCACATCACGTCTCAGGTGACATGTGCCCAGTTTACTCAGTGAGACCGAGCATTACTCTATCTTTCATTTTTATTTCATATTTTTCAACAAGGATAGGTAGGCAGCTTTTTCCTCAACTGTCTCTTCAACATACATGTAGCAAGTTTAACATCTCGAGATTGTTGAAGAGAAATTCATATATCCTTATCTTTAACACTCATTTTCACATTTTATGCATGAAGTGTGCGAATTTGATTCAGCATGTATACCGAAAATATCATGAATACATAACAGTGCAACTCTCCCTAAATAGATGCACTTATAAAATAAGAACTCCCCCAGAGTGTACGACATGAAACACTCTAATAATGACTCAAATGCAGCATTATTTAGCAAGGAGATATATGGCCATAGAAATGCCAAGGGATGGGGGTGAATAGCATATAATATCAAACAAGCATGCAGAGAGAACGTATGCAACATGCAATGCAAGTATGCAACTGATACCAATCAAATAGATACCAATTGAATGAACTGAATGCAGCTAAGGCATGAGTTCTATGCAATGCAACCTATGAGCCTATAAGAATGCAATGCAGTATGCAAAGGCAAGATGCAAAACTCGATTTTAAAATTTTTGGATAGATTTCACATGAGGGCATTCACATGATAAACAATCAAGCATTTGTCAAGATAAATAATGCAACCCGATTGATTTCAAGAATTTATTCAAAAATAGATTTTCAAGATCATTTCACAATTTTAAAATTAGAAATCATTCAGAAGCCAGATGTTTGAATCTTTTGATCAGAAACATATTTTCAACTTACATAGCACAACTCAAGAAATCATTCACAAATCAACCAATCACAATTTTCAAGATCTGGTACGAGGCAGAGATTTTAGTCCGAAGACCCAGCTCAACGCATAGGAAATGCTTCCAAGTGGACATGATCCACTCTTCCACAGATGCCATTTGATATACCAGATATGTAATTTAATTTAGGTGTGATCATGCAGTGAAAAATATTCAATATCCAATTCATACACACCTTTCAAGATTTTCTCTTTGATTCAACCAATTCATCACAACATGCTAGTAAATGACAATTCAGGTTTTTAGAATCAATACCTTGTCACTTGAGAGTGTCACCAAGTGATAAAGACGGTCATTGCATGAACTGACAAGGTTGAGTTACCTTAGTTCAACGACAAGATTGGAAGCCTTCATGCACTAAGATCACTAACCCCATGAAGGTTAGTACTTCATATTTTGGTTTTCATACCTTTGCCTTGATAATTCATTTTCTTCCAAGCCTTCCACCATGCCTTGGGTACTTGCTTCAACACGTACAAGACTTTCACCACCTTGTACTTGAGTCGATCCTGGAGGTTGTTCTACACAAAGTAGCCCTTCTTCTTGTAGCAACTTGAGAGGGTTCTCATCATTTTCATCCTTGCAAGGTATTCTTCCAGTTGATTTAAGCTCGGTCAGGACTAGCCCATCATTATTTAGATTTTGGGAGTATAATCTGCATCCAAGGACAAGAGACTTGATTTGTCAATTTCGATTCAAGTTTATTGACAATGGCATGCCAAAGTATTTTAACAACCAGCATCCCCTAGATAAATCTAGATGCAATGCATGATTCATGTGTGAACCTAAACATTAAGCCTATATGATGAATGTGATTGCTCCCCCTTAGTGTGTGCATGAATGTGGTATGCTCAATAAAGATTCAATGCCATATACAGCCTTTTGAATAAATGACTCATAGTACTAGGCGGAGAACTTAGATCCGAAGATCACCTCACGCGTAGTGATAGCTTTCAGACAGGTGTAACCTGCCCTTCCACATGTCACCATTTGATATACTATGTAGTCGAGGATGATGAAGGTAGGAGGATGGCTATGCATTATGAAATGAATTCACAGTGTTCAACTGATGCATGACAGTGTATGAAAGTGTATGCAAACTCAATATGTGTATTGAAAACATGATCAGAAAAATATTCAAGTTCTCCTACAACAAAATGCTGTATGACAAGTGATGTATGTACAAATATGCAAGCAACTATGAATGGAATGCATGTACGGACATATGCAAGACTACATGACTATATGACACAAGGTTAGTTAAAACATGACAGAGTCACCACAGAAAGTAGGAGGGATATCACCTGATTTTCAAACTTGGTTTTTGATTTTTCTTCCAACCTGACTTATGTCACTAGCCCGTGTGCCTTACCTTCTTGATGAAAATAGATTTCATGCTTCTTATTCCCAAGGCACACCTGCAAAACAGATTTCTCATTTTGCATGCTTAGGTACCCAAATCCTTTTGGGTCCTTGTGGGTTAGTAGCAACATGGGCATGTGGTTTCCAACTTTTCACAACATTCAAATCATCACTTTTCTTTAGAACATAATCATGCTTAACATTCCAGATTTTTCAAAGTGATGGAGAGAAGCACTTGGCATCACATTTCTCTTTCTCATTGATTCTACTGGTTTGTGTATGTAAGCATGACGTGTTGAGTGAAAATCTTTTTTATTCATGCCTAACTAGCAGTATGAAATTGTATGACCACTTTTACCACAGTAATTACAACGCATGAAAGGTTTTGTGGTAAATGATTGCTTTGAATCTTTGGAGTCAATTCTGTTTCTGCAAGCTTTCAAATCATCATTTCTCATAATGAAACAATCATGCATAGCATGTCCATATTTTCCACAATAAAAGCATGTGAGTTTCTTTCTAGGTGGTTGTGTGTGCGTGGAAGAAGAATGCTCAACATGCATGGAGGTGCTAACAGCATTTTTAGATTTTTGATGCAAATTATTTTTCTTTGTGGATGCATGTGTGTGTGCAACATGATTTTTCTTTTTCCGATTTTCATTTGATGTGCTGGCTATATTTGAATTGTGCACAAAGGATGTATAAATTTTATTTTCAAACTTCTTTTTGTTCACAGGATTATAGCCCAGCCCTTCCCTTTGAAAATTCACTTTCATCCCAAGTAATTTGTTCAAGTTTTCTTGACCATTTACAAATCTAGACAGCGAATCATTCAAGTCAAGAATTTCAGATTGAAGAGATGAAATTTGTAATTCAGAATTGGCAAGTTCTTCTTCACAAGTGGAAAGACTAACATTCAACATGATATTGGTAGTCTTAAGGCATTCTACTTCTTGCCTAAGTTCATCCACATTTTCACATTCTCTAACAACCACAGATTTTCCTTTTTCAATAGTTAACAACCTTTCAGAAATGGCCTTGTTCAATTCCTTCAGTTTCTCATTTTCTTTAACAAGCTTTTCATCATGAATCAGTTCATTTATCAAGGTTTGATCATCGGCCATAGAATTTAGTTTTGCAGTCATCTCCTTGTTTTCATTTCTTAAAGAACATATTTGATCTTTGTGAAATTCAATGTCAAACACATGAGCCTCAATCATTTCCTCTAGATGCAAGCATTTTTTACATGAGGAAACTAGGTTAGTTTTTTCAACACTTTTTCTCAATTTCTTATTTTCAGATTTTAACTTCTTATATTTTTCAGCAAGAGCATCATATGCAATCAACAAATCTTCATAGCTAACTTCTTCTTCATTATCAGAATCGAAATTTACCTTTGAGCTTGATTCGATTTGTTGATCACTTCCTTGGTCACTTGTGCCTGTAACAAGGCATTGGTCTTCATGCTCTTCCCGGACTTTGGTTAAGCCATCCAAGATATCTTTTGCGGACCTGTAGTGGGAGACAAAGGGAAAGTGATTAGAATTGACTACAGTGGTAAATAACTTCAATACTAAACAATTTTGATCATGTTTAAACTTTTGATTTACAGTCCAGACATTTTTGTCTTTAGGCAATTCATATGGACCATGTGAAATAAGCTTCCATAGCTTTAGGTCATAAGAGTTGACAAGACTACACATTTTACCTAACCACAAACCGAAATTACAACCATCAAACACAGGTGGGGAATTCATGGTGTACATCATTGTTGTCATTAATCCGGATCACTCTAGATCGTTAGATCTATGAAATTAGAGCCTTGGCTCTGATACCAATTGAAGTCCCGCGATCAATGACACCCAAGAGGGGGGTGAATTGGGTGTTTACCAATTTTAAGGAAACTTTTATCTTTTTACAAAATATGTGGTAAATAATAATTAGCAATTGAAAACTAATTAACTAATTCTCTCAAACTCACCGTTCCCACACGACCATACAGCGAAAACAATCAAACCACACAAATTACACACAATGCACAGCAGTTTTTAAGGTGGTTCGGATGCAACGACGGCAATCCTACGTCCACCCCTCACCAAACCCGGTGAGGCTTCACTCGGGGATAAATCCCCAAACGGAGACAACTCTCCAAACACACACGCAGGACGACGCCTGCCCACACACACGGGGACGCGCCCCAAACCACACACGGAGACGAGCTCCAACACACACACACACGGAGACGAAGTCTCCAACACGATCCAACAAGCGGATCACACACACGCTGCGATAAATGCAGCACTCCACACACAAATACTATGATCTGAATAAAACCACACAACACACGTAGATCTAAGAAGACCTACGCACACACGAATCAAAACAACACACACACACGACCACGGATCCAACACGATCCACACACACACACAGATTCTTCAGTTTATGATGAACACAAACACAAAACCCAAAACATAAATATGAGGAGGCTTAGTTTAGAAAACTCCTGTTTTGGGTTCCACTTGAATGCATGTTACTGATCATGAACATATCTTCAATCGTCACTTGAACACCTCCTCTTGATCTCCACTTGAATTCCCCTGGATGGCTTGCTTGCTTGCTTGCTTGTTCACTTCTTCTTCCTTAGACAGCTTCACCTTGATCTTCCTTGAATGCTTGCTTCCTACCTCTTTTGCTTGGAGTATGTTAGCTTCAGATCTACCTTGAATGGCTTGAAGTTGGATGAAGAACACTTGATGCACGGAGTACTGTTCAGGGCTACAGTACTTCTCCTCTTCCTCACTTGGATAGCCTCTTCTTTGATCTCACTTGAAGCTCTTCTTGAGATCCTTGCTTGATTGGAACTCCCTGGCTTTGGAAGATGACTGAATGGCTTCAGTTGATGCTTGAATGGCTTCGATCGGATGAAGAACTTGGTGGAAGGAATGTTGTTCACGATCGTTGCAGCAACCTTCCCTTGATAGCTACTATCTTGATCTCTCTAGGTTGATTTGTTGTTGCTTCAGTTCATGGGAAGATGAAGGCTTCAAAATAGATCTTGGATCTTCAACTATGATGAGGCTTTGATCTTCGAATCACTGTTCACGGCTACAGTGATATTCCTCCTCTCCCTTGAGCCAACTTGATCCCTCTAGTTCTCTTGGAGTCTCTTAGGGTTTATGACCTCAAAGAGAGGTTTTATAACCCTTGGAAGGTTAGGAGACAAGTCCCAGACCTAGATCCACAAATTCTGGGGTGATTGGGAGCATTGGGATTAAAGAAATGGGGTGAAAGACCTCCTTTCGAACTTGACACAAAAGTCAACAAAGGAGGGCCTCGGGGCTGGCGGTCGACCGGTGGAGGGCCGGCGGTCGACCGCTAGGGGCCATTCTGTAGCTTTGTGGCTGCTGGGAAAATAGGTCGACCGCTAGCTCCTGGCGGTCGACCGCCAGGTTCACAGGTTGCCAATTTTTCAGTTCTGTGATTTCAGGTCGACCGCCAAGGGTCCACAGGTCGACCGCCAGTCTCCAAACCTTCAAAAGTCAAGTGTTAGTTCACTTGAAACTATCCATTGGTTCGATACTTGAAAATGGCTTGTGTTATAGTTGATTACAAGTTTGTTTAGACTTGGTTTAACACATGTAATGATTCATGAACACAAGTTTGAAAAGGAGTGAATCTTGATGGTTTAAAGCATGAAGCTTCGTTTTAATACAAGGTAGGAGTCTCACCAATGGTTCTTGATAGTAAATGACATATACCACCTGTTTTGGATTGTAGGGAAGTAGAGTTTTGGTTCACCAGGTGACGGCCATGAGTTTGAACCTACATGCAAGATAGTTAGGTTAATTGCATGTTTATTGACATTAAAGAGGTTATGAAACCTCTTACCTCTTGTAAAACTAACATGTGCAACCAGCATAAACAATAAGATGAATGAACACAATCATCAAGAACATGTGTAATCAACCATAAGTTTAGTTATCATCATTAAAGCACACATTAAGTTTAGTTATCATCAAAACCATAACTTAACACCGGTGACTGAGCAACGGTTCAGTGGCAAAAGATTTGGTGTGGAAATGAAGAAGGTAGTGATAGGAATTGTGAGTGGACAGAATGACTCTCCATTTGAATCACACGAGTGACATGATGATAGTGTCGACACTTTCTATGAGGGTGTCGACCTACCTTGAAGAAGCGCAGACTTTGCACAGACCTTGTATCATGTGCACCAAATGTGCACGGACTTGTAGGGTTGAAAACAAAGCATGCACCGACCTTGGCTGCTTGCTAGCCAGAAAGTGCATCGACCTTAGTTAGGATGTGCACCGACCTTGTTGGTCTTGAAACCAAACGTGCACCGACCTTCATTAGGGAATTGTCCTGCATGTGTCGGCACATGACTGGGAGGTGTCGACCTGGTCAATAGTCTGTTCTCAGTCAGTGTCTCTGATTCTTATCTATCTTTATTTCCTTCATTTCTGAAACACTCCTGCAAATTTCTAATGCCAGTGCCTCTGACTTTCTGATGTCAGTCAGTCATTCAAGAATGATTTTACCTCTTTGCTGCCACTGAGAAGTGCTTTATTGGATGCTAAAGCTTTAAACATGCTTATGCACTAGAGATTAACTATACAGATGTTTATATGCATTTCTGAGTCATGGTACTTGGCGGAGGTCAGTCCTCACGCATGATGAGAGTTTCCTGAAAGGCGTAGCCTGACTTTCCACAACTCAGCATTTGAGATACAATGTAGTCAAAAGTATGATATGCACTGCATAACAACCAAGATGCACACAAGCTCCCCCTGAATGTGACCACCATTCATGAAATAATTTATTCAACCAATAGACCAATTCTAGACAAATAAGACATGCTTGCACCCATCATAGCAAAGACAAGTAACTTGTACATCAAAAAGGAGTAAATAGCTCAAACCTGAGTTGATTGAGGTCTGCATAGACCTAGCTCTCTCCTTAATATTGAAAACCTGTCATTGCTTAAGGGTTTTGTAAAAATGTCTGCAATCTTATTTTTCGGGTCAAAAAAATGTAGCTCAAAGTGATTTTTGAGGACTTCATTCCTAATGAAATGACGCCTAATTTCTATATGCTTAGTCCTACAATGCATGACTAGATTTTTTGCAAGGCTTATTGCACTGGTGTTATCACACAGAATGGGAACACAACCAAGATCTATTAGATAGTCTTGGAGTTGGTGTTTGATCCACAGCACTTGGGTTCCACAACTCCCTGCAACAACATATTCTGCCTCTGCAGTTGAGAGGGCAACCGAGTGCTGTTTCTTGGAGGCCCAAGAAACCAAACACCCACTAAGAAATTGGCAATAGCCACTAGTGCTCTTGCGGTCCAGTTTGCAACTAGCATAGTCTGCATCTGAATATGAAATGACAGAGAGCTCACAAGATGTAGGATATCATAATCCCAGATCTTCAGTGCCAGCAAGGTATCTAAAGATACGCTTGACAGCAGTCAAGTGGGATTCTCTAGGACTAGACTAAAATCTAGCACAAAGGCAAACACTAAACTGAATATCTGGTCTAGATACAATTAAGTAGAGTAATGAGCCGATCATACCTCTATACTTCTTTGCATCCACAAGTATACCTTGTTCATTTGCGTCCAGTGAAGTGGCAGTCCCCATTGGAGTTCCTAATGGTTTGCAGTTGGTCAGGTCAAACCTTTTCAGCAACTCTTTCACATATTTGGCTTGATTGATGAAGCAGCCTTCATTGCTTTGATGTATCTACAAGCCAAGAAAGAATTGAAGCTCACCCATAAGACTCATCTCAAACTCATTAGTCATGAGTTTAGCAAAGTCCTCACACATTTGAGATTTTATGGATCCAAACACTATATCATCTACATAAATCTGAACCAACAATATATCCTTACCTTGTCTCTTGGTGAATAGTGTCTGGTCTACATTACCTTGTTCGGTGAGGAATGAGCTTAGTCTGTCATATCAAGCTCTGGGTGCCTGCTTTAAGCCATATAGAGCCCATGTTAGGGTGCTTGGCCCGGATACAGAGGGGGGGTGAATGAATCCTTCTACGAATAATGGCCAAATTTAAAAACGAATGTTAGATAAGGAAACAGAATAGAACCAATTCTATTATACTCAAATACAAACCCATTGAGCGCACCTATTCAAGCATCTAGCGGAAGCACACAAAACAATCAAGCCACTGCTCAAAAGATTTTTTAGGTGGTCCGGTCCTTCAGACCTACATCCACCCCTCACTTCCAACCGGAGTGAGGCTTCACTAGCACACGCTAGAACCAAGCAGACTCAGTCTGCAAACAATTGCTGCCACACAGCTTGACCAGGGGAACAACCTCCCCTCTTCCTCCAAACTGGAGGGAACCTCTGGACTTGAATCCACAAGCCCAGAACCGGAGACAAGTCTCCCTTCCTCCAAACCGGAGGGAACCCACAAGTAGCTCCCAGCTACTTGCAACTGGAGATCAGATCTCCCTTCCTCCTAACCGGAGGGAACCTGACCTCAGACCAGAGGATCGAAAAGCACAGCAAACCAGAAAACAAAGAAAAAATAATAAATGAAAAATAACTTCAGCAAACAGAAGCTGAAACACGAGATGCATAATTTGGCTCCCACTGGAGCTGACTGGCCAGGATCTGATCCATGGTCCAGTGAAGACAGATCTTCAGGTAAGCTTCTTTCTTCTTCTCCACGAACTCTCTTATTCACTCTCTCTCTCTCTTTCTTTCTCTTAAACTCTCTTCCTCTTTCACATGATCACTATCTCTCTCTCTTTTCCTTTTTCTTCTTCTGCTGGATCGAGCTCTCTGTAACACTGCCTTTTCTTTCTTAGCTCCGATCACCCTTCATCGGTGGGCGAAGGTTTCTATTTATAGCGGCAGCAGATGGATAGGGCACTAAACGCGTGTGCCTCCCACGCTCGATCCAGAACCTTCCTGCCACGTGCCCTTGGTGTATTTGTTCCTTCAGTATCGGATCATGTGCACCCAGACACTGATGAATGTTCTTCCTCGGACCTGCAACGAGATAAGAGCCATTAATATTGAGTGCCATAAGAACTAGAACTGCATGAGGTTAGTGGACACGACAAGAGGTACTAAACAGAGAACGACACGAGATACAGTGGTGACACAATGAACATTACTAAGAGACCTTTACGAGGTAGACAGAAAAACAACGCGAAGACACGAAGACAAGAACAGAAACCAACACTGAGTATGGTTTCAATACAAGAAAGACACGAGGACAGGGAAGAAAAAAAAACGACACGAAGAAGCAACAAGGTAAATGACACGAGGTGAAGATAGCACGAAGGCGAGACAGTAATCGACACGGGTTGAAAACAACACGAAGTCAAAACGGTAATCGACACGGGTTGAAAACAACACGAAGTCGAAACAGTAACCGACACGAGTTGAAAAATAACACCAAGATGAAGTACAAGAATTGACACAGAGTTGTAAACAACACGAAGACAGAACAGTGATTTGACACGAAGTGAAAAAGACAAGAAGTAAAACGACACGAAGTGAAAACAAAGAAAATGACACGAAGTCAGAGAGACCAGAGTGAGGAAAAACAACACGAGGTGAGACGACACGAAGTGAAGTTGACATGAAATGAAAAACAACACTAAGTATGATGAGAACAGAAAATAGACACGGAGTGAAGACAAGGATGACGCAGGAGTTAAAAACAACACGGGGTTCACTGGGAAACGACTCGAAGTTCATCAAAACAGAAACCAACCCGAAGTGTGGTTTCAACATAAGACAGACACGAACTGACAACGACACGAAGTCGAAACAGTGAGACCACGATAAAGACGACTCGAAGAACAACAGTAAGTGTCACGAAGTGAACTTTGACAGAACCACACACTACACGGAGAATGATACGAAGACGATGAAAACAACACGAAGTAAAGATCAAATGACACAAAATGTAGTGGAAACAACACGGACGCACGACTTGAAGGACAGTAAACATGAACAACACGTGGTAAGAGAAGACGACACGGCGTGTCAGAAATACAAACAGTACTAGAACTAAAACGACACTAAGACAAGCAGAGCAACACGAGGTGTTATATACAAAACAAGACGAGGTGCCAACCAACACGAATACAGTCCCTGAAAGATGCCTGAAGTGAAATGAAGGTTCATTCTTCAACAAACATGTTCTTTGTTCATTTTCACAGAGAAATATTTTTGTTAAATTTTCACATAGACATAATTTTGGAAGACCACTAAGACTTATAGTGTTGTCATCATCAAAACATGTAAAGATTCAACAAGACTCAACAATCTCCCCCTTTTTGATGGATGGCAACACTATGAGTCTTGAGGCTTTGCAGAGAAGGAAAAACACTAAATAGCCATTCGCAAATGAATATAATAAACATTTTTAACAAACATTTTTCCTGATTTCTCCCCCTTTGACATCATCAAAAAAATGAAAACAAGAAGAATGCAACAATGCAAATGATATGAGTTAAGTTAATTTGTCCAAGAGTCTGAGAGAGAAGGCCTCAAAAGGGCAACAAAAATACAGAGCATAGTCTTTTCAGGAAAAGTATCTGGCTTGTCTGCTAGAGGGGCCACGCGTCCTGCCTTGAGGTGGTCTCCCCCTTGGAGAAGCAGAAGAATGTTCTTGAGGTGGAGTTCTGCTGGAAGAGGCGTGACCAGGTGTTGAACCCAAGATAGACTGAAATTCCTTTAAATCATTTGATAGCTCAGCAAGCCAATACGCCACAGTGCTTCTGACATTTGCCACTTCAGAAATAATGTCATCTTGGCGAACACTGACAGTTTCATATCTGTCAGTCAGAGTTGTCATTTCTGTTATGAAGGCGACCAACTTATCATAGATTTGCTGAATGCCTGGACCTAGGGCACTTGAAGACTTCTTCAACAATTCTAAAGTTGTTCTGATCTCATAGCAATGATCTATTATGGTAGAAGACATCTTGAAGGAGGAAATATTAACATCATGTGACTCTCTCAGAGCTTTTGCAATTTTTGAACAAATCTCCTGTAATCCTTCCATCAAGGATTTGATTGCATCATCTGAAGCCCTTTTGTTTAGAAGGAATCGTCTCCATTCAGTGAGGAGAGATATCTCAAGCTTCAGTAATCTGGTATGTACCTGATTAATGTTGAGAGTGACAAATGTAAGCAGATCATCTAATTTCTTGTCTTGTTTTTGCATCTGCTGAGTCAGGTTTATGAGAAGCTCTTCAATGTTGGGCGCCCGAGTAGATTCAATGTTGGGTGCCTCTGCAGATAAGAGTCTAGGTGGACCTAGAGGTGTACCAAAAAATTCACTGCCAGGTGCAGTTCTCTCAGCTGCTTCCTCTTGTACTGGCATTTGACTGCTCTCAGCTAGGACCTGAACTTCATCTTCAGCTTGAGTTTCTTTCTGAGGGAATACATCTTCAGGTTCCTCTTCTTCACTTGAAGATTCTGTATCTAGTTCTATGACAGGAACCTTTTCTCTATCTTCCATGAGTTCCTGATCTGCAGGGCTGCCAACAAAGGCCTGCTCAAGACTTTCAGATACGACCAAGTTGGTAGCCTCTTCCAAGCTTCGCTCAACAGTTGCTCTTAAAATTTCATTAACAAAAACAGCAAGATCTTGATCAGTACTGTCTTGCTCTTTAGCTGGCTGTTCTTCAGGCACTATTGCCTCTTCAGATGTCTTCCCAAACGAATCAAATAGCCCAGCAATGGTTGCATCTAGATCTGTTTGAATGCTTTCGTCAGACAATCTGATGTCCTCAGATGCAGCCTCAACTAGCCTCTGAAATGAGAAGGGTACTTCGATGGGTGCAGCTGGCAAGGTAGACACTGGTGGTTCAGCTGGTGTTTCCTGTTGAGCAATCTCAGAAACCAATTGCTCACCAGCTTGGGCTAAGACTTGAAATTCTTCTAAATGCTACCCCTGAGATTGTGATTCCCTGGCCTTTTGGACCTTAGCTTGTCCCACCATAGAGGAGTCCTCTAACCCCAAAAATACTGAAACAAAGTTCATATTAAAAATGTTTCTGGCCTTCACTTCTGATGCGGCCTCTCCATCCAAGCAAATATCAGAGTGCTTGAATATCTCAGTCAGATGGGCGGCATAGGGAAGATGTCTCTTGGATCCAATGCATCCCTTCATGACCAAAAAAATAATCTCTGGCAGACAAATCTTTACATTTTGAATCAGACAAAACAGTAGAAATCTCTGTGTGTCTGTTATTCTTCCTCTAGCCCCAGTCTGTGGGGTGATAATGGACGCGATGACATTCTGAAGGAGCTTGTGAAGAGGAGGAAATGACGATGTCTGATAAGCTTTTAGCTTCAACTGCCCCTTATCATGAATGTTACTGGGTTTACCAGTAATGACTGAGAAGGCTTCATGGAGACTGTATCGAAAGCTTCCCTCAACCTCCCCTTTATCTGGAACACAGAGGGCTTTGTGGAGGGACTCACATGTAACAGTTAACTCGACTCCTTTAACAGATGATACTAAGGCAGACTTGTCTCGGCTCAAGGACAAGTTATTGTAAAATTCCATTACCGGCCTAGGGTAAAAGACACGGTGATTTTTTAGGAAATTTCTCCACTCCTGAAATTCAAAGATTTTCAGTAGTTCTGGGAACTTCGAGACCAAAGTTTCATCTCCGAAATCTATTAATCTAGGAGGAATGATTTTCCCACTTTCTACGAACACGGTAGACTGAGACATCCTGGTACCTTGTTCGGAAGATACTTCCGCAGCAGGTTCTGGCTCAAGACATCTCTGTTGCTTAGATGAGGGATCTTCAACAATTTCTTTTCCCTTCCTCTTCCTGTCACCCGGAGCTGCTGACCTTTGCTGATCCATCTGCCGGAACTTTCAGAGTATCAACTCTCTCTTGCAGGCTGCTATAGGTCGCGATGCTAGACAGAAGAGAGGAATGGACCTCTGTGGGGGGAAGAAGGTGAGCGGGAAGAGATGGAGATAGGTTTGAAGAAGACGCTCAAGGTGGAGCGGCACGAGGATGAATAGGAAGCGGCAAGAGGAAATAAAGGGTTTGAGGTTGAAGGCGTGAGAAACAAAAAAAGGTGTTGTCGAGTAGCTTTTTACTCTTATCACACTTTTTCTGTAAATACCCAAAATACCCTTAGTTCTGATGTAACGCAGCTACACCATATTAGAGTTAGCCCTTCAATATGTGAACGGGTTATATTCTTCCAAAAACCAAGGTCAGTTAACTCAAGATATTAAATCAGCATAATTACAAAATTTAGCTGTTAAAGTTGCTTAACCTAGAGAGAGACAGGATTAAATTGCACCTTATGTTTGTCAAGCAACGAAATAACACATCAATGTCAAGCAGAAATCATTTCTTCATTAAATGGACGAGAAGGCATACAGGGTCAACCAATTTGTTGAACACAAGGTATAGTATAGTCCTTTTTTACACAAGGAGACATGTTTATCAGACACCAGAAACCCTGGTTACTCAGGACGAACTACCTTTATGCCAATGATATTTTTCCTTTTGAGGATTTTTCCCTTTTTTTTTATTTTAACATTTCTACACAGAGATAGCTAATTGTATCATGACAGAGACTCTGGACTTCATTGATCTAGAGTGTCTATTTCTCCACAAAAGCCATTGCTCTGCCACAAATAATGGCGTATTCCCTGGTAGCACTTCTCATGATTTTAGTAAAAAGAAATATCTTACTTAACACAATTTTTTTTTTATCTCAGAGCTCTCTTCACATAAGTTTCAGTTAAGTCGAGATCCTCAATAAGTTTTTCTCATTTAACAGGAAGTTTTATAATATGTTGATCAACACTTGAGAAGATAACTTAGAAGGATCAAGGACCAAATATAACCCCCAAACATTGAAGTTCTTTATTAACGGGTGTAGATTGTTACACTTGATATAGGGTGGTTTAAGGTATACAGATCTTATCTGATAAGAGCAAGAAGACAGAAACCACAATTTCTTCGAGAGAGAATCTGAACCAATAGTGAGAGGTGAGAGATAATGAGGTGGCTGATTAAATAGAGAGAGATGAAATGAGATGAGCAGCACTCCTATCAGCAAGCCAACAAGTGAGAGATCACTCAAGACATTAGGCACTAAGGACATATCCAAATGTAGAATTTTTGAAGTAGTTCTGTCTCACATCCAGAGAAACTCTTGGACAACAGACTGCAACCTCTTGAGATGACTGATCTTAAAACCACATTAACTGCATCGGCTGACAAAAATCTTCAGAAACCAAATAGCCTGACAAGCTCCTCTTCAGCCCACTCAAGGACAACTCACACACGACTCTTGGAAGTGTTAATTATTTAATAAATGCAGTGTTTGCCATGAAAATTAAACAAGTGTGTTTATGAGTTATGCATAAACAGACTCCCCTGATCAGCAGAATGACTTATGGTACTAGGCGGAGCATTTGGTCTAAGAGACCACCTCACACATAGTAAGAACCTCCTGACAGATTTCCCTGTCTTTTGGTAGCTTACCATTTGATATACCAAAGAGGTCATGGATAACAGGGTAAACTCAACAGTCCTATAAGCAATTCAGATTTCCAAAGAATTATGCAACATACAGTTTTCAACCAGCATTCGCTTTCAGTTAAAGATTTCAGAAATTTTAGAGTGCATGTTTTAGAAAATAATGCAACTTGCAGATGATGAATGAATATGCAAGACCAGATTCAATATGCATGCACTAGATGAAACTAATAGCAAGATATGCAAGAATGCATCAAACCAGATATGCAGTAAGTTTCAAAATGGGACATGTAGAGAGATTACCTGAAAATTGTGAGAATGGGGTTTTCATTCTTGAGTGCCTTGGATCATTTCCCCTTTTATTCCAGTCCCAAGGCACACCTGCAAAACAAAGTTTATTTTGCACGAACAGGTACCCAGGAAGTCTTGGGTCCTGTCATGACATTATCACTCCTAGCAGGTTTTCTTAGCACATTTTTAACTTGATAGCAAGGAGCAGTAGTTTTCAGATCTGGGTTATGCACATTATTATGAGCATGAATTGTATGTGCATTAGCATGGAAATTTCTGTTATTTGCATTACCAAAATGTTTTCCATAATCAGCACATTCAAAGTTTTTCCTTTTGAAAACTACTTTGTTCTTTCTAAGAGCATTTGTACTAGCAGGGAATCTATACTTTCCAGAACTGAAATTTTTCCTTTGAGCATGCCAACAATCAATGGCCCTATGGCCATACTTTCCACATTCAAGGCATGAGATAGAATTTCTTTTAAAAGAACCTGACCAGCATTCAGAGACCTTGTGACCAATTTTGTTGCAATTAAAACATATAATGTGCTTGTTCTTGTTAAAGACATGCTGATTTGCAAAGTGTTTTGTATGATATGGGCATGATTTTTCCTTACTACTTGCAAACCAACAATGAGCAGTAGTGTGTCCTACTTTATCATAATTAGAACATGTGACATTCCTTTTCTGACCAGACACAGATTTTCTAGCATGCTTGTTGTCATCTTTTTCCATCACAAAACAGTTACTCATTAGATGTCCATACTTACCACAATAATGACATGAGCCACTTGATTTCTTTAAAACATGGCATTTATCTGATGAGTTCTCAGCATGCAGATTGTTCTTTTGAATTTTTGATGTTTTATGATTTTTATTTTGTTTTTCTATTTTCTTAGCCTTGTACTGAGGTGGAGATGAGATAGAAGGCTTTTCCTGTTCAGAGAATTTGACAAAGACAGTTTTCAGGTTGGCTCCATCAACCTTCCTCATGACTGGACTGTAACCCAGTCCTTCCTTGTTGACATTGACTTTTACACCTAACAGCTTGTCTAGGTTTTTCTGCCCATCAACAAATTTAGACAAGGAGGCTTTCAAATCCTGAATTTCATTTTCAAGAGATGCAATGTGTATTTCATAACTAGTGATCTCTTGTTCACTACAATTGACAGCTTCATTCAAAACCTTGTTAGCTGTTTTGTATTCTTCAATTTCCTTTCTTAGCTCATCTACCTCTTCAGTCTCGTTTGTACAGATAGCTTTTCCTTTTTCTAATGTGAGAAGTCTTTCAGACATGGCACTGTTTAACAGTTTTAATTTTTCAACTTCTTCTTTAAGCTTATCATTTTGAACTAGCTCATTTATTAGAAGCTGATCTTCTGAGTTAACCATGCTTTCTCTCCTAGCTTCAAACTCCCTCAATTCCTTTTGTTGTTTTTCAAAATCTTTCTGTAATTCTATGTTTACAGATTTTATGGGGTTAAAATTTTCAATCAGCAACTCATTCTCTCGTTTAAGTTTCTTTAGTTGTTCATCATTTTCTTTAGAGAGCTTTCTGAGGAAGTCATCTTCAGATTTTAAATTGTTCAGATCAGAGTGAACACATTCAAGTTCCTTCTTCAGTTCTGCATTCTGGTTTTTATACATATGATTATCAGACAGACATGCATCATGAGATTTCTTCGTACTTGAACAGTTTTTACATGGAGAGCTAGAACTATCTACTCGAATACTCTTTTTCAACTTTTTATACTGTTTTCTTAACAGTTCATGAGATTCAAATAGTTCAGCATATGCATTCTCCCAATCTTCTAGAGAGAAATTCTCGAAGATATTTACCTCATCATCATCATCTTCTTTAGTTTGATTGCTGCCTTGATCGCTGGCACTTTGATTTCTTCTGTTGGCCATCATGCATCTGTCCACATCTATCTCCTGAGTTCGCTTCAGTGCATCCAAAATATCTTTAGCAGAACTGGATTCAAAGAAACATGAATGAAAAGCTCTATCAGTAGCTGCCTTCATTAAATTTATTGCTATCTGATTTTCTTCATGCATGGATTTGTGACTGTCAGTCCATTTGGACTTTTTCCTAGGTAGTTCATGAGGACCATGTGAAATTACTTTCCACAGGTCTGGATTCACAGATTTAACATAATTCTTCAAAACAGCGAACCATGCATCAAAATGCGTACCATTGAAGATCGGTGGATGAGCCATGAGAACACACAGATTAACGCACAAGAATATTGATGCACTAAAAGGAAATAAGCACCTAAGATTGCAAGATCGATCTGCAGGTCGGTGGACCTTGTAAGCAGACACCTGCTCTGATACCAACTGTTAGGGTGCTTGGCCCGGATACAGAGGGGGGGTGAATGAATCCTTCTACGAATAATGGCCAAATTTAAAAACGAATGTTAGATAAGGAAACAGAATAGAACCAATTCTATTATACTCAAATACAAACCCATTGAGCGCACCTATTCAAGCATCTAGCGGAAGCACACAAAACAATCAAGCCACTGCTCAAAAGATTTTTTAGGTGGTCCGGTCCTTCAGACCTACATCCACCCCTCACTTCCAACCGGAGTGAGGCTTCACTAGCACACGCTAGAACCAAGCAGACTCAGTCTGCAAACAATTGCTGCCACACAGCTTGACCATGGGAACAACCTCCCCTCTTCCTCCAAACTGGAGGGAACCTCTGGACTTGAATCCACAAGCCCAGAACCGGAGACAAGTCTCCCTTCCTCCAAACCGGAGGGAACCCACAAGTAGCTCCCACAATTCACGTCTACCTCGCAGGTCATGTTGGAACGATCGTCACGCCGATCAGGCTAGTATTTTACATTTTGGACTCCCGAACCCTGAATTTTCTCAATTCTTCTAAACTAAGTAATTTTGAAAACTAATTTAGTTTTGAATTGAGTTATTTGAGCGTCGGGCTCAAATCGGATATCCGATTTGGATTCCGTCAGTTCTCACAAGTCACTTTCATCTCCCAGGTCTTGTTGGAAGGATCGACACGCCGATCAGACCGATATTTCAGATTTTAGACCCCTAAACTCCGAATTGTATGAATTCGTCTAAATTAAGTTAGTTTTGAAAACACACTTAGTTTTGAATTGAGTTATTTGAGAGTCGGGCTCAAACCGGATATCCGATTTGGAATCCGTCAGCTCTCACAACTCACATCTACCTCGCAGGTCCTGTTGGAAGGATCGACATGCCGATCAGACCGATATTTCAGATTTTAGACCCCTGAACCCCGAATTGTATGAATTCTTCTAAACTAAGTTACTTTTGAAAACACACTTACTTTTGAATTGAGTTATTTGAGCGTCGGGCTCTAACCGGATATCCGATTTGGATTCCGTCAGTTCTCATAACTCAATTTCATCTCCCAGGTCATGATCAGACTGATATTTCAGATTTTAGACCCCTGAACCCCAAATTGTATGAACTCTTCTAAATTAAGTTAGTTTTGAAAACACACTTAGTTTTGAATTGAGTTATTTGAGCATCGGGCTCAAACCGGATATCCGATTTGGAATCCGTCAGCTCTCACAACTCACATCTGCCTCGCAGGTTGTGTTGGAAAGATGGGCACGCCGATTAGGCCAGTATTTTACATTTTGGACCCCCAAACCCCAAATTTTCTCAATTCTTCTAAACTAAGTTACTTTTGAAAACTAACTTAGTTTTGAATTGAGTTATTTGAGCGTCGGGCTCAAACCGGATATTTGATTTGGATTCTGTCAGTTCTCACAAGTCACTTTCATTTCCCAAGTCCTATTGGAAGGATCGACACGCCGATCAGACTGATATTTCAGATTTTAGACCCTTGAATCCTGAATTGTATGAATTCTTCTAAACTAAGTTAGTTTTGAAAACACACTTAGTTTTGAATTGAGTTATTTGAGCGTCGGGCTTAAACCGGATATCTGATTTGGAATCCGTCAGCTCCCACAACTCACGTCTACCTCGCAGGTCGTGTTGGAAGGATGGACACGCCGATCAGGCCAGTATTTTACATTTTGGATCCCCGAACCCCGAATTTTCTCAATTCTTCTAAACTAAGTTACTATTGAAAACTAACTTAGTTTTAAAATTAATTATGAATATAATTGAGTAATTCTTTCAAAATAAAAACATAATAAACACTCACCTGATGGGCCTGTGCCATGGTGGTGGATCCATGAGGGAGAATTCCCACCTGGGAGAGGAGGCGACTGATTTCCTGGAACATGGTTGCCTGCTGGCTAGACATCTCCTCTCGGATCTGCCGCTGCATCTGCTGCTGCAAATCAGAAATCTCCAATCGGACGATGTCTCTGACGTCGCTGGCAGAAGTATTGAGGGCAGGTGGAGGTATACTGAAGGCACTGCTACTGGTTTTGGGCAGAGCCTAAACTCGCACACAATGATATCACCGCGCTAGAGTCCAGGCTCTCCCCAAAATCATATAGCCGGCCTTTCTTCGGTACGCCAGCTGTTGCCACCCATTCCGCTGGATCGAACTCCGGCTGCTGCGCGTCTCCCTCCCCATACTTCTCTGTCACAGCTCTGCTATATGTTTCCTACAAATTGAATAAAATAACTAGTCAATTTCATATGAATCAATCCGATTTAAATGAACGGTAGAAGTTGCATATGTAGATAAACTTACCGCTACTGAGTGAGCTCTCTCAGTCACAAATTGATCTGTCCCCTTCTTTTTGTGTGTTCTGTCGAACACCTCGAGGAACGACGGAGCTCAATTAAGCTCCACAGCATGTTATACAATTCATAGTAAAAAAACGTCATATATATTAATAAAATGTAAGAAGATAAATTGAAACATTACTTACCATTTTTGTTTATGAGTCGCAAAAGAGACGGACCCACTCGTATGCAAATTTGCGCCCGGTTGTGACGCCCTGTTTGCTTTGGCTTTTCTGGACTTTTCTATCCACTTGGTGTTGGCAAATTTGTCACATACTATGTCCCAATCCTCCTTCCTCATCCCTAGAGGGCGGTGCTCCTTCCACAGCGGCCGGTCTTCACCCCCACCAGCCTTTTTTTTAGCGTGTTCTCGGGCCTCATGTACTTTCCTTCGGTAATTTGACTTCATACTAGACTCCCAGGCAGAATGACATCTCGCAGCGTCATGTCCACTCATGAATTGATAAGTTCGCTGTAAATCAATTAATTTTCACACTTAGTATACTGTTGTGAATTGAGTTTGAAAAATACTTGAATTAAATGACGTAATTACTTACTAAGAACATGTCGAACAATGAATCGCAGAAGGCCATCAGAAATTCTTTGAAAGATGATACTGGCCCGGGCACATGTGCCATTACTAGTTCCATAGAATGATGGATAGCATCGAAAGGTTCAAATTTAAAAATGCAATTGTAAATGTCAAAATATTCATATTAGACAGTTGAAGGCTAAATAATGAATGTAATAGCCTTATAAATTTACCCGGAGATCCAGCACGGGTGACGTCCATCATGGGCCGTGCCTCCCTCGTGACGACTGCCAGCATCGTCAAGTGGCTGAGTGGTGGGGGTGTGCCATGTACAAGTGGGAGGTGGTGGGAGGGCACTGGGACCTGTAAGAATTAATTTTCACAAGTAAAATGAATATTTTGCTGAAAATTAAAATATACATACCTACAACGAGAGGTGGTGGGGGTGGCACATGTGGTCGTGCTGGGAGGGGACTGTGAACTATAAGAATTAAATATCATAAGTAAAATATACATACTTGTAAGAATTAATTTTCATAAGTAAAAAATATATATATGTTGCTGAAAATTAAAATATACATACCTGCAGCGGGAGGTGGTGGGGGTGGCATCTTTACAACAGGTGGGAGGCCATTGGGACCTGTAAGAATTAATTTTCATAAGTAAAATAAATATGTTGCTGAAAATTAAAATATACATACCTACAGCGGGAGGTTGTGGGGGTGGCGCCTGTACAACAGGTGGGAGGCCACTGGGACCTGTAAGAATTAATTTTCATAAGTAAAATAAATATGTTACTGAAAATTAAAATATACATACCTGTAGCGGGAGGTGGTGGGGGTGGCATCTGTACAACAGGTGGGAGGCCACTGGGACCTGTAAGAATTAATTTTAATAAGTAAAATGAATATTTTACTGAAAATTAAAACATACATACCAACAGCGGGAGGTGGTGGGGATGGCGCATGTACAAGTGGTCGTGAGCCGACACTTGGACCTATAAGGACATTCTTTTAAGCTAGTAAATGATTAAAACATTTATATAGTTAACTATTTTAATAGATATAACTGTACCTGAAGAAGACGCCAAAGAGGAGGGAGTAGAGCCCCTGTCACTGCCCTGTCTCCTCCCACTCCCAATACGACCTCCTCTGACCATTTCTTTATTACTAACAAAACAATTAATACATATTAATCCTCAATTAGACAAGGCTAGAACAATGTTATTAAAAATTATGCAAAAATGAACGGTTATCTTACTAAATTATCAAAATGTGCCTCCCTCATGTTGATGATATATCTAACTCATCATCATCTTCATCATCCATAGTAGCCTCACTAGATTCGAACTCTTCCTCTTCATCCGATTCCTCCTCCCCTCTAACATCAACATTTAGCTCCGTCGGATCGACTTCTTCCACTTCATCTCCCTTACGTAATGACAGTGGCTCATCAGATTTGTCTAGATTAATATACATGCAACCGATAACGCCAACTTCATCTGATTGAAAATATTTTCAGCACTGGCAACTTCTGAGGGATTTTCACTCATATTTAACTCATAAGTGGGAAAGAGTCTTGCTTTAACCCTGCAAATCGCCCACCAATCTTTATTCTTGGATGATGGATAGCTTGAATAATACACTTGCTGGGCTTGTGGGGCTAAAATGAATGGTTCATAGGTATTAAGTTTAGACCTATGTTTGACATCGACAATCCCATAAGTTGTGTCATGTCGAACAGAATTAGTTTCAAACCAATGACACTTAAATATGTATACATGATTGTCTCGTCTCAAATACTGAAGTTCTAAGACTTCATCAAGAATACCGTAGTAGTCCAATTTCGCTTCATTGCATAAACTTCCCTTAACAGATACGCCGTTGTTCATCGTAGACTTACTTCGTCCATAATCCCTCGTATGAAATCTATATCCATTCACAATATATCCTGGATAGGCACGTGCAACCGTCGAGGGGTCATAACTTATCGGTTGTACTCTTTGATTAGTAATGAGACCTTGTTCAACCTATATGTAAATTTGAGTAGTTATAATAAGGTTCAATCTCCTCAACATACATAAATACAAACATATATATTCAACGATTGACACTAACCCAATATCTCAGCCATTTGGCAAAAAACTTCTCGCGTTCTTTTTCAATCTCCACGTCCTGGATATTTTGACATTTTTGTGCTAATTCTGAATCAAATTATCTGCAATATAAATACACTACTACTTTAAATGAACTGTAGAACAAGGATGAACAACTTATGGACGTCGCTGGAAATGTGAGTTAAGAACTTACTTAACATAAGGTTCAATCTCGATACAATTCAAAAGAATATATATCTCAATGGCATACAACTCTCTATCTTCGAGCGTGTGCGTCAAGCAACGTCCAAACGCACGTCCAAAATGCTTAAATATAGAGAGTCGATCGGACGAATCATTAACTCCCCCATCATCAGTACATGGAGGCCGAGTACGACGAGTTAGAATCTCTGGCTTAAAGTACATGGAACAGAAGTTTAAATTTTCTTCAAGAATATATGCCTCAACAATCAAACACTCCACCTTTGCCTTGTTGCTAACTTTCGTTTTTAATTCATGCATGCACCTACAACAACAAGTTAGATGGCAATGACATGTACCGACCATGGATGACATGTAACTTAACAAAAAATTTCACATACCTCTCAAATGGATACATCCATCAAAATTATACCAGCCCTCCAACAATAGTCTCGCATGGCAAATGGACGACCAGGTGCTCCATCGAATCAAAGAATGCTGGAGGAAATATCTTCTCTAGCTTGCAAACGGTTGTGACCACATTTTCTTCGATAGTTTGTACATCCCGAAATCTGAGTTCTGATGCACATAAAATCTTGAAAAACTGACTCAACTCGGTTAGTGCTCCCCTTATAGGCTTTGGCAACAAATCACGAAATGCAATGGGCACTAGCCTCTCCATGAACACATGATAGTCGTGACTTTTCAAACCATATATATTTCCCTCATTAACATTCACACAACGGGCTATGTTGGATGCATATCCATTTGGGAATGTCAACTATTTCAACCACTAGCACACTTCCTAGATATGTGTATCATTAAGCATGTAAGTTACTTTAGGCTGCACAGTTTTTCCATTTACGTTCTGTAGTTCCAGTTCTCGCTACCAGAAAAGGGGGCATTTCAGACGGCCAGTTTTCGTTTGTAATCTATCTAAAATTCCGTGCGAAGACACTATTGTAACAGATTTCAGACGAATTTTAGACGGAACGAGACCGTCTCATATTCTTGGTTACAAATTTCGGATAGATTTAATATCAGTCACAAATTCTGTCTGAAATTTCAAACGAAAATATTCCGTGTGAAATCTCATCTAAAAATACAACTTTCGGACAGATTAATATCAGTCACTAATGCCAGTGAACTCTTCCACTTAGATTTTTGGGCAGGCCCTTAATCCAAATTAAATTAATCCATATTATTAGCCTCCCCAAAAATATAAGTGAAAGAATGTACTGGCTGAATATAAGCACTTTCTCTCCAACAGAGTCTGCCATTGGCAAAATGTTCAGAAAGAATTTTATCTTCACTCCATCTTTCAAGTCTATGGAGTCCAAAAGATTATCAATCTCTTAATCTTTCACTTTCATGACACTCCGGTCTCCAGAAGCATAATCAGTACAATCTTTCGAACATGGATGCAGGTACACTGCACTACCAACAGCATTTCTCTTAAACATCTCATATTTCTCGAACTCTCTTAGAAGTTTTTTCTGTTTGGGACTCAGACACAATAGCACAATGAAATCAATGTGTCCTGGCAACTCATCCAAGAAATCGCCTTTGTAGTAATGCAAGACATCTCTGGTCATCTCCCGAAGGTCCTTTATGATAGAAATTCCCCTTTTATAATGATCATCGTTAGCAATGTTTCTTCCACTATATCAAAGAAAGCTACCTCTGCATCAACTTTCATGTGCCACCTGATATAGATGCTCTACTAAGGATACATCTCATGGCATCTCATGATGAGTCCATGTTCAGGAACTTACGATGCACTAGATTCAATATATTAAAAGTTTCTTTGACATGATTCTAAAATAGTGTCCCTGAAAGAACCACCTTACGGGGAGTTTGCACCTTTTCTAGCGTAGAAAGAATATTTGTGTCTTCATTTCTGGGAGTATGGCCTTCATCTAAAATGAGAAGGCTAGGGACCTTTAGTAACCTCTCCTGACATGCAGCCCCTATCTCGTCTCTTACATTGCACACAAATCTTGAAAATTACTTATAGCCTAAGAAAATAATACTCCTGTTCTCCTCCCATTTTTGAAGAACATCAAGCTGCTGAGATCTATTATCAGCCTTAACAGAGTAGAAGTCATACAGAGGAAGTTCTTCTACTTGCCAATGATGGAACTCTCTTCCACGTTGGCAGAATTCCTTTAGGAAGAATGATTAACGGCCTTGCAGAGATTACTCTGAATGAAAGCTAATGAGCATGAACGTCTTTCCTGACCCTGGTGCATGTGCCAGAATTCAGCCTCCAGGATTATCACCCACTAGGTTTCTCACCAAGAAATTGAAGCCCTTTATCTGATGTGGCTTCATTTGTTACATGTGCCTTGGGTGCAGAGAAAGTTCACAGGAAACTATATCCTCTTCAGACAATTTAGGTCCCAGGAATTGCATTTTCTCATCAGCAGAAGTAACAACTGGGAAATTAAAGTGGTATACTCCAAAATGAAAATTAAATACAGATCTATTTTTGGATCCACACATTAATTATACATAAACCTTACACAAATTAAATATCTATCTAGATTATAAATTATCAGAATAGAAATGTATAAAGCTACTTCTTCCCAGCAAATGGCGAGAGGATATCTTGGTCTAACCTAACCAAATCTGCAAGAAGGGTTCTACCGAGAATGATAGATATGAACGTAGTTAAGTTCTTTTCTTATCAATAGTCAAGTTGCAATGAGGCTTCCAGAAGGACTGTTATGCCAATTGAGTCACAGATGTGGTTCAGGTGTATTTGTTAGGAAGGCAGTGGTAAAAAGCACTCCATTCAAACACTGGTGGACGACAAAATTCATAGTAAACTTCTCTGAATCTCAGATTCATATATATGACGTCTTTACACATGAGTGCAATAAGACCTAAAGTATCTAATTTTATCTACAGTCCCAATCTCTGGCACTCCTTCGAGCAGCCGTGTATGCGAAAGTACAATTTATGAAGTTGAACCACCATGCCTAAAATTCAGAAAATGACAAACGAGATGATCAAGTCACTACTCTTTCAAAGCATTCTAGTCTACTCTACTAATTATGTTCTTCCATCGTTCGTGAAGAACCCTCGTCATAGGGTTTTGAGATGATTCCCAGAATACACCATAATCCATATGAAGGATGTCGGATGGCATTGAATAATTCACAATATATTTCACAAACATGTAGACGCATAAGGAAAAAAAATAGCCATATAATATGGTTACAGGCATCAAGAATTAGATTGGCTAACAATCTTGCCTTCATATTATTTCAATCGGCAAGCAATCTACCTCTGTTGGAAATCCTAACCATTCTACAAAAGATTCAGTTGAGAAACAAGGGCATGATGAGATCAGAGGAGGCCTAGCCCAGTTATCTGAGATCTGATTTATAGTAACACATAATAATCTCCCCTCCCACCGGCGACCTCCTCCTCCCCCTCCGAGCTCCCCCTCCCCCCCACCCTCCCTGAACCCCCCCTCCCCTCACCCCCGGCCCCCCTCCCCTTCCCAAACCCCCCTCCCCTCATCGCCGGTAGCCGCGGGAACCCCCATCCCCTTCCCAACAGACGCCCCTCCCCTCCCCTCCGATTTACCACTGACCCCCCTCCCCTCCCTTGCCCTCCCCAACCGACAGCCCCGTCCCCTCTCCATCGGCCGCCGCCGCGGGGTCCCCCCTTCCCCTTCCCAACCGACGATGCCCCTCCCCTCTCCCCTTCCCCATCGACACCCCCCCACCCCCAGCGACAACAAACACAGGTTTAAAAAAAAAAAGACAGAGGGTGAGGGGGGACATACCGACAGCGATCGTCTGAGCTCCGGTGACGATGAATCCAACGGGGACGACGAGGAAGGCAGGCACGGCTGCAAGCTACCACGGATGGCGGTGGGCACGACGGTGAGGACGTCGACGGTGAGGATGGCGAGGATGGCGACGACGTCAACGGCGAGGATGGCGACGACGGCTGCGAGGATGGCTTCACTGGCGAAGGTGAGCTCCGACGGGCTCTCGTCGACAGGGAGGGAGTGGAAAGAGGGGGTGGGCACAGAGTGTGACTGAGTGGGAGTGAGAGGGAGAGGGTTTCATTCGCGGGTAGAGGCGGGAACTTCGGACGATTTCAGACGGACATAAGTTCCGTCCAAAAAGTCGTCTGAGTTTCAAACGGCTAATTTTTCATCGTAATAGCCGTCTAAAATTAAGACAGATATTCAGACGGATATTAATCTATCAAAAATACCGATGACATTTTGGACGTATAATCATCCGTCTTAATTTTGGACGGCTATTACGATGAAAAAGTATCCGTCTAAAAATTCCGTCTGAAATCTCGCCTTTTCTTGTAGTGTCTGGACGTTTACAAAGCATCTTTAAGTCCGAACGTACTTTGGCGTTGTCCTTTGCTTTGCCTTTAACATTCATGATCGTATTGAACACATTATCAAAAAAATTCTTCTCGGTATGCATAACATCCAGATTGTGTCATACAAGAAGAGTTGACCAATAAGGCAATCCTAGAGAGTTGACGTGTGCTACCAGACAATTGTACTACATCTGGTAAATTTTGCACCCGTGTCGCCATATGTCGACCCGACACCCGTTGCAAGTCTGCTTCATCCATTTCAACAGTATTTTTTTAAACGAGCCTTTTTACCTTCGAAAAGGATGGTCACTTGGTAGCAACCGCCGATGGTAATCAAACCAGCATGCTTTCTCACCATGTTTCAATACAAATGATTTGGTATCTTTCATACAATAAGGACATGCTAACCTCCCATGTGTGCTCCAACCAGATAGCATTCCATATGTAGGGAAGTCACTTATTGTCCACATAAGTGCAACCTTCATAATAAAATTTTGCTTCCTACGTGCATCATAAGTAACAACTCCAACAGTCCATAAAAAATTGAGCTCATCAATCAACGGCCTAAGATATATGTCCAATTTTTTTCTGGGACTTTTTGGACCAGGGATTACTAAGGGCAAAAATAGATTTTCTCGCTTCATGCACATGTCCGGCGGAAGGTTGTATGGTGCCATGAACACTGACCAACAAGAATAAGATGCCACTGAACAACCGATTGGATTAAAACCATCTGTGCATAAACCCAATCGAACATTATGTGGCTCCTTTGAAAAAGCAAGATGAGTACGACTGAAGTGAGTCCAAACTTCACCATCGGCAGGATGATTGATTATATCATCGGCACGGCGTACTCTTTCGGTGTGCCATGTCATATGTCGAGCCATCTTTGAGGACATATACAGCCGCTGTAGCCTAGGCACAAGAGGGAAGTATCGCAATGCTTTGTAAGGTACATCTTTTTGCTTTGAATTATCCCCTCTCTTAGGTTTGAATCTATCATGGTGACAAATAGAACATGATATCTTATCTGCATCATCTTTGTAATATAACATACAGTGATTCGGGCATGTATCTATTTTCACATATCCAAGCTCTAGCTCATTGACCATCTTTTTTGCACAGTAAAAAGTTTCTGACAACTTCTCGTCGCGAGGTAACATACTCTTGATCAAGAGGAGGAGACGGTCAAAACAAGTCTCACTGATGTGAAATTCAGATTTCAAATTTAACAACTGTGGCACTGCAGACAACCGAGTGTGCTTTTCACAACCATCCCACAGAGGCTCATCAGCATCCCTAAGTAGTTGATAAAATCTTCCGGCTGTCTTATTCGGCACTTCTTCCATGTATGCATGTTCCTCATGAACATTAAAACTAGGACCAGCAACATCTACAACCATATCCACGTACCCACTTGTGCCTGCGATATAGTCGGGCTCATACCTGAAGAATTCCTCACCATGACACGTCTAATTCGTATAACCACCCACGAACCCTTTCGTGTACAAATGATGTTGCACATTCCATGGTGAACGCCACCTCAAGTTTCTACAACTTGAACAAGGGCATCGAATGTGATCGTCACGGTCTATTGCTGCATTGGGATTCCCCAATGTAAATTGAATGGAACTCTCAACTCCATGCTTAAAGTCATCCGACACCACCCGATCAACTATTCTACGATACATCCATGAACGATCTGTCAACATTTTGCCTGCACCTAATAAGTGTTAATACACATCCTAACTTTGAAATCATTACTCCTAAAAATAAACCCGACCATTTCCTCACATCGTTCGCCATAGACCATTTACAGTTGGAAGAGGACTATTAATTACATTATAACTTTTTAACCCATCCATGAAGGTTTGATCGCATAATCACTTACTATATGTGTTGCACGATTTGCTAAAAATTTCAGCAGCATCTCCCCACACTTCTCCGATATACCAAAAATATTTATTAATTTTCAAATTTTCTTAAACACTTACAAGTAAGTGGTTAAGAAAACACTGAAAATCAATAATGGTATATCAGAGAAGAGTGAGGAGACGCAACCAAAATTCTCAACAAACCATACAAACACATATAGTAAATGACTGCCTAAGTGCGATCAAACATTCACAGACTGTCCAAACGGGACAATTCAAGACTTTGAGGTAGATATATACATTCTCATAAAAAATGAGAACATACACATCAATCCCAAAGTCTTGAACGGGAAGGTTCATTGGCACGGTTTTAACATGCTCTCCTGAGGTGCGTGTAATGTTAGATCGCACCCACGCACCTCAGCTCACATGGAATACCCCATGTATTTATATAACATAAAATTAAATAACATCGCACTTATCATTATGCATACATCAAATGAAATAACATCCAATTTATAAAAATATTCAAATGAAGAACATCAAAGCTAAATAATCCACATTTTTGAGTCAGATCAACATCAAATTTCTGTTAAAATCAGATTTAAAAACACATTTATATGCAATTAAAATCCACAAAGTTTGAAATCACAAGCAGAGACTTTGGGGTTCGACGTAACCATTCTAGTTCATACTGTAACTATCCAGGTTCCGGGTTACCTGTATTTTCCAAACTTAATTGTTACCATAACTTGATTGTTTTGAGTATGTGGTTTATACTAAAAAAATGTTGCTACCTTTTTTCTTTTCATTCCAATTTAAATAAGTTTTACCTTTTTTCTTTTCTGCATGCATACATATTGATTTGGCAGAACAAGGGAAGAAATACTTCTCACAGATGCAAAGGACTCACGAGATCAAACCCACTCCAAGCCGTTATGTTTGCATGATCGATCTGGTTGCTCGAGCAAGTTTGCTTCATTAAGTCCAAGATTTCATAAGAAAGATGCTAGTACAACCAGATGTATAGCCTGGGGGGGGGGGCACTATGATTAAATTTTTATATGGGAACATATGATTAAATTTGTGTATGCTACATGAGCCCATTATGGTCCTAGCCCACCTTGCATCGGGACGATATCTCGCTGATTTTGAACCGTTCAACCGGGGTTTCACGGAATAGTCCTCATCTCCCATATAGCAAATTTGCCGTACCCCAGCATACATATGTCCCGGTTTTATGACGTTTTAAACACAGTGGGGGAGGACGTTCCCACATCGATCGAAGGGAGGGGCAGCCATGCTGTCGGGTGCTCGAGCCTTGTCCTAGACGGAGGAACAAAGTCAAATGGGCATTGAATGCTCGGAGGTGGGAAGAGGGAGAGAGACATCGTGAGGAGAGGGTGTGACACAGGCTACTGTTGCATGAACAGTGCCAGTGAATTTCCTTTTTTTAAAGAAAAATCCCCTCTTTTCCCTTTTGCCTTCTTCTCCGTTTGTATTGGGCTTGGCCCATTGCCCTTGGCCCATTGCCCTTCTTTTCTTCCCTTTTTTTGTATTGGGATTCCCTTTCAAGGGAGAGAGGCGTGCGTGCATGGGAGGGGGCTTCGAGCATTGAATGCTCGCGCGGGAGAAGGCGGTGAAAAGTAAGAGGGGATCGCGAGGAGAGGGCCTGACTAGGGAGCTACAGTGTCGTGGGTTTTCTTTCTATTTTCATTTTTTTAGATCCCTTCTTTTCTTCTTACCCCCTCCTTCTTGTATTTGTGGATATATCCCTTGCGCCCCTTTTCCTTTCCATTGTGTTGGGCTTGGCCCAATCACAATTGGCCCATCTATCCTTTTCTTCTTCTACTCTTTTGGAATTGGGTTTGCCCCCATTTTTTCTTTTCTTTTTTTTCTCTTTTTCCTCCTCTTCTCTTTTTCTCTTATTTTTTTGTCAACAGTCAGCAAGGTCTAGTATTCTTGAGGAGGCAACCTTGAATTTAACAGATCAACTTTTTGAAACAGCGACATATAAACCATGTTCGTCAACCAAGTTTGTATAGTGGTCATAATTCATTAGATTTACACAATTTTATACAATTGAAGCAGTAACTTTTATACAAGATGCCTCAGCCAGGGCCAAAATATGGTCACCCGCCTCCCTAAGTCTCGACGAGGCCACCAAAAGAACGATCATGGCTACAGTGGAGGTTGAGGGCACGCACAGAACACGTGCCTAACCCGGCCGCACCTAAAACAGCTCCTCGGACAGTGCCTCGGCTACTATGACAGGCCATGCCAAGGCCGCCTCCGTGGTCGCCTTGCTGCTGGCTGCTGCAAGGACTCCCCCAAGGCCTGCACCTCATCCTGTTGCAGACGCCTAAGCTCTTGGCGTCGCTCGAAACCATGTCGAGCCACCTGCTGATGCCTCCTCCTGTCCCATTGGCGAGGACCACGGACAATAGAAGATTTTGCAACTGCCTCCTCCTGAACCATCTGAGGGAGACCCTGCTAGAACTGCAATGCCCGACCCTACTCCTGGGCACGAAGTAGGTCTACCTCCAAAATTGCCACCGTCCGAAACGCTACCTCCACGTCGGTGACCTCGGACGCCATGAGGGTCTGACGAATCTCTGGTCTCAGTCCAGCAACGAACTGCTGAGTAAAAAATCATGGACCCGCCATGGCCGACGGCACATACTGGCTCAACTCCCTAAACCTTGCCCAATACAGGCCAACTGACAGCACTCCCTGAGCCAATGACAAAAACTGGGTGTACAATTCAAAAATATCTACTACTCTCGATGCACCGGGGACCACATCTACCGGAGGGGGCGGTGCTCCACACTGCACGTCCAGGGCCCCTGCAGCCAGCTCTGCCTGGGACCACGCCTCCCCGCTTTCCGCCATCGCGGATCCTTAAACACGTAAAAGTCAGAACATACACATCAATCCCAAATGAGAACATGCACATCGATTACTAAATCCAAGAGTTAAATCAAGCAAAATTATGAGGTGAACGCATAAAGTTATTCTACTCATAAACACTTTCATCTTGATTCTGTCTAAACATCATGTGGGGTTTATAATATGAATAAGACCAAGGTTGGTTGTATTGCCGATTCATATCGACTGGGGATGGCCAAGAATGAAATAGAAGGGAGAAAGATGGGAAGCTTCGGCGGTGGTCTAGATTAAAAAATCTCACCCAAGAATGCAATATACATTATCATGCTCCCTCCCTTCATGGATGGGGAGGTAGTGAGTTCGATTCGACGTGAACTATCACCCACTCTCGAATTATTTGATAATTTTTTTTATTCTTTTTTTAGTAACTGGAAACCTAAATTATATGGATCCTAGAAACACATCACATGTTCCTGACAATTTTCTTTTGTGTTTAGTTTTTTCTAAAGGCCTGAGCGGGATCATTCCAACATTGAAATGTTAGCAATGCTGTTAACCGTGAGAGAATGCAGCAGACCTATTCCCAAGATTAATGGCTTAAAGCTTGAACCCGCGGACGCTTTTTAAAGTTCTTCACTGGCGAGACAAACTTCATTGGTATCTGGATTTTGTATGGCTACCTACCCTTAATATAGGATGTTCATCGATTTAAAATTTCATAAAACTTTGTTTCTTATATCTCTAAGACTTTAACACAACATAGCACTTTTATATTGCAATCCTATATGTGAATCCCTGTGAGATATTTTTTACATAGTGAGATTTTCAAACCGTCTAAAAAAATATACAGTGGAATATTTTATCAACTGATTAACAGAACAAGCAAAAAAGTATCAGATAGGGAGAGGGTGGGTGGGGGAGGGGGTCGAGCACCCCTGGCCGGTGCCCCCTCTGCCAGGTGGGTGCGTGCGTGTGTTACAGAGAGGGAGTGAGGGAGCGAGAGAGGGAGATGGAAGTGATTTACCCCATCAAAATAATTTGAGCTCTTATGGGCAATTGATCAAACATATAAGCTGTTACATAGAGGGAGTCAGGTCAGTGTCATGTTTCTTGCATCTGACAACCATCTGAACTCACATCAGAAATAGGGAGGTCAGTTTCTATGTTATCCAAATAAAGGTCCTCACTGGAATAGAAAATCTTTATTTTGACATGCTGGAATAACATCTACACCTTCAGTAAGGGCTTTTGTTTCTTCCTATTGCCTCACCTTGCTAAGGGACAAAATGGTTGTCCACGATTGTGCATAAGTCATTATATGAAAACCCCAAGAATATGCTCCCAGAATCTGCTACTGGGTGATATATTAATAAGGGAATGCCATCATATGTTTGCTTATGGTTGGTTGCATTTTCCGTTGGGCATTCACTACAAAAAAATGGAAAATTTTGACGTCCATTTGCCATCACAAATACGTCGGAGATACGTCACAATGTGAATTTTTGACATATTTCCGACGTGTTTGCGACGGAATATGGACGTCGGAAATCTTACGTCATAAATTTTTGACGTATTCCAATAGCGTCGCCAATTCGTCCGAAATTATCGACGAAACTATATCGTCGAAGTTATGGTGGCTATTTATGTCGGTAATTAATAATATGAAACTTAATTAATCATTGCGATGGAACAAAAGTTAGTTGAAAATTGGTTTAACGTTTTCGACGTATTTCCGACAGATACATTATGCCGTCGCAAACATATGGGTTAAATTAGTTCCGACGAAAGTTATTTTGGTGGGAAATACGTCGTTAATTTTTGACGTATTTCAATCGAATAAGTAATACGTTGAAAACCTGTGAGTCAAATTAGTTCCGATGAACTGTTATTGTGTCGAAAATACGTCGTTAATGCTCGACGAATTTGAGACGGATAATTAATAAGTCGGAACTAATGTGGATCGAATTACTTCCGATGAAACTTCCTTGGGTCGAAAAGACGTCGTTAATGTTTGATGTATTTGAGACAGATAATTAATACGTCAGAACTAATGTGGATCAAATTTGTTCCGAGGAATATTTAGTTGGTCGAAAATACATCTTAACCTTTCGACGGATTTGCGCTGGAAAATAAATACGTCAGGAAACAAGTGCGTGAAATTGGTTCAGACGAATTGTTAGTTGGTCAAAATTTTGTCGAAAACTTTCTCCACATTTTTATATATATATTGAAATTTTAAAAACCTGTTTAAAGCTACAATTATACACCACAATCGACACAACTCAACATAAAACACGCAATAAACAACATTTATAACACACAATAGGATAAAGTCATATTGTAAATTTCAATAAAGAACGTCTACAACACATAAATCTTTGAATAAAAAAGTTACAGTTACATTAATTGAAATGTATCATTTTTCACAATATCATTAATAAAAAATCAAGAGATATTCGCTGCATCATCCTCATTCATCATTCGTAGCATCTCCACCATCACCAGCTGCAGGAGGATCCTACATCGCAAAAAAATAATAATAAATAGATTTTAATAAATATAATTATTCATAAATCTAGTTAAATATCTTTTTGATTTTCTAAATTCGAAAGTAGATAACATGAAGATGATTTCTTTCGCTCTCAAAACTGAATTCTTTGAACTAAGTAGTAATGTTATTGTTGTGCCCTGTGGTTTTGATGATGTCTAACACTATGAATCATATTATGATAATTGTTTTTTATATCATGAATTTGATGTGTGCTGGATAATGTCCATATGTTTTCTAATACCTTGAACAATATTTTCATATGAAGGCTTGAAGAGTTGCAATGTCAATACTATGAATGCTTGAACGGTTATGTCTGTATGCTTGAAGAATGTATGTTTTAAGAACTGTAATATCTGAAGAATTCAGGTAAGCATAAGCATGGCAATGTCACAGCAGCCTTAGAAGCAACTCTGCAAAAGAAGCCTCCAATCGCTGAAGAAACAAGCTGATATATCACCTTAAGATAGACTCTGTACCCGTTGAAGAATAAGGGTGAAAAATATCCCTTAAGGCTGACAAATGTGCATTACAGGTGACAGATACTACCTTAAGGGTAACAAATAGATGGTCTAGTTGAATAATAGACAACAGTGTGACAAATAGCAGTGCAAAGGTGAATAATAGGTAGTAGGTGTGAAACAGCTGAAAACCAAGAACCTCAAGCCGACTCGGAAGGGCTTACAAGTCGACTTCTGACAGAAGAATTCACAGAATGAAAGAAGACTTTTTAGCTGTGGATTAAGGGTGAAAATGGGTGGACAAAGCAAACAAGTGGCTGTATAGCAGTTTGAAATGGCTGTTTAGTGGTGTAAAGTGGCTCATGGCTATGACATTTGAAGAATGATGAAACTGGTTGAAGAGAATGATTCCCTCTGTGCTTCAGAGGAAGAGAGGACTGGTCCTCTGGTTGTGGGTAACTGGGTGTTACTCATGGTTCCTTCTAATTTGATCAGAAGAAGAGAGGAGAGTGTTCTTCTAGGTCAAGTTGTAAGTCAGCGTTTATTTACAGACTGAGTCTGCGGTTATTGCTGTTGCAAGAGGAAGCCACACTCAGGTTTGAGTGTGGGGTGGACGTAGATCTGCGTGGCAGATCGAATCACCTAAAAATTCTATGTGCCGTGATTTTCATTGGTGTGATTTGCCCTTATCATCTTCCTCCATTCACAGGTTTACGTATGAACAGATCTTCCCTATGTGCTAAGTGGTTGTATTGTAGTCTGTTAGATCTATCTGATCTCAGTGGATTCTGTGAGATGGCATTCTTTTAGTTAGTACATTCTTGTCACTTTCATTTATATTATTCTCACATATATCATCTGAGCTCGTGGTTTGATAGCTGAGTGTTAAATTGTCTTAGGGTTAAAAATTGAGGTAAAATTTTTTATAAGATCTATTCACCCCCCCTTTAGATCCTGCTGTGCACACATATTCATATACTTGCTTCCGGCTCTGCCTATAGAGCACACAACATTGGTATCACAAATACTCCTCTATTATAACGCTAAAGTCTACGAAATTAAAAATTAAATTAAATACTCACATGAGAGGGCTGTGGTGTGCTCGAGGGTGCTCCCTGAGACAAAATCCCTGCCTGGGCCAGGAGGGTAGCAACAACCCAAGTAAAGCATGCCACCATGCGTTCCTCGACGAGGTCTATCGCATGTTCGACGATGGATGTAATCTGGCTGGTAGAAGTGCCGATGGAGGGAGTAGAGAAGGAACTGCTATCAGGGTAGGACGAAGCTATGCCCGAAGAAGATGCTAGAATCGGGCTGGTGTCCAAGCTCTTCCCAAAACTGTATACTCGTCCTTTCTTCGGTGGGACGGCTGCTGCTACCCATGCCTCAGGATCTAGTTGCGGATGCTGCGTCTCCTCGTCCCCATACTTTTCAGTCATATGCCTGTCATATGACTCGTGCAAATTGAATAAAAAATATTATAAATGTCATATTAATCAATCATATTTAAAAATAGAAATAGAAAAGAAATGTGTATGTATATAATCTTACCACTACCGAGCGAGCTCTCTCGCTCACATACTGATCTGTCCCCTTCTTTTAGTGAACTGTAGGAAATAAATCACGGTACGAGACTGTACCACCCCTCTTCTTTTCCTATTATACATGTTATAGAGAATAAATAGGGACATATAAGAAATAAATTATAACAAAATTAAGATGATTACTTACCAATCTCTCCTTCTAGGCCGCGAAGGAAACGGATCCAGAAGTATGGAGATGCACGTCTGGATGTAATGCACGTGCGGCTTTGGCTTTTGCGGATTTGGCCATCCAATTAGGCTCGGCCCATCTATCACAGAGGTCCTCCCAGTGATCTCTCCTTATCCATGCGGGGCCGTGTGCCTTCCAAAGGCCACGGTCCTCGCTCCCCCCAGCTAGAGCCTTGGCACGTTCCCGACAGCAGTGTAAATGATGCTTATAATTTACAGTTCCTGTGGCCTCCCATACACGTCGAGCTCCTCCGGTGTCAGCTCGCCTCACAAACTGATATCTTTGCTGTCAAGAATTCAAATTTTATAAGTTAGTCGATTGAAATTGTGGAGTTGGGAAATATGTAATTTAAAAGATTAAATCATATACCAGAAACTCGTCATACAATCGATCGCGGATATCCTGAGGAAACTGTCGAAATGACTTATATGGGCCGGTCACATGTCGCTCAATAATGTTGGTAATAAAACGAGAAGCCTCACTGGGCTCTACTTTATCCCTGCAATTACAAATTTTAAAATGATAGCCAACAATTATATATATTGTTGATGGATAGATAATGAACATAATTCATGAGTTTAAATATTTACCCAGAGACCCAACATGGCTTGCGTCCCTCTTGCAACACCACCTGCTCGCCCTCGTGATGGCTAACAGCATTGTCTGCCTGTTGTGTGCCTGGGTGGGCGAACAAGCCAACTATCACAGGTGGTGTACCCGGCGTATCTGTTACAAGTAAAATAGAAGTAGTTAATAAGAATTTTGCTCATTATTAAATAAAAAATTTCAACAAATAAACATATAGAATTCTTATCATTTAACTAAGTATTTAAATAAACATAGCAGTAGAATGTGATGGAAGCGGTGTACTCTGTAGACCTGATGTAGAGGCACTCAAACCTGTAAACAAAAAATATCGTGAGCAAAACAAAGTGCATATTCACTACTCATTTATCTAAGAATTTAAATAAACATACCCGGAGTTGTTGGCGTGGGCGGTGCACTCTGTGTACCTGGTGCGGACACATAAAATATCGTGAGCAAAATAAAGTGCATATTCACTACTCATTTATCTAAGTGATGTGGGGAAGGATAGGATATAGAGGGGTGGTGAATATATCCCCCGATTAAAAACTATGCCCAAATTAAAATAAAAAATCTGGAGCTACCCAATTTTAAAACATAATGAACAATATGTTAACAAGAGTTTGCGTAGAACATATGTCGAACACTTAAGCACTTAAGCTAATGTCTCTGTTGACACCTTTTTTTCACCCTCAAGAGGGTATATGTCACCCATAGCAGTCTATTTGTCAGCCTTATGTGTGCATTTGTCGTCCTTAGCTTCTTCTGCTGGCGGGTAAACACAAGTGGACTTCCCCTTCATGCAACTTCAACACTTCACACATATTCAGTGCTACAACCTATTTTTCACCCGTAGAGAGCTATTTGTCAGCGTTACCTCCCTATTTGTCACCACTAATGAGTCATTTGTCTGCCTTATCTTACTACCTTCCCTTGTATGAATTTTAATAGATTTATTCATCATTTCTAAAGAATTCATACTTTGACTGCACAAACTTGGGTTGACCACTATCTTAGCTCCATTGACTGTGCGTTGACTACGCTACCATGTTGACTTTTCTTCGTTTCTTAAGAAAATAACTGGCTTTCAGCCTGTTCTATGTGCAACTGTCAACCTGTTCTTTGTGCAATTTAAAAGCAAACTACACACACACAATCATTATAGCTCCATGGATGATTCTACATCAACAAAACACATTGACTATCCACATGAAGAGTATACATGAATCTAAATTTTGACAGCATCAAAACATGGAGCCGAAACACTAAGGATTTAAATAAACATACGCGTAGCAGCTGGTGGGGGCAGTGCACTCTGTGTACCTGGTGCATATATTTAAAATATCATGAGTAAAATAAAGTGTAAGTCACTACTCATTCATGAACGATCTTAAATAAACATACCCGCAGTAGGTGGTGGGGTCGGTGTACTCTGTGTACCTGGTGCAGAGACATAAACTATCATTACCAAAATGAAGTGCATATTCACTACTCATTTGTCTAAGAATTAAAATAAATAGACCCGCAGTAGGTGGTGGGGGCGGTGTACTCTGTGTACCTGGTGTAGAAACATAAAATGTCATTACCAAAATAAAGTGCATATTCACTAATCAGTTATCTAAGAATTTAAATAAACACACCCGCAGCAGGCGGTGGGGTCGGTGTACTCTGTGTACCTGGTGCCATAAACATAAACTATCATTACCAAAATCGAGTGCATATTCACTACTCATTTATCTAAGAATTTAAATAAACATACCAGTAGCAGGTGGTAGGGTCGGTGTACTCTGTGTACCTGTGCCATAAATACAAACTATCATTACCAAAATCGAGTGCATATTCACTACTCATTTATCTAAGAATTTAAATAAACATACTAGTAGCAGGTGGTGGGGTCGGTGTACTCTGTGTACCTAGTGCAGAGACATAAACTATCATTACCAAAATGAAGTGCATATTCACTACTCATTTTATCTAAGAATTTAAATAAACAGACCCGCAGCAGGTGGTGGGGGCGGTGTACTCTGTGTACCTGGTGCAGAGACATAAAATATCATTACCAAAACAAAGTGCATATATTCACTACTCATTTATCTAAGAATTTAAATAAACATATCGGTAGAACCCCTCCCGGAACCACCTCTTCTCGAAGATCCGGTACGACCTCGAAGCATCTAATTGTTGACAACAAGAATAGTAGTGCATATTAGTCCACAACTAATTACGAGGAGAGGTGGCAATTAATAATGATAAGAAGTGCATATATGTTAAATTTCTTACAAAATATTCAATCATTATGTATTTCATCTTTAGATGCTGAAGATATATCAAACTCAGCCTCATCTTCGTCATCTTCCTAGTTCTAACTAGATTCATACTCTTCCTCCTTAGAGGACTCCTCCTGCCCAACAATTACTTCATTTAGCTCAGTTGGATCGACTTCTTCCACTTCGTCTTCTATAGACAACCGAAGTGGCTCGTCAGATTCGATCAGATGAAGATTAGAAGCAACCAACTCTGTGGTGTCACCCTCATCTGATTGAAAAAATTCGGCACTAGAATCCTCTGAGACAGCTTCAATCAGATCTAACTCATCATTAGGCACAAGCCTTGGTTTTACACTACAAACTGCCCACCAATCTTTATTCTTGGACGATGAATAACTTGAATAATACACTTGCTGGGCTTGTGCGGCCAAAATGAACGGCTTATAGGTATTCGATTTTGATCTATGTTTGACATCGACAAGCCCATATATTGCGTCGTTTCGAACTGAATGAGGATCAAACCAATGACACTTAAAAAGGAATATATACTTGTCTTGTCCGAGATACTATAATTCTATGACCTCCTCAAGAATACCATAGTAATCAAGATCATTTTCATTGTATGTACTACCTTTCATGCATGCGTCGCTATTCATCGTAAACTTATTTCATCCATAATCTCTGATGTGAAATCTATAACCATTCACAAAAAATCCTAGATAGGCATGCGTGACCTTCGAAGGTCCATAACTTATCACCCGGACTCTTTCATCAGTAACACAACCTTCTTCAACCTATGAATATAAACCATGTTACTTTTCTTTTGATACATGCATACGCCTCAAGCTTTATGGAATTGGTAGATTGACACTTACTTGACCTTTAAGCCATCTGGCAAAAGATCTCTCTCGTTCATTTTGAACCTCCATGTCATTAAGGTGTGGACATTGAGTAATTAATTCTGAATCAAATTGCCTGCAATGATGAATGCAACATCACCATAAATGGGAGGAAGAACGTCAAAATGCTTATAATTTCTGGAGCTGCGGAGTTGGCGACTCACTCAACATAAGGTTCAATCTCAGCACAGTTCAGGAGAACATATATCTCTACGGCCAACAACTCTCTATCCTCTAATATGCGATTCGAACAATGTGTACTTAAATATGGACAACCGGTCGGACGGACCCACCTCTCCTCCATCATCATTACGTGGAGGTTGATTGCGGCGAGTTTGAATTTCGGGTTCAAAGTACATCGAACAGAAGTTTGTTGTACGATGATTTTGATGATAACTAACTTAATATTTGATAGTTTGATGATAACTAAACTTAATGGTTGATTGCACATATTCTTGATGATCGTATGCATTCATGTTATTGTTCACATATGATTGAGATAAGAAATGAATTCTGAGGCTCAAACACTTTGGTCAAATGCTTGGCTATATGGTCTTGATACATATTGATGGTTTAGAGATGAGGATGTAATTCATGCACTTTGTATATAGTGCTTTTGGGCTTGCAACTTATGATGAGTCAAGAGTCGACCTCTGGTGAGTTCGGTTTTGGTAAACCATGTTTTTAAGCAAGCAATTATTTATGTAAAGATTGATACAAATTGGTCTTTTTAGTTCTCACACCTTCTGCATATTCATTGTCATATGTTGCTCATGCTAGGTGTGTTAACTTTGGATTCAAAGAGATTTCTTGCAGTCTATTTATGGGGTTTGTAAAGATGAAAATCTTGTTTAAGGTTTTGAAAGAAACATTGGTTGTGTTTTGCCATCACATTGAGCATTCATGTTAATCAAACTTTAGGTTTAAAAAATGAAGGTTTGAAAGCTTTTCAATATAGTAATACACTCCTTATCATGCAGGTTTGGAAAGCACTGCCAATCCAATATGCAAAGGTATCAAGGTTCATGATGAGAACTTGGCACTTTGCATGTGTATGCTTTTGTGAGAAAAATGGCAAGTTTCCATTTTGGGTTTTTGATCTTGATGGAAGTGGTTGGTATATGTTTTGCATTATTTTATACCAAGGAACACTTAGTTTTTAGTCATTTATCATCTAACCATTTCAGTCTTTCACTGGGTTTTATCTCTTTAGACTAAAATTTTGCAAATCTAGAACACTATTCATTTCTGGAACACTGTTCATTTCGGTCGACCGACCCACATGTTCCGGTTGACCAAAATTCCCAGAGAGGGCTGGTTTTAGCTCTGTAAAATCGACCCACATGTTTCGGTCGATCGAAATTTCCAGAGAGGGCTAGTTTTGGCTCTGTAACATTCCGATCGACCGACCAAGGTGTTCCGGTCGACCGACAGCCCCAAGGCCCCTTTTGTTGACTTTCGATTTCAAGCTCGTGGAGAGGAATCTTCACCCATTTGGTTAATCCCAATGCTCCCAATCACCCCAGAAATTGTGGATCTGGTTTGGGGCTTGTCTCCTAACCTTGTAAGGGCTATAAAACCTCTCATTGAGGTCATAAACCTAAAAAAAATCCAAGAGCTTCAAACGGAGATCAAGAGGGTGCTATCTAAGGAGGAAGAAGAAGGGTATTGTAGCCGTGAACAGTACTCCGTGCAGCAAGTGTTCTTCATCCATTCTCAACCCATTGAAGGCATATCTGAATCCAACCTCCTCCAAGAAAGAGAAGATCCACGCAAGCAAGCAAGGATTCCAAGAAGAGTGCCTAAGGGAGAAAGAAGAGAGAAGCAAGCGAGAGAGAAGCCAAGCAAGAAAGGAGAAAAGCTACACAAGCACGGATTGAAGCTACGGTCAAGTGAAGATTGAAGAAACGTTCAAGATCCACAACATGCATTCAAGGGGAATCCAAAACAGGAGTTTTCTAAACTAAGCCTCATCGTCTTTATGCTTTGGGTGTTATATCTGTGTTCGTCATAAAATGAAGAACTTGTGTGTGTGTGTGTGTGGATCGTTGTTGGATCCGTGGTCGTGTGTGTGTTCGTCGTATTTGATTTGTGTGTGTGTGTGGATCTTTCTAGATCTGTGTTTGTGTGTGTGTGGGTATATTTAGATCCGTTCTGTCTCGTGTGTGTGGATTGCTGCACTTGCGGCAGTGGGTGTTTGTGTTGGTGATCCGGTTGTTGGATCGTGTTGGAGACTTCGTCTCCGTGTGTGTGTGTGTATTGGGGCGCGTCCCCATGTGTGTGTGCAGGCGTCATCCTGCGTGTGTGGTTGGAGCATCGTCTCCGTTTGGGGATTTATCCCCGAGTGAAGCCTCACCGGGTTTGGTGAGGGGTGGATGTAGGATTGCCGTCGTTGCATCGAACCACCTTCAAAACCGCTGTGCATCGTGTTTTCAGTTGTGGTTTGGTCCTTTTCTCCTATCCCCTTTCTACGCAAGTGTGAGTGTATATCATTGTTCATTATTCATCCTCGTCCATATTGAATAATCTATCTAATCACCAAATAGATTTCGACAAACTCATTTTGTGATTGAATAGATTTGAATCTCTTTATTAGCATCTTATCACATATTTTACAAAAGGCCAAAAGTTTTCGTAAAATTTGTTAAACACCCAATTCGCCCCCATCTTGGGTGTCATTGATCGCGGGACTTCAATTGGTATCAGAGCGAGGACTCTAATTTCATAGATCTAACGATCTAGAGAGATCCAGATCAAAGACTACCATGATGTACACCTTGAACTCTCCACCAGTGTTTGATTGTTGCAATTTCGATTTGTGGTTAGGTAGAATGTGCAGTCTTGTCAACTCATATGACCTTAAGCTATGGAAGCTTGTTTCATATGGTCCTTATGAGTTGCCTATGGACAAAAATGTCTAGACTGAAAATCAAAAGCTTAAACATAATCAAAAAATTTTGGTGTTAAAGTTGCTAACTGTTGCCGTTGATTCTAATTATTTCCCCTTTGTCTCCCATTCTAGATCCGCGAAGGAAATACTGGATGGATTAGCAGACATCAAGGAAGAGCACAAAGACAGATGTCTTGTAGTGGGCACGAGTGATCAACAAAGTGGATCAAGTTCAAAGGTGAATTCTGACTCTGATTATGAAGATGAATTTAGCTATGAGGAGTTGTTGATTGCGTATGATGATCTTGCTGATAAATACAAGAAGGTAAAATCAGAAAACACAAAATTGAAGAAGAAATCTGAACATACTTCTCTTGAGAATGCTTCTTGTAATAAATGTTCGGAACTTGAAAAGGAGAATAGTGCCTTGTTAATTCAGAACTCCTTACTTGAAAGCAATGTGAAAAGTCTTGAAAAACTTCAAAAAGAAAAAATTTCATGTGATAAATGCTCAGAATTGAAAACTGAAAATGAATCTCTTTTGATTGATATTAAAAATCATAAAGAAACCAGTTCATGTATGAGAGAAGAAAATGAAGAATTGAAACAGTTGAACAATGCCATTTCTGAAAGATTACTTGTCTTTGAAAAAGGAAAATATGTGAATGTTGTTGAATGTGAAAAATTGTATGTGTTAGAACAAGAAGTGGAGAGCTACAAAATCATCAATGCCCAATTGAGTGAGGAAGTCAGCTCTTGTAAAAATGAGATTGTTTCCTATGTATTGCACATTGCATCCCTTGAAAAAGAAATTATTTATTTGAATGTTTCATTGTCTACATTTGTTCAAGGGAAGAAAAATCTTGATAAAATCTTGGGAACAAAAGTCAATTTTCAAAGAGAAGGGCTAGGCTATAATCATTTTAACAAAATTAAATTTGAAAATAAATTGTTTACATCATTTGTCTCAAGTTCAGATGTAGCTAGTACCTCAAATGCTCACCCAGTCCAGCATGCTATCAAGAAAACATAAAAATGTGATGATAAGCAGAAAGTGAACCAAACCTCAAAGTTGAAAAATAATTCTTCTTGTACAATTGATCATGCTAGGAAGATTAATGTTCAACACCATGTTTCCAACAAAAATCTTTCCTATTTTTATTGTGGTAAACGTGGTCACATGATGCATGATTGTTTTGTTAAGAAAAATGATGAATTGAGAGCATGCAAGAAAATGAATGATTTCAAAAATATAAAAAAGTTTTCAATTGGGAGAAATGGATTTGAGAATTCTTATGTTCAAGCTAAAAGACCACATGGGAAAATGGTTTCTATGCGTTGTTTCTATTGTAGTGAATTTGGACATACTAAGCATGATTGTGAGTTGATGCATGGTTGTCTCTTGATGAAAAATGATAATTTGAATATTGTCAAAAAGTGGAAACCACGTGCAAATGTTGCTGCTAACCCATAAGGACCCAAAATGATTTGGGTACCTAAGAATGGCAGATGAGAAATCTGTTTTGTAGGTGTGCCTTGGAAATATGAAGCATGAAACATATTTTCAATCAAGGAGGTAAGACCCTTCATTCAAGAAGGTAAGGCACACGGGTCAAGTGGCATAAGCAAGGTTAAAAGAAAAACAAAAATAAAATCTGAACACTCAGATGATATCTCTCCTACTCTCTCCAATGACTGTGTAAAGTTTTGATTCATTTTGTGTCGTATAGTCATGTAATCTTGCATATATCCGTACATACATTCCATTCATAGTTGTTTGCATATTTGTGTGTATATCACCTATCATATAGCATCTTATTGTAGCGAAGCCTGAAGACTCTTCAAACCACGGCTTCACTACATACATTGAGTTTGCACATACCCTCATGTTTGCATGCACCGTCGCATTCTGTCTTAAAATTTTTAAACATTATGAACTCATGTAAGAATGCATTGCACCTCCCGTGTCTTCATCACACATCCATGACTGCATATAGCATTAGAATTTTTTAGAACATCTTGCATTCATGCACACACCAAGGGGGAGCAACCACATTCGTCATATGGGCTTAATGTTTAGGTTCACACATGAGTCATGCATTGCATCTAGAGCTATCTAGGGGATGTTGATTGTTAAAATAATTTGTCATGCCATTGTCAATAAATTTGAATCAACATCGACAACTCAAGTCTTCTTGTCCTTTGATACATATTATAATCCCAAAATCCAAATGATGATGGGCTAGTTATGGCCAAGCTTGAGTCAATGAAAGGAATACCTTGCAAGGATGAAAATGATGAGAACCCTCTCAAGTTGCTACAAGAAGATGAGATACTTTGTGTAGAACAACCTCTATGATCGACTCAAGTACATGCTAGTGAAAGTCTTGAACGTGCTGAAGCAAGAACCCAAGACATGGTATGAAAGGCGCACATCTCTTTTGACTCAGAATGCGTTCAATCGGTACGGTTGATCAAACACCTCTCACAAGGTAAATCAGGTAAAAGACATTTTAGCGGTTCAAGCATTTGTGGATGATATCATTTCTGAGCTACTAATAATGCCTTTTGTGAAACTTTTATAGGGATTGTGCAAGAAGATTTTAAAATACTCTCAATGAGTAAATTGAATTTCATTCTTCTTTGGATTGCAGGTGGAAGGCTTGGAAGAAAATGGATTCTCAAGGTAAAGGTATGAAAACCAAAATATGAAGTACTAACCTTCGTGGGGTTAGTGATCTTAGTGCATGAAGGCTTCCAATCTTATCGTCTGAACTAAGGTAATTCAACCTTGTAAATTCATGCAATGGCTTTTTTGTTACTTGGTGATACTCTTAAATGACAGGTATTGATTCTACAAACCTGATATGTCATTTACCAGCATCCTGTGATGGACTTGTTTAAGTGGTTGAATCAAATTGAAAATGTTGAGAAGTGTGAATAAAGTGATTGGCTATTGAATATTTCTCTATTTGAATTGCATGATCACACTTAAATTTAACTGCATATCTGGTATATCAAATGGCGTCTGTAGAAGAGTGGATTATGTCCACTTGGAAGCATTCCCTATGCGTTGAGCTGGGTCTTCGGACTAAAATCTCCGCCGCATACCAGATCTTGAAAATTATGATTGGTTGATTTGTGAATGAATCTTTGAAATAAGCTATTTAAATTTAAAAATATGCTTCTGGATGATTTCTCATTTCAAAACTTGTGGAAGACCTTTGAAAATCTGTCTTTGAACAATTTCTGAAAATAGGGTTGTATTTCTTAATTTTGATCTTTTAAGCACCCTTATTTCATAAAGGTCATGTTATAAAAAAAATGTTGTTGAATCATTAGTGGAATGTGAATGCTTTCATGAAACATTTGTCTCACTGGGTTGAAAATCAAGCTCTTGCATCTTGCCTTTGCATATTGCATTGCATTCTTATATGCTCGGAGGTTGCATTACATTAGAACTCATGCATTGGTTGCATTCAGTTCATTCAATTGGTATCCATTCATGGTATCAGCATTTTTGCATTACATTGCATATTTGCATTGCATATTGCATATATTCTCTCTGTGTGCTTGCTTGCTATTATATACTATTCACCCCCATCCTTTAGAATTTCTATGATCTTATGCCATCTTGCTAAATAATGTTGCATTTGAGTCATTATTGGAGTGTTTCATGTCATATACTCTGGGGGAGAGTTCATATCTCATAAGTGCATCTATTCAGGGGGAGTTGCACTGTTATGTGTTCATGATATTTTTGGTATACATGCTGAATTAAATTCATACACATTTTGCACAAATGTGAAAATGAGTGTTAAAAATAAGGATATAGGAATTTCTTTTCAACACTATAGAGATATTAAACTTGCTGCATGTATGTTGAAGAGACGGTTGAGGAAAAAGTTGCCTACCTATCTTTGTTGAAAAATCTAAAATGAAAATGAAAGGCAAGGCAATGCTCAGTCTCACTGAGTAAATTGGGCACATGTCACCTGAGACGTGATATTGTTCATTTCTGAAAAGTGTTGACTAAAGTACCTCTATTCAAAATGAGGTGAAATAGTTCAGTATTCTAAGTAACCGGGATTCTGGCATGAGCTCCATGCGTCTACTCGCGTAAAAATGAATTATTTGAACCTAATCACTCTTGAAAAATTCTGACTTTCATGTGATATTGGTTGAGTTAAAAATGATGGTGAAAACTCATTATGGTAGAGCGTAGCCTCCAATACGATGTTCTCAAAATTAGAGTACATTTTGTAAAATATCTCCCTGTGTTAATCTGAAAATCTGAATATCCATATTGTAACTATCGTTTTTCATGTTACTCACTTACACATCTGGAAATTTGATTTATTATGTATTCAGAAAATTGATTGACTACTTTAGCAATTGCATGAATCTCCTATATGATTGCACAATCTCCTAGGTGTTATATATGAGCATTCCAGTTGTTATGACCCTCATGCACCCTTCTTATACCTATCTTCTCTTAAATCAGTATGGGGGAGCTGTCTTGCATGTATATATACATATTTGTTTGCTTGTGCATCTCATATGCATGTGTTGCATTTCATGCATTTTAAATCAAAAGTTAAAAATCTAGAAAATGATGAAAATTCAAAAATTGAATGGTGTTCCAATGCTTCACACTTGCATGTGTTGGTGTCTGGTCTACTCATTTTTCCATGTGAGAATAATCACTAATTGGTCTCATCTGGATGGACTCATATTGCCTTGTTCTTTGCTATTGTTGTTTCAAAGGGGGAGATAAGCTTGTTCTTGCTTCGTTGGCTTCTTCCCACTTTTTGATCATGTTGATAGGGGAGACAGATTTGCATCGTCCCGCTTTTTGATAAAGTCAAAGGGGGAGAAAGATTTTTGGTTGTGATGGTTGTGTGTGACAGGGGGAGTAGAATATATCTTCATTAAGTTTGTCTTGTCATCATAACTAAGTTTGTCATCATCAAAAAGGAGAGATTGTTGTGCTATGATTTGATGATAACTAACTTAATGTTTGATTGTTGATGATAACTAAACTTAATGGTTGATTGCACATATTCTTGATGACCGTATGCATTCATGTTATTGTTCACATCTGATTGAGATAAGAAATGAATTCTGAGGCTCAAACACTTTCGTTAAATGCTTGGCTATATGGTCTTGATACATATTGATGGTTTGGATATGAGGATGTAATTCATGCACTTTGTATATAGTGCTTTTGGGCTTGCAACTTATGATGAGGCAAGAGTCGACCTCTGCTGAGTTTGGTTTTGGTAAACCATGTTATTAAGCTAGCAATTGTTTATGTAATGATTGATACAAATTGGTCTTTTTAGTTCTCACAGCTTCTTCATATTCATTGTCATATGTTGCTCATGCTAGGTGTGTCAACTTTGCATTCAAAGAGATTTCTTGCAGTCTATTTATGGGGTTTGTAAAGATGAAAATCTTGTTTAAGGTTTTGAAAGAAACATTGGTTATGTTTTGCCATCACATTGAGCATTCATGTTAATCAAACTTTAGGTTTAAAAAAATGAAGGTTTGAAAGCTTTTCAATATAGTAATACACTCCTTGTCATGCAGGTTTGGAAAGCACTGCCAATCCAATATGCAAAGGTATCAAGGTTCATGGTGAGAACTTGGCACTTTGCATGTGTATGCTTTTGTGAGAAAAATGGCAAGTTTCCATTTTGGGTTTTTGATCTTGATGGAAGTGGTTGGTATATGTTTTGCATTATTTTATACCAAGAAACACTTGGTTGTTAGTCATTTATCATCTAACCATTTCAGTCTTTCATTGGGTTTTATCTCTTCGGACTAAAATTCTGCAAATCTGGAACACTATTCATTTCTGGAATACTATTCATTCCGGTCGACCGACCCACATGTTCCGGTCGACCGAAATTCCCAGAGAGGGTTGGTTTTAGCTCTGTAACATTCCGGTCGACCGACCCACATGTGCCGGTCGATCGAAATTCCCAGGGAGGGCTGGTTTTGGCTCTGTAACATTCCGATCGACCGACCAAGGTGTTTCGGTCGACCGACAGCCCCGAGGCCCCTTTTGTTGACTTTCGATTTCAAGCTCGTGGAGAAGAATCTTCACCCATTTGGTTAATCCCAATGCTCCCAATCACCCCAGAAATTGTGGATCTGGTCTGGGGCTTGTCTCCTAACCTTGTAAGGGCTATAAAACCTCTCATTGAGGTCATAAACCTAAAAAAAATTCAAGAGCTTCAAAGGGAGATCAGGAGGGTGCTGTCTAAGGAGGAAGAAGAAGGGTACTGTAGCCGTGAACAGTACTCCGTGCAGCAAGTGTTCTTCATCCATTCTCAACCCATTGAAGGCATATCTGAAGCCAACCTCCTCCAAGAAAGAGAAGAGCCAAGCAAGCAAGCAAGGATTCCAAGAAGAGTGCCTAAGGGAGAAAGAAGAGTAGCCAAGCAAGCGAGAAAGGAGAGAAGCCAAGTAAGAAAGAAAGGAGAAAAGCTACACAAGCACGGATTGAAGCTACGGTCAAGTGAAGATTGAAGAAACGTTCAAGATCAACAACATGCATTCAAGGGGAATCCAAAACAGGAGTTTTCTAAACTAAGCCTCATCGTCTTTATGCTTTGGGTGTTATATCTGTGTTCGTCATAAAATGAAGAACTTGTGTGTGTGTGTGTGTGGATCGTTGTTGGATCCGTGGTCGTGTGTGTGTTCGTCGTATTTGATTTGTGTGTGTGTGTGGATCTTTCTAGATCTGTGTTTGTGTGTGTATGGATCTATTTAGATCCGTTCTGTCTCGTGTGTGTGGATTGCTGCACTTGCGGCAGTGGGTGTTTGTGTTGGTGATCCGGTTGTCATATCGTGTTGGAGACTTCATCTCCGTGTGTGTGTGTGTATTGGGGCGCATCCTCGTGTGTGTGTGCAGGCGTCGTCCTGCGTGTGTGGTTGGAGCATCATCTCCGTTTGGGGATTTATCCCCGAGTGAAGCCTCACCAGGTTTGGTGAGTGGTGGACGTAGGATTACCGTCGTTGCATCCGAACCACCTTAAAAATCGCTGTGCATCATGTTTTCAATTGTGGTTTGGTCCTTTTCTCCTATCCCCATTCTACGCGAGTGTGAGTGTATATCATTGTTCATTATTCATCCTCGTCCATATTGAATAATCTATCTAATCACCAAATAGATTTCGACAAACTCATTTTGTGATTGAATAGATTTGAATCTCTTTATTAGCATCTTATCACATATTTTACAAAAGGCCAAAAGTTTTCGTAAAATTTTGTAAACACCCAATTCACCCCCCTCTTGGGTGTCATTGATCGCGGGACTTCAAAGTTCAAAATTTCTTCAATAATATACGCCCCGGTAATCGAACCCTCTACTTTAGCCTTGTTGCGAACCTTCATTTTCAGGTCATGCATACACCTCTGACAACAATTCATATTACAATGACATACAGTGACAATGACAGACACATGTAAGTATTGTCAAATAATTAGTAAATACATATTGATTACCTCTCAAATGGATACATCCATCGAAATTGTACCAGTCCTCCAACTTTGGGCTCGTATGGCAAATGGATAATCAGGTGCTCCATGGAATCGAAGAATGCAGGGGAAAATATCTTCTTCAACTTGCATACCGTCGTGCCCACATTCTGTTCCATAGTTTGCACGTCCCCAAGTTTGAGTTCTGATGCACATAGAATCTTGAAAAACTGACTCAACTCAGTCAATGCTCCCCATATAGGTTTTGGCAATATGTCTCAGAATGCAATGGGTAGAAGTCTCTCCATGAACACATGGCAGCCATGACTTTTCAATCCATATATTTTTCCCTCATTGACATTCACACAACGGGCTATGTTAGACACATATCCATCAGGGAATCTTAATTGCTTCAGCCACTGGCATAGTTCATTGATCTGTGTGTCTTTCAACACGTAAGCTACTTTAGGTTGCACAACTTTGCCCCGTACTGACTGCAATTCCAACTCTGGTCGTTTACAAAGTATCTTCAATCAAGTCCTCTCGTGCCTTGGCATTGTCCTTTGTTTTGGCTTTCACATTCATGATGGTGTTGAACACATTATCAAAGACATTCTTCTCAACATGCATGACGTCCAGGTTGTGTCGTATCAAAAGGGCTGACCAGTAAGGCAATTCCCAGAAGATACTTTTCTTCACCCAATTGTGATCCTCTCCAAATCCACGAAGATGTCGTGTACTACCCGACAATTGCACTATATCTGGTAAGTTTTGCACCTGTGTTGCCATTTGTCGACCAGACATCCATTCCAAGTCTGCTTCATCCATTTCAACTGTGTTGTTAATGAATGAGTCCTTTTACCTTCGAAAAAGATGGTCAATTGGTAGAAACCATCGATGACAATCAAACAAGCATGATTTCTTACCATATTTCAAAGACAAAGGATTTGGTATCAACCATACTGTAAAGACATGTCAACCTCCCGTGTGTGCTCCAGTCAGATAGCATTCCTTATGCAGGGAAGTCACTTATTGTCCATATCAATGCAGCCTTCATAGTGAAATTTTGTTTTCTATACGCATCATAAGTAACAACTCCATCATTCCATAATCTTTTCAACTCATCAATCAGTGGCCTGAGATATATGTCCAAATTTTTTCTTGGATTTTTTGGACCTGGAATCACCAAAGTTAAGAAAAGGTTCTCTTGCTTCATGCACATGCCCGGCGGAAGGTTGTACGGCATCATGAACACTAGCCAACATGAGTAAGACGCCACTGAACCTCCAAATGGGTTGAAGCCATCTGTGCATAAACCTAACCTAACATTGCGTGGCTTGTGAGCAAAAGTAGTATACATACTATTGAAATGAGCCTAGGCTTCACTGTCGGCGGGATGACTGATTATATCATCTACATGACCTACTCTCTCCGTGTGTCATATCATATGCCGAGCTGTCTTTGACGATATATACATCCGCTTTAATTTAGGCGTGAGAGGGAAGTATCGCAGTGACTTGTAAGGCACATCCTTCTGCTTTGAATTGTCCCCTCTCCTAGGTTTAAATCTATCATGCTGACAAATATCACATGATCTTTTATCTACATTATCTTCATAATATAGCATAGAGTGATTAGGGCATGCATCTATTTTTTGGTATTCAAGCCTTAACTTATTGACCGTCTTCTTTGCACGGTAAAATTTTTCAGGCAGCTTCTCATCTCGAGGCAGCATACTCTTGATAAGGAGGAGCATACGGTCAAAACAACTCTCACTAAGGTGAAATTCGAATTTCAAATTCAACAACTGTGAGACAGCAGACAATCGAGTGTGATTTTCACAACCATCCCACAGCGGCTCATCAGCATCCCGAAGTAACTGATAAAATATTTCAACCGACTTGTTTGGTGGTTCTTCGTTGTACACGTGTTCCCCTTGTAAGTTAGGGCCAGCAGCATCGAGTACCATGTCTGCATAGGTACTTGTGCTTGCAACATTGTCGGGCTCATACCACCAGAACTCCTCACCATGACACACCCAATTCATATAACCTTTCGTGAACCCTTTCCTGTATAAATGAGCTTGCACATCCCATAGCGAATGAAATCTCTTATTTTTACAACATAAACAAGGACATCGAATGTTACCACACTGGTCCATTGCTGTTGGATACCCCAGTACAAACTGAATAAAATTATCAACTCCATTCTTAAACTCCTCTGACACCACTTTGTCAACTAATCTGCAATTCATCCATGAATGATCAATTCTAGCCATATTTATTTAGCATATTAAAAAATTCATATCAATATGTCTTACCACTACATCTAAGAAAATATCGTGTACATCTCCCCTAAATATTGACTATTTTCCACACTTGTACATCATGTTTGGTCACATATACATCCATATCCACATCCACTTTCACTTCCATATTCACACACCGTGGTTGACATCGACATCATCTTCTGGAAAAAATCATTAACATACTCACATTCACATACACATTTTCTTACATATCGGCATCCACACCTGTCTACCAATTTAATTCACATCCAAGCATACTAATCACATATATCATAACAATAGTCTTGAAGGTGCAAAAATGAAAAAAGGGTCATATCCACATTTACGCACACACATTTATACCCACATCTCTCTTCCCACCCTCCCAATAAAAATAGGGGCTTGGAATTTCATCTGATGTTGTAAGAGTACATCATGTGATAAGGAGAAAAGGTTCGTCTTGTAGATCAGGCATGAAGGTTAAAATTCTCAAAGGAGCAGTTGGTTTACTTAAATGTAATCTCTATGCAACTCTTGAGTACATATTACTTGGGGGATAATATGTACTCAAGAAGGGGGGCCAACGGGAGAGGGAGAGAGGGGAATACCTGCGGTGGGGGGGTGTCTGCCAGAAAGAATTTGACCGCAGCCACTTCCGGAGCTCACCTCCGCCCGCCCTCGCCACTCCGCCGCCCCCAGGTAAGAGATTGAGAGGCGGGTGCGATCGTGAGAAAGGAAAGGGATGCAATGGTTGAAGGAGGAGGAAGGGGGAAGGACTAAGGAGGTTAGGAGAGGGGTCGTCTGCCTGTTCTTCTCTCTTTTTATTTGGCGTCATATTTTCATTTGGCCCCATGTTTTCATTCATTCATTCGTGATTTTTTGTCATTCATTCATTTCTTCCTATAAAAGGATAAAATCTCCCTCAGTAAAAAATATCATTAGATCTCAAAAAATATTATTTAATATTTTGAGATCTATAATTTAGAAATTTTTAACTTTTTTTGGGCCGATAAGTCGATTCCTATAAAAAGAAGAGAGTGCGTGTTGAAAAGCCTAGCTACCTTGAAAGCAAGATTTGTGGTCTCGACCGACCCGCCCGTCCCGGTCACGGCCCGGGACGGGTCGGGTCGGTGCATATTCGCTCCGTGTCGGTTCATCTCGTAAAATGTTAAAATAAAAAAAGACTCTTTATATATGTAATATATATAAAATATTACAAAAAAGTAAAAAATACTCTTTATATGTATAATATATATATAATAAAATATTAAAATAATGAGGCGTCTCGGTCACGACCCATGACCCGGGCGTCCCGCCCACCACCTGGGTGGGGTCGGGACGTGCGGGTCGAGGCATCTCGGAGCGGGACGTCAAACCCTGCTTGACCGATAAGTCGATTCCTATAAAAGGAAGAGAAAGCGTGTTGAAAAGCCTAGGTACCTTGAAAGGCCCACATCAGGGTGCGAAAAGGTACTCAGAGGCATATCGGTCACATGTTGACCATTTCCTTATTGTTCCGTGCCCTCGCCAAACTCATGTGTTTTGAATTTACCATCACGAAAATTATTCATTTTCGGGAGCTAGGGCTCCTCGTGGGGAATGCCACGTGGAAGCACTCAGGTGCCTTTTCAAATATCATTGTATCTTTTATCAGTTATACTCACGATAGGGCGTGCCAATCACTTGTGTGTGATAATGTGTTCAGGTTCCAAGACTGGAATGGTCTGGACTAACCGAAGGTGCGCTCCTTCTGATCACTAAGTAGACGATGGTGGGCATCGGGTCGAGACTAGCAACCTACCACTACAAGAAAATTGGCCTTTACCTACGTTTAAAAACTATAGTTATAGGTCCAAAAAACGTAGGTGAAGCCTTTAGCCACGTTTGCTTGCCACGCTCTCAAAGTGTGGTGCTTGCTCACGTGACTATAGGTTATACCTACGTTTCTATGAAATGTTGGTATAGTTCAATCTATACCTATGCTTGTAAAGCATAGGAATAATCTAACAAAAAATGTAGATAGATACCAACTTATACCTACGCTATAAAAGCGTAGAAATAGTCTAACAAAAAACATAGGTAGATACCGACCTATACCTACGCTAAAAAAGCGTAGGAATAGTTTCTACAAAACATAAGTAGATATCAACTTATACCTACACTTTTTTAAACAACGTAGGTTAAAAATATATATACACACGCATGTAATTGGCTATACCTACGATTATAAAAATGTAGGTATTATATATTATCACGTTTTAGAAGAAATGTATGAAAAAGTATTAGCGTCGTTGTATTAAAAACGTAGGAAATGGAACTAGTGTCATTTTTAAAAAAACGTAGGTATATTGTTCTTTTGTTTTTTTTTGATATACTCATTGTGCAATCATACTTGTACATTCATATAATTCTTGCGTGAATCTCACATTGAACACAACACTAATAACATAAAAACTCACAATCAACACATCAATATAAAGTCACATACAACACATCAATATAGATCATACACGGCCTTCGAAACACCACTAACAACTTCAAGAGATTAATACATCACCTACACACACATTTACTTTCCAATTAGTAACTATTTGCCACTAGAACATGTGTTAAACAAGTAACACATGCACAGATACATAGTACATACATAGACATAAACAGATAGTTCCCCTATTATAAAAGAGCAACAAGGCCACTGATATATACATACACATACATATCATTGGAGGAAGGTTAGCCTTCTTTGTTCCTTCTTTGATGGACAGGCAAAAGCTCCTCTCACTCTCCAGCTGGCCTAAAAAAAAAACTAAATAATAAGTAATGAGCGTCATTATTTGAAGGACGTCTATGGCACTTTACTGCCCATATGCTTGACTTAGAAACTGCAACCTGCTACTTGTAAACATGAATGGTTGCAAAAAGCTAAGTTCCGTGTTCAACTTTAGTAGCATAAAAAATATAAGATTTTAATTATAAAAGATAAACAAACTGAAAGATATAAATTTTGTAATGGAATAAAAGTAAAATTGCATTGCAGTGTTGCATAAGCAAAAAAGAGAAAAGTTGTGACAACATACCTGAGATACAATCTTTTTTATCTGGGGTTCAAACCCCATGTCTAGCATACGATCTGCCTCATCTAATACAAGATATGTAACTCTACGTAGATTGGTGCCAACACTAGGACAACAGGCCCATCGCCATAAACTAAAGAACATATTACAAAAAACATATGATCCATTGGCTGGGACTAAATAGTGAACCAATGGAATATAACAAAGTTGGGCAGATGTCAAATACTACGAAAGAAAACTAACCTAGTGGGGGCTGTGCATGAACATGTACCAAAGCTGGAAGAAGATATGCCAATGTCTTTCCAGAACCAGTCTTTGCTATACCAATTACATCTCTACCCTTTAGGGCCATAGGCCACCCCTGAGCTTGAATGGGTGTTGGTTCAACAAAACCACATCTTTCTATCAACTGGAGACAGTATTCTACACATACTAAAAGTTGGCAGAAGTTACAATCTTGAAGACAAAAGATCCACCAGTTTTGCCACCTCACAAAAGCATCCATAGGATTATAACAATAGTAGTGTGATACCAAATGACAAGCAAAAGTGAAATTCATAGAAAATGCTTCATAAAGCCATTTCAGACAGGAACCTTTTAACATGCACTAGTAACATTTATAATTATAAATATAGAACTTAGGAAGGAATGACTCCAGAGTAAGCATTCAAGCAAGTCTCAAAAGACTGAATCTCCGTAGTCATGTAAACACAACTTCTATGAGTAAAAGGTAAACAACATGTACCAAGCAATATGCTACACAATATTTTATGTCCACTAAAAAGGGCAATACACCAATCATGCTTCTCCTACTTGTCCTAATCAAACAATTCTAATCAATACCCCCCAACTCATATCACACCTCATTGTTCATGTATTGCGCACTTCACCACTTGTTGAAGACTAAACAAGTATATTCTCAAACAAACGTTAAGGTAGGAATGCCATCCCAAAACTTAGCAATGCCAGTCACGTGCACAGCATGGGAATTGAGCAATATTCGTGCTATTTATTGCATAAGAGACATATCATGTTGCTACAACTGCAAAGTGCATGACATAGATATATACCCACTAAATAGCATACATATCATGAAAGAGACTAGACTAATTGATAGATAAAAAAGGAATTGCTAAGGTAGGAAATTATGCATGTTTCTTAATGGGCTATGATTGAAAGTCTAAGAAGCCCAAGAAAATGTCAAACATAAAAAACTTGTATTTTAACTTTATGGGTCTTTTTGCAGTCAAGTTACCAAGGCCCCATAAAAAAACATGATGGTCACCTGTAAGTAACATCGGCTACAGCAATAATATGAGGACTTAGCTCTCCAAGGGATGCTCCCTTATATTGTTCCATCATATGGGTATCATAAAGATGTGGCAACCTTTGAAATGGATTTACTACAATAAGAATATTTCCTGTATATGTCTGCCATGAAATTCAAGAACAAGCATTACAACATGTTGCATAGAAAGTACTAGTTTTTTCACTTAATGGAATAAGTAATTTCCGAAAAGAAAAAGTTAACAAAAATTCAAAGAAATATAAAAATAGCTTACATATATTTTTTTAAGCTCATATCTAATTGACAAATTCTGCAAAACGCCGGGTTTATGCAAATATGAAAGCTTTGTCATGTCATCAACTCCACCAACTAGTCGACACTCGCATATATTTGTGAGGAAGAAAACAGAATCAGATTGTATAGAAATCATCTAATTTTTCCGTCTGCTACACGGGAAAGGATGTATGGTACCTCATCTCCATCCTTAATTCCAAAATAAAGGTGCAGCGTAATAGAAGTAAGCTTTAAATCAATCCCAACCAATCACAAAGGATATAAGATAAAAAAGAATACATGAAAGTTCTACAGAACCTAGGAGCTTTAAAAATGGGATTGCATGTGGACAACATAAAACAATGTGTTAATCCAATTTAGCCTTAAGGCTAAATAGAGAATAAATTTAGACTCGAGGATCACAGCTCAGCCTCTGCGTTGGTGTTTGAAGCCTGTAGGCCTACAAGTGAGACTTTTTACAAGATCTTATTCCCACAATTTGTCTCTTCCATTTTTAGCTTTCTATACAAATACAAGCATTGGATGAAGGGATCAAGCATAAATAAATGCGACTAAAATGCCATTCTTGGTGCATCCGTTCCTCAATTTTTCTCTATTTTTTCCCCTCTAATATGTGCACTTGCAGTAAGGTGTGAGAGTTTTTCAAAATACAACTTAGAAGAAATGCAATTAGGAGTTTGGAAGAATGTTCTACAAGAACCAAGTCTCATTGTGTTCCCTATATGTGTTCTACAAGAACCAAGTCTCATTGTAATATGATTGCACAATGAGTATGTTAAAAAAAACAATCAGCATACATACCTTTCCACCAGGTAAGACATTAGTGCATCTTATTGACTCCTCAATGATTGAGCACACACTTGGATCATGTCTTGGCTTGCTTCCCGTCTCATTGTAAATATAGCAACTTTTTCGATTGCTTTTTCCTACAATGAAAAGCTTCAAGCATATGATGATACAGATGAGAGAAGGTGTTGACTCTTAGAGTCGACACCTTTTTTAAGGTGTTCTGTCCGTAGCAAATAACAGGACACAGGGATACTTAAAGCTCCATTCAACTCTCAATAAACCATAGCCCACTCCATTCAATTATCAGCAAACCATAGCCCACTCCATTCAACTCTCAATAGACAATAGACATCAATACTTTTTGATCTTGTATTCTTGATTACTTAAATAGAAGCATATGGATCAAGTCCTGAATAGATTTGCTCCTGCGAGAGCTACTGACTTATTTCTGCATTTGTATTTTTCCTTTCGCTTATTTTCTTCTGCTCACACACTGGCTCTCTCTCTCTCTGCAGGCTCACTCTTTCTTTTCTTCTATTCTATCTGCTTCACTTTCTGGTGGCTCCTTCTTCTATTGTCCACCCTTCTCTCTTCGATGATCTAAAATTCTGAGTGCTTGATCGCTTTTATAGACTGCCAGATCTGGGTTCCCACGAGCTCACGCACCTGGCATGTGGAGAGAACATTCCCACTCTTCTGGAGAGGGCACGTGTCAAGGAGCAGGAAAGGCAATGATCCACGTGGCAGTCGCCCCAGTCAGAGTGGCCTTCGATCACTTGCCAATCATTAGCCTTACTTAGAACCCACGTGGTTGCGCTTTCATCAAGTCCCTGTTAAAACAGACAGTCATTAGGCATTTTGTCAAACATTTGAAGGCATGCGTGAATAATCAATATGCATAGACTTTATAAAGTTAAGACAGGTGTAAAGAAGATATGCACAGACATGATTAAGGCAAATGGAGAAAATACACTGACTTGATTTTAAGCATAATGGAAATGTATGCAGACTTGGTTTAAGCATAAGGAAAACGTGTGCAGACTTGATTTTGCTGCAAGAAAACATGTGCACAGATCTTATCTTGCGAAGGCCAAATGTGCACAGACTTGAAGTGCATTGCTAACACATGTGCACTAACTTGCATGATGCATGTGCATGGACTTGATGGTGCAGTGTGCAAACATGCACAGACTTGATTATGCTATTGCCAGAAAACATGCACAGACTTGCTTATGCTGTTGTGAGAACATGCACGGACTTGCTTCAACATTCCAAAGCATGTGCTTAGACCTGATATACATTTATGCACTTATGCTCAGACTTTCAATGCATATGCTCAGATCTAGTGCCAGTGTGCTCAGACTTGATATAGCACAAAGTCAGTGTACACTGACTTCCATTCTGCACAAGGCAAATGTGCACTGACCCTGATTCTACAGAAGGCAGATGTGCACTGACTTGATAAAGCTATATGAAAACATGCATAGACCTTGTCATGCATAATGCAAAAACCTGCACCGACCTTTACATGTATAATGCTAAACCCTGCACCGACCTTATCATGCATAATGCAAGAACTTGCACCGACTTGATCGTGTAATGTGTATCGACTTGGTAATACAGTAAGAACATGCACCGACCTTGGTTAGTACTAGGTGAAAACATGCACAGACCTGAATATATGCATGAATAGTAACATGCACTGACTTGTTTGATAAACTGAATGTGCACTTAACCTGTTCGATGAAATGTCAATGCAACACACACATGTGCACAGACCATCCAATGCATGAAAGCGAATGTGCATCGACTGCCTAAAGCAAGAAGACAGGTGTGCATGGACTTTGTAATCAAATGTGCAAGTGTGCAGACTAAGCATATAAAAATGTGTACAGACCTCGTATGAAGCATATGAAAGTGTGTACAGACTTTGTGAAGCATACATTAATATGTGCACTGACTTTATGAACCATATATGGAAATGTGCACTGACCTGTAAGACTTCAGTCCTTTTCTGACAGATGGCCGACTTACACTTTTGGGCGGTTGACCAGTTGACAGTTATGAACAATGGCGTTGACCTTGAACTGTGTTGACTTTTGAGTGTTCTTTAAAGCTTGTTCTGATATATTTCATACCTTTATTATGTAATGAGATTATTAGTTCATTCAGTAGGGTTTTATCATCAATGTTAAATATAGTTACATAATAGTTGACATCATCAAAACCATAGAGACAACAATATGGATACTCAAACAAACATTTCATATTAAGCTCATAGGTAAATATCCAATTATCCAAGGAGCTTGACATAAATTCCACAGATCTCTTTAGATGATATGCAATGCAAATTTCATTAGAACAAATTCTGCTGATATGGCAAGTAATGCAATCACAAAACTTCTCAGTTTTTGTCAGGCACAGAAGAGTGCAGATTCGTGAGTAGTAGAAGCTAAAAAGTAGCCAATGCATGCATGATCTAAATAGCCAAAAGGGAAAAGAGAAAAATAGTAGGAGACCATTCACATAGATTCGTCAATCACAAATATCTAAAGTAGTGAGCCATCCATCCATGCAAGCGCTGTGTGCAAGAATAAAATATAACATACAATGCAACATTAACCTAAAAAAGGTATTTAACTGTCTTGTATAAGAATGACATAGAGTAGCCCAAAAAGTCATTCCTTTTAAATCCACCTAGAACATACACAAGGTTACATCAGAAATAACTAAGGATGTTGAAAAAATAGTTAGCTGACAAGCATCACATCTGGACTAACACCTGAAAAAGAGTGAAGATGATAGTCAAGTTTGCAGTAATTCAAAATAAGATCAAAAGATATGGCAGTGTATAATTAGAAATGATCTTACATAGTCCTTGAGCCACAAGATGTGACTCCCAACAGCATCTTTCGTTCTTTTTCTATTCTGATCCTTCACAAACAATGGTGTGTTTGGATGGCGAGCATACTGCACAGAGACTTCACAATACACAGATCAAATTTTCCTTCCCATGACGACCTTTTCTTCGTTGATGCACATGACCATGCCAACTGCCACATGTTGTCCCTCGAGGTCTAGCAAGATCACTTTGCGACCTGGCAACTAAACATAACACAAAATATATCCACTTGGGTGAGTTTTATCATACATAATTCATAAAAAATTTGACGCTCACATAGTTATTAATTAAAAATTATGAGTGCATCACCCATTGACACACCACATGAGGGATGCATGTGCTCCCAGAAATTAAAAATGAGTCATGAGATGTTGGGACATATGCTCATGCATTCCAAACACCCAAAAACCAATATGAAATACATACTTGACACTTTGTGCATAGTACATCGAACATATTCTATGGTAGCAATATAATGTCTTTACCTTTGTTGGATCGTCAAGGGTGTTAGCATTTTGCATGTCAGATGTTGCACCAAATTCGTTATAGGCACTGGCAGCAGATGATGCAGGCACATGTGGAGATGATTCATACTTATTGCCATGACTCTAAAAGGAGATGAGGATCAAAATTAGTAAGTAATAAAAGTATTCTCAAGTATTTTAAGCGATATAATGTACCTGCGATGTTCTTATCAATTCTTCCATCCTTGCTAGTTTTACTTCTACTGATGACTCCAAATCCCTCATTCTATCCACCAACATTTTGTTCTCTGCCCTAAGAGATTCCTTTGTATCTTTCGCCCATAATGAAGATGGTGTGGGACCTATACCCACACCACACACATGGCCTGACCTCTCCTTACCAAGAACCTGGGAGTAAACATCATATTGTGTAGCAACTTGATGGGCATCACTTGTCATTGAACTCGAAGGTTGGGAAGTCTTTAACATCCCCATTTTTTCCTAATGAAAATGGGTGAAGAGAATTTAAAATACGACTGTTGCGGGGTTTTTTTTTCTTTTTATGCCGATGACCGGGGTGAAGGTAGGAATACAGTTGGGAAAGAAAAATACAGGAGTTTGATATTTCACGGGTATTCTCCCTTACGGTTGTATGCCTTTCACGGTGGTACCGGGCACTCTCCTTTTTTACGGAAAGCCGAAAACGGTCGAATGACACGGGAATGTAGGGACATAAGCTAGCCGGACAGGGTGCGGGTGTGCCAGTCGATTTCTCAACAATCACCTATGGAACCAAGGGTTGACCGGGGAAGCGCCACTAGGACGCGGCACGTGGGCTCGAGAGGTCAGGCGACACATGGATCGAGGTGGTTCCACAGGTGCGAGTGCGTAGGCGATTATGGGAATCGTGTATTGGACATCTTTCCCCACCGACCGTAAGCGATCGGTGTTTATTTACATCGGATTGAATCCGAACACCTTCGTTCTATGCTGAAGAGAAGCTTGTTTGTATCTGAAGTCTTGGGCGGAGAGCAGGGGGTACTCGGCAGCTGTGGGTTCGCACTAGACAGGGCGATGTTGGCTGGGGTCAGAGGGGCTGTGGATTTACACTAGGTGACATAAAAAGGGGCTGAGGGCCCAAACATGGATGCGAGCACATTCCTTCAAATGGTAGTATCATTTCTGAGAGCTATATGGCTTTATAAGAGGGCCACAGGGGCCGAGGTATAATAGGCGCAAGCCGCGGGACAATTCCGACATGATGGTCGGTCCCCGGGTCAATGCGTGACAAAGCAGGTATCCGCATTTTTTACAGAGGGTCCCTCTCGTGGCATGGGCCATGATTACTTCGCCAAACGAGGGGCTATGACTGGATAGCGGGAGAAAGCATCGGGCTGGTGTCTGGGCGAGGGTCGATCACAGCTCGAGTCAAGCGGTCGGACGTGGCCTCGTGACTGCGGGGAAGTGTGACATCATAGTGCGTGCGTAGTTGCAGTCGGCGGGCATACGAGGAGAAATCCCAGCGTGAGGGGGCGTTCACCCTTGTCATAACGTCGCACACGTGGCGGGGGTAGACTTGTGTGTCATGGCGGAACACCATGTGAGGGAAGTACAAGCGACATACCCTCGGCGTCCTTAGCAGACGACCAAGTCACCGACACACAATTCTCCTTGCTCGTTGCCTAGAGCCGCTTGAAGCTTGGAGATCACTGGAAGCCTTGATTGATGTCTATCTCACCCCTTGAGCTTCTAATGGGCTTTTATACGGAATTTGGAAGGTCAGGGAAGGGTTTAGGCGGGCTAGGGTGAAGGGTTCAACCTAGCCCGGGTAAACCCTTTGAATAGTGCATGGCTGAGTGGGGGAGGGAGGGTTTAGGCGGACCAGCCTATAGGGCTGGTCTGGTCCGCCTAAACTCGTCCCCTAGATGGGGTTTAGGCGGACCAACCCAAGGGGCTGGTCTAGTCCGCCTAAACCCCTCACAGAGGCGTTTCTCTTTTAATGAAAAAACCCTTTTTTTGGCCGGAATGGGTTTAGGCGGACCAGTCCAGGGGGCTGGGCTGGTCCGCCTAAACCCCCCATGGGGGTTTAGGCGGGCTGGCGGAGGACTTTTTAATTAATTAGAAAGTATAAAAAATTTTGTTTTACGGAGGAGGTTTAGGCGGACCAGCCCAGGGGGCTAGGCTGGTCCGCCTAAACCCCTCCCCCAGGGGGTTTAGGCGAACTGGCTTCTAGGGAGAGAGAGGGGGCGGTCCCCACCCTATAAAATCCCATTTTTATGTGTTTTTCTTTCTAAATTAAACTAAGAAGAGAAGGACAGGTGCTAGGAGGATACGTGGAGCCTTGTGAGCGTGTTGATTGCCGATGACCAATCCTCCGTGCTGTTGCTTTGTGCTTCCGCGTGTTGTTCCAACAAATTGGTACGAACGAACGATGCGAACCCCTCCCCCCGGATTAGGGAGTTGAACGAACAGAGACTGAGAATGGGATGAACTGGGACTGAGCGGGGCTGTGGGGCCATTGGGCTGGAGAGGGGGCGTGGGCCCCAGGGAGTTCGCCCTCCCTGGGGGCGCGCGACCGCGCCCTCGGGTGAATGGGCCCCAGGCAGGCCGCAACCCTGAAGGATGGCCCCCGGGGGTCTTCTTTCGTCGTCTGGGAATGTCCTTTGAGGGACACTGGGCTTCGGGATACTGGGATGGCCCGTGGGGGTCGTTGTTCTTTCAGTCGTAGTAGCCGGTCGCAAGGTGTTCGGGTAAATGCACGACACATCCCGGGTTGTCGAACGGCTTGGGTAACAGGCTGAGGGGCCTTAGCATGGGCCTTGGGCTGAGGATGAGAGCTCGGGCTAGCTAAGGAGTGGCACTTTGGGCTTATGGGATGTGCCTCGGGTTGCGTGCCATATTGCACGGCAGGTTGGCAGGGTAGCCTCGGGTTGGCCCGAGAGCTAAAGTTAAGTGGCTCATCGCCACGTGTCTGAGGGTCGGGGGTGGCCCCGTCTTGCTGGGGGGTCGTTGTAGAACCCATTAGTGTGCTGGAACCACGGGGCGTCCGTGGTTTGGTGTAGAAGGGCTGGAATATACGCGCCCACAAGGTGTTCGAAAAAATGCCGAACACACACGTGTGAGCCATATATGCATGCGGCGGGCCTCCAAAGCCTTTGGTTGACCTAATTTGGTCTCCCTTTGACCTTGAAGGGTTGGAAGTAAGTGTCTCGGGGTGGGCCCTCGGCCCTTTCACTGGGTGCCACGTGGCATGGCTCGAAGTCGGAGCGCCCCCGGGTTGGCCCGGGTGGCCATGTGGAGTACGGACAAAGCCCGTAGTTGAGTGGTCGGGATTGGTCCCGGTTAGTCGTCCGTGTAGCCGCCATGTCACGAAAAACTGGTTAGGGCCCCTGGTGGGGTCCCGGGAGTTGTAGGGATAGACGAGTAGCTCATGCCTTAAAGGTGTTCGGGAAAATTCCCGAACCCTTATTTCTTGTTATTTTGCTGGGAAGTCATCCGGGTACAACAAATGCCCCCCACGGGACGTGCGTCGGAGGCGGAGACGAGGGCGTACGGCCCGTGAGCCCCCTGTTCCAGGATGTTTTAGTTGTATGTTTGACACTTCATGTGCCTTTGCTTTGTTATGTTGTACATATTGACTTTCTGGTGTTCTAACCATTTTGGTGTGCCCTGTCTTGCAGCTATGACACGATTTGGCAGAGATGAGCGGGCCCCGAGGCATGTGGCTTGGGAGGAGGACCACTGGGTGCGACGGACTGAGTGACTGATGCGCCCTCTGGGTCCATTGGTGGTTACTGTGGCTAGTGTAGAGCAACTGGATCTGGGTCGAACAACAGTAGCTGAGGGCCCCGTTGGCGAGAGGGCAGCTGGAGTTGGGACCGTAGAGGTGGCCCAGATTTTGGGGGCAGGCGGTCTATATACCTACGACCGGAGCGAAGGCTTCCCCGTGGAGTTCCCCCGACCGCCATCTATTCGAGTTTATCAAGAGCTATGTCCCTCCCGGCATGGAGGAGGATGACACCTAGATTCTGGGAGCCCGTCACCGGCTTGAGCGGGCCATTCTGATAGGCAGGGACAGCCTGCATGGCGTTGCATTTTACAGTTATCCGAGCTTTTTGAGGACTACTGGAGGCAGCGTCAGTTTCCCAGTGCTGAGTGCCTGGGATTCTTTGGCAGAGCAGAGCAGTCCGAAGTCAGAGTTGGGCGGATAGGCCCTGCTTCTTGGGACCTGCATGGGCACCACCGTATTGAGATAGAGAGGACAGCCGGGCTAGTGTTGGAGCCTGCCAGTCTACAGTATGCTGGGGAGGGCTACGACGACCACAGCATTCTGGATGGAGTTATGCGGCAGATTGTCATCAGCTGGTACGGTCGCTGGGCAGTGATCCCTTCACACCGTACCGTCAGAGGGCCACCGAGTGGCTGATGGGGATTGTGCACCATTACCGGGTGCTACTGGACAGAGCAGGGATCAGGTATGCGGTGACTGCTACTTTATACGCGTACCCCTGTTACACTGGGCTGCTACAGGGACTGCTGGAGCGTTTTAACCTCCGATGGAACATGGTGGCGACAAGCAGAGGGAGAGACCTCACTTGACTTATGGTCTCTGTTCTGATTTCTGGGTTGCCGATCAGCGGCGAAGGGTATGAGGAAGTGGTATTAGATGATCTCCACCACAGTCATACCGACGGATAGGGGCGATATCGGGTACCTCATAGTTACCGGTATGTTCTAATGACTTGGAGGGACCTGGCCCTAGCAGGGAGAGATAGAGCTGCACAAACTCCCAGGGTGCCGCTGAATGTGTGGGTCCACCACTTCTACAACTGGCCCTTCTATTTTTATCAGGAGTTTACCAGGGATTAGACTCCATGGGAGGAGTACACCGAGGTGAAGCTGCGCTTCCGTACATACTCCAGATATATATACGCACCGCAGGAGGGGTGGAATCCCCATGGCTATCCGGACGTCACACATCTTTCCGCATACTTAGCGTACTAGTTAGCGACATTTGTGGTCCCGCATAGGGAGGATGGCCTACTGAGGGCTGAGCTGCTATGGCCAGCGTGCCTGCTGGCAGAGGAGAGACAGTTGACCTTGGCTCCAGCCGCATTGGCCAATGTGTATCAGGGGCTGGGAGTCCTAGCGGCACACCCAACGCCTAGAGAGAGAAGCCTGTTGTTGTCGACTCACTATCTGAGTGCGTGGGCTGGATTATTATTTTCGGGGTTGGTGACTCGGGGGACTGTAGCGAACCTGACAGCACCTTTACTTTTCAGCTTTACTGGGCAGCCTGACGGAGATACCGAGGTGCAGCTGGAAGGGGCTAGGAGAGCCCTTTGCTACCTGCCCGGTCGAGGCGAGGAGGGATTACCTTTTGACAGCGCCACGAGAGACTCCAGCCTGTTTATGGAGGTGTTGGAAGGACACAACCAGCGCCCACCCACATCAGAGGGAGCCGGAGGCTGGACTACGGACAGAGTGGGTGATGAGCACCCGACCGACCGTGTTGACGCTACATCGGTCCGCGATGAGTTCATTGGAGTTGTACTACCCGTTCCGGTTTGCCTGAAACTTCAGCTACGACCAGGGGATCCCACCGAACCGGGAGTTTCCATTGACAGGCCGACAGTACAGAGGGAAGGACACCCACCTACTGGCGGTAGTGTGGTGGGACTTCTACTACCACCGGGAGTCAGAGCAGTACCCGATACCGGGGCAAGGGCATCGAGGATGATTCGACGTCCATTATGCTAAGTGGTGGTTCGAGCATAGTCATTTGTACCGGCAGAAGGCCTCCGCGGTCAGGAAGGCGGAGGAGAGTCGTTTGCTGAGGGAGGATTTGCCTCCGATTCTACTGGACGATAGGTATTTTAGGACCCGTGTCGCTCGGATTCATCGGGAGGTCGAGCGTCTTGCAGAGCAGTGGCCCCGGGGCAGCCGGGGCTCGTTGTCTGGCAGCCATGGCAACGGCGGGGCGCTGAAGCCCTTGAGATAGGTAATGATGGCAGCGACGATGACTGGAGCGAAGGTGCCTCGATCGAGGGCACCGAGGATCTGGTGGACCCAGTTCCTGGCCGATTACGGCTTTCGGAGCAGAGGTTCATTGGATCAGGTGCTCCCTGAGGGGAGCTTTGCTGGTACAACTGTTGATGACTTGCGGCGGCATATTGTCCACGCGATCGGGTCGGCTGGACCCATGGAGTTCGTGTCCCATATTGAGTGTGCTCACACTCTGAGGGATATCCGAGAGGCAGTTGCAAAGGCTGCCCGTGTGTTGGCACTGAAGCCAGAGTAGCTGGTTCCTCTACCATTGACCCCCTTCGGGGCTTCGAGTAAAATTTCTCCTCTCAACGTGTTGTCTCAGTTTTACTATCTTTCGATGTTTGCAATTGAGATGTCGTGTGTTGATGTGCCTGTTGATAGGTTGTACGGCGGAGGGTGATCACCCATCCATGGAGACATCCTCAGGGAATGGAGATGGGGGGCTGCAACCTAGGCGGAAGCGCCCTCGAGTGGATACTGAGTAGACTAGAGTCGGCGAGCCCCCGGAGGGACTTGAGGCTGACGAGCAGATTGAGGCGAAGCCAGCTTTGATTAAGCATTATGTTCGCCCCTTTGCTCCTTGTTGGTTTAGTCCCGACTGCTGGCTGACTTTGCTCTGTTGGTCTTGTTTCTTGTATCCCCAATGGAGGCCGGCGTGGAGGCGGCCTTCTCACCCCCTCAGGAAGTTGACCTCCAACCTGATGACTGGGTCGAGTGCGAGATAGACATGGAGGGGTTTCTTCACGTGATGGACGAGATTGCCCCAAACATCGAGGCATTCCCCGACTTCGAGTCATGGAAGGCTCCAGGGAAGACCCACTCAGGTGAGAGCCTCTGACACTGGACATATGCTGGCTGTGGCTTTGCTCGGTTGTGGCCACTGACATAGACGCTCATACTGTGCAGGGATGGTAGAGGTGTCGGGGGCCGAGGCCCCTTCTAGGACACAAGGCGGAACATCCGACCAGATGGGAGACTTAGCGCCAGTTGTAGCCCGAGGTGGCTCCGCTAAGGGTTGAATTGTTGTGATAGAAGTAACCCTGTTTTAGTTGTGCTTTTGACATAGCGGGGTTACTGACTGGGTTTATGTTGTTTTGCTTGACAAGCGAGGACACGGCTGCCACTCTAGAGATGATTCATGAGTTGGCCAGCGCTGGCGCGTCAGTGGCTCTCCCGTGCTTTGAGGGCGAGTCTGAGCAAGTGGCCCCCTTGCTTTCATTCGTTGCTGGGGACGCACTGGGCACACTACCACAGTTGCTGGCGAGAGTGCCTCTCCCAAATTTGTCCACTGTGGAGTCAGCCTGCACTGTGGGACTGGTCGAGTCCTCTAGTGTGGGACCCTCAGGTATGCAACCGAGTGCCTAGTCATTCATGGTAGGGCCTTCTGAGTCGTCGGCTAATGCTAAGCTTTTACCGGTACTGGTTGCAGGTACTTCTTCCCCTCTAGAGGAGGGTGAACTTCCTCGTGACATGACCGGGGAAGCCGGGGGCGAGCCCGTGCTTGAGGGTTCGACTGGGGGCGACGAGGAGTTCATCGATATTGAGGGGGTTTCCGAGGGGGACGCCCCTGCCGGTGAGCTTCTTATCCAACACCCTCGGATATGGAGTTGTCTTCAAATGAAACTTGATTTTATAATAGCCTGACATGGCTTCTTGGTGTACAGGTGCCTCTGATTTACCCGCGCCTGGGGGTTCTTCAGAGACCTCATCTGGTTCTTCGAGCAGTGACAGTGCAGCGATGGAGACCGATGAGAGTTCGAGCACGGGCTCTTCTTCCTCCTAGGTCGCTTCTACCAGAGACGCCTAGATGGAGGCAGCTTTGGGAAGGTATATAGAGATCCTTCCCTCCTCGTTATTGGCTTTGGTTTAGAGTTTATAACAGGGTGTTGACATTATTGTGTTATGACCAGGACTGGGATCTGAGGGGGAGCACGTGCCGGCTCCTACTGAGGATAACCATGGAGAGCCTTCCGTCTCCCCGATGACCACTGAGGATGGCCGGACTACGGAAGAGCCTTTGCCCTCCCCAACCCCGGTCGGCGAGATTGCTGATGTGGGGGAGCAATTGCCCTCACCAACCCCTGCGGAAGAGACTACAGGCGTGGTGGGAGCCGCACCAGGTAAGGGCTGAGACTTTTCTCAGGTTTTCCACCTTATCTTGTCAGATGGACTTTGGATGTTGTGTATTTCCTTCTCACGCTGGGTGGGATTGTATAGGCTTTGCTGGTGTGTTGGCTGAGCTGGGCCACTCTTCCCTAGACCTAGGGGTCGAGTGGCCTGCGTCCGCTTCCCCGCCCGAGCCGCTGTTGGATGCGAGCGTGGGTGCGGCCTTGCTTCAGTGAGCTTGAGGCTATCTAGGAGGTGACCCCCTGCCTTATCCGAAGAAGCTTAGGCAGCGGTTGAGGGACTGCACCCAAGGCTACCACAGCCTTGGCTTCCCGTGTGAGCTTTGGGATGTCTGGCTTGGCTGGCATATGGGCAGAGTACCTACGGCTTCTGGCGGCTCAGGAGCAGAGGGCGCAGCGGCTGGCGGCAATCCGAGAGGCTCAGAAGTAGCAGGCCCAGCTCGTGTCGGCTGTAGCTAAGCAGAAGGGCCATTCCAAGGTGGCCGCGTTGGCGTCCCAGGATCGTGCCGCGTAGCTGGGGGAGGCAGAGAGCCAGGTTGAGGTCTTGAAGAAGGCCTGGGAGGAGCAGCGATCGGTCGTCGAGTGCGCCCAAGTTGAGTGGCAGACGGCTGAGATGATGGCCGAGGCTAGCGCTCAGCTTTTGTTGACCCTAGAGGCGGAACTTGCGGCTGCTGACTCCCGCCTTGCGGCACCGGAGGGGATCAAGCCCGAGGTTTGATTGTATTTCTTTCCCCCTTTTTGTTTTGTGTCATCCGGACTGCATGGATTTTGTCACCCCAAGGGCATGTCTTGGGCTCCTTTCACAGAGTATTAATGACAAACTTGCCGAATCTTTTGGTTGTTAATTACTGGGTTGTTCCCTCCCTTCTCCGGTGGAACCATGCTGTGTGTAGGGACTGGCGACCACTTGCTGTTAGTCGTGCATGTTTCCCCCATTGTGCGCTGATGTAAAAGACAGGGGACTAGATATACCCTCTTTTGGGCGCCGGAGTAAAGGGGGTTGAGTATGGAGAATAGTGTAATTGGATGGCGGGTACTGGGTTCCGGGGACAAAGTGTTAAAAATTGGAGGCTGAGTACTGGGTAGTAGGGGGCAATGACTGGGTGTTGGGGCAAATCCTCTTGAAGGATAAAGGCCTGTGTAACATGGAGCCGACATGAACCTACAGGGTATGATGGTCTACATAGTTTAGGGCTACTGGGGTGATTTTGGGGTGTATCGGTCACATGCCGAGTAGTAGAGTGTCCGCTAACATCATGTTGTCAGCCGAAAATGTAGTGTATACTAGCCGGGAAGACTGGGACCGAACCGGCTGGGTTGCCTGGGGGACATCGCGGTCAAGACTGGGACTGGGAGGGGGACTGGAGGTTGAAACTAAAATTATGACTGGAGATGGGGATCGGAGCTGGAACTAGCTGACTGGCCTATAAAGGCGTTGTAGCCGAGATTGGGGCTGGAGGCTGAGCGACTAGCCTGTAAAGGCGTTATAGCCGGGACTGGGATTGGAGACTGGGCGGCTGGCCTGTGAAGGCGTTGTAGCCGGGACTGGGGGGGCTGGAGACTGGGCCGCTGGCCTGTGAAGGCATTGTAGCCGGGACTGGGAGCTGGGAGCTGGCGGCTGGCCTGTGAAGGCATTGTAGCCGGGACTGGGATTGGAAGATGGCGGTAGGCCTGTGAAGGCGTTGTAGCCGGAACTGGGACTGGAAGCTGGCGGCTAGCCTGTGAAGGCGTTGTAGCCGGGACTTGAGGCTGGGAGCTAGCGGCTAGTCTGTGAAGGCGTTGTAGCCGGGACTGGGAGGCTAGAGACTGGCGGCTGGCCTGTGAAGGCATTGTAGTCGGGACTGGGACTGGAAGCTGGGACTTGGGGTGACCGACCCTTGGGGGTGCAGTGGTCACTATTGTTGTGGAGTGGTGTTGAGCTTGCCATCGGCGAGGTGTCGCAGTTGATAGCTTTCATCCGCGAGGGGTAGAGAGGGAGAGTTTTTTTTTTCGCTTTACCAGCTCTACCGCCCTTACGGGTTTTCACTGGAGCTGGTTCCCTCTTGCTTTTTCCGGTGCGCTCTTATGGGTTTTCACACCGGGGGGTTACCCGATTTTGCCTAAGGTGCCCTTTCAGGTTTTCGCCTCAGCTGGGTTGGTGGAAATTTTTGTCCCCAGTCGCCTCTTTGTAATGAGGACCGCTGGGTCCACCGGGGTATCTCTCTCTCTCTCTATATATATATATATATATGCATGTATATGTATATTCTTGAAATCATTGTCCCTAGCATGCTGCTGTCAAAGGACATAATCTGGAACTGGAGACTGTGAATGACCGGATTTTGTTCCTCCTTTAATATGGGTTTTCACAGGTTGCCAAGTCATGGTGATGGGGGCCATTTTGTTATGGTAGGATGTGATCGGAGTTATGGCTAGGAAGAGTCGAGGATTACTGGGGGGACTGGAATTGTAATGAGACTAGGGGGCTCTGGGTTTATAGAAGGTGTGGAATGTAGTGGTGTGAACTAGTAAGAGTCTGGAGATAGGTTGGGACCGGGATTTGCTGGGATGGTAACTAGGATGTCATACTGCCATAGAAAGTTGTCAACCCACTGCATCGAAGCGAGGGCCGAAGGTGGCATGAGCTTAGTAGGGTGATGTAAGGTTAACTAGGGGTCATGGGGTTAGTGCTCTAGCGATGTGAGTTGATAGAAGGTTGATGTTCGGTGGGGCTAATGATTTGCCGAGGGATGGGTGGAACGCCACCCCGACTAGCAAGGATAGGGATATTTTCTCGTTATCAGCTCTACCGCCCTTTCGGGTTTTCGCCAGGGTCGACCCCCTTTACCTTTTTTTGACGCGCCCTTGCGGGTTTTCGTGTCCAGGGGTTTCCCCATTTTGTCTGACGTGCCCTTTCTGGTTTTCACCTCAGCCGGGTTACTAGCATTTTTGCCCCCAGCCACCTTCTTGCAAAAGAGGATGGCTAAGTCTGTCATGGTATCTCTATTTTCAATCTCATTTTTGTATTGTTGTTTTTTTTTTACTTACCTGGGAGCCTGATGGCTAGACTAGTGCTGGGACAGAGGTGCCTTTGCTCTCGTGGTAACAGGAACGAGGGTAGGGGATTAGTCCTCGAGAATGTCGGGCGGCGGTTCTAGGGAGCTGGGTTGGGCCTGCTGCTTGACTAGGAATTGAAGACGAGAGGAATTGGCTGGTCCGACCCTTCCCGGGGGAGGGGCGACCTCACTGGTAGTGACTGGAACACGCACCTTAGTCTGGCTGGCACACGAACTCGTGTTCAGGTGCATAGTATAGCTTCATTTGCTTGCCATTGAGAGGCAGGAAGAGTCGGTGACCTTTGTGGTCGACGACCATGTAGGCCCCGCCCTCATAGACGTTACGGATGATTGGGCCTCGCCAACTCGACTGTAATTTTCCACTGGGGCGCCCCGCCATGACTCCCTTTTCCTTGATCATGACGAGGTCACCTTGCTTGAAGGCTCGCTACTTGACGAGCTTATCATAGGCCCGGACCATACGGGCCTGGTATACTTGCAAGTGTTTGTAGGCTTTGAGCCGTTTGCCTTCTAGATCGGTGAGCTCTTCTAGCCTTCTCTGGTATTCATTTTTGTCTGGGCCAGCGAGGCCGGTGTGGATCGCCACATGGTAAGAGGCTAGCTGGACTTCAATGGGGAGGACGGCTTCTGCCCCATAGGCGAGGGAGAATGGCGAACACCCCGTAGGAGTTTTGTAGACCGTTTGGTAAGCCCATAGTGCCTCGAAGACCTTCTCGCCCCAGTCATGCTTCCGGTGGCTAACTATTTTAGCAAGGAGCTTGCCGAGGGTCTTGTTGAAGGCTTCCGCTAAGCCATTGGCATGGGGGTTATAGACCGAAGAGGTTCTCCAGTCGATGTGAAACTTGGCCGCTAGCTGGTACATGGCCCTATTCTTGAACGGCGCCCCATTGTCGGACATAATGCGACTGGGGGTACCGAACCGGTAAATGATGTTGTGCCGGACGAATCTGGTAACCACCTCACCGGTGACTTCTCACAAAGGGAGAGCCTCCGCCCAGCGAGAGAAATAATCAGTGGCGGCCAAGATGTATTTATTACCCTTACAAGATGGCGAGAAAGGCCCCGCGATGTCCATGCCCCACTCAGCAAAAGGCGAGGTGGGGGCTGTTCGACGCAGTGTGTTAGGAGGTCTTCTGGGCACTGGGCCAAAAGCTTGGCACTGTTGACATGCACGGGTGTACTGGACGCAATCCACATACATGGTTGGCCAGTAGAAGTCTTTGAGCTTGATGTTATGCTTCATTCGATCTCTGGCCTGGTGCACGTCGCACAGTCCAGAGTGAACCTCCTGCATGATGGCTTGACCCTCCGCTAGAGAGACGCATCTCAGGAGAATTGACTTGTCCTTCTCGTGGACGAGTCGATACATGGAGTCGCCAATTAACTCATAAGTGGTTGCCCGGCGGAGTAGTAGGACCCTTTAAGCTCGGTCAGGAGGGAGCCACCCTTTCTTGAGTTTTATAATCGGTTGTCTCCAATCTTCTCCTTCTGGAGGAGTATTTTGGTTGAGGTCATGGACCTCCTAAATGGTGAGACTGGTGTTGTCTTTGAGTGAACTCAGCATCAGTCTTCTATGTTTGATGACGATGTCGACCTCGCCCTCGGGCGGGAGTTTGATAGCCATAGCCAGTTTTGCCAGGGCGTCTGCCTGAGCATTACTGCTTCTGGGGACATGATCTATCTCAAAGAAATAGAATTTCTGGGTTAATCTTGTAACGGCGATGTGGTATGGGACCAACTTCGATTTCCGCACGTCATAGATGCCGAGGACCTGTCAGACTATCAGCTGGGAGTCCCCATAGGCTTTGAGGTATTTGATGCCCATGTGGAGAGCCATCTAGAGGCCAATGAGCAGAGCTTCATACTCAGCCTCATTGTTGGTCAGGGATTTCATGAGAGCACAGGAATTGTACAAAACCCCGCCCTAAGGAGTTAGGAAAACAATGTCGGCACCTGTCATGGTGGCTAGATCCTGGTTGCTCCGGTTAATCCCTCGTGAACGCCATTGAAGTAGAGCTCCCAACAAGGTACACTGGTTGTGAGAGCACTTTGCTGCCAATAATGCAAGACATCTCCACTCTGTTTAACTGGTTGTTGTGATTGAACAACACTTGTTGTGAGAGCGCTTTGCTGCGAGTAGTGCAAGACATCTCCTCTCTGTTCAACTGATGGTTGTGATTGAACAGCAAGGGACTCCTCGTCCGGGAGCTCTGAGCTGAAAGGCGAGTCGTCTGGCACTGGATGGGCTGCCAAGAATTCGGCCATACCCTGTCCCTTAATTACTTTTCTGGGGACATAAGTAATGTCATACTCCATCAACAGGAGAGCCCACCTTCCCAGTCTGCTTGAGAGGACGGGTTGTCAAAGGAGATACTTCAGAGGGTCGTGCTTGGATATAAGCCCGACTCGATGGGACAGGAGGTAATGCCGCAACTTTTTGACTGCGAACACTAATGCCAAGCAGACCTTCTAGATAGGGGAATGTCGATGCTCGGTACCGATTAGCTTTCGACTGAGGTAATAGAGGGGCTGCTCTTTACCTTCCTCATTGACTTGTGCCAAGAGAGCTCCTAGGGAGGCATCCATGGCAGCAATATAGAGGATGAGGGGTTTGCCCTTAGCTGGTGTCCCCAGAACTGGAGAAGTAAAGAGGTATTCCTTGATTTGCTCAAAAGCTGCCTGACATTCTGAGCCCCACACAAACGGGGTGTCTTTCTTCATCAGCTTGCCGAAAGGCGCACATCGACCGGAGAGGTTAGAGATAAACCTTCGAATGTAGATCAGCCTCCCTTGGAAGGACCTGAGCTCGGTGATGTTGCTGGGTGGTGGAAGCTCTCGGATTGCTTTGATCTTGTTGGGGTCCACCTCAATTCCACGGTATCGGTTGATGAAGTCGAGAAACTTGCCGCTAGATACGCCAAAGGCGCACTTCATGGGGTTCATCTTTAGCCCGTATTACCGGAGACGCTCGAAGACTTGGCGTAAATCACGCAAATGGTCTTCTCACCTTTTAGTCTTGACGACGAGGTCATAGACGTAGCATTCGATGGTATTGTGCAGCATCTCGTCGAATATTTTGGTCATGGCCCTTTGGTAAGTAGCGCCGACGTTCTTCAAACCGAAGGCCATGCGCTTGTAGTTGAAAATCCCTTTAGGGGATCTGAAGGCTGTGTGGTTCTTGTCTTTGAGGGACATCCGGATTTGGTTATAACCGGACGACCCATCCATGAAAGACAAGGCCTCATGTCTAGTGGTCATGTCGACCATTGTTTCTATGATTGGGACTAGGAAATCATCCTTCGGATAAGCTTTATTAAGGTCTCGAAAGTCGACGCAGACGCGGACTTGACCATTTTTCTTCTTGACTGGGACTATGTTGGCGAGCCAGATCGGATAGATACATCGCTCGATGAAATCGACCTCCGCCATTTTATTGACTTCAGTCGCGACCTGGAGCGCGGCTGTTTAACTGGAGTGACTGAGGGAGAAATGGCTAGCTCCTACTCTGCTACGGAGGGGTCTAGTCCCAACATCTCCCTGTATGTCCAGGCGAAGCAGTCTTTATACTCTAGCAGGAGTTGCTTGTAATCCTGCCTCTTTGCCTCGGTGAGGAGAGCGCTGACGAATGTGGGCTGGGGGGCTTCATCTTCGCCCCGGTTGATTTCAACGAGCTCATCCACGGTCGCTTGTCCGCCATCCTCCAGTTCAGGAGGAGCGGGTTGGAAGTCGATGAAATCCTCATCGTCGGTGTTGGCTTTGTGCATTTCTTGATTCTTGAAGCCACTGGTTGACATCGATGGGACCGGAGAGTGGTTGTCGCTGGAATCCACCAGGGATTGATCTGGGCTGCCGGCTTTTGGCCAGCGGTTGTCAACCGGGGCTACTGAGGTCTCCCCGGGGTTGCCTGGTAAAGCTGACAATCCTTCGCAGCTAGGATCGGAGATCTCCCCCTCCTCAGGAGGGTTTGTTGGACTGGGTCCTTCGACTAGCTGGACAGCCGGAGGAGCTTCTTCGACTCTGATGCCTTTGCAGGGAGGTGGGGAAGATTCCTTGACGACTTGGACTAGAGTGCCAGCCCTGACGGGGATCGGGATCAGGGTCTCTTCTTCCTCATCCCCGGAGCTATCGAATTTGGCTTTGACTCTAGCTCGGTCGTCGGCTAGTTGTGCCAAGCCTATGATGTTGATTGCATAGTGGACGTGAAAGTCCGGCTCTTGGTCAAAACCAAGTCCTCTGGTATCTTTATAGAAGGACGGGAGTTGCCCCCGGACCTGAGAAGGGGTCCACAGTCAGTGAAAATATTCACGTCGCGCAGCATCTTGCCATTGAGGGATTTGTTGCTTTAGACACATTTTCTGAATATGCGGTGGTTGGTCGTCGAGTACTTGGACTGCTTCAGAAGTATCATCGTCTTACCTGGACCAGCCAAATTCGTCCTCTGGTGGGGCTTGAGGGACCATGTCTCCCTTATAGAAGACAATGGGTTTATCCCTATTGGCCTTCTTCTTATTTCTGCGCTATCGCTTGAAGGTGACAACAAATGTTGTTAACGGCTCAACGCTATGTTCCTCAGAGGGCGATGGAAACTGGATGGAGTCTGGGGGCAAGCATATACTCTTGCCAATAGCTCGACTAATGAGGTTGGCCTCAAAGTCGATTTTGCACCTTTCAGGGCGATCTGGAGTTGACTTGGAGCTGAGGCGTAGCTGATGAAGCTTGGCCTTCTCTTCGTCCATAGAGAAGAGATCGTCATCATCTTCCTCTAAGAGCCTACCATTGCTCCTGCTCTTGATCACAGGGTACAGACTAATCCACTTGAAGTAGAGCACAGCGTCGGCCAGGTTGCATTCTGCTGGTGTGAACGGTGACAGGTCTGCAAAGACCGTATGTTGCTCCCCATCCTTGGCATACGCGATGTATTGGTGTAGAGTTGACGGGGCGACCCAATTTTCATGGAGCAAGGGTATACCCAGTAGCATCTTATATGATGTGCTGGCATCGATGATGTAGAATGTCACCTTGGAGGTGAAATCATCGAGCACCAGATCGATGTCCACCCGGCCGAGGACATCCTCAGTGGTTTGGTTGGAGCTGGATATCTTGACCGCTTGAACCTTCTGGAGGTATGGGGTCAGATATAATGTCTTGAATGTTTTGAGCGGCATGATGTTGACGGCGGCACCAGCGTCCACCAGGATTCGGTTCACATCGTGCCCATTGACCTTCCCTTTCATATAGAGAGGAAGATTGTGGCATGGAGGGGATAGCAACATGTCCTTCTCCGTGAAGGAGATGGTGGCTGTGAAGGCTTCATAGGCAGCTGTCTTCATTTCCGTGACATGCGCCTCGTAAGCTTCTGGTTTCTAGAGTATTTTGATGAGAGTTTCTCTCAACTCTTTACTCCAGGCGATGGCTTCCTAGATTGCAATACTGACAGGGAAGCGCTTCATCTGGTGGAGGACCTTTCGGTCAGCTCGGGCTCGAGCATCCTTTAAGGAGGGTAGTATGTCGGGCTAGGCTTTCTGCGAGCTATCATGCCGCTCTCCATCGGGAAGTTGCACAGCCTTGCCTTTATTGTTGGGATCAGACTGGCCCTGATCACCCGTGGACTCCTGGAACAGGGGTGCCAAGGATGGCTCTTCTAGGGGTAACTGGCGGGCTGGCTCGTCCTTGCCGGACGGTCCCGCTTGTTCCATAGAAGAAGCCTGAGCTTGTGTAGAGACCAGGAGGTCGGCGGGAACCTCTTTGATACTGGCAGGATCAAAGATGCCAGGTCCTTTTCAAATTTCTACCTCCGGAATGGGGGCAGGCTCCTCTCCTCGAAAGAGGATGATTCGCTCTGGGTCGAAGGTGGACGGAGAGAGGGGTAACTCAGGAGTTCTCCTGCGGCCTCTACCGCATCCTCGGCCATGACCTCGGCTGCGGCCTGTGTGTTCTAGAGCTGGCTGTAGCCCAAGCGGGGCAGTGGTTCATTGTCTGGTTCGGGAGGCCACAATCTCGCCAAGCCGAGAAGCGTTGATATTATCAGGAGGTGGGATGGCCACCATGTTGCAGGTGCATCCTCGAAGCATTTCTTCCAACTGCTCCATTGTGATCTCCTTGTCCTTATAACACAAGGAGAGCTCATCTGGGATCAGGAGTCTTTCATCGTTCTTGAGCTTTTGGATCATCTCTTGGACCAATTTCTGAGGCGGGCTCATTTCTGCATTTCTTCCCACGGGATATAGCTGTCGAGTGGGAGAGCTCCGGTAGGACGACGAGGAACGTATTCCTCCAGGTCATCAATGAGCCGCTGGAGTCTTTGGAGAGGCGTTGGCTCGGCTGGTGATTGTAGGGCGGCTGCTTGTTCAGCTTGTTTCTTGAGCCACCTTCTGAGGTTCTTCCTCCTATTTTTCTCTCGTCTCTTGGTAATAGCAGTCTCCAAGGGAGTAGGAGGGAGAGGTGCTGGGGCCGGAGTTGATAAATTCCCATGAGGATGTCCCCGGGGTAGTGTCTTGGCGGGGCAAGGTCGACGACTCTTCTTCGCCTGAATTTCAATCCAGGCGCCTTCCGCTTGTTGTATCTGGAAGGTGGCATTGATCGCCTGCTCGGTTACCTCGAGCGGCAACTCCCGGTAAGCCGGAATACTGGGACTGGCGTCCGAAGACGTGTGCGCGGTTTGGTGCCTTACCCGCGGTGGCGACAAGAGCTTACGAAGAGTGGTTTGACTGGTGCTGGCGTCCGAAGACGTATGTGCGGTTTGATGCCTTAGCCGCGGTGGCGACAACTTTTGTTGAGAAGCAGAATGAGAGATGTGTTTGTTGTCTTGCACCTTAGCCTTGCCCTTGTGATCACACTGAGGGCCGGGTCTAGCGACAATCAAAGGCGCCTCGAGATATTGTTGCTCTGCACAGTTACCCCGACTCTGCGGAATGGCTGAGCCATGTGGCGGTGGGCCCGCCGCTTGAATCGAACCGGCTGAAGACTCCGAAGATATCTTCTTTGTACTTTGGAGTGTGTTAAAGGGTAGGCGGAGAGGACCCGACGGCCCATCAGCTGAGGGGGAGTGACAAGGCTGGGTCGGGACCTCACCCTGCTTTTGCTTTCCCTTCCTATCCTCGGATGCCGGAGACAGAGATAGGACGGGAGGAGGACGAGAGAGAGCTGAGGAGCATGCCGCTGTTTCACCCACTAGAACATCCTCTCGGTCGATAAGGACCCGGAGGAGCCTGGCGGTGTCTTCTTCAGGGAAAGGGAGAGATTCTAGCTCCCGCCAAGACCGCGACCGCATAGCCAAAGTGGCTGGGGTTGGCTGGTCGGATGTTGATGTCTGGGAGCCCGCAGGGGCCGGAGGAGCAAAAGAATGGATGACGTTGACCGAGAAGTTGGTCGGCTCTGCCTCTTGACTGGCATCCTGCTCTCTATGCCTTTGCAATCGCTCGAGTGCTTCTTGGTTGTCGGCCCGAAACTCGAGCCATTCTGGGGGATGCTGGTAAGGCAGTCCGTGCCTATTTTCTTGAGGGGCATCTGGCCGCTCTGGCGCATCCCTGGCGATGCTCAATGTTGTGCCCCTGACTGTTTTGACGGAGATCTTGTATGAAATGTCATGAGCTCTCATTGTGGTTGATTCACATTGAGATACATATTTGATGAATGATGAGGTTGATGAATTTCAGTCTGTGTTTGATTGATTTGGCTATACCAAGCAAAATGCTAAATTTCGCTAAAGTCTGACTTGGACTAATTTGTTTGAATGAGTTGCTTTGGTTAAAGATTGAATGGATGGAATGTTTATTCTACTTGATATGGAGTGAGTTGAGAAGTTTACTGTCTTGAGTGAAATGGCAATCCATACTGTGCAGGTATAGTGTGGGTTTGAGGCTCAGAACATGGAAATGATAGAAAGACCATATTTGAAGGTTGCTCCAAAAGGCAAATGAGAGGGCAATGATTCAAATATAGAAAACACAGGTTTATTGTAAGACCTGGCTCACTATTTGAAGGCCAATGGTGAGAATATTTGTACTAATTGTATCTGAGTTTGAATGGAATGATCCGGGTGAAATTCATGCTTATCAACGTATATCTGTTTTGTATGAACTCATTTAATCAATTGTGATACATGTCTATGATTCATGAAGGTTTCAATTCCATTTACTGAAGTTTTGCTACTGTCAGTAAAAGTGTCGACCTCAGGGGTCGACACTTATTTGTGGAGTCTCTGCCTTGCGTTGAAATATAGGACGCTGGTAGAAAGTGTCGACCTACGGGGTCGACACTCTCACCAGGAGTCTGCTATTTTGCAAAGGCAGAACTCTCGTGAAAAAGTGTCGACCCTGAAGGTCGACACTTTCAGGTAAGTATGTTCATTTCTGTGAAAACAGAATGTTCGTGAAAAAGTGTCGACCCCGTAAGTCGACACTTTTCATCACGAATGTTTTGTTCTCTTCACAGGCCAGAACACTTCGTAAGAAGTGTCGACCCCATGGGTCGACACTCGTGTCGTGGTTTTACTTTTCTATATGTTCTTGTAGAACCTTCAAGAAAAAGAGTCGACCCCATGGGTCGACACTTTTTCTGAACGTTCTTACGGGTTTTTCGGATCTATTTCGAAACCTTTAAGGGAGGATCCATTTGGTATGGCTTTTGACCCTAATAGCCTTAGGGCGACCCTTGCACTTTGTATGTGTTATGAAGGGGGTTTAGATTGGGCTTTTATGTCCTTTGGGGGATCAAATCCCCTTGTATATAGCCGCCCCCTTCCTTCCGATGAAAATATCCCAAGAGCTTCTAATGTGAGTTTTTCTTGTCTTGCAGGAGGAGGACGGTTTCCCATCGGCTGGAGGTGAAGGAGAGCTACGCTAGGTCATCTTCCATCGAGCCCAAGCCTAGAGTTGGAGGTCGTGATCTGCATCCTCTACATCTGGAGCTTCGGGCGACTACATCTTCTACACCGGCTTCATCCAACCTCGGTTCTTTTGTTCTGAGTGCTACCCTCTTTATATTCCTAGCATATTTAAGGATTTGTGGGGAAGATCCATATTGTTCATCATCTTTTTAGTCATCTTGTGCTTAGAACGTTCATCTCATATTTGGGCTTGTATTTCCTTTCATACTATTTCTCTATCTAGACATTTTCGGAGCTTGCTCCGAGTGTGTGTGGGTTGTCTCGTCGTCGTACGAGAACCCACGTGTGTGGGCCGTCGAGCCCGTGTGTGTGTGGTTGCTGCCATCATGCAGCGTTTATAGTGAAATCCTCTTGAGGTTAGAGGGGTGGACGTAGGACGGCACTTGGTGCATCCGAACCACCTAAAAATACTGTGCCGTGGTTTGCTTGTCTGGTGGTTGTTGATTTCTATTTGTCCGTTCACTATACGAGTGTGAGACGGTGAGTCGTGAGTTTACTCAACTGTCCGTCCATATATAGTTGTCCGAGTGAGTATATATTGCGCTGGGGAGTTGTGAGAGCTTGCTTGATTTAATTTCATTCGTCTTAATCAAGCCTCTTCCCTCGATTTATTCTACATATCCGTGGTTTGTTTGGGTTATTTTTATATTTGCAGAAAAAGGGTGGGCAATCAATTCACCCCCCCTCTCAATTGCCTCCTAACCGGGCCAACACTAAGGGTTTCTTCGACAGCTTGCCGAAGCCTGACAAGTGACATGGAGTTCCCCTCCACATCGATCTGCTCCCCCTGGATCTGTTCCTGGATGAGGTATTGAACTTCCTCACAGGACTCGATCGGGTGGCAGATTCTGGTGTGGAAGGGGCAGTATTGGGGTTTACTAAAGTCCCAATGGGTGTAGTCGGCAGGCGAGTTGCGGGGCGTGATATGCCCCCTCTCGATGAGGATATCGAAGAGTCACCAAGTTCTCTCCCTGGGGAAGGAGAGGGGTCTGTGATCATGCCAGGGCCTCCACCCTGGATACCAGAGCGAATGTTCGCCTTGACTGGTGCTGGGCCCCCCTGCTTCGACATCGGAGAGAGAGAACACAGCCATCGTGTGGATCACGCTGGCCAGGTAGTGGACCACGCGTGCTACCTTAGCTGGTCTATACCACGTATGTGGTTGCGGAGGATCGACGAGGCCGCTCTTCATTTTAACGAGGCCGTGTCGGATCAACTTCTGTGCCTGGGTCTTGACGACATAGCAATCTTCAATTGAGTGGCCCAACATGCGATGATACGGGCAATAGCTGGGATCGTCGGTCTTCAGGGCCTCGTCCGGCTTGCGGATTTCTGGCAGCTCGACAATCTTTTGGGCCATGCAGAGGTTGAAGAGCATCTTCGTATGTTCCTTCTTGAATGAAAAGGGTGTCTTCATGCGCTCTGAGAAGGAAGGAATGGCTGGCTTGCCCGCTGGCTTTTTGTCAGAGCCGCTTGGTTCGACCTCTTTCTCGGCTTTGGCGGTAGGGGTGAATTCAACAATATTCACCTCCTTACCGCACTGGCGTTCTCGCGCTTGCTTATCCTTTGCCACAGTATAGCTCGGGTTATCGGCGAAGAACATCTCTATTTCGGCGACTGCCGAATTGAGCTAGTCGAAGCCTTTGATGTTGGCACCGAGAAGCTTTTCGCTGACCTCAGCCGCCAAACCCCGTCGGCATATAGTAATGGCATCTTCCTGGACTGGCGGGTTGACACACCTCATGCTGAGGTCTCGCCACTTCTTGATGAAGTCGTGGGCGCTCTCGCCCTTCCTTTGCTGGAGAGAGCGGAGCTCGGCCAAGGAGATCTTTCGCTCGACCGTTTGAAAGCGGTCGAGGAACTTCTTCTGGGGATCTGCCCAGTCGATGACTGAGCCGGGCTTCAGGCGAGAATACCATTGGAATGCCGTTCCCGTAAGTGAAATAGTGAAGTAACGGAAGAGGTATGACTCATCCAATGCTAACTCGCCCATGGCTGTAACATAGTAGGCCAAGTGTTCATGTGGCGACCCCTGCCCGTCGAACTTTTGCAGCTTCGGGGACTTGGCGTACTCTGGGGGAAGCTTTTTCAGCTGGTGGTGAAGTGGGTAGGGCACACTGTAGAGATCTACTGTGACAACCCCTTCACCATACTGGGCGAGCTTTGTCTTCACAATACGCTCGATCATCTGGCGTTGTGCCAGGAGATTTTCTGGCACTGGCATATTGGAGGCTCGTGGTTGAGCCTCAACTGGGGGTGTACCAAACCCAGTTGCCAATGGAGTTCGGGCGATAGCCGCTGAGGTGTTGGCAGCATTGCGGGCTGTTGGCGGTGCCGGTGCCTCGGCCAGAGGCCTGGCAGGTTACTGAGAATGAAGGTCTCGTTCCTGGAGGAGGTCTTGCAGGAGGGCCTTCAGATGCTAGTTCGCCTTCATGAGAGTATCGAGGGTCACTTCTTGGGCCTCGTTCATAGGAGGGTCGTTGTTGACCGGCTCTATGTTGATAGGAGGGTCGCGGTCTTCCACCGGGGCCTCTTCCGCATGTTCCGACAACTGCGATCTGATAGAAGTACCGAAGTGACCTGTTGGGGGAGGTGGCAGAACCTGATGGCGCAGCCTCCTGAAGTGGGACAGGGGCTGATTAAGGTCATCAGACTGGGTGTCCAGCTGGTGTCCGGTGGTGTAGCACATGAACACTCGAACCGCATCGTTGATGAACCGGGCCGTCCGCTTCCTGCGCGGGTGCCGCTCGGGGCGGATAGGCGCCCCTAGTCTATCAAACACCGAGGTGCGTTGCAGAGGGGTCTCGCTCCCAATATCGGTCGGAGGAGATCTTGGGACAGGCCGCTGGAGGGCCTGGGAGCGGGCTCTCCTTTGCCTCTGCTTGCTTGTGCGGGGGACATTAGATGACTGGGCGTCGTCAGATGGTGCTACTATGGAGCAGTCACATCCTATCCGATGCCGCGTCTGAGTGCTCACAGGGGGTTTCTAATATGCGCCCTTCTAACGGCTTGAGCTTCCTCTAGGGTGACCCAGATTCTCCTCAAGTCGGATTGCTGGTCTCCCTTGTCGCCATTTTTCCGACGAGTTATCTTGGGAGCCCGTGTGTCGGGCTGCGGTGGGTGCCCCCGGACTGCTGCCAAGGAACCCGCTCCTCTGAGCTTCGCCTCGTCCTCTCGCGTTTACCGCAAGAGGTCAAAATGGTTGGAGGTGGAGATGGTGGGAATGGTCCGTTCCTTGGGTATGATTGGTTCACCCCCATTGAGGCGGATCCGCAAGTCACCGACAAGAATAGTCCTGTCGGAGTTGCTGGTCGCAGCGGCGAGCCGCCTGCCTTTGCGGCCTTGGTGCTGCTTCTTCAGAGGAGTGGAGGAAGACTCCGCCCCGAGATGGTAGACCGAGAAGACCCGGCCTGCAGTGACCGACAGCGTGGACCTGTCAGTCGGACGTACTGGGACCGACCCCCAAGGTATAAGACCCACGCCGGAAGTCGATGATTGGGTGACTCAAGTAAAAGCCCTCGCCCGTGCCGATAGAAGTGTTGTCGATGCTCGAGATGACACTCTTGCACCAGGAAGCGATGCCGTCGGAAGTGTTGAGGTACCGACGGCCCTGGGTTGAGGACCCACGGTGACTGTTGGCATAGTCTGGGCTTGGGTCGAGAGGCGCAAGGAAGGTGCTGAGGAACCTTGCCCCCTGGGTATGAGGCCTGCGGGGAGAGCTGGTTCCGCTGGAGCTCGGCACCGGGATCCCGAGTACAATACCGGAGAGCTGGGGAGTCGGGGCCGAGAGCCGATATCGAGAGTTGGCCTTATTGGGGCTCGGGCCTGGGGGCCCGAGGAGGGTGCTCAGAAGCTGCTAACCAGGGGCTGGGAGCCCATGTTGGGTGCCGGCTTTGCTAAGGGTTGGGGTTGGAGGCCCGAAGAAGGTGCTGAGAAGCCGTAGACCCGGGCCTGAGAGCCCGTGTTGGGTGCCGACTTTGCTGAGGCTCGGGGTTGGAGGCCGAAGGAAGGTGCTGAGAAGCAGTGGACCTGGGGCTAAGAGCCCGTGTTGGGTGACGGCTTTGCTGAGGCTCGGGGTTGGAGGCCCGAGGAAGGTGCTGAGAAGCCGTGAACCAGGGGCTGAGAGCCCGCGTTGGGTGCCAGCTTTGCTCTGGCTCGGGGTTGGAGGCCCGAGGAAGGTGTTGAGATAGTGACCAAAATCTAGGGCGCGGGGCCCATGCCGGAGATTGGACGAGGCTGGCCTCCGGAGCTAATGCTTACTAGGGCCGGTCATGATCTAGGGGCCTTGCAGGGGCCAGTGGTGGCGGCCCTGTGCCTGGCACTCAGGTCGGACACCGGTGTTGGAGGTGCGCGTGGTGCATTGGCCACTGGAGCCGGTGGAGAAACTGGGGTTGGTTGAGGAGCAGCCACTGGGATCACGCCCAAAAAGTAGGGCAATCCGATGATAGGGGGGAAGCTGCCGAAAGCGATCGGCGTCGCCAAGTAACCCACCCGTGCATGGGTGGCGATGACAAGGGGACCGTAAGTGACGGCCGCCATAGTTGCTGGAGTGCTTAGTGCTGCTGAGGCGGTTGCCGACAGTCGCCGAGCGTGGTCTGAATGGGGGGCGCTAGGGAATACGCGTACGAGTACCCTCCTCTGCCTCTCCTGCAAGGATAGGAAAAGGGCACCAGGGCTTCAGGGCTGACATAGGCTTTTCTTTAGCAAAAAGAAGGAAGGCGGGAGATGTCCCATCGGGCCTGCCATCCTCTCTATTATGGGTTTTTTTTTCTTTTTATGCCGATGACCAGGGAGAACGTATGAATACAGTTGGGAAAGAAAAATACGGGAGTTTGATATTTCTCGGGTATTCTCCCTTACAGTTGTATGCCTTTCAGGGCGGTGCCGGACACTCTCCTTTTTTACGGAAAGCTGAAAAGGGTCGAATGGCACAGGACTGTAGGGGCATAAGTTAGCCGAACAGGGTGCGGGCGTGCCAATCGATTTCTCAACAATCACCTATGGAACCAAGGGTTGACCGGGGAAGCGCCACCAAGACGCGGCACGTGGGCTCGAGAGGTCGGGCAACACATGGATCGAGGGGGTTCCATGGGTACGAGTGCGCAGGCGATTATGGGAATCATGTACTAGACGTCTTTCCCCACCAACCGCAAGCGATCGGTGTTTATTTACATCGGATTGAATCCGAACACCTTCGTTCTATGCTAAAGAGAAGCCTGTTTGTATCTAAAGTCCTGGGCAGAGAGCAGGGGGTACTCAGCAGCTATGGGTTCGCACTAGATAGGGCGATGTTGGCTGGGGTCAGAGGGGCTGTGGATTTACACTAGGTGACATAAAAGGGGGCTGAGGGCCCGAACGTGGATGCGAGCGCATTCATTCAAATGGCAGTATGATTTTTGAGAGATATATGGCTTTATTTGAGGGCCGTAGGGGCCGAGGTACAACAGGCGCAAGCCGCGGGACAATTCCAACATGATGGTCGGTCCCCGAGTCAATGCGTGACAAAGTGGGTATCCGCATGTTTTACAGAGGGTCCCTCTCGTGGCATGGGAAATGTTTGCTTCGCCAAACGAGGGGCTATGACTGGATAGCTGGAGAAAGCATTGGGCTGGTGTCTAGGCGAGGGTAGATCATGGCTAGAGTCGAGTGGTCAGACGTGGCCTCGTGACTATGGGGAAGCGTGACGTAATAGTGTGTGTGTAGTTGCGGTCGGTGGGCACGCGAGGGGAAATCCCGGCATGAGGGGGTGTTCACCCTTGTCATAACATCGCACACGTGGTGGGGGTAGACTTGTGTGTCTTGGCGGAACACCATGTGAGGGAAGTACAAGCGACATACCCTCGGCATCCTTAGCTGACGACCAAGTCACCCACACACAATTCTCCTTGCTCGTTGCCTGGAGCCACTTGAAGCTTGGAGATCATTGGAAGCCTTGATTCATGCATGAGTATCTCCCACCCCTTGAGCTTATAAGGGGCTTTTATAGAGAATTTTGAAGGTCAGGGAAGGGTTTAGGCGGGCTAAGGTGAAGGGTTCAACCTGGCTCAGGTAAACCCTTTGAATAGTGCATGGCTAAGTGGGGGAGGGAGGGTTTAGGCGGACCAGCCGATAGGGCTGGTCTGGTCTGCCTAAACCCCTCCCATGGATGGGGTTTAGGCGGACCAGCCCAAGGGGCTGGTCTGGTCTGCCTAAACCCCTCACGGAGGGGTTTTTCGTTTAATGAAAAAACTCTTTTTTTTGGTCGGAATGGGTTTAGGTAGGGGGGTTTAGGCGGGTTGGTGGAGGACTTTTTAATTAATTAAAAGGTATAAATTTTTTTGTTTTACGGAGGAGGTTTAGGCGGACCAGCCCAGGGGGCTGGGCTGGTCTGCCTAAACCCCTCCCCCTAGGGGGTTTAGGCGGACTGGCTTCTAGGGAGAGAGAGGGGGTGGTCCCCACCCTATAAAATCCCATTTTTGTGTGTTTTTCTTCCTAAATTAAACTAAGAAGAAAAGGACAGGTGCTAGGAGGATACGTGGAGCCTTGTGAGCGTGTTGACTGCTGAGGACCAATCCTCCGTGCTGTTGCTTCGTGCTTCCGCGTGTTGTTCCCACGAACTGGTACGAATGAACGATGTGAACCCTTCCCCCCAGATTAGGGAGTCAAATGAATGGAGACTGAGAATCAGATGAACTAGGACTGAGCGGGGCCGTGGGGCCACCAGGCTGGAGAGGGGGCGCGGCCCCCAGGGAGTTCGCCCTCCCTGGGGGCACGCGGCCGCGCCCTGGGGCGAATGGGCCCCAGGCAGGCTGCAACCCCGAGAGATGGCCCCTGGGGGTCTTCTTTCGTCGTCTGAGAATGTCCTTTGAGGGACATTGGGCTCTGGGATATTGGGATGGCCCGTGGGGGCCGTTGTTCTACGATTCGTAGTAGCCGCTCGCAAGGTGTTCGGGTAAATACCCGACACACCTAGGATTGTCGAACGGCTTGGGTAACTGGCTGAGGGGCCTCAACATGGGCCTTGGGCTGAGGATGAGAGCTCGTGGGAGCTAAGGATAGGCACTTTGGGCTCATGGGCCATGCCTCGGGCTGCGTGCCATGTTGCATCGCGGGTTGGCGGGGTAGTCTCGGGTTGGCCCGAGAGCTAAAGATAGGTGGCTCGTCGCCACGTGTTCGAGGGTTGGGGTTGGCCCCGACTTGCTGGGGGGTCATTGTAGAACCTCATTAGCGTACTGGAACCATGAGGCGGCCCGTGGTTTGGTGTAGAAGGGCTGCAATATACGCGCCCACAAGGTGTTCAGAAAAATGCCGAACATACGCGTGTGAGCCGTATATGCATGCGGCGGGCCTCCAAAGCCTGTGGTTGGCCTAATTAGGTCTCCCTTTGACCTTGAAGGGTTGGAAGTAAGTGTCTCGGGGTGGGCCCTCGGCCCTTTCACTGGGTGCCATGTGGCATGGCTCGAAGTCGGAGCGCCCCCGGGTTGGCTCGGGCGGCCATTTGGAGTACGAACAAAGCCCGTAGGTGAGTGGTCGGGATTGGTCCCGGTTGGTTGCCTGTGTAGCCGCATGTCACGGCAAACTGGTTAGGGCCCCTGGTGGGGTCCCGGGAGTTGTAGGGATGGCCGGGTAGCTCATGTCTTAAAAGTGTTTGGGAAAATTCCTGAACCCTTATTTCTTGTTATTTTGCTGGGAAATCGTCTGGGTACAACAACGGCATACATCAAAAATCAAATGAAAATGTGTTCTAAGCATAATATGTCAAGATAAATCTACAATGACATGACCAACCACCTCATTTATTGGGGCCCCATCCTTACGCTTGTGTGTTTTGATGAACAAATCAGCACGATCTAAGTGCAGCCCATGTCTCTCATGCTATTACAAACAAAAATGAGGTGTCAATAGTATCACATACATAATGTAAGGAAAAGATCCCTACAAAATCCCCTAATAAATAAACCACAAACCGTCTCCTCAAAAATGTCTGCAAGGGAGCGTGTCCCAGCACAATGGACCCACTTTTGGGAAACCTTGCATTTTGTGTTCATTGCACTCATTTTCTGCAATCAATTGAATAATAGAGTTAGCTGACCTCAAAGCATACGGACAATGCATTTGAATCAAACCTGCCACTATGTAGTTGACCATAAAGAAACTGCCCCTTTCCATTGTTCCTCATTAATGCGTGGTGCATTTGGGAAGACTTGATGAGTTGCCTTTTCACTCCTTTTGTAATACAGTTTGCACACTCTATACTTCCAATAGCACTATTTATTTGCAAGGTCCTTCAGGACCCACCTCCTTGCCTCTTTTGGTATATCATACTTCCTCTATTCAAAAATTAAAATTACGTAATTGATTACAAATATCCAAATAGGATTAATAAGGATAAAAGAATTAGTTGAAGGAACATAAAAATGTATTATCAACACAGTGTTACCTGTATGTAGTCCCATACATCTTCTTTATGAATGTCAGGCACTTTCCTTCAATTAGAGTTATTGGTTGGCAATTTTTCACCATTCCTTACAAGCGTGCCTAAAAATGTTCTTAACGAACAGCCACCCGACCCAACTGGCTGGCCCAACATATTCCACTTTACACAAATACGTTGTGTGCCGTCCATGGCATGTACATAGCGACAAGCAGTATAAGAACGTCGTCTTTTGGACCTTTGGCTTCCTTCCCCTGCTGTACAAGTTTTTGCAACAACACCTTCTACCTTCGTTTCTTCCTCCTTTTCGCTCGCAAGATTTCCCTGAATGTCTTTTACTTCATTTTTAGACTCAAGCTTTCCCTTCGTGTCTATTTCTTCAATCTTCATCTGAAGCGTTCCCTCAGTGTCTTTTACTTGACCAGGCTCGACCTCCTTGTCATGTAATCTGGATTGATCATTTCTACTACTTATGAAAGAGCAGACCAAGTTCTCAAACAAATCTACATCTGCTGGAACAAACCAACCCTCATGCAACTGTAAAGTTAAAAAAAATGAAGCAGAACAAACATTACTATATAATTGAAGAAGAGTTCAACATTGCAAAAAATGATACATAAGATAACATACAAAGTCTGGATATCCTTCACCAGAAAAGTTCTCTAGGATAGCTTCAATGAATAGGTGAATGAAATATAGCACAAAATGACCACATTGTTCACCATTCCTTTGTTGAGGAACCTATAGACAGATTAAAAGTAATCAAAGTCAAAAATCATATCTACTTGCATATGAGAATATGTAAAATTTCAAGTCTCATGTTCCACTCATTGACATATGCAAGTGTAGGATACTTACCTGTGGTGCATAAAGTGGAATGGTGGCAATGTCATCTATTGTTGCAGGGTTCCCTTCACTCTTGTAAATGTCCATGATGAACCTACATAGAAGCCCAACAATATTGAGTAAATCAAGCAATAATAATGACCATGTAATCAAATTAAATAGCAGTAAAAAATATAACATATGACTATAAAAAGTAAACCATATAGACCATATATCTAAAGTTTTTTTTTTTTTTATCAAAGACTGGCCAAGCTGTAGCAAGGACTGGTCGAGTGCACCCTTCCTTAGAGAGGAAGAATGTTCTCACTCCCCCAGGCTACTCCAGGGCCCTAATTTTATTTATTCAAACTGAAAGAAATACAGAGTCTGAGAGGGCATCCCCCTGAGTTACATAAGGCCATTTATCAAAGGCCCTGAAGAAGGACATTATCAAGGATTCAAAGAAAAATGCACCAATTGATATTAATTTCGGAAGGCAGGCAGGCCTGCCTTGTCTACCCTGAGGGCGCCCCTGGCCAATCTTGGAAGATTCTCTTCCCGGGTGAAGAATGAGTTAGCAGAGGCTTCACATGCGAAGGAGGCTAAAGAGTCAGCCGTTTGGTTGCCTTCCCTGTAGGTATGTTGAACACAGCATCCATTTTCCTGGAGTAGCAATAGAGTTTTGTTCCACCAAGGGGTGATCATCCAACTGGGGATTACTTTCTTCCTAATTGCTTCCACAAGAACAAAACAATCTAAAAATATTGCTTCCAGCTTTATGCCACACTATTTAGCAATGGCTAAACCATCATGTATAGCCCTCAACTCAACAACCAAGCTAAACCCCATGCCATAAGAGAAAGCGAAAGCCACCAGCATCTTTCCTGCAGGATCTCTTTTGCAGCCTCCACCCCCACTTCTACCGGGGTTTCCTTTTGATGCCCCATCAATATGTAGGGTATAACCCTGCACTGCAAATTTACAAAAAATAGTAGTGGGTAGTTTGATAACAACCCGAGGGAACAATTCAAATGTAGCTAGGCAACTGAACTGGCCGGGAGATAGGGGTCTGTGAAAACACAATTTGTCCAAAGTCGCAGAGATTGAAGATATAATTTTCTTTTTGATTACTACTGGGGTTATTGTAGCACCATCAAATCTTGCTGCACATCTGGATTTCCAAATTTCCCATATCATTAATAAGACAGCAGATAGCCCAATAAAGCTAAAAGTAGACTGTGAGTTGGAGGTAGAGATAACATTCCATAGTCGGCCAGTAATTTGATTATTCAGATAAACTCTATTGCTAATCAAAGGAGATACCCACCTCCACATCTCGGAAGCCAGCTCACCAGATAAAAGAAGGTGGTTCAAATCTTCTTGTCGGGGGAAGGAGCAGCAATTACATCTTGAGGCCATATTAATCCCACAATCACTCACTCTACTATCCACTGGAACAGCTCTGTGAAGTACCTTCCAAGTAAATAAGGCGGCACGGGGAGATATGGTAGTGTGCCATAACTTGGCCCAAGCAGGCCTCCTCAGGCCTTTAGACCAGACCATATTATATATAGACTTTACTGAGAAATCCAATTTTAAAGTTCCAGTCCATACACATATATCTGCTTCTCTAGTTAACTGGATATTGGAGAGGTGGAGAGAATCATTATAGAATCCCCTAGCAGAATGTTGAGGATCCAATAGGACTTCTCTTACAGAGGCCAAGGGCAGACTAGCATTTTCCTGGGGTCCTCTAACAGAGACATCATTTAAGATTGGGCCATTCCCAGACCAATTATCCCTTAGAAAATCTATACTTATTCCACAGCCAACAAACCACCTACTATTCTGTAGTAGGATTTCCTTGGCCTGCCTGAAGACAGCCACTGGCATTCCAGTGGGGAATGGCTTAGTGTAGTTAGCAAAATGGGATTTAATAAATCGGCATCTAGCATAAGATGACCAAAGAGATGACCCATGCAAGATGTTCCATAGCATCTTAACTGCCAGGGAAATTTGGACTCCTTGCAAGTCCCTGATTCCCAACCCCCCTCCAGCCTAGGTTTTTGAATAACAGGCCATGCAACCCAGTGCCGACACCTGGTGCCTTGGCCTCCCTGCCAGAAAAAATTGGCACACTGACCTTCTATAAAGTGAATCACCTTCTTTGGTATAAAGCATGATGAGGCTAGGTACACAGGCATACTATGGAGAACTGAATTAATTAGAACAGCCCTGCCAGCAGCAGATAGTAGTTTAGATTGACATCCCTCCAGCTTGGACTGAATTCTGTCAAGAAGGAACTGAAATTCTGAGCACATATTTCTTCCTTTTTTAACAGGGATCCCTAGGTAGTTCAGGCCATCTGACTGATATTTATAGCCAGTAAGAGAGCGAATAGCTTGTCTTAAGGAGTCAGGGGCTTTGGAGGAAAGGATAAAACTACTTTTAGTAGCATTGACTTTCTACCCTGAACACCTCTCATAATTGCTAATGAATTGTTTAAAGGCCTCAAGATTGTTTCTGTTTGCATTTAGAAAAACCAGTGTATCATCAACATACAGCAAATGTGAGACATGTGAACTATGCCTAGGCCCTTTATACCCTTTCAGCTGACCAGAATGGAAGAGGGCTGAGAGACCTCTACTTAAAACATCTGATGCAATAATGAATAGAAAAAGAGCAATGGGGTCCCCTTGCCTTATACCTCTGCTGGATTTAAAGAAACGAGTTGCCCTGCCATTGAAGTTAACCGAGAACCAGCAGTTAAAAAGGAGCATACCTATGTATGAAGTAAATCTGTTGTTGAAACCCATTTTCCTCATGACGGCAAGAATAAAATCCCACTCCATTCTGTCATAAGCCTTCGCCATGACTAGTTTAAAAATCACATTATGACCTCTCACTTTCCTATTAAGATCCATTATGAGCTGACGAGCCAGAGCTACATTGTCCAAAATGAAGCGACCCTTTACAAATGCCCCTTGCTCTGGTGAGATAATATTTGGCAGAAGAGGGGCCAGCCTCTCAGAAATTATCCGGGTGATAATTTTGTATGAAAAATTGCAAGGACTTATAGGCCTAAAGTCATTAAAAGATTTAGGCACTTGCACCTTGGGGACTAAAGTGATAAGTGAGGAGGAGATACCTCGTGGGAGAGGGAAGCCTTTAAAGAATGCACAAACAACCTCAGTAACATCATTCCCCACAATGTCCCAGGTGGAAGTAAAGAATTCCCCGGAGAATCCATCCGGGCCAGGGGAACTGGATCCTCTTAAGGACCAGACTGCTTCACGAACCTAAACAACATCAGGAATGGCATACAAAGCCAGGTTTTGAGCCTCAGTTATTTTCCTAGGGATACAGTCCAACATTGAGGAGTCAACATTATGCTCCTCTGAAGAGAAAAGTTGTTGAAAGAAAGCTTCAGCATGACCCTGAAGAGAAGCCTGATCACTGCACCATACAGCTGGATTTCCAATTCTAAGACGTGTAATCTGATTCCTTCTCCTATTACATTGAGTAATAGCATGGTAAAATGAAGTGTTTCTGTCCCCGCTCTCAATCCAATCTAATCTGGATTTTTGAATCCAAAAAATCTCCTCTCTATAAAGAGCTTGGCGGAGAGTGGCATTTGCTGCAGAGAGGCTTTCTCTATTACCAGGGGAGGGATCTGTATCATATATATTCTGTTTGATCTCAACATCAGCCTCAGCTTGGCACCTGTTTAATGAGATATCCCCAAAAACATCTTTATTCCATTTTCTGAGGGCAACTTTGACAGCCTTCAACTTTATTAGCAACCTATTCAAAGCATTGGGATGGCTAGACTGAGCCTGCTGCCATACACTAGCAATTACTTGTTTGAATGATGTATGAGTGCACCACATTTTCTAAAATATGAATCGCCCAGGGCATTTAGATAAACTATCTGAGGAAATCAGTAATGGGGCATGGTCTGAAGGGCCTCTCGGAAGATGCTTGACAGATATAGAAGGAGCCTCAAACTGCCAAATATTATTAATGAGAATTCGGTCTAGTCTTGCCCTTATATTAGCTGGTCATACTCTATTGTTTGTCCAAGTAATGTAGGACCCTTGAAAACCAGCATCTATCAAGCCAGCAGAGCTAAAGAAAGAGTTAAAGTCCAGCATGGAGGTTATGGCTGGAGGGTCACCACCCACCTTCTCAGATAGCTTGGACACACAATTAAAATCTCCCCCCACCAACCAAGGAACAGAGACCGAGGTAGCAAAGAGAGTAAGGTCACTGAAGAGGGACTGTCTTCTATGAGGGTCACAAGATGCATATACAAATGTAAAGTATGTACATAATGAATTGTCAGTTTTAAGGCCCAAAGTAATAAACTGGGAAGAAGAATCAATCACCTCAAGATTAAAGCTATCATGCCAGAAAACCCAAATTTTGGAGTCTTCTGAATTATTGCCTGCATAACCTCCAAGTTTGAGAAATCTCCCCAATGAGGAGGCTTTATTAAATGAAAGCATTGGTTCTGAAATGGCCACCAAGCAGGCCTTATTAGACTGCACTAAATGCTTTAAGCTTCTTCGGGAACTTGAGTTCCCCACCCCTCGTATATTCCATATCAATATGGGCTGGATCATAGAGGATGCCAAAAAAATTCCTCCATGGATCTAGCCTTAGATCTAGTTATTACCCCACCATCTGGAGGCTTGCTAGGATGCCTGCCTCCCTTTTCTAGCAGTTTAGTTTGCAAATACTTATTGTCAAGGTTTGCTTTATCTGCCACTATCTTACAAGCTGAGAGCAGACCAGACTCCTTCACCTTACCAGGATATCCCATTTCATTAGCCATTACCAAAGCCTCCGAATTCAGCTCAGATTCTACCAAAGGGCCACAGGACTGTTGGCCACCAAAAGGGCCCTTAGGTGAAGAGGAGGTAGTATCCCCCTCTCCCATAGGACATTCACAGTCTTCCGGAGCCTGTTGAGTAGAGGGTCCTTGATCCAGCAATACAACTGGCACTGACTTAGGAGGGGAGAGAGGCTCCTCCACAGCTATAAATAAATCAGCAGAAGTAGAAGTCTCCCCGTTCACCTGCATCAATTCCTGAGTGCGCTCCGCTAAGCTAACATGATCCATATTTACTTGTAGTTCAAGAGACTTCAAGTCCTGATGTGGAATTTCAGTCTTATTTTCCATTACGTCATTTCGTCGAATAGGTAGAGGGGCCACCTGCCGGGGCCGAAAGGCTTGTCAATCCTTAGGAGGATCTTGATTCCTTGCCAATTGGGACCGGGCAATTCGGCCATGTTTCTTCTTGCAACTATCAATAGAATGACCAAGTTTATGGTAGTATGAACAGAGAGCAGGAACTTGATTGTAACTTACTACTTGCCAATAGCCAGTTCCGTCAAGATCAATCCAAATTCTCTCCCTACGCGGTGCTGACAAATCCATCTCAACACAAGCCAATGCCTCTGATGTATCTGTCATAGCTAATGTGCGCTCATGAATACGTAGAACCAATCCAAAATTACCAGCTATGGACCTCAGATAGTCTTCATGGTATAAATTGGCTGGCAGCGCTGGGAAGCTGATCCAGACTGGCACAGTGGGTGGATCTGCTTTGAAGTCAAAATCTGTAGTCCATCGGAAGAATCGGAATAGGAAGACCTTGATATATAGATTTTTTTGAATCAGGAGCTTCATGAAGTCTAGTTCATTCTCGAAACGAAGGAGTAGGTGTCTCGGACCAAGCTTGCTGATTACAAAATTAGCTGAAAGAAATAGCCGCTGCATAAGGTAGCTTTTGATCTCTATAAAAGTAGGACGTCCATATGCACATTTGGCCACTATTGAGAAAGATAAGAAGCACACTGATGCCTGAATCTCTTCCTTGGTGAAGAAAACTACAGGCTCGCCGCGATCCGTAAACGATGGGTCCTTTACCGGGATAGTGATCCTAGGCCTTTGCTTGGAATCCATTAGAGCCTGCGCAAAGGTCCGACGGACCATAACTTGGTTACAAGAAGTAGGTCCTATCGGCGCCGAGGTGGGGAGGGAGTCACCGGCCACGCCGGCCATGGCCGGCAGGAGGATCGCACCGAGGATGAAGCAATGGCAAGGTTTAGGTTATATATAGTACCTCCTAATGTCTTTCTCATGTCGGTTTGGTCCAGCCGATAGGAGAGAGTCGAGGTACAGAATGCATGGCTTTGCCTTCGATGTAAACCCCTGTCCAAGGTTGCATAAGATGACCAGGCTCCAATGACCCCTGCATCAAGTGGTATGATACAACCAAATTCATTATATAGCTATTAAAACCAATTATTAGGGTCAACACTTGAAGAGTACATACCAACAAACAATTGGCACAAATGTGTATGCCTTTGAGAATATACTCTGGCCCTTAATCCATGACAACACTTTCTCACAATTACCGTTTAACCATACATTATACCACATGCAATCAAAACATTCAAAGCGTGCCTTCACATCATTAGGGATTTTAGTAAATATATGCCTACAAAGTTTAAACAAGCTCACAATGTTGTAACACAAACAACATGAAATTTTATGTACAATAACAAGATAAAGAGGTGGCGTCAAACTCTATATATTGTTGAAATCCATTTGAATCCAACATTCGTGCCCTTCGACTCGAAGTGTAAATTGTGGAGATATCTTTCACCATTTTCGCCTCTGTAGACCACGGTCGAGAGGGGAGCTTATGGACGTGGTCTGTTGCAACCATACTACGGGTCCGAGGACCCTGTGCAGGTCTTTCCATAATGGTCTTTGAGAACTCAAGTTTCGAGACAATCTTCTTTTCCCTGTAACATTACATAGAAATGTCAACAAAAATTCAACAAATTTAATTCCAATGAAAGCAAATTAAAAACATTCAAATTAAGAACTTACATGGCCCTGTCCAACGCTTTAGAAGCCGAGTCTAAATCTGAAATTTTTGACAATGTAAATATGTAATATCAACATATATATAATGTATAAAAAATTGGTTGTTACCTAGCTTCCACAACTAACACCATTGCACTGTTATTAGAAATTAATAAAGATAATTGTTGAATAATACATTAAAAACACTTAAAACAAATTTGTTCGAAACACTACAAACAAAAAGAAACTCATGAAGAAGGTCCATATCATTTTCCCACTATTTTTAAGGTGATTTCCAGACATTCTACGTCATTTCTCTCCCACCATACGTTCTCGTCATCAACATTGTCATCCTCAAGGGGAGGCTGTGTGACTTGAATATCTAAAATCACCCCTGCATCAGTGCATTGCCCACCTTGGACATCAAACAAATCTCTCGGCTGTGCTTTCCGAACAACAAACCAACCATTATCTTTAGGATCTTCAACATACCAAAATTGCTCTACTTGGGTTGCTAACACAAAAGGCTCAGTTGTTCTCAACAATTGTGTTGGATTAATCAAAGTGAATCCCCTATCTTCTTTCACCCCCCTCCTAACATCAATCCAGTCGCACTTAAATAGTACAATTTTCATTTCACCATAATAATCCAATTGCACAATTTCATTCAAAAACCCATAGTAAGTCACGTCTCCCTGAATAGGTTTTTTGTCACTGGAGCTTGCAAAGCTTGAGGTTATAGCAGACAGCACAACACCACTATTTCAAGTTCTTCTACGTTGCTCAACTTGTTGAGTGTCGAAGCGAAACCCAGTAATTAAATAGGTATGAAATACATTTGCTACAGAAAGTGGTCCATCTTTCAGCCAGCGGAGTTTTGGAGACAAAAGATTACCCATTTTCACTTGCAATCTTTGTACCTATGCATTAAGTGAAAGCACAAGCATTAGAAATAATACACAGCCACCAACATCTATTACACATGCGTGGTTTTACCTTTTCCTTAAACCAATTGGGAATTTTTTTGTTCAACTAGCTTTCTATTTTCATCTCAGTTGCTCAAGGGTGTTTACTCCGAATTTGTGAAAGATGTTCTCTACATGTCAAGTAACCAGTGTACATTCAAGTGTGTGGAGTTGCTCATAGAAAGTAATAAGAAAATAGAATAATACTTACTCTCTATACGGAGCTAGCGCATCACAATTGAATAAAACATACCAGTGTGCCTGACATATGTCTTCCTTGTGAAGGTTAACATGAATCCCTGCACCTAATGGACAGCCTACATCTAAGAAGATGGCCCATCCATCATCATCATTGTCATTGACATAGGCAACCTCATTCCGTCTGGGCCTATTAAACCACGTCTCCACATCATCAGATAAATATCTAGATGCAAAAGTAAGTGTCTCTTCAGCTAAATATCCCTCAGCAATGCAACCCTCTGGCCGTGCCCTATTGCATACATATGACTTTAGCCGCGCTAAATATCTAGCAAATAACAAATCAAATTATTATCATCAAAAGGAGTGAAAGACTTATAAGAGTTAACAGTATTGTTCATACCTCTCAATGGGATACATCCATCGATAATACACTGGCCCACCAAGTCTAGCTTCTTCTGGTAAATGAATAAGTAAATGTGTCATGATATCAAAGAAACTGGGAAGGAAGATCATCTCAAGACGACATAGTGTGACTACGATCTGTTCTCCAAGGCGATAAAAATCATCTGCTGATGAACTCTTTGAGCACAAATCCATAAAGAAATTACACACTTCAGTTAGTGCAGAACTCACTTCCTTTTGTGTCATTCTTCGAATAGCCACTGGAAGTAGTTGTTGCAAGAGCACATGACAATCATGGCTCTTTAAACCCTAGATCTTTGCATTCTTCTCATCCACATGCCTTGAAATATTAGAGGCATAGCCATCAGGGACTTTCACACTCTTGAGAACATTACAAACGGTCACCTTCTCAGCTTTGCTTAATGTGAAACGTGCTGGTGGGAGCAATGTCTTTGTTGGACCAGCAGAACGTGGGTGAAGTGATGACCTAATGCCCACAAGTTCTAGGTCTTGCCGTGCCTTGAGTGCATCTTTGTTCTTACCATCAAGTCCTAATAGTGTACCAACAATACTATCACAAACATTCTTCTCCACATGCATGACATCGAGATTATGTTGCAGCAATAGAAACTTCCAATAAGGTAAATCAAAAAAAAATAGAACGCTTCTTCCAATTTAAATATTTGTCAATCTCAATGTCATTGTGCTCCGTACATGAATGGCTTCTCTTTCTCTACACCCTTGTCTTCTTCAATGGCTGCCTTTTCCCCTTCAATACTACACTTGAAGCCTTCCCAACGTAAAAGAGAGCCCTTCTATTTGGTGTAACAATTCATCCCCCGATAGTCGCTTAGGACTTTTGCCCCATTCTTGCTTTCCATCAAACATGCGATACATTGATCGAAACTTATGATCTTGTTATAACCATCTACGATGGCTATGATAAAAATGCTTCCCACTTGTTGGAAGCCACGATGAGAAAGTGTGCTTATTACAGATAGGACATGCCAATCGACTGTTGGTACTCCATCCAGACAGACATGCATATGCTGGTAAATCATTGATAGTCCACAATATTGCAGCACGCATCTGGAACATTTGGCCAGTCGAAGCATCAAAAGTATCAACTCCATGCCACAATACATGTAACTCATCTATTAGTGGCTACAAATATACATCTATATCATTACCAGGTGCCTTCGGACCAGAGATGAGTAAAGATAGGAATATGTTTGGGCTTTTCATGCATTGCCAAGGTGACAAATTATATGGCATCAGAAGAACGGGCCGAGTGCTATGACTGATCGACATTGTACTATAAGGATTGAAACCACCACTACCTAGACCTAATCGTACATTTCTGACCTCCAATCCGAAGTCATCTATAGCATCCAATGTCTTCCAACAAGGTGAATCAGTAGGATGACGCAAAATGCCATCTTCACGACGTTCTTCGCCATGCCATCTCATGTTAAGAGCAGATTTTGAACACATATACATCCTTTGCAATCTTGGAATGAGGGGAAAGTGACGGAGGAGCTTTCTTGGTACTTTTTGTTTCATTTCTTCATCATTATTAATTTTTACATCACATTTCCATCTGCTTTCACCACACTTAGGACATTTATGCAAATCTTTATTTTCTTTCCAATACAATATACAGTCATTGGGGCATGAGTCTATATTCTCATACCCATAGCCCAAGTCACTGATAATTTTTTCATCTCATACAATGAATTTGGCAACACTTCACCATCCAGAAGAATCTCTTTCAACAACTTCAACATTAATTCAAAAGAAGAGTCACTCCATCCACCCATGCACTTAATGTTGAACATTCGAATAATAAAAGAAAGCTTGGTGTGTTTTGTACAACCAGGGAATAAATGTGTTTCAGCAACTCTAATTAACTTATAGAACATTCTAGCATTATCATCCACATTCATTGCACCTTCGTTTTCCCCTACACCACTCTTATTTTCAAAGGTTGGACCAAATACATCATGTAGCATGTCATGCATGCCCCTATGACGAACATCATTCTTTAACTGCCAAGCCTTAGTCTCACCATGAAATCTCCAAAACACTTTATCCTTGATAACTCCATTCAAGTATAAGTGTTGTCTTACAGTCTCCTTATCCCATCTGTCAACACATGCAGAACGTATACATGGGCTTTTGATTGTCTGAGTACCCAGTACAATCCCAAATGCAAACTGAATAAACTCATCAACACCGTCATAGTATTCCTTTGCATCCCTTAAAGAAGTAAACATGTAAAAAGGATGCCAGCTAATTATCCATTCCAAAGTAAACATAATATAAGTTTATTCATCTACAATAGATACCTTGAAGCATCCATCCACCCCCAATCCATTGTCCTCTCACTTGTAATTAAAGACAAAAATTATTTAGTAAACATAGATAAACATCAGTGCACATGATCCATATTCAATTCAAGCTCTTTTTCAACCATTGTGTGCATGTATGTATATAAAATATAAATGATGATGAATAGAGTAAAACGCCATATCAGAGTCATGGCCTGTGGCATTGTTACACCAGAACTTTTCCCGGAGGGGAAGATTACTAGTTTCCAGCCGATAGACCAGACTCCATATGAGGATCAGGACTCGACAAAACAAAAGATAAGGGAATTGCTTAGAATAAAAAGTAAAGTTCTTAAAGAGTGTTTTTTTCTCTCTAGCTCACTAAACAACAAATAACAACATCCGCCACTGAAAAATAGAAATGGGATAGTGATGGGGACATTAGCAGCAGCTCAAGTTCCCACTACTCGCCACATCACCCCGGCAACAATCAGCTTCATTTTACGGCTTATTTCTCAAGTAGTATCTTGTATTTTCCACTTTATTCGAGTCTTATTACTGTAATTTTCTTTAATTGAGTCAGTTGAGTAGGTTATTGGGTCAATTAGATAGCATGTTAGGCTTAATGGGCCCAATTGTAAGGGCTAGCCCAGGGGCGCCCCCTTTTGGATAGCTTTGGTCATTTTGTGTTAAGTCAAGGGTATTGTGGTTATGTAAAGAGTTGAGCTCCTATAAATAGGACCCAACTCCCTCATTTGAAGGCAATGAAAACTTGATGAAAATTCAAAAATCTAGTCTTGAGTGTCATTTGGTGAGAAGCCATTAGAGTGGAGTGAGAAGCTCCCCTCTCCCTCTCTCTCTCTCCCCTTCTCTCTCTCTAAAGGGGGCAAACCCCATTCTCTCTCTTCCCCCTCCCAAAATTTGAATTTCACTCTCTCTCCTCTCTCCTCCACCTAGGATCTACCTCATCCACTCATCTCTTGCCACATCACCTTGCCCTTTCACCTCCCTAGATGCATTAATTTCCCCATTAAATCCTCCCCAACCCCAAGAGTCAATCCTCCTCTCCCATGGGAGAATCCCCCTTCCCCAAGCACCCCTTCACTTTCCCAAGAACCTCTTCCACTCCCCAAGGTCCCCCATCCCCACCAACCAAGAGACAATCCAGCCACGTCACCCCCAAGGCCACCCCTCTCCTCTCTCTCCCAAACCCTTGGTAGACCTACGACCCAACTCTCCCCCCCTGTTATCTCCACTACCCCAGCCTCTTCCACCCCCATTCTCCTGGCCACAACCCTCCTCCCCCATCCCCCTAACACCAGGGAAGGCCACAGCTCCATCTCCCACCATTTCCTCCCCCTAATCCTTCCATTCTTCCTCTCTATCTCTCCTGCTACCCAATCTACAGCAGCAGCAGATCCAACCCCTAGAGTGCAGCGACTCCCCCAGCCACTCCGACAGGTTCCAGGTGGTATACCACATACCGGTGGAAACTTCATCCAGACAGCTTCGTAACAAAGGTGTTCCCGCCATCGTCTGACCTCGGAGCTACCCGGAGGAGTAGATCTCGGCGACCTACGCAGCCTGCCTCCGGCGGACATCTAGAAGCGACCAGGTTCATTTGCAGAGGCTGTCACGACCACATCCCTCACCACCTGACCTTCCCCTCTGGAGGAGGTCAACTAGGGCCGCACAGCTTTCATCCAAGCCCAGTCCCGCTCCATTCAGAGCCCCCGTTGGAGAGCACCGTCCTTGGCAATCTGAACCTGATTTGCAGTCTGACCTGCAGGAGTCCTGAACTGGAAGCCGACCACAGGAGGTGTCACGTCCACCACCCACATCTTCTGCTCAGACCCTTGGGAGAAGATCAGAAAGGTACTACCAGCTTTCCAACGAAGCCAGTCTCGCCCCGATCTGAACTCCCAGCTAGGAGTTATCCCTCCGACAAGGGACCCTTATCAAACTGGTGGCCCCAGCTGCGTGACCTCAGGAGAACAGATGGCTACAGCACTCCCCACTTCAGATTGAGGCCATTCCAGCTCGGTGACCCTCCTGGGACAACTCTCTTCAAGTTGAATCCAGCCCTGCATCATTTCGGCACCGGACCTAGAAGATACGCCCCCAATGAGTCGGTCCCAGTTTTCTGATCCTGCACTAGGGTCGACCCTGCCGACGTCTAGAGGCTACCACCGACTTGATCGGACACAATCGAAGGAGATTCTCTAAGGTGGCACACTAGACCCTCCCCTCTTTCCAACAGAAGTGGTCCCGCTTCGATCCGACACTCTAGCTGAGATCACCGCCCCAAACAAGTCGCCTCTGGTCAGCAGACGACAATTCCTGTGTAGTCTTGCGAGAATGACCGTTCACAGCAACACCGACCTTCGACTGGGCTGATTCTTTTTCATGGAGTTCCTTGCGTCGAGCGGCTATCCAGCGGTGCCACCCTCACCCTCACAGGAGATCTGAGTAGAGAGATACGACTCTGACAAGCTACTAGTACCAGACAGGGTGGACTGAGTACAGAACAGCGCAGGCCGAAGTTCCGGTTCGCACCATTGCCTCCGTTTTCCCTCTCCGCCTTGCCGGCTGATCACCCCTCACTGCGTGGAGGTATTTTTTAGTTGTAATTCATATTTCCCCCCACCCCACGATCAACCTCCTGCGAGAGGAGTAGTTTTGTAACAGCAGGTCCCTTCGAAGCATCATCGGCGCAGCGTTCGGGTGGCGATCCCATGCTTCCCCGCTCGCCCTCGTCTCCGACTCGGGATCGGTGTCTTCACGCCGATCAGGTATCAGCTGAACCCTCCCTGGATAATTTTTATTCAACTAGTATCACTTCTAAGCTCAGCCGGTGAGAAAGTGAGTGCCCGGCCAAGTGGCTTCCCGATCACGAGTGGCCACCGCGGATTGAGTAAGGAGAGACCTCATGCCCTCAAGGTGCGATGTCCGCCCGCTGATGTGGGTGTTCTGATCCTAGGGAGGGAAACATATTAGGCTAAGCCATCACCCCAACCCGCAGGGTTTAGACCCTCGAACCCACCCTACCATCACTTAATAACCACGGGAAAGGGTTGTGCTGTGATATCAGTCCGCCAACATCGAGTCCGCCAAATTGTAAGTGTGCTTGCAAGTCTAGGTCCAAGGCTCACCCAGTCAGTCCCTTTGCATCCGTAGGTTGTGTCACATCAATTGGTATCAGAGCAAGTCATTGACTTGTCTCCAAAAGTCAAGTCCTAGGGCACGCTTGCATTAGCGTCTTCATCGGACCGACCCGTGCATTGTCCACCCACCTTTGTCTCCGTTGAGTCTTTGGTCAAATGGCCCCTCCCCCAATCATATTCCATGCATACCTGCCTAATGGAGAGCCCACGGGAATTGATTTCATTGACATGGAGTCCTATAATTGGGTATCCCCCGATATCGTTGCCTCTCTTTCTAGGACCGGACAAATTGTGCACAATGGTGAACAAGTCTTCATTGAATTCCACAAATGGTTTGGAAAACCCAATAACTCAATGGGGCTTGGTGTCAAGTAGGAACATTGGCAGGCCCTTGCATAATCCTAGGTAAACCTTGGTTAGATGAGAGGAATGCTGTCATTGACCCGACATGTCAGTCTTGCCTAGTTCATCCGCCACACCTCCCCGGAGCCTTTAGATTCAACAACCTAGTGTTCTCCCATCCGCCGGAGCCCCATACTTGGCCACCATGCCTTCCTGACCCACCTCCAAGAATAAATGAAGCCATGGGTGAACATGAGGAGATCACGGCCCACAAGCCTGATTCCCCGAGAATGGATGCCAACCCGAAGCCTTCCCTCACCCTTAAGGAAATCCATACTCACGTCAATGAGGAGGAAGGGCATCAACTCATCCTCATTCAAGTTAACCCATGCCTCCCCGAGCCACTCAACCTCACCCAAAATGTGGTGACCGTAGGAGAACCCATCATCAAGTGGCTCAAACAAAATCCCATTCCTCATGTCTTGAACTCACAAACCCCACCCATGAGGCACCATTCCCCAATAGTGCCCATTAACTCCTTTCACACCACATTCCAAACCTACTATGAGTTAGAGACTTTGGATGATCTTATCAAAGGCCTAGAATGGCAACTTGAGCTAACTAGCATGTTGGCTCTGGAAACCGACCGACCTAAGAGCCTTAACCTCATTCACCTATGCGTCGGGTCCATCACCTCAGTCTCCACTGTGGGTTGCTACACCGCTGACCTCCTTTTACTCCTCCCTACACCCGAGGAGCCCGACCTCATCCACAATCTAGAACTTGTTGTCTCGGGTAGGAAGCCGATCCATCCCATTGAGGCCAATGTCCCACCGCCCTTTACACTTAGGGAGGACCTAACACACATTGGGGATCTTATGACTAGGCCGACCCAATTTAAGGATTTAAGTGAGACACACATCCCCAAAGTCCCATGGTTCCTTGATCCTTTTGACACATTCCCTTGGGAACTCCAATGCCAACATGCCCCCCTTCCTTCCCCATTTTCCCTCATCATTATCTACTCCCCATCCATTCCTAAAGACCATTACATTAGGCCCAATCCGGCCCTTACCCATTGCTTCCCCAACACCACATGCCTAGTAGGCTCCGAACTGGTCCCTTGGAACGAGTCACACCCACACTTCACCAAAAACCTGACCTTCCTTGACCCTTTTGATCCCTCATTTTGGGAACCCCTCAACCCACAAACCACACCCCAACCCTTCAAAGAAGTCCACCGCTTTACCCCTCCCCAAGACGGCTACCAAAGGGGCAATCACTTCCCATCCTTGCCTGCACATACCCGAGGGAGATTGATTAGCCAGAAATCCATCATATGGATACAGTTGCATGGGCATGGTAGGTCCGCATTTGGGTCTCCAGGTCCACCTATGGCAAATAATAGGAAGCACATACATGCTAGAGCCACATTTGGATGCCCAGGTCCACCTATGGCAGTTGAGGTTGATAGGAATCACACACATGATAGGTCCGCATTTGGATGCCCCAGCCCCCCAATCTTCAAAACCCTTCATAGAGAGTCTAGGCATGCTAGGTACACATTAAGGTGCCGAGGATCCCCAACATCCAATAGAGTGTCATCATTCACCAAGTCTTATGTCCGACATGTCAAAGGGATGCATGCTTGCAAGCACATCAACAATGGCAAAAGGATTTGTAAAAGGCAAACTGATACCCGCAGAGGAAACCAAAACTTCCAAGAGGGTGACTATCTGATGGTCAGGACAAAGAGGCTCTATCCTAGAGTTTCCTCTAAACTTAAGGCTCGAGGAACTGGACCCTTTAAGGTCCTGGGGCGATTGAGCATAAATGCCAATGAGTTGGCCCTTCTAAAGGAACACGGGGACAACCCTCGTTATAGTGTGGTGGACCTTGTACCATACAAGGGCCCCGCGGTGGCACCTAGTAAGGATATTGAGCCCATACCCCCACTTGAGAGTGACCACACCAATGAGATCCCACTTCTAACTTGGAGAGCCCGGCATGAGCATAAATATTTGACACTGGTTAAACAGAATAACACCACCAGGAGTGGGGCAATCCAGCAATACCTTGTGAGGTGGAAGGGCCGGCCCCGTCGGCGGACACATGGGCGAGCCAGGAAGGACCCTTACTTGACAGGGTCGAGTTCTCCGCACCCTAGGGATATGATGGGGGCATCATCAGCAGCTCAAGTTCCCACTACTCGCCACATCACCCTGGCAGCAATCGGCTTCATTTTACGGCTTATTTCTCAAGTAGTATCTTGTATTTTCCACTTTATTTGAGTCTTATTACTATAATTTTCTTTAATTGAGTCAGTTGAGTAGGTTATTGGGTCAATTTGATAGCATGTTAGGCTTAATGGGCCCAATTATAAGGGCTAGCCTAGGGGCGCCCCCTTTTGGATAGCTTTGGTCATTTTGTGTTAAGTCAAGGGTATTATGGTCATGTAAAGAGTTGAGCTCCTATAAATAGGACCCAACTCCCTCATTTGAAGGCAATGAAAACTTGATGAAAATTCCAAAATCTAGTCTTAAGTGTCATTTGGTGAGAAGCCATTAGAGTGGAGTGAGAAGCTCCCCTCTCTCTCTCTCTCTTTCTCCCCTTCTCTCTCTCTAAAGGGGGCAAACCCCATTCTCTCTCTTCCCCCTCCCAAAATTTGAATTTCACTCTATCTCCTCTCTCCTCCACCTAGGATCCACCTCATCCATTGATCTCTTGCCACATCACCTTGCCCCTTCACCTCCCTAGATGCATTAATTCCCCCATTAAATCCTCCCCAACCCCAAGAGTCAATCCTCCTCTCCCAAGGGAGAATCCCCCTTCCCCAAGCACCTATTCACTTTCCCAAGCACCTCTTCCACTCCCCAAGGTCCCCCATCAACTCCCTATCCCACCAACCAAGAGAGAATCCAGCCACGTCACCCCCAAGGCCACCCCTCTCCTCTCTCTCCCTAACCCTTGATAGACCTGCGACCCAACTCTCCCCCCTGTTAGCTCCACCCCCCAGCCTCTTCCACCCCCATTCTTCTGGCCACAACCCTCCTTCCCCATCCCCCTAACACCAGGGAATGCCATAGCTCCATTTCCCACCATTTCCTCTCCCTAATCCTTCCATTCTTCCTCCCTATCTCTCCTGCTACCCAATCTGCAGCAGCAGCCGATCCAACCCCTGGAGTGCAGCAACTCCCCCAGCCACTCCGATAGGTTCCAGGTGGTATACCACATACCGGTGGAAACTTCATCCAGACAGCTTTGTAACAAAGGTGTTCCCGCCATCGTCTGACCACGGAGCTACCCGGAGGAGTAGATCTCGGCGACCTGCATAGCCTGCCTCCTGCGGACATCTAGAAGCGACCAGGTTCATTTGCAGAGGATGCCACGACCACATCCCTCACCACCTGACCTTTCCCTATGGAGGAGGTCAACTAGGGTCACACAGCTTTCATCCAAGCCCATTCCCGCTCCATTCAGAGCCCCCGTTGGAGAGCACCGTCCTCGGCAATCTGAACCTGATTTGCAGTCCGACCTGCAGGAGTCCTGAACAGGAAGCCGACCACAGGAGGTGTCACGTCCACCACCCACATCTTCTGCTCAGGCCCTTTGGAGAAGATCAGAAAGGTACTCCCAGCTCTCAAACGAAGCCGGTCTCGCCCCGATCTAAACTCTCAGCTAGGAGTTATCCCCCCGACAAGGGACCCCTATCCGACTGGTGGCCCCACTTGCGCGACCTCAGGAGAACAGATGGCTCCAGGGCTCCCCACTTCAGATTGAGGCCATTCCAGCTCGGTGACCCTCCTAGGATGTCTCTCTTTGTCATATCCCGAGCGTTTATTACAGCGGAAGACTAACTCGGGAAGTGCGAACAGCCGGCATGGTAAGTCTCTTGCGAGTAAGAATGATCAGAGCGCAAGACAATCACACACATAAATGTAATTGCACAATATTACTCAAACTCCAACTTTATTTCAAAATAATCAAGTACCACCACTAATTCAATTTCAGTTATGCACTAGACTCAAGAAATAAGAAAATTACATAGACTCAATCTAAACAATTTAGACTTCCTAAGTCTTCACTCTCATCTTGACAATACTTTCATTCGCTCTCGGACCTGCTACTTGTATAACCCGAATCCGAATTCGAATCACTTCCATCTCCTGAAAAGATTGGAAATAGGTAATGAGCACACTTGCCCAATAAGTATCTTCGCATCAACATGAAGGCACTATTAAAGTAATGAACAATTTAGCTCTAAAGAATGAGGTAAAAATCATGCGAATGCGATCAATCATGCGATTAAACCAAAGTAACAAGATGATCAAGTATGTTAGAATGAGAGCAAGTACGAACTAGTAAGAATGTAACAAGAACATGATATTGACCTTTCATGAACAAGAATGTATCGAGAATGTACTAGCAAGCCACATAATCATCACTCCACTATCTTTTGCTTATGAGCAAGTACTTCATGAATTTCTATGGAATATCAAGCAAGAAAGTCATGTACAAGAATGTCATGTCGTGTCGTGAATTTTCACTAATTTATAGAGAAAGTACTCCCAGCGCAATGCGACGTCAGTAGGATCATACCCCATGGTTTATAAAATAGTATGTTTCCGACAATCAGTCGAGGGGACTAGCATAGAGCCCTTGAACACAATCAGTGCTCGATCACATCTTCAAGTATAAATCAAGTTACTTCCACGCATGTTAACAATAAAATATGGCCAAGAATGTAATAAGTTCAATAAGCTCATGATAACAATAATTCAAAGAATGAGTGCTTCAATAAGAATCATGAGAAATCAAGAATGACTTAAGCAAGGTTATGCTTATGGAAATAAATCGGCAGCATAACGATACGTTCTTTATCTTCCATTCATTATATTAGGTTTCTTGATCAATATGATAAGTTCTAGATCATCAAGAGTCTATCTAGAACCTTGGAATATCAACCCTTGGTCAATCCTTAGGTTAAAATACTCAAGTAGTGTGATGGTCGTGTACTGGGCCGTTACATGATGTGACGCTCCAGTATTGGGCCGTTACATTAGTCTGAATCCAGAACCAAGAAATCGGACTCAGTGGAATGTGACGGTCGTATATTGGGCCGTTACTTGTGCTTGACGGTCCAACATAGAGCCGTTACATTACTGATAACCAAAAATATCGATAGTGTAATCTAATCAATGGACTTTAATGGTACAACCAACTCGGCGTCCTAGTGAGAATCCCAGGCTCGCGGAGAATTACGGAGGCCTTGAAACAAGATTTCCTAGTCTATTGGAAGGAATATCCAATAGAGAGGTCCTCATGTCCAAGAATAATATTCCTATAGTGTAAAGTGAACTAATGGACAGCATACCAGAATACGTGCCATATACTTAAAGAAATGACTCTATAGGCAGAAAAGAATGTGTAACCAAGATAAAACTCCGTCAATACAACATTGGAAAAATTATGATTTAGAATATAAAAATATAGAGTTTTAGCCCATGAAATTAGCATAACTTAAAATAACCTAAGATACATTAATCATGCAATTTGATTATGAATCAGTAACTAAACTTAAAGTCATGATAATAGGTCCAAACTTAGCTATCTAAGCTTATTTATAAGTAAACTCTAACTGGTTATTGTAGACACGCCAAAGTTGACGTTACTGTGAGTACATCTCACATTGCCTTGTAATGCCCCAATTTGACCCTCAAATTAGCTCTGTTTGAGTGATTTTTCTCACTTTTCTTGGATTTCTCCCTTTTTCCTCTCTTTTCCTATTTTTCCCTATTTTTCTGGATTTTTCTGGATTTTCTGGACATTTTTCTCTATTTTTATGTATTTTTCAAAAATAACGACTTGATGTGGGGCGTCTTTTAAAAAACGGCTTAACCTTGGGCGTTTCTAAAAAAAATTGACGACTATAGTGGAGGGCGTCCATTCTTTCAAATTTCTATTTTTCTGAATTTTTCTGGAATTTTTTTGAAATTTTTTGAGAATTAACGACTTGTAAGGGGACGTTATTTTGAATTTGAAAAGAATAAAAAAAATCAAAAATTGAATTCACGACCTATGCACGGTCGTCTCTTTCAAATTGAATTTTTTAATATTATTTTTAAAACCCCTTTGAGAGGTGATTTGGTGACATTCCGAGTGTCAGAAAAATACGCAAAAATAGTCTTTGGAATCAGCACAATGTGATGCACCTCCACCTAAAAAATGGGAAAATAATATTGAGAAATGAAAAATGGCCCCCTTTTGAATATTTTGAATTAACGTCCCTTGGTAGGGCGCGTTTTTAAACACGCCTTTGACTCAGACGTGTTTCATCTATTTCCAAATTTAAATCTAGGAAGTGACGCCCTTGTACCGGTCGTGTTTTTAATTAACGCCCTATGGAAGGTCGTCAATTTCAGAATTGACGCCCCTATCCAAGTCGTGTTTCATTTTCTGTGTTCTAATCGAACGTAGCCCTTTCCCCGAGAGTCCTTACTTTGTTAGTCACCTTCCTTGATTGGGAGCTGGAGTCTTGCCTCCGTAGGACTCTTGCCCTTTCTTATCTCCCCTTCAACCTATTAATAGAGTCCTTTGGCTCTGTCAACGGGTTGGATTCTCTTTTCTTCCGATTCTTCTTCTTCTTCTTCTTCCTCTGTTTTCTTCTTTACAGGTTGCTCTGCTGCGGCTGGCTCAGGAGAAACCTCACGCAAAGCATCATCTTTTGAAGCTTCCTCCCCCTTGAACATTAAAGCCAACGCACAGGCTCCTCCTCTTTTTATTTTTTTTATTCCTTCTGTTTACTGCATCGTTCATATACACGCATGATCATCTCCCATCGATTTTCTTTATTCTCAACCGTGTTGAGGCTTCCCACAGTGCACTCTTGCACATGACTTTCATCTATTTTACATCATCATTGCATATCATCATCATATTTTTCACACCCTTTTTGCATAGGGGTTTAAGGGCAACCACCCTTAAGGTGTGTTCTACTCCATGTTTACATGCTCATATCTTTACATGAATTGATGCTACACTCACTATATTTCTAATTCAATTTCTTCATTGGTGTTTGATTATTTTACAAGGGTAATCAAATCAAGAAGAACTCTCTTCATCGGCCGGCCGATCTAGAAGAGAAAGGAGCACTCACAATCCCCGCGTTTTGTCGCTGTTTTGGGTCATTTTCTCGAAAGCTCCTTGTTTGATTTTTTTTTATCATCTTATTTTTAAACTTTCCCTTTGATCCACCTTGGCTGCAGCACGTCCACATTGGCTGGTAACCGCTCCCCAATGGTGAAACCTACAGGTTTGTGACCTGAGGTACTTCCACCGCGCTGGAAGTTGATCATTCTCCTTCGTGCACCTCGTGCACACTCCCTCTTTTATCCAAGCATCGTTGATTTCATTGAACTTCCTGAGATTGCTTCATCTCGAGCTCCTGATTTCAATTCTCATCAAGTGATGTCGATTGCGTGTCTCATCACACCTTGGCATCTACTTTTCAGTTTGCTCTGCTCCCTTGCAAAGCAGACGCCAAGGCGGGGCAGCTGTAGACACGCCAAAGTTGACGTTACTGTGAGTACATCTCACATTACCTTGTAATGCCCTAATTTGACCCTCAAATTAGCTCTGTTTGAGTGATTTTTCTCACTTTTCTTGGATTTCTCCCTTTTTCCTCTCTTTTCCTATTTTTCCCTATTTTTCTAAATTTTTCTGGATTTTCTGGGCATTTTTCTCTATTTTTATGTATTTTTCAGAAATAACGACTTGAGGTGGGGCGTCTTTTAAATAACGGCTTAGCCTTAGGCGTTTCTAAAAAAAATTGACGACTATAGTGGAGGGCGTCCATTCTTTCAAATTTCCATTTTTCTGGATTTTTCTGGGAATTTTTCAGAATTTTTTGGGAATTAACGACTTGCAAGGAGACGTTATTTTGAATTTGAAAAGAATAAAAAAAATAAAAAATTGAATTCACGACCTATGCACGGTCGTCTCTTTCAAATTGAATTTTTTAATATTATTTTTAAAACCCCTTTGAGAGCTGATTTGGTGGCATTCCGGGTGTCAGAAAAATACGTAAAAATAGTCTTTGGAATCAGCACAATGTGATGCACCTCCACCTAAAAAATGGGAAAATAATATTGAGAAATGAAAAATGGCCCCCTTTTGAATATTTTGAATTAACGTCCCTTGGTAGGGCGCGTTTTTAAACACGCCTTTGACTCAGACGTGTTTCATCTATTTCCAAATTTAAATCTAGGAAGTGACGCCCTTGTACCGGTCGTGTTTTTAATTAACGCCCTATGGAAGGTCGTCAATTTCAGAATTGACGCCCCTATCCAAGTCGTGTTTCATTTTCTGTGTTCTAATCGAACGCAGCCCTTTCCCCGAGAGTCCTTGCTTTGTTAGTCACCTTCCTTGATTGGGAGCTGGAGTCTTGCCTCCGTAGGACTCTTGCCCTTTCTTATCTCCCCTTCAACCTATTAATAGAGTCCTTTGGCTCTGTCAATGGGTTGGATTCTCTTTTCTTCCGATTCTTCTTCTTCTTCTTCTTCCTCTGTTTTCTTCTTTACAGGTTGCTCTGCTGTGGCTGGCTCAGGAGGAACCTCACGCAAAGCATCATCTTTTGAAGCTTCCTCCCCCTTGAACATTAAAGCCAACGCACAGGCTCCTCCTCTTTTTATTTTTTTTATTCCTTCTGTACTGCATCGTTCATATACACGCATGATCATCTCCCATCGATTTTCTTTATTCTCAACCGTGTTGAGGCTTCCCACAGTGCACTCTTGCACATGACTTTCATCTATTTTACATCATCATTGCATATCATCATCATATTTTCCACACCCTTTTTGCATAGGGGTTTAAGGGCAACCACCCTTAAGGTGTGTTCTACTCCATGTTTACATGCTCATATCTTTACATGAATTGATGCTACACTCACTATATTTCTAATTCAATTTCTTCATTGGTGTTTGATTGTTTTACAAGGGTAATCAAATCAAGAAGAACTCTCTTCATCGGCCGGCCGATCTAGAAGAGAAAGGAGCACTCACAATCCTCGCGTTTCAAGGTATTTTTCGCGATCCCTCCATGCTTTTCATTATTATATTTTGAGGCCTCGCGTCTCTGGCGATCACAAACTCCATCTTAGCACCTCGTGCTTATTTGTGCCTTACATTACTTATTTATTCATTATTTCTATTCATTCCTAAGTGGATTTTAAAAAGGAATCCACAAATTCACGATCACGGTGGGACCCCTTTCATTTTTCTTTTGATTACCCTTTCCCTTGGGCACCCTCGTGTGCCATCTCCCCTATTTGCACCCTCGGTGCGCCTCCCTTTTGTACTCCACATAGCACCCTCCCCATTAGTGATTGGCCAGTTTGTTGGTTTCTTTTAGAAATTACATTTATTCAAAAATAAAACTTGGTGAGCATGCTATATTCTTGTGGTGTTTGATTGCCTGAGTTTATTGTGACTGTGGGTGTATTGCTGTTTCTGGCCGCTGGAGGCGTTCGGGGACACAGAGAATTAACGCCCTGCAGAGAGGCGCTTTTTTTTGTAATGCCCCCACCCAGGGCATGTTTTTCATGTGTAACGCCTTATGATTAGGCGTCTTTTATCATAGCCCTGCTTGTGTGTGAATTTACGCCCTTCCCCAGGGCGTCTGTTTATTGCATAACGCCTCACACAAAGGCATTTCTTTATTTGGCCGTGCGTACCCCTGAGAGTTGACGCCCTCATCCAGAGGCGTCTCTTTATTTTGTAGCGCCTTACATCAGGGCACTTTTTGTTACCCTGCCTATGCCCCCCCCCCCCCACAGTGATTCACGACCGTCAAACGGTCGTCTCTTTTGTTGATAGCGACCTTCTTCAGGTCGTCTCTTTCCTGTGATTTCACAGAGCCTGCGCTTACTCCTGCTTCATTGATTTATATTGATTATTTGGCTCTATTGGTGATTTGCCTATCTCCTTGCACGCATTGCATTCATTCTTCATTTGCATTGGTTTGGATTCCTTAGGATCCACACACCCCTCTTGGAATCGGGACGACCCTCCATTGAGCATTCCGTCTCTTTGGACCGGAAATCCCTTTTCCAAGACCTCCGTAAGTCCCCGCACCCGTGGATTCCCTCACGGACGCCGGGCAGGTTGTACCCTTTTGAAGTCCCGGGTTTTAGTTGGCCTATACACGGTGAGAGAGGGTTCCTAGTTGGCATTGAAGTGAACTCATATTGTAACTAGGATCCCCCCTTGTGTGTTTCATTCCAAACTTTGCTAAAATTCATTAATTCACCAAGGTTTAAACAAATCAAGATCAAAAGGTAACCATTCCAACTTGTGTGCTTTTTTGCATATTATTTTGAACTTTGATTGCATAATGGCTTACCATAAACAAAACAACATGTTTAATTCAATTCACGAGGATGCACAACCGTGCACATCTTATTCCCCTCAATTTCAACATGTTCATCAAAATTCTCACCATACTTTCAAGGGACAACGTCCTCATTCTTATGGTGTTACCTGGCCCACGGGCAATGTCCATTCTCATGGTCCCCCTACTCAATTTCGAGCCACTACTCCCCCAGGACCGTCTCCCCCCAACGATGAGAAGGTCTCCCAAATCTTGCATGCATTAGATCATCTCACCCCTCAACAGATCCAAGCCCTTAAGGCCGCCGTTGAGGGTGCATCTCCTTCATCTTATCTTCCTTCTAATCCTATTCGGGTGGCCCATCACCCACCTCCCCTGTCTACTCATATTAGGGTAGCTCATTACCCATCTCCTTCATCCACACATACTTCTCCTCGGGTGGTCCGACACCCGCCTTCTTCTATTCCTTCTCCATCACGGCCCCGAGGCCCATTTATTCCTTGTGATCCGGCTCATCCGGTTTCTTCTGCGGGTCATCCCGTTAACTCCCCTCCACGACCTTGTTATGCCACCCCTCCTTCAATGCCCTGCCAACCCTTGGTTGCTCAAGTTACACCCCTCCAACAGTCTCTTATTGACAAAATCACTTTGATGGAGGAACAATTAAAGAGGGTCACGGCTCCTCCTACTCCGGTCAATCCTCTCCATAGCTGCTCTGGACGATATTACAAAGATGGAGAGAGAATGGAAGGATAGGAGAGATGATTATGGTATTGGCAGCTCAAGCAAGCAAGAGCCGGCCGATTTCAATGATCAAGTGGACACCGTCCGCCCTCCACCCGTCCGCACACTTCATTCATATGACCTTCCATCTCCACATGCGCAACATCATTACATTCCTCCATCCACATATACACCTCCACTACGGTGTCCACTTGAATTTGATAATGAAGAACCGGCAGTTGAAGAATTCGAGACAGCATACGATGAAGCTCCGCAGGCACCCCTTCCGAGTTTTCTTCGTTTCCCGCTTCTCCCACTATCATTTGATGAACCTCCTGCTCAGGATGAAGCCACCTTTCCCAATTCACCCCCCATTTTCGAGACTTCTTGGTGTTACGACGACGGGTCGATACTCCAATCACTCGCGCCGACGCATTTTGAGTCTCCTCCCACTCCTAACATCGTTCGCCCTGTTCGGCATTTCCTCCGCACCAAACCGTCACCCATTAAACCTCCACTAATTACACCTCTATCCACTATGCCATCAACCTTCACAACACCAGCCTCCCCCAAGCCTTCCACTATAAAACCTTCACATATTGAGCCTTTAGCCTCCACCGAGCCTACCATTGAACCTTTCCCAATTCAACCTTCCATTATCCCTTTAACCCTAAAACCTACTTTACCTACTCCACCACTTAACCCTTCACCCTTACCTATGGTTAATCCTGAGCAGGATCCACCCTTTTTTGCACTCGAGCCAACCCCGACTGCTTCCGAGCAAAGGGAGAAACTCGACGTGTTTGAACCTTCGCCTCCATTCACCCATTTACCAACACTTTCCATTATACCTCCACCATCCACAAGGCCTTCCGCCTCCACCTCACCTCCCTTTACTACTCGGAAGGGGAGCGCTGCTATAAGTACGTGTGCCGAAGATGAGCAAGAGCCGCGTAAGAAGAATTTGGCCACTGCCGTGCCATTCAAGACGCAAGAGTTCATCTGCCGGATGCCAATCCGGGTTATTGTGCCAGGAACGATTGAAGGGGCCAGGTCACCGCCATTGCTCAGAGAATGCCAAGCGTTGATGCCATCCAAGGGCCGGGCAGGGCACCCTTTGTTCTATCTTCCAAATCTTGATTCCATTCCTCCATACAAGGGGCGAATGCCCATTTTGTTCAACACTTCTTATACACCACAATTCATGGGCATGGCAATGCTTCATGTTCCAACTTTCCAACTCCCTCACATCATTGATCCTTGCCTTCCAAGGGGGTTGTCATTTATTAGTGAAGCTTCTTCCATTGAGCCAATTGGCTATACTCTTTCACTACCGTGGAGGGGCAGTTATCTTGGCGCTAAGGGGCCTTCCACTCTTTTATCTACCTTCCGCTCAATTCCATCCATATTCTTGTCTATCACATTTTCTTCATGGGCCACTCCCAGGGGAAAGAGGAGGACCTCTCCCTCTCACCCTTCATATTCTTCTTGTTTTCCGTCTTCTTTCATGCATTCATTCTATTCACTGCATTCATTGCATCCATCGCATTGCATTCGCATACATTTGCACCTCCTGCTTCCCGGGTTTCCAAACCCGTGTCTTCCCCGCCATCCGGCACCTCCGGATATTCCGTATTTCTCATCTTATTCATCTTCATCCTTGGGATCTGTGGGTCCCTTTACATTACTCGGGCATTGCTCCCCTTTCCATCTTAACCCTCCGGAATCTCCAGATTCTCCATCTGATTCTCTCTATCTTTTCCCCGGGCACGACGCCCCTTTCCATCTTCTCCCTCCTGATTCCATCCCTCCGGAACCTCCGGACTTTCCCCTCGGGCATCGCGCCCCTTTCCATCTTAACCCTCCGGAACCTCCGGATTCTCCATCTGATTCTCTCTATCTTTTCCCCGGGCACGACGCCCCTTTCCATCTTCTCCTTCCTGATTTCATCCCTCCGGAACCTCCGGACTTTCCCCTCGGGCATCGCGCCCCTTTCCATCTTAATCCTCCGGAACCTCCGGATTCTATTTCCCTCTTCTTTGGGCATCGCGTTCCTTCCCTTCTCATTCCTCCGGAACCTCCGGATCTTTCATACCTTTCCTTCGGGCACGACGTCCCTTTCCATTTTCTTCCTCCGGAACCTCCGGACCCTCCATCTTTCTTCCAATTCATCTTTCTGATCTTCCAGAATATCACATCATTCATTTTCTTCTTCCTTACCCATCATCTTTTTCCCTATTTTTTCCCAGGGCATCGCGTCCCTTCTTTCGTCATCCCTCCGGAGCCTCCGGATGATTCCTCCTATCATGATTCTCCTCCTCCGCCTCCAGACCCTCCAGATCCACCTCTTTCCATCTATCAATTTCTTCTTCTGATTCCCCCTAATCCCGGGTCCGACCCAACTTCTTCCACATCCACTGCCTTGGGCACCTGCCCTTTTTCCCACTGCTTTCGAGGCTTTAGTCCTCACTCCTCCTTCTAATTCTCCGCTTCTTCTGTAGACCTTCCATGTGATCAGGGTCTCCGCGCCTTAGTGAGGGAGTTCTAGCCCTCGCCTCTTTTCCTTTTCTCCTTATTCGTCTGAGTCTGGTCTTGGCACCACTACTTCTTGTTAAGCCACTTTCAAACCATTTGCTTCCAATCCTATTGACTGCCAAAGAGGACAAATCTCGTGATGATCGATCTCGCCTCTGACAGCTGCTTCTACAAAGGTTGCAAGGTAACATATTGGCGTAAGTACATATTTTTGTGATATCATTATCTCATTGCTTCACGCATGATTTTCAAAATGAAGTGCTTCTTAACAAGATTAAAAGTGGTGTTTTAGACCTTTATCTTAGGTTTTTGTTTAATTAAACCATTGTTAAAAGAAGAGTCTTTAGGCTTGCTTCTGCAGCACCTTTGGTTAAAAAGAACCCCGCACTGGGAATTTAACGTTCTCTCCCCGCTTGTTAAGAGCAACCCTCAGCTGGGCACCGCACACACTTCACGGCGTCCTTAGTCGGCTCCTTTAGTTAAACACCGTTGCTACTTTGGCCATGCCATGAGTATTCCTGAAAGTCTTTTTCTCTTCTTCACTCGGCCACGTGCAGGGGTAAGAGGTTGACGGATGAGATGACCAACCTAGGTAAATCTCCAATACGAGAGGAGTCTCAAATAGGGGCAGTCTTGACCTAAAAATCATATGAGCTTTCATGATATACATCTCGCCAAAAGGGCTATTATGAAAATCAAGTCAAAATGTTGATAAATTTTGATAAATGCGAATTATGGCATGACAAGAGTGGCAAAGTCCCCGCAGGGAAAACCCTAGTCGTATGCATGTCAAGGGTCTAATAATCAAAGGCACAAAGTCCCGGCGCAACAGACTACCTCTTTGAGGGTTAACACCTTGGAAGGAATTCAAGTCCCGACATCTCCCATCCTGCATAAAGCTTATCTCCAATTCTTCTTCTCTTCTCTCTCCAAGACCGAATGTTTCTCGGGTATGACCTTGGTAGGGGCACCGTTGACCATGGGCAGTTGGTTATAGGACGTTGCTTTCAATGCACGCCTGGCTTTGGGCAATTTTTAGCGAAAGGGGAATGAACGAGGACCCCTAGCTAGTGGTTTAAAACACCCTTTGATGCTGCTTTAGCAATGTCTAACCAAAATTCAAACAAAAAATTGAATATTTCTTGTTCAAAATCCATAAAAATTTGAAATATTTTCCAAAAAATTCATAAAAATTTGAATATCTTTTCCAAAACTCATAAAAATTTACATATTTTAAAAATAAAAAAAATACATTGTACTTTCTGTTGGTGTTTTGCAGGAACAACTTTGCAAGGATCAAGAGCACGGGATAAGTCCTATCTTCACTCATTGCTATCAATCTATTAATTTCTCCCGATATTCTCATGACATGCCACCCTGGGCATTTTTTTGATTATCATCTCCCTATATCATTCTCATTATCATATCTCCTGATTATCATCCTGATTATTCATCTCCATATCTTTCAATCAACTCCTGCTAATTTCTCTTGATCAATTCTGCCACTGGGCATTATATCATTCTGATCATTCAACTCTACATCTTGATTAGCCAAGATTGTCATCCTCATGACGAAATAACAAATAATGATGCTTTGTAATATCATGATTCAACTCATAATGGTTGATTGATGCTTTGATTCATGCTTTGATGACTATGCTTAAATGCCTTATTCATTGCTTGTTATCTTCATTATATCTTGGCTGATGAATCTTTGAGCGCAGGATAAGAAGCTCTTGGTCCCACTGACTGGGCATCATCAACATCCAAGCCCCACGGTGTTTGCACATTATTTCATCTCAGTTCCCCATATGCTCATTGTTATCACCATCTCTCCCTGTATGCATTCTACAATATGTTACATACGCTACTAGAGTATATCAAGGACCTTGTGGCTTTGGTAAATCTGGAATCTGAGTTCCCCTTCATCAAAAACAATGATGATTCTAGAGGAGTCTTAGTCATACGGATAGACCGTTGAGCCGTCCAAGACTGGGGACGATGGTTCCCTTTTGTGAGTTGGTGCGTGGATAAACGGGCTTCGGCTTAGTATCAGCTCGCAGAATGGGTTTCTTGACTCAGTCTTGGCAGTTTAACAATATTATCCTTGATTATCTTATATTTTCGTTTGATTTAATTTTTTCCTTTAAACCCAGCATGCATTCATGTAGGAATTTGAAACAACTGTTGAAAAATCATTCTGATAAGCTACTTTTGAAGGTTAAAATTGATCTCTAATTTTCAAGATATGAGATATTCATTGCTGAATGGAATCCTTAATTCGTTTTGTCGCTGTTTTGGGTCATTTTCTCGAAAGCTCCTTGTTTGATTTTTTTTTATAATCTTATTTTTAAACTTTCCCTTTGATCCACCTTGGCTGTAGCACGTCCACATTGGCTGGTAACAGCTCCCCAATGGTGAAACCTACAGGTTTGTGACCTGAGGTACTTCCACCGCGCTGGAAGTTGATCATTCTCCTTCGTGCACCTCGTGCACACTTCCTCTTTTATCCAAGCATCGTTGATTTCATTGAACTTCCCGAGATTGCTTCATCTCGAGCTCCTGATTTCAATTCTCATCAAGTGATGTCGATTGCGTGTCTCATTACACCTTGGCATCTACTTTTCAGTTTGCTCTGCTCCCTTGCAAAGCAGACGCCAAGGCGGGGCAGCTGTAGACACGCCAAAGTTGACGTTATTGTGAGTACATCTCACATTACTTTGTAATGCCCCAATTTGACCCTCAAATTAGCTCTGTTTGAGTGATTTTTCTCACTTTTCTTGGATTTCTCCATTTTTCCTCTCTTTTCCTATTTTCTCCTATTTTTCTGGATTTTCTGGGTATTTTTCTCTATTTTTATGTATTTTTCAGAAATAACGACTTGATATGGGGCGTCTTTTAAATAACGGCTTAGCCTTGGGCGTTTCTAAAAAAAATTGACGAATATAGTGGAGGGCGTCCATTCTTTCAAATTTCTATTTGTCTGGATTTTTCTGGGAATTTTTTAGAATTTTTTGAGAATTAACAACTTGCAAGGGGACGTTATTTTAAATTTGAAAAGAATAAAAAAAATCAAAAATTGAATTCACGACCTATGCACGGTCATCTCTTTCAAATTGAATTTTTTAATATTATTTTTAAAACCCCTTTGAGAGCTGATTTGGTGGCATTCCGGGTGTCAGAAAAATACGCAAAAATAGTCTTTGGAATCAGCACAATGTGATGCACCTCCACCTAAAAAATGAGAAAATAATATTGAGAAATGAAAAATGGCCCCCTTTTGAATATTTTGAATTAACGTCCCTTGGTAGGGCGCGTTTTTAAACACGCCTTTGATCAGACGTGTTTCATCTATTTCCAAATTTAAATCCAGGAAGTGACGCCCTTGTACTGGTCGTGTTTTTAATTAACGCCCTATGGAAGGTCGTCAATTTCAGAATTGACGCCCCTATCCAAGTCGTGTTTCATTTTCTGTGTTCTAATCGAACGCAGCCCTTTCCCCGAGAGTCCTTGCTTTGTTAGTCACCTTCCTTGATTGGGAGCTGGAGTCTTGCCTCCGTAGGACTCTTGCCCTTTCTTATCTCCCCTTCAACCTATTAATAGAGTCCTTTGGCTCTGTCAACGGGTTGGATTCTCTTTTCTTCCGATTCTTCTTCTTCTTCTTCTTCTTCCTCTGTTTTCTTCTTTACAGGTTGCTCTGCTGCGGCTGGCTCAGGAGGAACCTCACGCAAAGCATCATCTTTTGAAGCTTCCTCCCCCTTGAACATTAAAGCCAACGCACAGGCTCCTCCTCTTTTTATTTTTTTATTCCTTCTGTTTACTGCATCGTTCATATACACGCATGATCATCTCCCATCGATTTTCTTTATTCTCAACCGTGTTGAGGCTTCCCACAGTGCACTCTTGCACATGACTTTCATCTATTTTACATCATCATTGCATATCATCATCATATTTTCCACACCCTTTTTGCATAGGGGTTTAAGGGCAACCACCCTTAAGGTGTGTTCTACTCCATGTTTACATGCTCATATCTTTACATGAATTGATGCTACACTCACTATATTTCTAATTCAATTTCTTCATTGGTGTTTGATTGTTTTGCAAGGGTAATCAAATCAAGAAGAACTCTCTTCATCGGCCGGCCGATCTAGAAGAGAACGGAGCACTCACAATCCCCGCGTTTCAAGGTATTTTTCGCGATCCCTCCATGCTTTTCATTATTATATTTTGAGGCCTCGCGTCTCTGGCGATCACAAACTCCATCTTAGCACCTCGTGCTTATTTGTGCCTTACATTACTTATTTATTCATTATTTCTATTCATTCCTAAGTGGATTTTAAAAAAGAATCCACAGGTAGTTGCAGGAACTACTAGACGAGGGCTTCATCAGACCTAGCACATCCCCTTGGGGTGCGCCAGTTCTATTTGTCAAGAAGAAGGATGGTTCTCTCAGGCTATGCATCGATTACCGGCGACTGAATCAACTCACAATTAAAAATAAGTATCTGTTGCCGCATATTGTTGAGCTCTTCGATCAGCTTTCACGAGTAGAATATTTCTCTAAGATTGACCTCAGATCAGGTTATCATCAGCTTAGAATTAAAGAAGAGGACATTTATAAATCGACTTTTCGAAGTCGTTATGGCCACTATGAATTCGTAGTGATGCCGTTTGGGTTAACTAATGCCCCAGCAGCATTCATGCAACTTATGAACAACGTCTTCCAGCCATATCTGGACCAGTTCATCGTCGTCTTCATTGATGACATCTTAATATATTCCAAGACGAAAGAGGAACATGAACAACATTTGAAAATAGCTTTACAAACACTTAGAGAGCACAAGCTTTATGCCAAACTCAATAAGTGTGAATTTTGGCTTGAGGAGGTCTCATTCCTAGGCCACATTATTTCAAAAGAAGGTATTGCTGTGGATCCTTCTAAGGTAGAAGCTGTCAAGAATTGGAGTCGGCCAACGACTGTATCTGAAGTAAGAAGCTTTATGGGTCTAGTTGGTTATTATAGAAGATTCATTAAGGACTTCTCAAAAATTGCAGTTCCTTTAACTAGACTTACAAGAAAAGAAAATCCTTTTGTCTGGTCAGAGGAATGTGAGAAGAGTTTCCAAACTCTTAAGAATCATGTTACGACAGCCCCTATTTTATCACTACCAATGGAGGGTGGTGGATTCAAAGTGTATATGGATGCGTCTGGCATTGGCTTAGGATGCGTTCTCATGCAGAATGGAAAAGTAATATGTTATTCTTCAAGACAATTGGAACGTCACGAGGAAAACTATCCTGTACATGATCTGGAATTAACAGCGGTTATTTTTGCCTTGAAAATTTGGCGTCATTATCTTTATGGAGGAAAGTTCACGGTCTACTCGGACCACAAAAGTCTGAAATATTTATTCTCTCAAAAGGAGCTTAACATGAGGCAGAGGAGGTGGTTAGAATATCTCAAAGACTTTGATTTTGCTATTCAATATCATCATGGCAAGGCTAATGCTGTAGCTGATGCACTTAGTAGAAAACCAATAGGTATGCTATCAAGTCTTATGATAAGTGTAACTAACCTTGTTCCTCAATTTACTCAGTTGAACTTAGATATTGACATAAAGGAAGAAGATTGTTTCATAGCTAATATCCGAGCTCAACCTACATTGATAGAAGATCTGGTCAAGCTGCAAAATGATGATACTATATTACTAGAAATTAAAGCCACTATGGAACAAAGGCCGGATTTTTCTATTTCCAATGACGGAAGATTGTTATTTAAGGGCCGAATATGTGACCAGATCATGAGGCTACGAAGAAACTAATCATAGATGAAGTGCATAATTCCAAATACACAATTCATCCAGGAGGAACAAAGATGTATTAAGATCTCAAAAGAAATTTCTGGTGGCCCAATATGAAGAGAGAAATAGCTGATTTCGTATCTCGCTGTCTCACCTGCCAACAAGTAAAGGCAAAGCATTTTAGACTCGCAGGTAAATTACACCCCTTGAGTATTCCCGAATGGAAATGGGAGAGTATAGGGATGGACTTTATTATGGGTTTACCCAAGACCAGAGGTGGACACGATGAAATATGGGTAATCATAGACCGATTGACTAAATACGCACACTTCATACCAATAAAGAGTCGATGGTCTGTGGATATCCTTGCAGCATTGTACATAAAGGAGATTGTCAAACTATATGGTGTCCCAGTCACTATTATATCTGATAAGGATCCTCAATTCACATCACAATTCTGGAAGGGTTTACAACATTCACTAGGGACTAGATTGCATTTCAGCACAGCTTTTCATCCACAAACAGATGGTCAAACAGAAAGAATGAATCAGGTAGTAGAAGATATGCTCAATGCTTGTGCTATCGACTTTGGAGGTAGTTGGCATGATCACTTGCCTCTAGTAGAGTTTGCATATAACAATAGCTATCAGGCTAGCATACAAATGACACATTTTGAAGCTTTATATGGAAAAAGTTATCGATCACCAATATGCTGAAATGAAATAGGGGAAAAGTAATTTCTAGGCCCCGATCTTATCAGGGATTCTACAGAAAAGATCAAGCTCATTCAAGAAAGAATGAAAATGGCACAAGATAGGCAAAAGTCTTATGCTGACAATCGAAGACGTGACTTGGAGTTTCAGGTAGGAGATCATGTATATTTAAAGGTTTCTCCAGGTCGTGGTATTCGAAGATTTGGCATTAAAGGAAAGCTAACTCCAAGATTCATTGGCCCATTTGAAATTCTTGAACGGATTGGTGAAGTGACTTACAAACTGGCTTTACCTCCACAATTAGCAGGAGTTCATGACGTATTTCACGCCTCTATGCTGAAGAAGTATGTATATGATCATGACCATATTATCACTTATGACAATCTGGAGATTCAGAAGGATATGACGTTCAAGCAAACGCCAATAGAGATTCTGGAACGAGAAGTGCGTCAACTATGAAATAAAGTTATTCCTATGGTCAAGATTCAATGGAAGAAAACATGGCCATATGAAGTAACTTGGGAAACCGAAGCAGCCATGCGGAAAAGATTTCCAGAATTATTTAACTGTAAGTACACTCTCCGAAATCCATACATTGAATTTGGGGACCAAATTCTTCTAAGTGGGGGAGGGTGTAGTGCCCCAGAATGTATATATATAAATTTTAAATTTTTAAATAATTTTCTAGAAATTATAAAGGCTTAAACAAATTAATGAAGGGGTTATTAGATTAATAAGTCATTATAAGGCTCAATTAGGTTAATTAGTTAACCTAGACTATCTAATTATTATCCAACAGGTTAATGGACCAAACCTATTAAGTTTGGCCCATATTCTAGAAGGGTAATTAGCTTATTCACGTATTTTAAGGATAAATACTATTTATATAATAATTATGTGGATAAACGAATAAAAGAGTTTGATTAAATTAAAACTCTATATACGTTGAATGTAACGGTCTATCGAGCGACCGCCACAGCCATGTAACGCACCTAGACACGACCGTTACATCCTGTAGATTCCGTAAGGTGAGGAAATTGCAAAGAGATTGGAACTTTGAAATCCTATCTATAAGAGATCGACTTAGGGAAGCTTATAACATTGCTAAGGACTCTTAGGGATTAGGTTTTGGCAGATTAAGGACTCTAGAATCGATCTAATCTCCAAACCCTAGCCAAAACCCTATAAATAAGACCTAGTTCTGAACTGAGCGACCCTTACTTTTGGCTCGTGAAGAATTAAGGTAAGGAGTCATAAATTCGGGTAAGTTCTTTAGAAGCTTTTGTTTAGTATACTTTAGACTAATGGTTCTCCAAATTTCGTGCTAGGAGATCAAGCAACCAAGGAGATAGAAGCTTCCAAAGTTGCTGATTCAACCTTAGCAACCCAAGAATCTGAACGGAAGTCCCTTGAAGATCAGGACATTAGGACGTCTAAACGAGGTAATTAGAATTCAATCCTTTAGAACTTTTTGTTCCCAATAGTTTCATCTTCTTACCTTCAAAATTTCACATCCTTAGGTCAAGAGGCTGAGGAAATAGAGCAGATTGAAGTTGCTGATTTATCACAAGAAGTACAAGGGTCTAAGGGTAGCACCTAGCATTAAATTCGAAGTTTGAAGGTCTTAAAAGAGGTAGGTTATCTCATGATTGGCAAAAAAACAACTTGTTAGGAATAAAAGTCCTCTGATTGTGCTTGATTTCAAACATTATAGACTAAGAATTTTATGATTTCATAGTTTTATACATTCATGCATCTCTTAGCCCAAAATGGAAATAAAAAGGTATTATCTTGTCTATTCACTAAACCCTTGCATATAGTTGACCTATGCATCGTTATCATGACTAGGACAGTAATAATATGTTGATTTCAAGGCATGTTATGTTTTCATAAACCTTCACTTTAGTTTACTGCCAGCAGGTTCTCTGACGCACTAACGTGAGACCGTCACATGCATGTAACGGCCTTACAATAGACCGTCACATTCTGTTGTGTTTTTATTGGCTCTATTATCTCTGACGCACCCTAGCAGGAGCGTTACACCACTGTAACGGCCCCTCGATAAACCGTCACAATACTGTAATGCGCCCACCCTAGACTGTCAGGAACTGTGTTCTATCAGCCCGAGGCAGAATGATAACTGTGGTTGGGCATAAATCCCCACACACAATATCACTCACGAGCAAGAATAACGATGAAAATGAAAATAAGGAGAATAATGACTAAATAGGGGGAGAAAAGCATGCACGAGGTGCAAAAAATGGAGATGTGATCGCTAGAGGGGTTACCTCAATAATAATAAAAAGGGATCGCGAATACCTGGTGAAGATTGGAACGCGGGATGATGTGAATTCCTTCCTCCTTCTTCAATCGGCCGGCCGATGAGAAGGGTTTTGCTTCTTGATTACCTTGCAAAAAGATAATAGAAAACAAAGCAAAGAAAGGATCAGCCAACGCGTAGTAGTATCAGCCTAAAAGAACCATATGATGGCGAAAAGAAAAACACATGCGCACCTCTTTGGTTTTGGTTTTTTTTTAAAAAAACCCCTAGAGAGACTAGGAGAGGAGAAGATGTATGAAAAGTATGATGCAAACAAAAGACAGATGCGTATGATGCTAAAGCGGTGAAAGACAAACAAAGAACACCAAGCCCTGTTGTCCCTTGATGACAGTAGAGGGCAATCGAGATAGGAAGAAGAGGAAGCAGAGCAGCAGGAAGCAGAAAGCTCTTAAGCCCTAGTGTTCGTAACCTTTTCAAAGGATCGATCATGAGTCCCTTAAATAAGGTCCAGATCGAAGGATAAACATGGATAGGAGATAACCATGGCAATGGTTTTCAAAAGTAAGAGCCCAATCGAGCAAGAACACCAAACAAGGCAGGACTCTGCGAGGGAAAGATGGAAGAAGGCAGGGCTCTGGAGGTGAAACACGCCCTTCCTCAGGGCGTCAATTCAAGAATTGACGACCTACCTATACGGCGTTTCATAAAACACGACCCAAGCCAGGGCGTTTCTTCCTGGATATAATTTTGGCAATAAAATATTTAAAAAAAATTAAAAGACGCCTAGGAAAGAAGCGTTTCTTAAAAACACGCCCTGAGGAAGGGCATTATTCATAAAAAGTATTTTTTTCATTTTATTTTGGGAAAAAGATAATACCAGGAATTGACGCCCTTACCTGCGGTCGTCCTTTCTTTGAAAACGCCCTGAGTAAGGTCGTGTTTTAAAACGCGCCCCACTCCAGGTCGTGAATCACAAAAATGCAACGGAAAACCCACAAAATTAGAAAAACTTAATATTATGGAAATATTGAAGTTCACTTTGGGGCGTCAACATAGAGACATGAGATTTAATCAACGAAGCGTCAATTCTGGCGTGTCTATAGCTGCCCCGCCTTGGTGTCTGCTTTGCAAGGGAGTGAGACGGAAATAGAGCGAAGTGCCACAAGCGGGAATGAAGTGGAACGAACTGATAAGTAGATGCCAAGGTGTGATGTGACACGCCTCAGACACTAAGCATTAGAAATCTTTCCAAGATTCTGAATGAAACAACTCTGAATAAGTCCAAGGAAGCATCGATTTGTCGGATAAAGGAGATTAAAACTAGGAAAGTAAAAATGGGCGCGCGGGCACGACAGGGAAAGACCATTGGAGAGCGGTTACCAGCCAATGTGAACGTGCTACAACCAAGGTAATTTTTGCAGAAAAATAAAGAGAATTGGGATGGAGTTCCAACAAAAGGACATTTGCCAAGGAATTAGCCTGAGCAGCCTCAGGGAGAATGAAGTACTTGATTTGGAATAGAATATCTCATGTCAATTCAATCAAGAGCGAGTGACCTTCATTATTGACATAATATGAAGATTTTCATCATGAAGCTCAAAGTCCTACATGATGTATGCTGGGCTAAAAGAAAAATTAAAACAAACTAAAAATAGAAAATAATCAAGGATAATATTGCTAAGCCATTCAGATTTGGTCAAGAATCCAAATCTCTGAGCTAACACTAAGCCGAAGCTCGTTTGTCCACGTATTAACTCAGAAAGAGGAACCATCGTCCCAAACCTTTAATGACTCGACGGCCTATCCGTGTGATCAAGACTTTCTTGGAATCATCATCGTTTTTGATGAAGGGGAACTCAAATTCCAGGTTCATCGGAACCACAAGGTCCTTGACATACTATAATAACGTAGATATCATATAGCAACAATGCTTACAGAAAACGAATACAAGAACAGCATGATGTTACTCCCACAAATGATCCAAACGTCTTGAAACCTGCAAAACTTATGCATTTGAAACCCATTAGTCCTCTCATGATTAGAAATAATCTTGAATCTCCAAAAATGATCATAAGTGCTTAATTAAAACAATTTCAATAAAATAATAGCACTTAAGTTCATCAACTCACACATCGAAAACCAAACTCACAAGCTCACAAGAACACGCCTACATGTAACGGCGTCAAAATCATGAAAAGCGCCCGACATCAGGGCGTCAACTTGACAAACCCGCCCTTCACAAAGGCGTTAAGAGCAACGAAAGTTCGAGAAGAAAACGACCCATGAAAGGGCGTTAAATAAAACACGACCCCTGACAGGTCGTCAATTTAAGAAATTGACGCCCCTAGAGAAGGCGTTAATTAAGCACAAGCTTCCGTTTCCAAATCGAAAGCAAAACACAGTCCTGATGCCAATTAACCTCTGCAACTCCGAACAAGCTTAGGGCCTTCAATTCTCTATAAAAGGCAGGCTTTCCTTAGATTTAATCACGGCAATCATCTGAATTCTCTGCTCTTCTGCTACTTCTTCTGTGCAGTTCTGCAGCAACCGTCCGAGCTCCTTCCTGCAAACCGAAGATGGAGAGGGCGCTCCAGATTGACTGAGATTAATGGGCACATAAGCAGCCGGATTACATTAAACCAGGTAAGTTAGACTGCTTCTGTTCCTTCTTTTCACATCTTTATAGCATTACTGTTCTTTCTTCTTATCCTTCTGCTCTGTTTTCGTTTCTTCTTGCTTTTGCTTCCCACAGGACTATCCAAATATCCCCGGAGCTAGGAGGTTCACAAAGATAAAGTGGCTGCCCCTCCTTCTCTCCAAATTCTCTTCTGACATGAGGGTCTTTGTGTCTAGATGGCATCTTCTAGGCTTAATAACCCATGCAAAACACTATGATCAAATCCACTTAGATTGGGCTGCCATAGGAGCATTGATTGAACTTTGGCACCCTTCCACTCATACCTTTCTCTTCTCCACTTTTGAAGCCACCATCCTATTGGAGGAATTAGAATTGATATTGGGCTTGAAGAGAATGAAGCAAGGTGACGAAGAAAACATGGCCATCATGCCAAAACCAATCTCCTCATATGAATTACTCACCTCATTGATACCTAGCCCAAACTTAGTGAACCAAATCAAGGTCACTAAAGGGATTAATCTCTTAAAGCTCGCTTCATGGGTGTACAAGAGAGCGGATCAAGCCAAAGAGGAAGAGGAGATAGAAAGAGTGACAAAAGCCTTCGTGGTATGCTTAGCAGGAGCACTCCTATTCCCATCCACAGAGGACTTCCTTGAAGAAACCCAACTAAGCACGATGGTGAGCTTATGGGAAGAGGAAAGAGTTGGACCAGCGATCCTAGCCTACCTCTATAGTGGGCTTACCTCGGCGGCGATGGGAAGACCCATACATGGATGCATGGTAGCCCTCTCTAGCTGGGTAGATCTCCATTTCAAATTCGATCCATGCGGCGAAGCTCGACAACCCTCAAGAATTTTCTCAAAGAGCCCACTCTCTTATATCACCGGCTCGTTAGGAATAAGCAATAGGGTGATGAACCGCATCCCTCAAATCAAGAATAGAGTGGAATGGAGAGAGCACCTTAAGGTAATGTCAAAAAACCTCTTCACTTGCGCCCCGGGTATACTCAAAATGCAGGAACTTCGTGCACGATTCTCCACCGGGACGGACCTTCGTCTTATTGGCGCTTCAGACTTCGTCTTGTACAACTCACACCGGTGCCTTCCTCAGCTCGGGCTCCCAAGGCAACAACTAGAAGACGCCTCTCACCTCCCTCCAATCAAATCAAGGGACCTAGGCAGCAATGAAGATGGAGAAGAGGCTACCACAATCCAAGCTCTGTGGAAGATCAACAAACTTCAACAACCTGTAGAAAGCTTGGAGGAAGACAAAGAACAGTGGAAATCATATGTAACAGCTTTGAGAAAACTAAGGCTCAAAGTGGCTCATTAGTCAATGTAATTCTTTTTTCAAAGCAATAAAAATGATTGTTTTCTGATTGAGCCAATTTCAATGTGATTATGATCAAATATCTTCCAAAACCCGTGATTCTGTTGCAAATAACGCCTCAAGAAAGGGCGCAAATTCCAAAATGGACGCCTTAGCTCAGGGCGTCTCCAATGGCTCATCTTTCAAATTTGACGCCTGCACCTGTGGGCGTTAATTAAATCACGACTTAAAATAGGGCGTTAGTTGATTCAAACCTGAAGGAATATAATCGTTGAGACTTCAAAAATAACGCCCTTTCCTTAGTCACGTTTTATCCAAGAGACGCCTTTTCTTCAGGCATTAATCAAAATCAGCAATAATTACTTCCATCCCATCAATCAACGCCCATTCAATGCGTCTGACGACGGTTATAATTCCCCATGCAAAACAAAATCACGCCTTAAGCATCGTCGTCTATTTTTAAAACACACCCAGAGTCGTAGTCGTTGCTCCCATGAAAAACGCCCTTCCTAAGGGCGCGTCTTCTTTTCGAATCTCAAAAGGCTCTTAGCCCCTTTCTTCTTCCTCCCACCGTCTCATTATCCCCCTTTCTGCTGCAAACCCTAACCGAAGAGCCCAAGACCCATTTCTTATTCTCTCAATTTCCCTCATTCTCTCTCTCTATTCCCTAGCCCTAATGGCCGGAGGAGGCCCTCACAAATGGCAGCGCGTGGCCGCCCTGGAGGTGGTCGATTTGGAGGGCGAGCATGCCCAAGCCGAGGAAGAAGCCCCTCTCACGGTGGCCGAAGAAGACCCAATGGTGGTGGCCGGCGGCGAAGCCGAGGGAGAAGAAGATGCGGATGGTGAGAACGACGCTGGCGAAGCAGGAGTAGAAGAACAAGAGGAAGAAAGAGAAGTGGGTGAGGAACACGGTGGAGAGGAGGAAGAAAGGGGCGACGACGAGCCACCGTCCACGGCGGTGGTCGCTCCCCGTGGCCAACTCCGGCGGCCCAGGCAGCCCAGACCCCGGCCACAAATTCAGAGACACAAGAAGGTAAGCCCTAAGATCTATTTCCCATTTTTTTTATTTTTTTTATTTTTATTTTCAGCAGTTTCCATAGTTTCCATAGCCCTCGGGTATGAGCTCTGCAACTCAGAGTGAAGACGCCCTTTAGGAAGGGCGTGATTTAAACAAGAAACGCCCCACGTCAGGGCGTGAAATCTTTTATTCCCCGAAAAATAAATAACCCCCATGAAAAATGCCCTGCAGCATGTCGTGTATTTAAAAATTACCATTTTTTGTTTCATGCTATTTATTTTTCATCAATTCCATGCCCTGACATATATATTTAAAAAAATTTCCTTGAATCATTCCGCATGCTGTTATTTTTATTTTGTTTTCTGAAAAACCCTGTAAAACCACGCCCCTTAGCAGGGCGTTAATTGAACAGGAGACGACCAAACCAGAGGTCATCTCTTCATTATTTCAGATTTAATTAGGAAAACCCAGTGAAAACAACGCCCCCCACAGGGGCGTGATTTAATTAGAAAACGACCCCAGGGCGGGCGTTAAATGGAAAACCATAGGAATTAGAAATTAAGCACAGAACCACGCCCCACTCAGAGGCGTTTCTTAAAGAAGAAACGACCTGGGGTAGGTCGTGAATTCAAACCCAACTAAGAACCACGCCCTCCATAAGGGCGTGAATTGAAAAAGCCACGACCTGGGGATGGTCGTTAATTAAACTCAACCTCAACAATTTCAAACCAAGGCAATTAACGAACTTCATCATGAATAAACAACGCAATTAAACCAAAACTGTTCTTTATGCATGCAGGGGTACGTTGATGAGGACCAGGATCTCCTGGGTCATGGTCCGGGCAGCATACCACGGTCTCCCCGAGTTTCAGAGGGCTAGGGTAGACGCTATGGGGTTTGGGGCCTTCCTATCCATCGAGCCATTTAGACCCGACCTAGCGCTCATCCAGGTCCTACGGGAGAGATGGGATAGGATTAGCCGTGCTTTTCTGATGCCCTGGGGGCATATGGTTCCTACTTTGGAGGATGTAGCCAGGATCACCGGGTTGAGGGTAGATGGTGAGGCCGTGAGCGGGTTCACCTATCCTGACTACACGGAGATGGCCCAGAGACTGCTAGGGCTGGATATGGTCTACGAGGTGCCTAGTGAGTGCAGGACCATCTTCCGCATAGATTTGACTACGGTGATGGGTTTGGGAGACGCCAGGCACAGGTCAGGGGAGACCTTGGACGAGTTCGCTCAGAGGTTGACCGACGGGGCGGGAGCGGTATACTGCCAGGACCCGACCGACAGGGAGAGAGCTGACCGAGACCTGAGGAGGTTCCTGCTGCTGCTGCTCGGTAGATTATTGCTGGGGACGAAGGCCGACGTGATCAACTGTCGGTTCCTGGGCATCCTCGAGGACCTGGAGAGAGTCGGCAGCTATGCCTGGGGAGCGGCGCTGTTGGCGCACCTGCTAGCGGACCTGTCCACGGGTACAGGTCGTGAGACGACCGTCAGTGGCTTCTCACCTTTTCTTTAGGTATGCATTTTTTCATCTTTTATTTCTTTTTCTTTTATGCAAGTGAATGCCTTACTAATGCAATGCATGGATAGAGGTGTGGAGCCACCTATACATGCCGATGGGGCGCGTTGACCCACATCCTGGAGGTGAGGGAGCTTTCCCTCTAGCACGACGCTGGTTACCAGTGGTCTTTGGAGCCCCGCTCGGCTATGAGTTGTGGGTTCTACGGAGAGAGTTCCGCGACTTCCCGCCCTCGCTGGTACGTATGAATGAATGTTATGCATTTCTTTTTGTGTTTATTATGATGAAAAAAAATGATGATATGATATGCATGTCCATAAATGCAGGTGCAGTGGAGGCCATACGAGGGGATGACAGACGAGGGCCAGCCTTGGGTCGTATCGGGGCGATCTCGCTTTGGGCGTGAGCTGTGGATTCATTGCCTGAGCGAGATCGAGCCGCTATGGCTTCAGTTGGTGATGAGGACCCTGGGCCTACACCAGCAGTGGATTGAGGTTGGTGAGCCATGAGGCATCGGGAAGAAGACCTGCGGTCGCACTAAAGCGATCGACTGGAGAGTTTGGTTCGCAGAGCAGTACGGTGACTGGCAGCGAGGCGGGACCCGAGTCACCTCCTAGGCGACCGACAGCTCCGAGTACCTCCGGCGCTATTGGGAGGTTCACGCCGGCAGACCTCCGATGAAGGTCCTGGGGGTATGTATGAATGCACTTATTTCTTAATTAAATGTAAATGCTTATGTGACTATCATGCGACTAACATGTGATGGATGCAGGATGTGCGGGACATAGCAGCGATAGATGCCTAGGCCCACCTACACAGCCTGGAGGACCAGCTGGCCGCTACACGGGCCGACTTGGAGACCCTGGTGAGTGCTTAAATTATTTCTATATGCAAATGAAATTTTTTTTGTTGAATTATTGATGATTAGCCATTGACGATCTCAATGAATGCAGCGTGCCCAGCAGGGAGCAGTAAGGAGAGACCCAGGGGAGGCCTCCAGCTCGAGAGGACCCAGTGCAGAGGTGACTGCACTGGCGGAGCAGCTAGCGGGAGCGGTGGCACGAGCCGAGGCAGCAGAGCGCGACCTCGCTTCACGGGTAAATTCCAAAACGCAAGTCCATTCAAATATTGATTATATATAATTGTGCACTGATGAAATTTCATTTTACAGACTGAGGAGCTCCGAGCCGCTCTTACTTGCGTTGATGAGGGCTTCCGCGCAACGAGCACACAGGTGAGTGGTTCAATCATGTATTGCTTGAATTACTAGATTTCTGAATCATTGAATTAATTGCGGAACTGATGTTTTGCTTACCTGTTTGCAGGTGACTCAGCTTCAGGCGGTACGTACCGAGTTGGTGATCCGTGATCAATGGATCTCCGAGCTGGAGAGGTCCCTGAGGCGACGAGAGGAGCTTCCTCAGGACGTAGCCGAGCTGCGGGTTGCTCTTGAGCTGGAGCGACGAGAGCGTGCTCGGGAGCGGGAGGAGTTCCAGGCGGAGCGTGCCCGGTACCAGGAGCAGTTGGCAGATTCGAGAACCCAGTTGACCCTTTCTTAGGAGCGGCTGTGAGTGTCCGAGGAGCGTCTCCAGCGAGGACGTGAGCGAGCACGAGCTGCGGGGTACTCCTTCACCAGCTCCACTTTTGTGGCGGGCTCTTCCCCCCGGGAGAGGAGCGAGGCAGGGGGACATGTTCGGGTTCCAGCCTCTTCACGGGGGCCCATGCCTCCTCCACCAGCGCCAGCTCGGTACGGCGAGGAGGAGGTTGAGAGTAGGAGAGAGGAGGGTGGAGACGAGAGCTGAGAGAGACTTACTTGTACTCCTCCACCCTCACACCTGTACATGACATTCATTATGTATATATATATGAGATTTGAGATTTCTTTGTTACCTGAGCACTTCGTGTGGTTGTGACCTTGTGTTTGTGTACTTTCCTCTTTCCACATTCTTCGTGTTTGCTTTACTTTGCCCTGTACCTGCAGCTGTGGTTCACACTTGAACAAAACAGATTAATTCATCTGTTCGACTTGGCCCAATAAGCAAGGGGTGGCAATATTTTGACCTTAATGACGGGTCAAGGGGCCAAGCCTTTACTCAAATAAGGCAAAACAAAATAACTGATAGCGGGGAGATGCATCATGCAAAGCACGCATATGCAAACCATAAATAAAAGATGCCCATGCAAAAGAATGCAGGCATACATCGTGAAGAAATGCATTTTTCTTTTTTCTCTTTTCACTTATATATATATATATTTTTGTGATTTTTCTTAAAAAACGCGCCTTAGAGTAAGGCGTGGTTTGCGTAAAGACGCCCTATAAGACGGCGTGAATTCAAAAATGGAATTTAATTTTTGAAAAAGAAACGACATGCTCAAAGACGTTATTCTGAAGAAGACGACCTAATCTAGGACGTTAATTCCAAAAAAGCGCCTTAGCCAAAGGCGTTAATTTAATTATTCCGCAAAAAAGGTTGTCAAGGCTATCATGACCACGGGTCCTACACGGTCACCATCTAAAATTCATTAACCTTTCTTGAGTAATTAAAAGGGAGTTGACGTGCTCATAGTTGACTTATATTCAAGATTTCGCACAGTGTAATTTCTTAAGCTCGTCTTGACCATCCTGCCAGTTCGTGATTTTACCACATAGAAAAGGATGGAAGAAATATAAGGAAAGCCCATAAGGGATTCTGAGATGCTCAAGGCAAAGTTACCTCCCCTACCCTATGCCTGTTGGGGTTCGGTCTTTGACGTAGGGAAATTTGTTACCTTTTTGCCCTTTTATTGCATGCATACGCCCAAGGTTTTCCTTGCGGGGACTTTGCCCTCTTGTCATGCTTTTCTTTCCATAATTTGACTTTCACTTTGGAATTGATTTGCATTGATGAAAATAAACCTAATTGTACTTGGGCTTTGTGGCATTTGCTCCCTTTTGGGCCCTGACTTCCACCTACTAGGGCGGCGGATAGGCTCGGCACGTCTACCCCGAGGTCTCCCTTCCTCCCTTATGGGCCGAAGAAGAAAAGAACGGGTATTATCTTTCACTTTTAGTCAGGTTTTTGATTTTCCGTCAGATTTTGCACTGATCGAGCTCAAGAATAAAGCGTGTAGTGTGTGCGGGAGTCAACCCCCTTTTAAGTTAGCAAGACTAATGAATGAATTCTGAATTTTGACCTTTCGGACCTTGATCCTTCGTGTGCCATGGCACCAATTCTGTTCTCTTTTTGATTTTGAAGAATTTCTATTTTTGTTTGCTTTTTGGAGTTTCTATTTTTTTTATGGTTTTCGGAGATATTCCTTTTTGTTTGGATTTTTGAAGACATATATTTATATTTTTTTAGATTTTTGAATCAAGGGTAGTATTTCTTAAGATACAAACCATTCCAAGGATGAGTTAACTCTTCCCCTTCAGCATTAATCAGTTTATAAGCATTGCCAGGATAAACGTCTTTTATAACAAACGGTCCTTCCCAATTGGGTTGGAGTTTTGAGCGTGGGCCACCCGGCTTTACAAAAATTCTCTTGATTACCATTTCACCGATTTTAAATTTTCTCTCAATTACTTTCTTTTGATAAAAACGTGAGAGCCTGTTTTGATAAACGCGCGCATGCTCAGCGGCGACCAAACGCTTCTCATCTAGGAGTTCCAGTTGGGCAAGGAGTGAATCCCGACGTTCATCAACAGAAAATTCCTTATCCAATTGTACTCGCAGAGAGGGAATGAGAATCTCGTAAGGTACTACCGCCTTCATTCCATAAGTAAGGGCGAAAGGGGTTTGTCCAGTGGGGGTACGAATGGAAGTACGATAGGCCCAGAGAGCTTCAACTAGCTTGTCTGGCCAGTCCGAAAATTTATTAGCCTCACACGTTTTCTTAACAATTTTGATCAAAGTCTTATTAGTTGCCTCTGACTGGCCATTGCCCTGCGGATAATAGGGAGAAGAATGATGCAATGCAATGTTATACCTGTTGCAGAGATCCTTGAACTCTTGAGAGATAAATTGAGGTCCATTGTCGGTGACGATGGTGCTCGGGATGCCGAACCTCGTGATGATGTTCTTCATTATGAATTTGCAGACGGTTGACGCTTTAATTTCTACGTAAGCTTCTGCTTCTGCCCACTTGGTGAAGTATTCCGTTTCTGTGAGGATGAATGACTTTTGCTTGGTCAGGAGGTTTGAATCACCAAGAGGTCCAATGATGTCAAAAGCCCACATGGAAAAAGGCCATGGGGAGGACGTAGGATGGAGTGAAGAAGCAGGAGAATGAATCTTTTCGGCGTGCAGTTGGCACTTAACACACCTTCGAACATAGATGGAACAATCCTCTTCTAGAGTCGGTCAATAGAAACCTAGCCTAAGAATCTTCTTAGCTAGCATCTGGCTATTCACATGACCACCACATACTCCAGAATGCGCCTCTTCCACGACTTTCCAAGATTCATCATCATCGAGGCATCTTAATAAAACACCGGTGAGCCCTCTCCTGTAGAGCACACCTCCAACCAAAACATATCATTGAGCCACTCTTCTAATTGCTTTCTTTTCTTCTACAGTGACTTCCTCGGGATAGGACTGATCATTGCAATACCTGGCAATCTCATAATACCAAGGTTTTTCTTCGTCAGCCAGATCTTCTTGCCAATCCAAAAGCATGACTTCCTTACCTTTAAGAGATTCCTTCAGCTTCACCTTCTCGAGCACCTGATCCCTAATATCAAGGAAAGCACGATCTTTAATAGCTGGAGTATCACGTTGATGAATTAGAGGAACATGAAAATCACGCTCAGGAGGGAAGACTAAAGCGGAAGCTAAAGAAGCAAGAGTGTCAGCCAAGATGTTCTGACTACGCGGGACATGAACAAAGATTAATTTAGTGAAGAGTTTGGCATAAGCTGAAGCGAGTTCTGTGGATGCGGATTTTTTATTCTTTTTATTTATTTTGTTTATTTATTGGCATGCCAGTCACCGGAGTGACGATTTCATTGTGCGCTCGATCTGACTTGGTCAGTCGATTGTGAAGTCCGAGTCGGGACCAGAAGTCCGTCATACCATAAAGGCTATGACGTTAATTACGCCCTTCCAAGGAAGGATAACCCTTGATTAAACGCCAAAATAGGAGGCCTCGAGAGGCAAACATGTATTCATGTGCGCAAAATGGAACTTCATACCAGAGCCAGGAAGGCGGGCAAGATAACAACATCAGCTGTAGAAACAGACGGTATCGTCAAGCCAGCGGCTCAGAGACGATATCATTAAGTCAGCGGTTCAAAGACTGAGCCGTGGCCATGATGGAGGTTTAAAGCATTGATCAGTATTTCGACAGCATTTTCCCTTAATCTGGATTATGCCCAGGGGGAAATAGGCTATCACCCACGGAGTGCCGGGATGAAAGCCGAGAGAAAGAGAGAGGCCAAACCTCCCGACCTATATATATCTGCCATAGGGTAGTGTTTGATTTTCCCCTTGTGGAAGTCGGCGGAACTCGTGCAGTGGCAGAACCCTCCCGAGCTAAAAGGGTTATCCATGGACCCGATGCGGGACGACGGAATGTAAGTGAACGCTCAATGTTGCGCCCTCGCACGCGGATCGACCTACGCGGTCAGGTCGCGGGGATCGACCTGCCCGGTCAGGTCGCGGGGGTCAAGGGGGCAGCGCCCCTTGCGGGGGTTTTCGGGGGCAGCGCCCCCGGAACAAAATTTGGATTGAAGACTCAGTAGTAAAATTTGGTTAGATTATCGGTGCAGTTCCGACATGCATAGGATTCCGGGGATAGCTTAATGTAGACTTTCATCATCCTGGGAGAATTTTGGCAGCACCTCCCCTAGACTGAGCATTTGCCAGGGGGAGATATAGGCTGACATCCACGGAATGCCAGGATGAAAACAAGAAAGTGAGAGAGCACTAAGGCTCAGGGAGACTGTGTATGTCTCTAGCATTAGTCGCTATTCCCCTTCTCGGAGACCGACGAAACCCTTGTAAAGACAAGGTCCGCCGGACCCGTGGGGTTGCATGTGAATCCGATTCGGGACATAGGAATGTAGGGGAGATCAATCCCCTAATTAATTTATCTCCTGGGGTGCACATGACGACTCAAGGATGTCTCAGGATAGGTGGAGGAAGCGGCCAAAGGGGTGGACAGAGGATTGGCATTGGGTTCTCGGCACAGCCGGGAGATCAAGGGGGTTCCCGGCGCGGAACCCTCTCGGCGCGCTGGTTCCCGGCGTGGCTTTAGCGGGGCTCTCGGCGCGGGTTTTAGTGGCCAAGGGGGGGTCTCGGCCAGGGGTTTAGTCGGCCAAAAGGGGGTCTCGGCGGATGGGTTCTCGGCGCGGCTGGGAGGCAAAATGGGGGGGCTCCCGGCCGTGGGGCTTTCGGCGGATGGGTTCTCGGCATGGGTGGAGTTGGCTTATAGGGGGGTCTCGGCGTGGGACTTCCCGGCGTGCCCGTTACCGCGCCGGGAAGGTGGCGCCGGGAAGCTAAGGGCTGGGGAGGCTTGCATGAGGGGGCTGAACAGGTTTTGTCTTTTAGCCAAAGGGGAAAGGAGAGGAAGGCCTCTCGGCGGGACAGTTCTCGGCGGTGAATTTTGCACGCCAAGAAGGTGGAGTTGCGGAAAGAATTCAAGGTTTACAGAGCTAAAACGATACTCTGTTTTTGGGATTCCTGAGCTTTCTGGCTGCGATTGAAGCCGGATTTGAAGTGCAGGAGGGGGATTTCATGGATGCTGAGGTTTGATTAGGCAGGGGTTTAATCTCATCAATGAGGGGTTGAATGGAAGAGGATCGGAAAATCCAATCGCCCGGATGGGCTTTGAGTCGTCATGTGCTGTTGACCCTCATGGGATCGTTTGCTGGTCTCTTTGGTCGCCTGGGAGCCAAGAGATGGTCATCTCAGGCCCCAGGGACGACCCTGATGGAACTATCCATATTGGAATCGGATTAGAAACTCTCAGTATCAAGCCATCGAGACAGCTTACTTATTCCTATAGCAAGGGAATCTCGAACAGGAGATCCGAGCTATTGCCAATATCCGTAGCAGACTGTCCCAGAAGCCAAGAGATGGTCTGTCTCTGGCCCTGGGGCAAGCCTGGGAGGCTTTATGCAAACGACTACTAACTGCGAGGGATATCGGTATATTTAGAGCTATATTTATTCTACGGAAGACAACTGATCCCTAAGACCCATAAGAGAATTAGATGCGCTTCAGTTGAGCTAAAGATGAAAACATGTAAAGGAAATATATAGCAGCATACGGAGAGATAGCTGGCAGATGTTTCAATCACCCAACGCCCAAACGGGTCATTGAAGCATTTCATATCATTTCAATAGATCACCCCAGAACTCATACCAATCACACGGAGGGAATGAGGGAAAGGGAGATGAATAGACATCGGGACATCCCGGTTACATCCAGAGGAAAATCGAGATAAACTCGGTAGGATTACATGAAGAAGAAAATAAAACCATGGGGGAGGGCGGAGCATTGACTCCTCTCCCTCCCCGGCTGCCCACCTGGAGCTTCTTCTCCTTCTTTCTTTTCTCAGCGGAGGTGGCTCTCTCTCTCTGTTGGTCTCTTCTTTTTTTCAGTGGAGGAGTCTCTCTCGAAGCCCCTCTGTTTCTTTTCTATCGCTTTCTTTTCTCTTTTTGCCCCCCCCCTTTTTCTTGTGGGAGAAGTAATGTGTTTTATAGGGCCATGTTCACGGCGATGGCATTCGGCGTGCCTGCAGCACTAGTTCCCGGCGCGCCCATTCGAGGGGTTTCCCGGCCGTGGGGCTCTCGGCGCCATCGTTCTGGGCCATGGTGAAGAGCTCTCGGCGCCGTGATCATAAGCCCATTTAAGGCTCTTGGATGCTTTCAACTCTTTCTATCAGTGGGCTCCAACTATCAAAGCCGTTAGCCCTGCTTCTTTACTTGCTAGTCCCTCGAGTCTGTCAGGCGAGGGTGAGATGACATAGTCTTATCAGAATACCTCTGGAGTTTTCATCGGTCAATAGACTACAGTTCTTATCAGTACTGCCATCGGAGGGATGGCAACACCGGACATCAGCTTGGCCGTGGAGGGCTTCAGCCGGGTGGCAGCTTCAGTGGCAAATTTTCCATAATCTTGGTTTTGCAGGGATCTCCGGGATCTTCATCTTTGACTCAATCTTCTCTTCGGTCTCATCTTTGTTCTTGATTATATTTCGGGTGTCAACAAGTTCCTGGTAGGGCTTGAGCTTAGGATTGATGGTGCGGCATTTGACCAATACCTGGCGCAGAATGAGCTGACTATCACCCACAATCCTCAAATGGGTGACACCATATCGATGAGCGGTTTGAAGACCGGCCAAAAGAGCTTCATACTCAGCTATATTGTTGGTGACGGGGACAGTGAGCCGAGCAGCAAATGGAATGGTGACCCCTTCTGGTGTTAAAAGAACCATGCCGATCCCTCTTCCTTGAGAATTTAGAGCTCCATCAAAATGTAATGTCCACATAGGATCATGGGGTTGATTAATGGACATTAGTTCTTCATCTGGGAACTCTGAATTGACAGGATCAAATCGGGGAAGAGGGTGGTGAGCAAGATGCTCGGCAATGGCATAACCTTTGATAGCTTTTTGCTGAATGTAAGTGATGTCAAATTGAGAATGGAAACTTTGCCAGCGTGCTAATCGATCAGTGAGGACAGATCTCTCAAGGAGGAATTTAATCGGATTCATGCGAGCAATGAGGTGAACTTCATGAGCTAGGAAATAGTGTTTTAACTTCTGAACTACCCAGACCAAAGCTGCACAAGTCTTTTCCATGGCTGAGTACCTCTGCTCACAGGGGTTAAGAAGCTTAGACAAGTAGTATGCTGCCCTCTCCTTACTTTCTTCATCCACTTGAGCTAGGACAGCACCTACAGAGTCATCCAGGACAGAAACATAGAGAATAAGTGGCTTGCCTGGAATTGGCGGCCTCAGGACAGGAGGATTGGCCAAATAATCCTTCAATCCGTCAAAGGCTGTCTGACACTTGTCATCCCAATTAAACTTGACTCCCGGCTTAGTAAGCTCGTAAAACGGCCTACATCTTTGTGAATGCTGAGTGACGAAGCAGCGAATAAATTGCAACCTCCCGATTAATCCTCGAACTTCCTTCAAATTCTTGGGAGGAGGCATATCTCTAATGGCCTTTGCCTTGTTGGGATCAACTTCAATTCCCCTCTTGCTAACAATGAAACCAAGCAATTTCCCTGAAGAAACGCCAAATACGCATTTCTTGGGGTTCATTTTCAATTGATATTCTCGTGATCTCTGTAAAACCTTAGCCAGAACCCCAGGATGTTCAATCCTTGTCCTTGATTTCACTACCAGGTCATCCACATACACCTCAATATAAATATGAATCATGTCATGAAAAATCGCCATCATAGCCCTCTGGTAGGTGGCTCCAGCATTCTTAAGTCCAAAGGGCATGACCACATAGCAATAAGTCCCCCATGGTGTAGTGAATGATGTTTTCTCTTGATCCTCTTCAGACAGACGAATTTGATTGTAACCTGAAAAGCCATCCATAAAAGAGAGAGTCTCAAATCCTGCCGTATTATCAATCAGAACATCAATATGAGGGAGGGGGAAGTCATCTTTAGGACACGCTCGGTTGAGGTCCCGGAAGTCTATGCAAATCCGAATTTTCCCATCTTTCTTCATAACCGGGACAATGTTAGCCACCCAATTGGGATAGAGGACAACTCTAACAAATCTAGCCTTGTGGAGTTTATCGACCTCTTCTTTCATCTTTAAAGCCATGCTAGGGTGGAAACGCCTCAACCGTTGTTTGACCGGGACAGACCCTGGCTTAAGTGTAAGACGATGTTCAACGAGCGCAGGGTCTAATCCTGGCATATCCTCATAACTCCAAGCAAACGTGTCCTTGTATTCTTGAAGAACTAAAATGAGCGCCTCCTCCTCGGAAGGCGGCAAATTCTGGCTAATGAGGACAATCCTAGGGTCTTCCTTGGTACCCAGATTAATTTCTTTGGTAAGTTCTTCTATGGAGGCTGATGGTTCGTCGAATCTTCTCATACCACTAGCAAAAGCATCAGCCTCATCCTCATATTCTTCATAACTTTCATCCCCCTCTTCAATAGGGTCTTCATCATTCATAATTTCATAAACGCCCAAACCCTCATAGGAAGCAACAGCATCTTCATCTTCTAACTCTGGCAGGATAATTGGATCTTCCACAAACTCAGGGATTGCTAAACAAGCTTGGCATCTGATAGCCAACTCCAACAAAAATCTGCGAGGAATCTGCTTACCCTTGGCCTTCTTATGTGAATCTACCCCATGAATTTTATTTGAAGAAGAGGAAGAAGAGGAGCAACTAGCTTGATTAGAAAGAAAAGAAGGTGGTGAAAAAGCGGGTACAGGAGGTGATACAGAGGAAGACCCCTCACCGGAGGGGGAGAAGAGACTTACCAAGGAATCTTGGAAGAGCGGCCCCTGGGTCGGGACGCACTCGGGAGAGAAATAGGAGATCTCCTCAACAGAAATGGAGGATTGGAAAGTTGGAAATTTGGCATTTTTTTTTCATTTTTATCTTTTTCTTCATTTTTATTTTCTTTTTCAAGGAGAAAGCAGTGTGACGGGAGAATAGCAGGGGGAGTGGAAATTGAAAGATCAGAGAAAGATTTAATCAGTGATGGTCCACGTGGGGGCGAGAGGGAGAGTTCGAAAAATCGCTCGAGGAGCGAGGGAGGAATCGGGAGGGAAACCTGAATTGAATCAGGAGACAAGTTGATTGTAATCGGTGGTGGTCGTGGCACGTGACCAAACCAATGGGAATATAAAGAAGCAAGCAAAGATGGATGCACAAAAGTGAGGGAGAAGAGGCCGGCCCACAGCTTATCCACAGTGAAACCTTCTTCAAAAGGGACATCTGGCTCCCCAGTATCTGTGTAGTCACTCAGCAGCTGCCTCTTGTCTGTGATCACTGCTGGCATTTCAATCAATTCCTGTATGAGCGGTGGCCATTCCGGATCTGTCGGCATGAAGAGGCGGCTCAAAGAAATAGTAATGTCATTCATGTCGAACCACCTGTACCAGTCACATTCTGGATCACCTATTTTCCTTCTTTTGTCTGGCCTTAAAGACTCCAGGGCTTTGTAGGTAGCCAGTGGGGCAATGTGACGAGCAAACTATCTGGCGTGAACGTCTTGATAGTCAAGCAATGAAGTAATTATGGTAGTCTGCTCATTATTCTGAACGCCACCAGTAACAAAATGTGTCTTCAGTGTCCAGGAGAGTGGCTGGCGATCAGTCTTCAAAGTAGAAGTCTTAAATGCCCATGGCTCTTCTTTATTTTTGCTTGGCCCTTTATAGCCTAAACTGCCTCGTACAAGCAATTTTTGCGGCTTAATGGGCCTAATCCTGCCCTGACAGTTGGTACCCAGGACTTTGCCATCTTGATACCCCATTTTTAACAAAATTTCCAGCCAGGGGTGTTAATCATGTTCTTTTTCTTTTTCCCCTTAGAAGGTAGGGGTGTCATAGCAACCGTGGTAACAGTTTCAGATGGCATCGGCTGCGGACGGGGGACGTCCACTACAGATAATAATGGCTTGTTGGCGGGCCAAATAGAAGGAACTGACGAAGCCGCATGAATATCTTCCTCTGGCAGAATCGGCATGCTGGTCACCTTGATAATACAGCCCTTGTGTGGGAATTTGAGACACTGGTGATTTGTAGAGGGCACCGCATCAAGCTGCTGGATGTACGGGCGGCCAAGAATGCCATTAAATGTTGGATCCATGTCCAAGATGTGAAAATCTGCTGTGATGGTGGCAGGACCCAAGCCGACTTTCAATGTGATCATGCCTAGAGGAGGCTTCTTTGTGTTGTCATATGCAATGACCGTTATCGTGGACGGCCGAATCTGGCTTTCTGGTATGCCACATAACTTCAAGGTGCTCGGTGGCAAAACATTGATAGATGCCCCCGTGTCCACCAGACATTGCTTAACAGCCACCTTATTGATGTCGACTATGATGCATAAGGCATACTTCCTTGCTGAGATTGGTGCCAACTCATGTTCATGAAAAGTAATTGCCGGCTGACTGCTAGCAGGTGTTAACACTGTGACTATCTGCTCAACTGGAATGTCTTCATTAACCATTACCTTCTGCAGATATTCCTTTAGAGCCAGCTGATGAGTGGTGGACCGTTTGATCAATTCCAGGATCGAAATTCTTGCCGGAGTCCGGTCCAAATGTTTTAACAAATCATATTCAGTGCCCGGCACAGACCCTTGTTCTTGTTCTTGCTCTTGCGGCCCCTGCACGGGCTCTAGCTCTCTTTGTGGAAAAATACGGTGGAAAATCCATCCACTGCGGAGCGGCGCCACGCCTTGTAGAGCCTCTGTCGGGGCAAATGTGGGAGGAGAATTAGAAGAAGAAGAAGAGGGAATGCCGTTGGTAGTGTTCAACAACAGGGGTGCCCCCGTAGGAGGCGTGGGAGTAATGTTTAGCAAAGATGCCCCCGTGGGAGGCGTAGGTGAGTGGTTTGACGAAGATGCCCCGTCAGGGGGCGTGGAAGTAGAAAGGGATACCCGAATGCGAGGAGCATTGGCGGGTGGTCTAACAAGAAGAGATCTGGGTATGAGAGGTGGGGGAACTGATGGCGGAGGAACCCTTGCCGGTGTAGGAGTGGTAGAGGGTGTAGCGGGTGCTAGCGGTGAGGGAAGTAGGAGTGGCCTGGACGGCAGAGGTATAGAGTTGGTGGTGGAAGGTGGGGTTTGTCGTGCGGTAGGTTGTGGAGGTGGCAAATGGGTAAGAAGAGAGCGGGCCGGTAAGGCCGTAGAACTGGTGGAGGTAGATGGGTTGACGGGGCGTAGAAGAGGACGTCCCGATAGGAGAGTAGAAGAAGAAGGAAGGGTGCGCAAAAGGCTCGGAGGTTGATTTTGATTCGGCTCATGATGAAATGACCCGACGGAGGCGTTTTCTTCGTGCCATCCCTGTCCTCTCTGCACTTCGTAGAGGGACGTGACGGGGTTCACATGCTGATTAGGGGCGTGCTCCGGCAATGGATTACGGACAATTCCCATATCCTGCTGGTGTGCTGGAGCTTGCTGTGGTTGAACTTGTTGTGGAGCGGATTGCTGAGGTTGTTGATTTTGCTGTTGCCGAGAAGCCCTTCTTTCTTTCATAGCGGCTATGAATTGCCTCATCTCATCCCAATTGATGTCACCCTGGTCCTTTAGATCGTAAATGTAATCTCTAAAGTGGAAACAACGATCAAGGTTGTGACCAGGGCCGCGATGAAAAGCACAATAACGGGATGTGTCAACATTAGCGGGCCACACGATTCTTTCCCTTGGCAAGGCGAGCAAGTTGGCGGCCATCAGAGCATTAAAAATATCAGGGAGACTTTCGGGAAGTGGAGGATAGTGGTCCCTTTTGGGGCCAAGTGGTGGTCTCTGTTGTTGTTTGCCGTAGTTGGCAGGTGGGGGCATTTGATGGTATTGTGGTGGAGCTGGAGGGTCTACGCGGGGGGCTTGGTTTTGCGGCGGAGCGAAGGAGTGTTGAGGTGCGAATTGGGGTTGTGGAGTAGGGTTAAAATGAGAGTTCTGTCATGGAGGCGGTGGTGGACGTGGGTTAGCTTGATGGTGGGGGTTGCCAACTGCGCCGACTTGCTCATTTGTGACGGTGCCCTCAGTTGTGGGCCCGCTGTTAACATTGGTGGTTTTCTTAAACAGCCAAGGCTTTGGCTCGAACATGCCCATAATGGGAGAATCCTTCATCTGTGTCTGGATGTAACGAGCCCTCTCATAGAGCTCTTCCATAGTAGTCAGCCGGTTCATGGCCAAAATATGGCGGAATTGAGGAGTTGCATTAGAAATAACCATCTTTACTTGCTCCTGTTCCGACAAGGTGTCTTTCAGCTTCTCGGCCATCGACCGCCATCTGTCAGCAAATATGATGAAGTCCTCCTCAGACTTCATTTTCTCCGCAACTAAATCTGTAACGAACAGAGAGGGTCCAACACGGTCTCTATACTTTTGCAAGAATTTCCTTTGGACAACATCGAAGTCACTGGCATCAGCTGGCTCCAAGGAATAAAACCATTCGAGGGCTGGCCCCTCCAGAGATCTTCTGAATAAATAGGTCAGAGAAGCCTTGTTGCCTTGCCAGAAGGAGGTCTCGTACATAAAATCCTTCAAATGAATAACCGGATTGCCAGTTCCATTGTACCGCCGAAAGTTTGGCATCTCAGACGGAGGAAGATGGAAAACTGGCAGAGTGGGGAGCGAGATTTCTGGTGCATTCTTGGCCGCAGTGACTTTCTTAAGCTGTTCTTCCATGTGGGCCATCTTCTGAAGTAGCAAAGCATTAGAGTCGGACTCAACTGGGGCCTGAACAAAAGAATGTGGTATAGGCGACCGTAGAATCTGAGGAGGTTGGGGGAATTGGTGCCTAACTGCAGAATAACTCGCCTGCTGGGCCGGTATGGCCGTGATAGGCGTTGGTGGACGAGAGGGGGGTTTATGCAAGACCGCCTGGTCGTTAACGGGGTGATGGCCACTCTCGGCCGGGCGGGGTTGGAAGACGAAGAGGGAACAGACTTCCCCTTTAGAGCGGCCTGAATGGCTTGCTGCTGGGAGTCATCCAATTGAGAAAGAGCTTGGATTAAATCTGTAACGTTGATGGATGGGGAGGGGTTCCCCGAAGTATTGGAAGATGGAACTTGAGACGAGGGGTCCGCCTCGTGAGTAGTGGTATCAACCACATGAACTTGTGAATAGTGAGGGTGAGGAGGGAGGTAGTTTCCCTCATAATAGACGGAATCCTGGAGAGGGACCTCATATTGACCAAATATGTTCTCATCCTCATCATCATAGGAGTACCCGTTGCCTGACATGTTGATGATTTTACCTGAACGGAGTTTCATACTTAAGAGAGAGGATGTTTAATGAAGGAATTTCCACAAAAAGCACTTAATCAAAACACTTCAATCAAGTCAACCCAACCAAGTTTATGCAAACAATGTTGGAAAGAACGGAAGATTTTAATGTTTGATGTTTGAGATTAAAGTGGATTATTTGTGAATAGTTCACTCCTTTTGCCAAATGAAACCTAGTTTGATCCGAGTGTGGTCTCCGGGTCAACTAGGTTTTTCTCTCTCTTTACCAACGAATAGGATCTCTAAACTCCGGGTACTTCGAGGGTACAACCAGCCCGGCGTCCGTGAGGGAATCCACGGGTGCGGGGACTTATGGAGGTCTTGGAAAAGGGATCTCCGGTCCAAAGAGACGGAATGCTCAATGGAGGGTCGTCCCGATTCCAAGAAGGGTGTGTGGAATCCTAGTGTAGAGAGAGGAGGTCTCTCAACCAAAAACCACCAAGTATAGGGAAATCAATGCAGATCACAGCAATATACCAAGACAAATCAATATGCCAAACAATGAATCACAAATAAGCCAGAAAGGAGTTTCTGTGAAAACTCAGGAAAGAAACGACCTGGAACAGGCCGTTACCAAAGTAGGAGAAAAAAACACGACCTGGGAAGGGTCGCTACCAAAGCAGGAGACAGCAGCGTGGCTGTCGTAAATCTCTGTGAGGGACTCACAGGTAGAAGCAAAACACGCCTTGGGGTAAGGCGCTATCAGGAAAGGACGCCTCTAAAGGAGGGCGTCAAATAAGCAATAACACGCCCTGTAGGGGGGCGTGAATTCGCAGACAGTGTAAACAAAGCAGGAGAATTAAATAACACGCCCTGATGACAGGCGCTAAGAAGAAATAACACGCCCTGGGTGTGGGCGTGAGTTCTCAGACAATGTAATAAAGCAGTAGCCTAAGCAGAAGATATGCAAAAGACGCCCTGCATAGGAGGCGTTAATCAAATGAAACACGCCCCTGTGAAGGGCGCTAAACAAAAAAATGCCCTCGTGGAAGGCGTTAATTCTGGGAGATATGCAAACACAAACTGGCTGATCCGTGCCCGAGGGGCACAAAGGAAAGGGTACCGAGGGTACCAAGGGGAAAGGGCACACGTGGGTGCCAAAGGGGAAAGGGCACACGAGGGTGCCAAGGGGAAAGGGCACACGAGGGTGCCAATGGTGATGGTAATCAAAAGGAAAACAGTGGAAGTCCCACCGTGATCGCCAATTTGTAGATGGGCATAAATCCCCACACACAATATCACTCACGAGCAAGAATAACGATGAAAATGAAAATAAGGAGAATAATGACTAAATAGGGGGAGAAAAAGCATGCACGAGGTGCAAAAAATGGAGATGTGATCGCCAGAGGGGTTACCTCAATAATAATAAAAAGGGATCGCGAATACCTGGTGAAGATTGGAACGCGGGATGATGTGAATTCCTTCCTCCTTCTTCAATCGGCCGGCCGATGAGAAGGGTTTTGCTTCTTGATTACCTTGCAAAAAGACAATAGAAAACAAAGCAAAGAAAGGATCAGCCAACGCGTAGTAGTATCAGCCTAAATGAACCATATGATGGCGAAAAGAAAAACACATGCGCACCTCTTTGGTTTTGGTTTTTTTAAAAAAAAACCCCTAGAGAGACTAGGAGAGGAGAAGATGTATGAAAAGTATGATGCAAACAAAAGATAGATGCGTATGATGCTAAAGCGGTGAAAGACAAACAAAGAACACCAAGCCCTGTTGTCCCTTGATGACAGTAGAGGGCAACCGAGATAGGAAGAAGAGGAAGCAGAGCAGCAGGAAGCAGAAAGCTCTTAAGCCCTAGTGTTCGTAACCTTTTCAAAGGATCGATCATGAGTCCCTTAAATAAGGTCCAGATCGAAGGATAAACATGGACAGGAGATAACCATGGCAATGGTTATCAAAAGCAAGAGCACAATCGAGCAAGAACACCAAACAAGGCAGGACTCTGCGAGGGAAAGATGGAAGAAGGCAGGGCTCTGGAGGTGAAACATGCCCTTCCTCAGGGCGTCAATTCAAGAATTGACGACCTACCTATACGGCGTTTCATAAAACACGACCCAAGCCAGGGCGTTTCTTCCTGGATATAATTTTGGCAATAAAATATTTGAAAAAAATTAAAAGACGCCTAGGAAAGAAGCGTTTCTTAAAAACACGCCCTGAGGAAGGGCATTATTCATAAAAAGCATTTTTTTTCGTTTTATTTTGGGAAAAAGATAATACCAGGAATTGACGCCCTTACCTGCGGTCGTCCTTTCTTTGAAAACGCCCTGAGTAAGGTCGTGTTTTAAAACGCGCCCCACTCCAGGTCGTGAATCACAAAAATACAACGGAAAACCCACAAAATTAGAAAAACTTAATATTATGGAAATATTGAAGTTCACTTTGGGGCGTCAACATAGCGACATGAGATTTAATCAACGAAGCGTCAATTCTGGCGTGTCTACACTACCTTTTCAATTCCTTAAGCTCCGTGGGGGACATCCTGTAAGGGGCTATAGAAACAGGTGCTGCTCCTGGAATGAGTTCAATGGTGAAGTTCACTTCCCTCTCGGGCGGTAAACTGGGTAGTTCTGATGGAAACACGTCTGGGAACTCATTCACAATAGGGATGTCTGTTATGTTAATTTCTTTGGATTCGGTGATAATGATAGAAGCAAGAAAAGCTTTACATCCTCGCGAGATAAGTTTGCAAGCGTGAAGTGAGGATATGATAGTGGGGTGTTTCTTGTACTTGATGCCAAGAAAAGAGAATCTTAAAAGACCAGGCTTTCGAAAGGATATAATCCTATTTCGACAATTAATATAAGCATCATGATCTACAAGCCAATCTACCCCTAAAATGGCATCATAACCTTTCATGTCAAGGCATACTAGGTTTGCGGGGAGATTATGACCTTCTACTATCACTTTGCTATCAGGATAATAGTTGGTAAGCTTTGTTCCAGAACCTAAGGGTGTGGAAATAGTAAGATCTGAAGGTAAGGGAACTGATGCGATTGGTAATGTTTTAGAAAAAGTAGTGGAGATAAAAAAATGAGAGGCACCAGTATCAAATAGCACGAATGCAGGACGAGAACAAATTTGAAGAGTACCTTCCATAAGCCCATCATCCCTGGGCGCTTCCTCTTCTTCTAGAACAGTATTGAGGCGAGCCTGCCTCCTGCGTCCTCCACCAAATGACTGGTCCTTCATAAGGGGGCATTCCGGTATGCGATGCTCCTTGCTTCCACAACATAAACAAGTGCCGAGACGCTTCCAACACTCAGCCGAATGGCCAAATTTTTCACAAAATGTGCAAGCCGTGGCGACCTTCTCCTTCTCCTCCTTGATTTTCTTTTGCTTATGGGAACTTCCACCATTCCCATTCATGGATCTCTTCTTACTATCACGGCCTTTGTAAGGCTCCGTGATGCTGAATTTCTCTTTCTTATAACGCCGATCAGAGTGTCGGCTTGATTCTTCTCCTTTCCCTTTCAATTTTTTGACCTTCTCTAAGGTCCTTTCACAAAGGTACGCCCGCTGAACCATCTCCGCATAAGTACGGATGTTTGGGTCCCGAGCTGCTAAATGAAACCAAGTCGTAACCCGTCCATAAACCGATTTGCCTTCAATAAATCGGTGCTGATAAGATGTGGTGCGTAAGGTGCAAGCCTTGAGAATTGTAGTTCATATTCGGCAACGGTCATCATTCCTTGCCGAAGAGCGGCGAACTCCATAGCCTTTCGTTCCTTTACATGCTCAGAAAAGTACTTGGCACGGAACAGGGTAAGAAAACCATCCCATGTATGAGGTGCATTGGCTGGAGGTGCCGGAACCGACTTCCACCATGTGCGAGCATCTTTGTTGAGTTGAAAGGTTGAGAGATGCACCTTTTCCTGAACGGTGCATTGGATGACATCAAATATACGATTCATTTCGTCTATCCAGTTCTCCGCCTCATCGGGATTAGACGAACCATAGAATCGCGGAGGATTTAAACTCTGGAAATTGCAATGTAGGTCACCAGCCCTTGCCCCTGCGCCGCCTTGCGCTATGGTTTGCAATGCTTGAGTAAGGCCGGCAACTGTTTGTTGCATGCCATCCCAATCTACACGATGAGCCATAAGGTACCTGAGAGAAATATAACAACTTGTTATTTCGCATGAAATTGGACTAAAAAATCCATCTTAAGGCTAATTAATTATCTTATCCCGGGCTCTACCCAATTCTCACACGGGTATGGAATTTCTTCCTTAGTTCATAGGTAGGGGTCCTTAAACCTTGGACATATCCTATGACATGATTCTTCTTCCTAAGTCTTGAGACTTAGGCTCTGATACCAACTTAACTGTCATGCCCCGAGCCTTTATTACAGTGGAAGACTAACTCGGGGAGCGCGAACAGCCGGCATGGTAAGCCTCTTGCGAGCAAGAACGATCAGAGCGCAAGATAATCACACACATAAATGCAATTGCACAATATTACTCAAACTCCAACTTTATTTCAAAATAATCAAGTACAACCACTAATTCAATTTCTATTATGCACTAGACTCAAGAAATGAGAAAATTACATAGACTCAATCTAAACAATTTAGACTTTCTAAGTCTTCACTCTCATCTTGACAATACTTTCATTCGCTCTCGGACCCGCTACTTGTATAACCTGAATCCGAATTCGAATCACTTCCATCTCCTGAAAAGATTGGAAACAGGTAATGAGCACACTTGCCCAGTAGGTATCTTTGCATCAACATGAAGGTACTATGAAAGTAATTAACAATTTAGCTCTAAAGAATGAGGTAAAAATCATGCAAATGCGATCAATCATGTGATTAAACAAAAGTAATAAGATGATCAAGTAAGTTAGAATGAGAGAAAGTACGAACTAGTAAGAATGTAACAAGAACATGATATTGGCCTTTCATGAACAAGAATGTATCGAGAATGTACTAGCAAGCCACATAATCATCACTCCAGTATCTTTTGCTTATGAGCAAGTACTTCGTGAATTTCTGTGGAATATCAAGCAAGAAAGTCATGTACAAGAATGTCATGTCGTGCCGTGGATTTTCACTTATTTATAGAGAAAGTACTCCCAGCGCAATGCGACACCAGTAGGATCATACCCCATGGTTTATAAAATAGTATGTTTCCGACAATCAGCCGAGGGGACTAGCATAGAGCCCTTGAACACAATCAGTGCTCGATCGCATCTTCAAGTATAAATCAAGTTACTTCTACGCATGTTAACAATAAAATATGTCCAAGAATGTAATAAGTTCAATAAGCTCATGATAACAATAATTCAAAGAATGAGTGCTTCAATAAGAATCATGAGAAATCAAGAATGACTTAAGCAATGTTATGCTTATGGAAATAAATCGGCAGCATAACGATACGTTCTTTATCTTCCATTCATTATATTAGGTTTCTTGATCAATATGATAAGTTCTAGATCATCAAGAGTCTATCTAGAATCTTGGAATATCAACCCTCGGTCGATCCTTGGGTTAAAATACTCAAGTAGTGTGACGGTCATGTACTGGGCCGTTACATGATGTGACGCTCCAGTATTGGGCCGTTACATTAGTCTGAATCTAGAACCAAGAAATCAGACTCAGTGGTATGTGACGGTCATATATTGGGCCGTTACTTGTGCCTGACGGTCCAACATAGAGCCGTTACATTACTGATAATCAAAAATATCGATAGTGTAATCTAATCAATGGGCTTTAATGGTACAACCAACTCGGCGTCCAAGTGGGAATCCCAGGCTCGCGGAGAATTACGGAGGCCTTGAAACAAGATTTCCTAGTCCATTGGAAGGAATATCCAATAGAGAGGTCCTCATGTCCAAGAATAATATTCCTATAGTGCAAAGTGAACTAATGGACAGCATACCAGAATATGTGCCATATACTTAAAGAAATGACTCTATAGGCAGAAAAGAATATGTAACCAAGATAAAACTCCGTCAATACAACATTGGAAAAATCATGATTTAGAATATAAAACTATAGAGTTTTTGCCCATGAAATTAGCATAACTTAAAATAGCCTAAGATACATTAATCATGCAATTTGATTATGAATCAATAACTAAACTTCAAGTCATGATAATAGGTCCAAACTTAGCTATCTAAGCTTATTTATAAGTAAACTCCAAGTGGTTATCATTCTGCCTCGGGCTGACAGAACACAGTTCCTGACGGTCTAGGGTGGGCGCGTTACAGTATTGTGACGGTTTATCGAGGGGCCGTTACAGTGGTGTAACGCTCCTGCTAGGGTGCGTCAGAGATAATAGAGCCAATAAAAACACAACAGAATGTGACGGTCTATTGTAAGGCCGTTACATGCATGTGACAGTCTCACGTTAGTGCGTTAGAGAACCTGCTGGCAGTAAACTAAAGTGAAGGTTTATGAAAACATAACATGCCTGGAAATCAACATATTACCACTGTCCTAGTCATGATAACGATGCATAGGCCAACTATATGCAAGGGTTTAGTGAATAGACAAGATAATACCTTTTTATTTCCATTTAGGGCTAAGAGATGCATGGATGTATAAAACTATGAAATCATGAAATTCTTAATCTATAATGCATGAAATCAAGCACAATCAGAGGACTTTTATTCCTAACAAGTTATTTTTTACCAATCATGAGATAATCTAACTCTTTTAAGACCTTCAAACTTCGAATTTAATGCTAGGTGCTACCCTTAGACCCTTGTACTTCTTGTGATAAATTAGCAACTTCAATCTGCTCTATTTCCTCAGCCTTCTGATCTAAGGATGTGAAATTTTGAGGGTAAGAAGATGAAACTATTGGGAACAAAAAGTTCTAAAGGATTGAGTTCTAATTACCTCGTTTAGACGTCCTAATGTCCTGATCTTCAGGGGACTTGCGTTCAGATTCCTGGGTTGCTAAGGTTGAATCAGAACCTTTGGAAGCTTCTATCTCCTTGGTTGCTTGATCTCCTAGCACGAAATTTGGAGAACCATTAGTCTAAAGTATACTAAACAAAAGCTTCTAAAGAACTTACCCGAATTTATGACTCCTTACCTTGATTCTTCACGAGCCAAAAGTAAGGGTCGCTTAGTTCAGAACTAGGTTCTATTTATAGGGTTTTGGCTAGGGTTTGAAGATTAGATCGATTCTAGAGTTCTTAATCTGCCAGAACCTAATCTCTAAGAGTCCTTAGCAATGTTATAAGCTTCCATAAGTCGATCTCTTGTAGATAGGATTTCAAAGTTCCAATCTCTTTGCAATTTCCTCACCTTACAGAATCTGCAGGATGTAATGGTCGTGTCTAGGTGCGTTACATGGCTGTGGCGGTCGCTTGATAGACCGTTACATTCAACGTATATAGAGTTTTAATTTAATCAAACTCTTTTATTCGTTTATCCACATAATTATTATATAAATAGTATTTATCCTTAAAATATGTGAATAAGCTAATTACCCTTCTAGAATATGGGCCAAACTTAATAGGCTTGGTCTATTAACCTGTTGGATAATAATTAGATAGGCTAGGTTAACTAATTAGCCTAATTGAGCCTTATAATGACTTATTAATCCAATAACCCCTTCATTAATTTATTTAAACCTTTATAATTTCCAGGAAATTATTTAAAAATTCAAAATTTATATATATACATTCTGGGGCACTACACTCTTCGAGTCGAATCCAGCCCTACATCATTTCGGCACCGGACCTGGAAGATACGCCCCCGGTGAGTCGGTCCTAGTTTTCTGATCCTGCACTGGGGTTGACCCTACCGACGTCCAGAGGCTACCACTGACTTGATCGCGCACAATCGAAGGAGATTCTCTAAGGAGGCACACTAGACCCTCCCCTCTTTCCAACAGAAGTGGTCCCGCTTCGATCCGACACTCTAGCTGAGATCACCGCCACAAACAAGTCGCCTCTGGTCAGCAGAAGATAGTTCATGCGTAGTCCTACGAGAACGACCATCCACAGCAACACCGACCTCCGACTAGGCTGATTCTTCAACCTGGAGTTCCTTGCATCAAGCGGCTATCCCGCGGTGCCACCCTCACCCTCACAGAAGATCTGAGTAGAAAGATACGACTCCGACAAGCTGCTGGTACCAGATAGGGTGGACTGAGTACAGAACAACGTAGGCCGAAGTTCCGGTTCGCACCATTGCCTCCGTTTTCCCTCTCCACCTGGCCGGCTGATCGCCCCTCCCTGCGTGGAGGTAATTTTTGGTTGTAATTGATATTTCCCCCACCCCACGATCACCCTCCTACGAGAGGAGTAGTTTTGTAATAGCAGGTCCCTTCGAAGCATCATCGGCGCAGCATGCGGGTGGTGATCCCACGCTTCCCCGCTCGCCCTCATCTCCGACTCGGGATCGGTGTCTTCACACCGATCAGGTATAAGCTGAACCCTCCCTGGATAATTTTTTTTCAACTAGTATCACTTCTAAGTTCAGCCGGAGAGAAAGTGAGTGCCCGGCCAAGTGGCTTCCCGATCACGAGTGGCCACCGCGAATTGAGTGAGGAGAGACCCCGTGCCCTCAAGGTGCGATGTCCGCCCGCTGATGTGGGTGTTCTGATCCTAGGGAGGGAAACATATTAGGCTAAGCCATCACCCCAACCCGCAGGGTTTAGACCCTCGAACCCACCCTACCATCACTTAGTAACAACGAGAAAGGGTTGTGCTGCGATATCGGTCCACCAACATCGAGTCTACCAAATTGTAAGTGTGCTTGCAAGTCTAGGTCCAAGGCTCGCCCAGTCAGTTCCTTTGCGTCCGTAGGTCGTGTCACATCAGATAGAAGATTACCTGATGGGGGCATCTCTTGCCCTTCACTTTTTTCCACAGCTCTGATTGCTCGCCAGCATGGCTTCATTGTGTCTGTCACCTTTTTGTAAGTTAAGGCATGTAATTTTCATATTTTATTTGAGTCATATCATTATACTTTTCCTTTTATTTGAGTCTGGTACCTTGGTTAGGTAGTTATTTATCTAAGTCTTGAGTCATCATGTTGGTTTGATAGGTTAATGGGCCCAACTATATGGGCTTAGCCCAAGGGCGCCCCCTTCCCCCCTTGGTTATTTGTCATTAGTCCAAAAGTGAAGGACATTTTGTAAATTGTGAGTTTCCTATAAATAGGACCCCAACCCACCTTTGGAGAACTGATGAATGAATGAATATTTGAGAAATTTCCAAAAGTTGAGTGTTCCTTTGGAGTGAGAAGCTCCCCCTCTCCCCCCCCTCTCTCTCTCTCTCTCTAAAGGGGGCGACCCCCATTCTCTCTCCTCCCCTCCCCCAAATTTTGAATTTCCTCTCACTCTCTCCCCCATTTACTCCTCATTAAACCCCTCCCCCTTCCCCATACCTCCCATTTATTTCCCCTCCAACCCCTAGGTGGAATTCCCCTCTCCTAGACACTCATTCACTCCTCATCACACCCCTTCACCATCCCCAAGTGACTCTTCAATCTCCCAAGCGCCCCTTCCTTTCCCCAACTCATCCCTTCCCCTTCCCAAGGCCACCATTGATCACCCCCCCATTAAGGGAAATTCAAATTCACATTCCCTCCACCTTGCTTGGTCGACCTCCCCCATCTCCCTCCCTCTCCCTTGTCCTGGCTGCAACCAACCTATCCCCCACCACCCGTTCCACTTGCACAACCCAACTCCGGCCCTAACCTCCCTCACAGCCTCTCCAATGCCCCTATCCACCCCCCATCCAAGCACCACAGACATTAGCCATTAGCCCTCACCCCATTGCAGTCCCTTCACCCCTTCCCACACTATCAACCCCTATCCCCAACCTGCTCAGTCCAGTTCGCAGGCAGCAGTAGAGGTCCAAGTTTCAGACTCATCCACGACAACACCTCAAGGATTCAAGTCGCGTACCTTATATTCGTGGAAAGCTCATCCAAGTAGCTTCACAGGCGAGGTGGTCCCGCCTCCATTTGACGTCTGTGCTGTTCGGTGGAGCCATCCTTGCCAGACTGCACCGACTGTCTCTGGCAGACAGCTAGAGGTGACTTGTAGAAGCTCTTCGACCAGATCGGTGAGGATCTTGGTGCGCCCCTTGGAGGAGGACGTCTTCTGAAAGTCCTCTACCATCTCCAAAAAGAAGGAGGTCGTTTGAGTACCAGAGCACTGTGTTCCGTCATTTCTCCTCGGAGTGCGCAGGTTAGTACAGCAGAACAAGTTTGGACACCCTATCACCGTTCTGCCTCCAGCACCCTACTCCGACCTCTTCTCGAAGATCCGTTGGTCCCTGCTGAAAGAGAACTCTCCCACGAGTACGTTGGCGCTGGTCCCGCCTCAATCCGATGCCCCAGCTGAGAGTACGACCCCGGCAAATAGCTCACTGGTTGCCCAGAATTGTCACCTACGCAGCTCTGCGAGTTTCGGTGGCCTCGCTTCGTCTGAGCTCGGAACGTGACGATTTCTCATCCTAGTGATTCCCAACTCGACCAGATTTCCAGAGACTCCAACCCCGCCTCCGTCGGACGTCCCATCAGAGATTTGTACCTCTGACAAGGTGCTGCATGTAATCAGCCAGGTCATCGACTCAGTCCGCGTAGGCCGAGATTCGATCCCCTTCGGCCACTCCGATCTCCCAGCCCCGCCTGGCCGGCTGACCCCCCCTCCCTGCGTGGAGGTAGTTTTGGGTGTAATTTAATTTCCCTACCCCAAGGTCACCCTCTTGCGTGAGGTGTAGTGCATGTAACAGCAAGTCACCGTTCGAAGCGACATCGGCGCGGCGTGTGGGTGCGTACCCACCCCTCCTCACTCGCCATCGTCTCCGACCGGGATCGACGTCTTCACGCCGATCAGGTGAGCACGTGGTTACACCCTTGCTGGTTTTACCTTTCTTAGTTAGTATCGCTTTCTAATTGCCCGTTGGTCGGTGAGGCGAGCGTCCGGTCTCAAAATGCTAATGTGTGAATGACCACCGCGGGTGAGTTGTGAGCGAGACACTACATCCCACACCCTCGGCGTGCTGACCGCCCGTGAAATTGGGCATCCTAGGCCCTTAGGGGTCCGTCCCAAGCTAGCCATACCCCTGGAGGAGTAAGGTCCCACCTCGGACCCTTCCCGCCATCGCCGGTTTGCCTACAAGCAACCGTGATCACTACGCGAGTCGGTCCGCTATAGTGAGTCCGCCACTCAAAGTTACTTGCTTGCAATTGTAGGTCCAAGGGCATCGGTCGAGTGACTGCCACCCCAAGGTGGTGTCACATCATTACCAAAGCTTTAGCTTAATATGACCGACAGAGTAATCTCCTATCCCCTACGAAACAGAAAAATAGTCCTTTACAAAAAAAATCATGGCTAAATAGAAAAATAATAAAGCAAATACGACATTTATACCACACAAGCAACATAGTAGGGATATTTGCTTAAAAAATCATGTCAAAAAAATCTAAATACATTTTCGGAGTAGCTCGAAGACGACCACACTGGATGGGGAGTTGTGGCTGGGTATGAGCTGGCAGTGTGGACTACACAATCACGGTAGAGCTACGTGGGAAGCACGTGAGCGGTGGATGGAGTCGTGGTGGCAGGAGGCTGATGGGGTCGACATTGCAGAAAGGGGGTAGCAGGCTGAAGGAGAATGGCAGAGGGTGAGGGGGGTTGGGGTTGACGGTAGCTGGTTGTAGGGTCTGGGAGCAAATATGTGCGGAAGAAGAAGAGGAAGGGGGTAACAAGCGGTGGAAGAAAAAGAGGAAGGTGTGGTAGGGATCCCGGCGGTCGGCGATGGGGCTGGCGGGTGGCGCGCGTTTGTAGGAAAAAGAAAGGGGGAATAGAGCGAGCACTTTGGAGGCGGTGTAGATGTAGCCCGCAGTGGTGTCGACAGGGCTACTGTTGTCATCATTTGCGGTGGAGGGTAGGCGAAAGGAGCGAGGCGATGGCGACTCTGGGGAGTCGTGGCGGCCGTGGTCCTGTTCACGCGCTGAAGCAGAGGGGAGGCTACTGTAGTGGGGAAGGAGGGCGGGAGAGGTGGTCCGACGGCGAGCAGGCAGCGGTGGCGGGTGAGCCCGACGGAGAGTGCGACTATGGTTTTAGTGGGGAAGAGAATGAAGAAGGAGAGGGTGAAGATCTAGGGAGAAGATCGGGGGATGGGGTGGCGGAGGAAGTGGAGGGGGAAGAAAGCATCGAGGCTCGGGCTCATAAAAGCTCGGGAGGCATTTTTGCCGCCATCGAGGTCAAGCCTATTGCGACGTTCGTTATTTTTTCATTTTTTTTCAATCGACTTATTGTTACGTTTGAAAAAATGTGAAATCATTGATAGGATCTATTCTCACATTTATAAAAAAAATGTCGTTATATATTATCTTTTCCTACATTTATTGTAAAACTGCCGGGATATTATGAACATATAGCTACGCTATAACAAAACGTAGGAAATTTACCAATGTTAATTTAAAAACGTCAGAATATGTCTCTTATACCTACGTGTTTTGACGCGTAGGTAAAATTTGTGGCTATAGGCCAATTTTCTTGTAGTGCGCCATGCCATAAAGGTCGATCACGACGATAAGAGGGGAAAACGTTTGATTAATCACCAAGCAATGGGGCTACATGGCCGATAAGTCGATTCCTATAAAAGGAAGAGACAGCGTGTTGAAAAGCCTAACTACCTTGAAAGGCACACATCGGGGTGCGAAAAGGTACTCGGAGGCGTATCGGTCACACGTTGACCATTTCCTTATTGTTCCGTGCCCCCGCCAAACTCATGTGTTTTGAATGATATAAGAAATATGAAGTGATCTAGAAGGGGAGGGGATGAATAGATCACTGTTTTCAACCGATTAAAAAATTACTGAAGAATGATTCACTTAAAACAAGCAATCTCGGAGTTGAACCCACAAACACGCAGTGCGGACAATAGCTCGAGTGGATAGAAGGCACACCACACAATCACCACAAATAATCACACGAGTACTCAGAGGTTTTTAAGGTGGTTCGGTCAGACCTCCAGTCTGCCTACGTCCACCCCTCACTTCAAATCGACGTGAGGCTTCCACTAGCACCTGCTAGCAAAGCAGACTCAGTCTGCAACAACGGCTGATTCACAGCTTCACAGGGGAACACCCTCCCCTCTTCCTCCACACCCGGAGGGAACCCTAAGGACGCCAAGTCCCTAGAAACAGGAAACAATTTCCTCTTCCTCCAACCAGAGGGAACACTAGTGATCTGCGGTCACTAGAACCAGAGACCAAGGTCTCTCTTCCTCTGAAGCCTAGAGGGAACACCTCTTCTACGAGAGGGAACAATACTGCAACCTCTGTTGCAAGTGAACCAGAGAGAACACGTCTCTCTCTTCCCCTGAACACCAGGAGGAAACACAGAGAACTCTCAATCAAGAAAGAAAAATAGATAAAAATGAAAACAAGAAAGAAGGAATCCAAAACTCAGAAACTGGAAACAATGTAGCTCAAACTGAGCAGCAGACTTCGGATTTGATCTGTAAGTCAATACCCATCTTCTGATCACTCTTCTGCTCTCTCTTCTCTCTCAACTGGAACACTCTAGTTTCTCAAGGAGGCTCTTTCTCTTCTGCTCTTACACAAATTTCTTCTCTTCTTTTTCTGGATCGAACTCTCTGCACTTCTGCTTTTTGCTTTTTCATTTCGATCGACCTTCATCTGTGGACGAAGGCTTCAATATATAGCAGCAGCAGCAGGTGGATAAGGTGCAGAATGCGTGTGCCTCCCACACTTCATCCAGAACCTTCTTGCCACGTGCCTTTATAGCATTGGTTCCTTTAGCATTGGATCACGTGCAGCCCAGTCACTGGGAATATTCTTCCTCGGACCACCTTCTTCTTTTTGTTTTTCTTCTTCTCCTGCAAAGAAATAAAACGATTAAAACTCAGGGCCACAAAAACTAAAACTGCATGAGGTATGTGATAGCAATACGAGATGCACTGTACTGGGAACGACACGAGATACACAAGATTACTACAGTACGAAATAAAGAGAGAATGACACGAGGTCAGATTAAAACAGCACGAGGTAAAAAGAGAACGACACGAGATACATACTAATAAGGCTAACACTACAAAGAGAACGACACGAGATACACAATAATAAAGCTAACACTACAAAGAAAACGACACGAAGTCAGATGAGAACTGCACGAGGTAAAAAGGAAATAGCACGGAATAAAAATGGTAGTAAGACACGCGATCAGAGGGAACCTGGACGAAGATAGAAAGAAACAACACGAGGACATAAACACAAGAATAACACGAAGACACGAATACAAAAGCAACACGAAGACACGAATACAAAAACAACACGACATAACAAACAGCAAAGAGAACGGCACGAGGTGAAACGACACTTTACTAAAAAGACTTGAATACACACTAAAACAACTCGAGTACTAAGTTGCTTGAATCGTACGAACGACTCGAAGACGAGGACGACACGAAAACAACATGGACTGAAACCAACTCGAAGACGAAAATAGAAACTGACACGAAGTGTGGTCACAAAAACAAGAAGGACACTTGTAACGTACAGCCTTCATATGATGAGGCGATGTGAAGACTTTGCATTCAACAGGATGTATAGACTTGGAACGGCTTCAAGGCAACGCAATCGAATGTATGGACTTTCACAAGGTATAGACTTGCCAAAGAACTGGATGATGTATAGACTTGAACAAGGCAAAGTCTGTACAGACTTGAGGGTTCACAACGTATATACTTTGGCAAGACAATGGCTGTACATACTTGAAGTGAAGACCAATGTATAGACTTCAAAGTTCAACTGCCAATGAATAGACTTGGAAAGCTTGAAGGCCAATGTACAGACTTGGAAGCTTAAACCAATGTATGGACTTAGCTTCGAACATGCTACAGTGCATTGTATGGACTTTGAAGACTGATGCATGACGCTAAGATAATGTGTAGACTTTGGCTTGGGACGAAGATAGAGATGAAGCTGTATAGACTTGGGTAGATCATAAGACACGAAGACATAGGGGTGACACAGATGGAGCGACACGAAGACAACCAACAAACATAGTTGGAACAACACGACGTACAAAAGGACAACACGGAGTGTAGTGAACACAAACAACACGAAGTATGAAGGGAACATTACGGACATGCAAGGTATTATCTCATGGCAGTTTTCCTGTTAATCATGGAAATTTCAAATGCATAACATTACTCAAGATATCTGATTAAAATAATAATATTTAACATAGTGATGCTCATCATCAAAACACTAGGGAAGTCACAAAAGTCCAACAATCTCCCCCTTTTTGATGATGGCAACACTATATTAAATAACAGAGATGAAGTGCATGAAGATAAGCTGTGAAAATAAGCAATGCAGACACACAACACACTCGCCTCCTCTGACTACTCCCAAGAGCTCCCCCTGAACACAACATCTACTTTCCTCTGACTAGATAACTCAGGGCACTTATCTTTCGCTCCCCCTCAGCAAAGCACAAGCAAGACACTAGCAAGACACTCTCCCCGTTTGACATCATCAAAAACTAGGGGCAGGTCTGAAGATATCACGAAAAGAAAATTGCTGACAGTGGAGAGAAAACAATAGAGAGTATGGCTGATAAAGGAGAGTTATTGAGATGTTTAAGCAATTAAGAAAGCCATTAATTTTATGTGAGGATTTTGAGGATCAGTTAGTCAGACTGCGTGCAAAATGGTGAATGAAGATTTGCTCCATACACAGAACCAGATTCTAAGTAAGTAAGGTACAAGATACCAGTATAGTCAGAGTAAGTCTTTACTCAGAGAGTATAAAGCAAGGAAGTCAGGAAAAACAAAGACCTGTGGTATTGAAAACAAACAAACCAAGACCTAAATGCCAAGTGAACAGAATCTGGATACCAAGAGGGAGAAAATTGTTCAAAGATGGTCAAGATCAAAGATAAATCTGTCAAGTACACCTTTGACATTAGGGAGACACCTTGTTTAGAGGCAGGAATCCCCAGTTACTTGGTGGCAAGACCACATTACCCCTTCTGACAAGAGGACAGAGATAGTATTCTAACTGGTGTTGACATTAAGATGACACCTTTACCAGAGGCCAGACACCCCAGTTACTAACCAGATATGTACCATTGCTATGTATGATCAAGACAGCTAATTAAGCCTGATTTAAACTGCCATCTCATGACATGGGATTCGTTCATTTCATTGATGAAAGTCCCAGTTTCTCAATGAACAGTTAACAAGGTTGTTAAAACTACTTTCATGAATTTTTCATTAAACTGCACTTGAAACCTTGTAAATTAGTCTTGATTCAGTTTGAGAACAATACACCAGCTCCAAAGTTTTTCAGACAAAAACACTATATACCTCATTTCGGACTTAACTAGACTGAGTAGGTATGTTGTACTGGCTAGATCAGAAGTCAGTTACAGTGTAAAAAGATAGTCTTGAATTCAGATTTTGATCTCAGTGGGACTAACAGCTGAAATTCCAACAAGAAATTAGATGAACAGTCTTAACGGATAAAACATTCAAAATTTTCTTTTATCCACCTACTCAAACTGATTCTCTTATAAGGTCAGCAAAAGTCCGTTCAAAGTATGTTCAGATTTGGCCAAAAGAGCATGACTCCTATTATTAATCTAGCTCCCTCTGAGACCTTGACTCCAACTCAGACTTAACCAAGACAAACCTCAAAACACCTTAAAGAAAACAAAGTGGTATCAATCAGTACGAGTGAATCAGCAAACACCCATAATGAGGTTATTTTCAGCAACAGATAATGAGCAAAGATAAGCATAAGAGCACATGACAGATTATTTAGAGATCAATTATTCAATCATGAAATTCTGTAAATACCTAATTCTCTGCGCAATCTGCTAAATTTTTCAGTATCCAGTGGCTTAGTGAAAATATCTGCAATTTGTGAGTTAGTGTCAACATGGATCAATTCAAAGGTCTTCCTAGCTACTTCATCACGAATAAAATGATGCATGATTTCGATGTGTTTAGTTCGAGAATGAAGTACAGTATTCTTTGCAATGTTTATTGCACTAGTATTGTCACAAAAGATGGAAGTGCAACCTAGCTCAACTGAGTAATCCAGAAGCTGGTGTTTTATCCATATAACCTGTGTGCCACAGCTCCCTGCTACCACATACTCAACTTCAGCAATAGAAAGAGCCACAGAGTGTTGCTTCTTGGATCCCCAAGAGACTAGGCATCCTCCTAAAAATTCACAGTGACCACTAGTACTTTTTCTGTCCAATTTACATCCCGCATAATCTGCATCTGTATATGCAATGAGATCTAAACTACATGATGCAGGATACCAAAGACCTAAATCATGGGTAGCAGATAAGTATCTAAAGATTCTTTTTACAGCTGCCAAATGCAATTCAGTAGGCCTAGACTGGTATCTGGCACACATCCCTACACTAAATTGAATGTCAGGCCTGGATGCTGTTAAGTAGAGGAGTGAACCGATCATACCTCTATATAATTTAGCATCCACCTCTTTACCTTTTTCGTCTGAATCCAGTGAGGAGTTGGTGCCCATGGGTGTTGAGATGGTCTTGAGGTTGGTCATCCCAAACCTCTTCAGCATCTCCAGGGTATACTTGGTTTGATTTATGAAACAACCATCCTCCATCTGTTTGACCTGCAGCCCAAGAAAATACTTTAGTTCGCCAACTAAACTCATTTCAAATTCATGAGACATAGATTCAGAAAATTCTTTACACAATTTTGAATTGTTAGATCCGAAGATGATATCATCAACATATACCTGGACCACTATTAAATCCTTTCCGAGATTTTTGGTGAAGAGGGTTTGGTCAACCTTACCTCGAGTGTAGCCCTTGCTCAAGAGGAATTCAGAAAGTCTCTCATACCAGGCTCGGGGAGCCTGCTTCAATCCATAGAGGGCTTTATTCAACCTAAAAACCATGTTAGGCTGAACAGAGAAATTAAAACCTGGAGGTTGTTCAACATATACCTCTTCCTTCAATACCCCATTTAAGAATGCGCTTTTGACATCCATCTGCTGCAGCCGAATGTTCCTAGAGCATGTAAATGCAAGCAGAATTCGTATAGCTTCCATCCTAGCCACTGGGGCATAGGATTCATCAAAATCCACACCAAATTCCTGACTGTAGCCTTGAGCTACAAGTCTTGCTTTGTTTCTAGAAATAGCTCCATTCTCATCAACTTTATTCTTGAAAATCCATTTAGTGCCAATGACATGAGTGTTATCAGGTCTGGGAACTAGTTCCCATACAATATTTTTCTCAAATTGATTTAATTCCTCACTCATGGCAGATACCCAAGAATCATGTCTTAAGGCTTCTTCCATAGATTTGGGTTCCACCTGAGATACCAATGCAGCTAAGTCCTGTTCTTGGACAATTCTAAAATGAAACCTTGTCCTAGGAGGATCATGCACATTGCCTATGACATTTTCACTAGGGTGGTCTTTGTGAAATATTATCTCACCTGAGGGTTCACCTACCTCAGCTGCTCCTTGCTGTGAGTTTTCTGGTTGAGCAGCTGGCTGCATCTCTTCTTCTTCAATTCTCTCCAAGAAATCTCCCTCATTAGATGGCTCCCTGTCATCATTCATCACTTTGTTAGAGAAATCATTTTCATCAAACACTACATGCGGTGTTTCTTCAACAGTTTGATCATCTTTATTGAAACCTCTGTAGGCCTTTGAGGTTTCTGAATATCCGAGAAAGATTCCAGGAGAGCTTCTAGCTTCAAATTTGTCCAAACCATTCTTACCATATTTGTGAATAAAACATTTGGAGCCAAAAACTTTAAAGTAAGAAATGTTTGGCTGCTTACCCTTGAGAAGTTCATAAGGAGTTTTCCTATGAGTAGGTCTTACCAAGGCTCAGTTTAGAATGTAGCATGCAGTATTCGCAGCTTCAGCCCAAAATTTCCTTGGAAGTCCACTCTCAATCAGCATAATCCTGGCCATTTCAATTATTGACATGTTTCTTCTCTCAACAATTCCGTTCTGCTCCGGTGTCCTGGGAGAAGAGAATTTGTGAGTCACTCCCTCTCTTGAGCAAAATTCAGAAAATGAAGAGTTCTCAAACTCTCCTCCATGGTCAGACTGAATTGTAATGATGTTATGTTCACCTTGCAATTTGATTTTATTGAAAAGTTCTTCAAAGTGAACAAAGGCATCATTTTTATTTGCTAAACAAAACAACCAAGAAAATCTAGTGAAGTCATCAACTATGACTAATCCATATCTCTTACCTGACAAACTTTGTATGCGAGTAGGACCAAAGAGATCCATGTGCAAGTGCTGCAGCGGTTTAGATGAAAGATTCTCAGTTCTCAACTTAAAAACTGCACGAGTCTGTTTACCTAGTGCACAAGCATCACATAGCTTGGACCCTAACTGAAATCTTATTCGGGGCAAACCTCTAACTAGGTTATGCTTAGACAGTTTATTCATTGTAGACAAACTAGCATGGCCTAGACGCCTATGCCAGTCAAACGCAACCTGTTCAGAATTAGCAGACATACACAAGTGAGTTTCAGGATTATCATCCAGGTCTACGATGTATACATTGTTTACTCTATGACCTTTGAACATGACGTTATCAGAATTCAGCTCAAAAACAGTACAGGAATTGTGGTCAAAGAGTACCTTGTGTCCTTTGTCGCAGAGTTGACTTATACTTATCAAGTTGTGCTGAAGTCCTTCTACAAGATACACATCTTCAATGGAGTTAGTAGAGGACTTACCAACAGTACCAATTCCAATTATTCTTCCTCTGTTATTTCCACCGAATTTGACCAGGCCCCCAAACTTCATTTTCAGTTTGCTAAATTTGGACCGGTCTCCTGTCATGTGCCTGCTACAGCCGCTGTCACGATACCACTTGTTATGCTCGGCTGCCAGGCTAACCTGCAAAACTTCAGACAACGTAATGTGGGACCCAATTCAAATTGGGTCCAAAAATAGTTTTCAATTTATCCAAATCACACTTAGGAACCCACATTTGTTTTACTGTTCTTTTCAGAGATTTCATGTAGATTGATTCTTCCTTCTTGGCATTTCTCAGTGGGTGTTGAATGAGCCTATTCCTATTAAAATTATGCTATTTCCGAGCAGAGAAATTATTGTTTGGCCTCTTAGAGGAAACACGTGTGTGCTGAGCATAATTCATGTAACCATATTTATTCAAATGAAAATTGTGCTGAAGGTGATGCATGTTCGCATGCTTTCCTTGATAACTATCATGCTGAATTTTCTTAGCGAAACTGTTCACCTTTCTAGTGACATCAATAGGAATGGTCGTGTGAAAACCCTTGTTCCACAACTGTTGCACAGGAACAGTTCTAGTCTCAAGATTTCCTGACTTAGTCTGCTGACCAGTGGATTGAATAGATTTGCTGGTCGAAACCTTCAATGTAGAGACAGATTTGGAGCTGGATGGGGTTTCCAGTTTTTCTTTGCCCTTGGCGGGGCAGAACGTGACAGTTTTGAATTCAAAGGGTTTTTTACTTGTGGGATTGTATCCTAATCCCTCCCTATTGAAGTTTACCCTCGACCCCAGAAGGGCATCCAGATTGTTTCTCCCCTCTGTAAATTTTTCTAGCATTTTTCCTTTGTCCTCAATCTCCTTCTGAAGTTCATTACATTGGTCCTGGAGTTCCTGATTAACTTTTCTAACCGCCTCATATTTTTCTGCAATCAGTCTAAACTCCTTTTTACTCTCTTCAGTTTTACTCTTCAGCTCATTCATCCTAGCTAGATTTTCCTCTCTTTCCATTCTAAACTTCTCGATCTCACTTCTAGCCTGATCTAGCTCAATGGCCATCTCCTTGGTTTTCATGTTGTCCGTAACAGCAATAGAGTGTTCCTCAGAAACTGAGTGAAACTTTCGTTTAAGCATTCTGTGCTCCTTGGTTAGAAAATTATATTTAGCTAACAGGTCGCCATAGGCGTCCTCCCAATCATCCAAAGTAAAATTCTCAAATAAGTTCGTTACCTCTTCCTCATGGTTGGCCATGAGGCAAGTCTTTTCTTCACCTTCACTGGACGAGGTGGCTTCTGGATCCTCCTCCTCGTCGCTCCATGTGCACAGCATGGCTTTCTTCTTCTTGTGCACCATCTTCTTCTGGTATCCGGGAGCCTTAGCTTGCAGCTCTGGACATTCACTTTTCATGTGACCAGGTTTCTGACAATGGTAGCATGTAACTTTTTTAACAAACCGGTTCTTCTCAAGTTCTCGTTCAGGAGACTTCCTTGTAGCATTAAATCTCTTTCTCCTGTAGAATTTCCCTTTAGTTCTCAAGAACTTTCTGAATTGCCTGGTGAGCATGGCCTGCTCGCCCTTGTCCAGGTCTGAGAATCCGTCAGAGTCTTCGCTGCTACCACCACTGCTGCTGCTGCTGCTGCTCTTCTTAGTATGTCGTGAGACTTTCAGAGCAACATTCTTTCCCTTTCTGTCATGTCCATCATTCCCTTGTCTGAAGTTCATTTCGTGGGTCATGAGAGACCCAATCAGCTGGGTTACTGACATGGTGGATAAATCTCTAGATTCCTCTATGACGGTCACCTTAGTATCCCAGATGGGAGTTAGGGACCTAAGGATCTTCCTGACAATGTCTTCTTGCTGAATCTCCTTTCCAAATCCTCTCAGACTATTGATGATCACAGATAATCTAGCATACATTTCTGTGATCGACTCCTCTGGCTTCATCTTAAACAACTCATACTGAGTTGTAAGCATATTGATCTTGGTAGCTTTCACTTGAGATGTGCCCTCATAAATTAACTGCAATTCATCCCACATTTTCTTTGCAGTCTTGCACGCTGAAATCCTCAAGTACTCTTCCGGGTGGACGGCGCACTGTATGATGCTAAGAGCTGTCCAATTCAGTGCGGAGAGTTTAACATATTCCTCTGTCCATATGTCTTCGTTTGGTGGAAGTTGGTACGGACCATCTGTAATTACTCTCCAGAGCTTGTGGCTTTGAGCCCTGATGAAGACTTCCATCCTGTTCTTCCAAAAGAAATAGTTATTACTATCGAAGAAAGGGGGACGGGTGATTGACTGCCCTTCAGCAATGTAGCTGCGAGGACCAGCAGATCCGTTTCCCTGGCCGTTGGACCACATATTTGGAAATACCTGCTCTGATACCAAGTGATACAAGAAATATGAAGTGATCTAGAAGGGGAGGGGATGAATAGATCACTATTTTCAACCGATTAAAAAATTATTGAAGAATGATTCACTTAAAACAAGCAATCTCGGAGTTGAACCCACAAACACGCAGTGCGGACAATAGCTCGAGTGGATAGAAGGCACACCACATAATCACCACAAATAATCACACGAGTACTCAGAGGTTTTTAAGGTGGTTCGGTCAGACCTCCAGTCTGCCTACGTCCACCCCTCACTTCAAATCGACGCGAGGCTTCCACTAGCACCTGCTAGCAAAGCAGACTCAGTCTGCAACAACGGCTGATTCACAGCTTTACAGGGGAACACCCTCCCCTCTTCCTCCACACCCGGAGGGAACCCTAAGGACGCCAAGTCCCTAGAAACAAGAAATAATTTCTTCTTCCTCCAACCGGAGAGAACACTAGTGATCTGCGGTCACTAGAACCAGAGACCAAGGTCTCTCTTCCTCTGAAGCCTAGAGGGAACACCTCTTCTACGAGAGGGAACAATACTGCAACCTCTGTTGCAAGTGAACCAGAGAGAACACGTCTCTCTCTTCCCCTGAACACTAGGAGGAAACACAGAGAACTCTCAATCAAGAAAGAAAAACAGATAAAAATGAAAACAAGAAAGAAGGAATCCAAAACTCAGAAACTGGAAACAATGTAGTTCAAACTGAGCAGCAGACTTCGGATTTGATCCGTAAGTCAATACCTATCTTCTGATCACTCTTCTGCTCTCTCTTCTCTCTCAACTGGAACACTCTAGTTTCTCAGGGAGGCTCTTTCTCTTCTGCTCTTACTCAAATTTCTTCTCTTCTTTTTCTGGATCGAACTCTCTGCACTTCTGCTTTTTGCTTTTTCCTTTCGATCGACCTTCATCTGTGGACGAAGGCTTCAATATATAGCAGCAGCAGCAGGTGGATAAGGTGCAGAATTCATGTGCCTCCCACACTTCATCCAGAACCTTCTTGCCACGTGCCTTTATAGCAATGGTTCCTTTAGCATTGGATCACGTGCAGCCCAGTTACTGGGAATATTCTTCCTCGGACCACCTTCTTCTTTTTGTTTTTCTTCTTCTCCTGCAAAGAAATAAAACGATTAAAACTCAGGGCCACAAAAACTAAAACTGCATGAGGTATGTGATAGCAATACGAGATGCACTGTACTGAGAACGACACGAGATACACAAGAGTACTACAGTACGAAATAAAGAGAGAATGACACGAGGTCAGATTAAAACAGCACGAGGTAAAAAGAGAACGACACGAGATACATACTAATAAGGCTAACACTACAAAGAGAACGACACGAGATACACAATAATAAAGCTAACACTACAAAGAAAACGACACGAAGTCAGATGAGAACAGCACGAGGTAAAAAGGAAATAGCACGGAATAAAAATGGTAGTAAGACACGCGATCAGAGGGAACCTGGACGAAGATAGAAAGAAACAACACGAGGACATAAACACAAGAATAACACAAAGATACGAATACAAAAGCAACACGAAGACACGAATACAAAAACAACACGACATAACAAACAGCAAAGAGAACGGCACGAGGTGAAACGACACTTTACTAAAAAGACTTGAATACACACGAAAACAACTCGAGTACTAAGTTGCGCGAATCGTACGAACGACTCGAAGACGAGGACGACACGAAAACAACATGGACTGAAACCAACTCGAAGATGAAAATAGAAACTGACACAAAGTGTGGTCACAAAAACAAGAAGGACACTTGCAACGTACAGCCTTCATATGATGAGGCGATGTGAAGACTTTGCGTTCAACAGGATGTATAGACTTGGAACGGCTTCAAGGCAACGCAATCGAATGTATGGACTTTCACAAGGTATAGACTTGCCAAAGAACTGGATGATGTATAGACTTGAATAAGGCAAAGTCTGTACAGACTTGAGGGTTCACAACGTATATACTTTGGCAAGACAATGGCTGTACATACTTGAAGTGAAGACCAATGTATAGACTTCAAAGTTCAGCTGCCAATGAATAGACTTGGAAAGTTTGAAGGCCAATGTACAGACTTGGAAGCTTAAACCAATGTATGGACTTAGCTTCGAACATGCTACAGTGCATTGTATGGACTTTGAAGACTGATGCATGACACTAAGACAATGTGTAGACTTTGGCTTGGGACGAAGATAGAGATGAGGCTGTATAGACTTGGGTAGATCATAAGACACGAAGACATAGGGGTGACACAGATGGAGCGACACGAAGACAACCAACAAACATAGTTGGAACAACACGACGTACAAAAGGACAACACGGAGTGTAGTGAACACAAACAACACGAAGTATGAAGGGAACATTACGGACATGCAAGGTATTATCTCATGGCAGTTTTCCTGTTAATCATGGAAATTTCAAATGCATAACATTACTCAAGATATCTGATTAAAATAACAATATTTAACATAGTGATGCTCATCATCAAAACACTAGGGAAGTCACAAAAGTCCAACATTGAATTTACTATCACGAAAATTATTCATTTCCGCAGCTAGGGCTCCTCGCGGGGCATGCCACGTGGAAGCACTCAGGTGCCATAATCAAATATCATTGTATCTTTTATCAGTTTTACTCACGATAGGGTGTGCCAATCACTTGTGTGTGACAATGTGTTCAGGTTTCAAGACTGGAATGGTCTGGACTAACCGAAGGTCAGCTCCTTCTGATCACTAAGCAGACGATGGTGGGCATCGGGTCGGGACTGGCGACCCGCCGTGCCATAAAGGTCGATCACGGCGATAAGAGGGGAAAACGTTTGATTAATCGCCAAGAAATGGGGCTGCATGGCCGATTAGTCGATTCCTATAAAAGGAAGAGACAACGTGTTGAAAAGCCTAGCTACCTTGAAAGGCCCACATCGGGGTGCGAAAAGGTACTCAGAGGTGTATCGGTCACATGTTGACCATTTTCTTATTGCTCCGTGCCCCCTTCAAACTCATGTGTTTTGAATTTACCGTCACGTCTATAATGAATTTTTGGGAGCTAGGGCTCCTCGTGGAGAGTGCCACGTGGAAGCACTCAGGATAATAATCAATGTCACCCTTGAGTCATGTGCACATCATTCGGGATAGGTGTGGCCGTCCCTGCCGAACCGGTCATCCCGGCCACGGCTCGAGACTGGATTGGACATTGCGTATCGATACGAAAAACTATAATATATATATATATATAATGGAATAAACAAATTGAAATGACATGTTGTATCATTTCGTTTATTGTTCTGCCATTTGAACGGGTTTCTCCGGGTTCGAATCTTAGCTTCAACTTAAGGTTTCTTTAAGTTTTTTTTAATATAACTTAATTAAAAATGTAAATGAAAACACAGTAGAACATTGTTTCGAACTCGACACCTCACGATTAACAGCGATACACTGACGTCCAGTTATTTGTTACTCTAGTTGAACATTTGTCACCCACACTCACCTAATTGTCACCACTAAAGTCCATAAGACGTCGCCCTTACTCTTACACTGCCTTAAAAGCCGCGCGTCAGCCTTGTCTCTACTGAGCCCTATTTGTCACCGTTAGTAGGGTATTTTTCACCCTTGCTAACGCATTTGTCACCCGTGTAGACACATTTGTCACCCTCAAGCTCCAAACTACCACGTGGAAAATGGGACACGTCGGCCACGCATGGGTGTTGTTCGCGTATTATCGCCGATCCAACGCCGCAGGCCACATCAACAGAAATGATGACGCCGAACTAGATCCTTGAAATTAAAAAACCCCAATTACTTATTTACCCTTCCCGCCATGTCTTGGCTCTTACGCAACCTACCAGAAGCCGATTCGTCTCTCCATCGTGCTCAGCATGTCGTCTTCCTCGCGGTGCCATTTGCGACCTCTCCGTCATTTGCTATTCGAGCACTTCTGAATTGCGAGCTCTCTTTTATCACTGACAACCATGGAGCCGAAGGAGACACCCATGCAACGCTCCGTCCGCTGTAAACTGGATGTCCCACCTGCATATCATGAAATTGTACCGGTTCCTACGGCCGAAGAAGAAACATTTAACATACCTAGGGTTTCTAAGGCCTCAACTTCAGGACGACAAGTTAAAGGCAGTGTGGTTCCTTATCTCCCTTACATAGCTATTTGCCCACCTTATCGACCTATTTATTTGTCACACTTATATCTACCTATTTGTGTCAGATTTAGATCTACCTGTCTCCAAATTTCATACATTTGTCACCCTTAAGCACCTATTTGCCACACCTAAACTCCCTTGTCTATATATTTGTCACCCTTGTTTTACTCTTAATATTTTTTGTATTTCTTGATCAGTCAATTAACTGAATTTCTTGTTTACACATTTTTTTGAATCTAGTGAACACAAAGGTCATCTTCGCCCGGTGTTCTATGGACATTTACATGAAGGACAGGGATCAGATGGCATTTCGGGAATGCCACAAGTCATTGATGAGGACCACACCCTTTGGTCCATATGTTGACAATGCTTCTCCTGTCACCTTCACCATGACACTATTGGAGGAGATTATTTGCTCCCATAGTGGAGGAGATTACTTCGGTATGGGTAGTAAGGAGGTCGCATTCAGTGTGGAAGATGTGGGCATAATTTTAGGATTACCTTTCTCCGGTCAGCCGGTTCAACAGTATGGATCTGCGAAACAGAATTCGTAGTTGCAGCATCGATTTGGATTTGCAGCAACATTTGACAGGAAGAAAGTGTGCTCTCTCATCCAGCAAATTGTTGGGTCCGATGAAGAGTAGGATGTGGCCGACACTGTCCGACTGTGGATTGTACTCTTACTGTCCACTTTCCTTTGCCCACGGTCGATGCATTCTTGTCCACAACATATGTTGTCATGCTTAGATGACATTGGCAGAGTTTCAGATTACAACTGGGTAGCCGCCGTACAATAGGTAATGATGCACAAGTTTGAGCAGTTAGTGTTGGCGGTCCAGAAATGACGGCCAGGTACAATTGACCGTGCTAAGTGAAGAGCATGGGATGCATCCCAGGCCCATACATTTATATTTGGTTGTTCTGCCGCACTTGCTATAAGTTTTTTTATTTTTGGTGTGTAATAATTAATGTGTCAATCATTAATTCTATTGCATTGTAAAATAACTTGATATATTTCATATTACAGGTCTGGTTTTTTGAGCACACGCGGGTGCGGCAGCCACTAAGGCAGGTGGCATTCCCCCGACTATTTAGGTGGGGGCCATTCCTAGATAGGAATTAAAATTTTCCATTGGATCCCTGCGAGGCCAACATGTATTATGAGTACTAAAAACTTCTTCTTTGTCATTCAACATTAATGAATAACCGAAGTGATGTGATTTGAAATGCAGGTGATCGAAGGGCTCCTTGTTGAGCCAAGTGAAAGGGACACGGGGTACGGTGGTCAGATGATGACCTGACCCAGTGCTCAGGAGACTCTTTCATCAGCTCCATGCATGCCTGTGCTACAGGATATTACCGCTACATTGAAGATCCAGCAGCGGCTACTTGAGGAAATGAGGGCCTTCTTTCTGGCTAGGGTGCAAGAGGCTCACATTACCGCTGATGTAGCACCTCCTAGGCCCGTCGAACAGGTGACGGTTGATGTCATGCCACCTCCGGCAGCCCCTGTCAAGGAAGTGCAAGGGGCTGAAAATGTTGAGCAAAGTATCTGTCAAACCTCTGAAATGGACATTGCCGCCAATGTCCCACCTCCAAGGCCCCCTCAACAAAGTACGGATGATACCGTGCCATCTAAGGCAGCCCCTGGGGAGGATGTGCAAGGTGATATCCAAGCTCAGATGGAGGCGACCAATAGGCATGGTGACCGTCGTGAAGGTGTCTTTTGTCAGTCCCTTCATCAACGGGACAAGAAGCCCGTGAGGTAAAGGCAGGCACCTGCAAAGAAAATTACAGGATGGGGGAAGAAGAAGGTAAGTCTACGTTGTTCCTACTTCTTACAGTATAGAATCTAAGATTGGTATATTGGCATAAATGTAGAAGGGAGATGAAGCCGACCCTTACAGAAAGATCATACAGAGTACTATTTGGATCTGCAAAGGCCTACTAAAACTGACAGATAACACGATTGTGAATGAATTCATTGATGCTTGTACCTCTGGGGATATTGAGTAAGTTGTCCTCTTATAGTTTCTATAATTATCCTGATCCGCCTTACTCTGACTACCATGACAATTTTTGTCCAATATAGTGGCCCCATATTTTGATTACAGAACGAGATTGTTTTGAACCGTCGTCAGGCAATTGATCTATTATATAGCCAGATGATAGATGATACGGTAATTTTTTTGGATAATTGTGAATTTTTTTGTCACTCGCCCTACCCTGAACTTGTGTTTCTATTGCTAATAGAATCGTTATTGTTAATTTGCAGGTGATCGACGCCATGATGTACCTCCTCCACTCACGATTCAATGAATCTGACACCTTTCATCAGTGGGTATGTTTTCCCAACACTTTAGTGAATCACATAAACGGCAGGACAACGGCCAACTCCGAAAAATCCAACGAATTGTTGGAGTACGCCTACGAGAATGTTGAATTATAAGAACTGCAGAGGAACAAATATTTATTCTTCGTGTTACACTCTCGAGGTCACTGGCATCTACTTGATGTTGACACGGAGAATCGCCTCTTTGTCTCATATAATTCCATGTGAGGCATGGCCATCCATGATGTCACTACAAGAAAATGAGTACTTTTTCTTATCCATGTACCCGAAATAATAGATATTTATATTGTCTTTAAATTATTCCTTAATAATTTATAACCTTTCATTTGCAGGCTGTAGTTGTACGAGGGTCTCTGAAGCTCTATGGGACATTCGAGGGGGTTGAGAAATGAGATCTTGTATTCGACAACGAATGTCCCAAACAGGCAGCTGGAAGCCTCAACTGTGGCATTTATGTACTGAAATATGTTCAAGAATTGTCAAGGAAGGGGGAGACATCATGGACATTTAATGAGGGTGATTGTAATATGTTTAGAGCCCGGTTAGGGGCCGACCTTACCTTTGGAAATACAACATCTTAAATATTTCACGTCTCAAATCTCAAAATGTGGCAAACCTATCTTCATTGATATTGCTTTTGTCATACATTTTGATCTTCAAAGTTTTATATGTTTTAATGCTGTTAATGTGTGTGCTTGATAATGTTAATTCATGAATATCAATGAGTTTTCTGAAGACAGGTTCAAGTTTGGTTTCGGAACTAGGCTGAAGTGTGAAAAGATGAAGGCTTTACTTGCACAAGTGTCGACTAGAGTCGACCGTGGAGCCGACTCCAGTTCAGCCTGCTGAAGAGAAATACCCAAGTCACCCACTAGATGAAAAGGGCTTTGGCTACGCTTTAAAGGTGACAAATAGGTGGTCAATGGTGAAAAATAGGCCTTACTGGTGTAAAAGAGGCGACAAAGGCTGAATAATAGATGATCAGGTTGAAATATGAAAATATCCTTGTCCCATGAGAGAGAATATACCTCTAACAGGGTAGCCTCGGATCACGTGCAAAACCTGTGCCCCTGGCCTTCGAGTTGAGCGTGTGCTAGACACACCGAGCCTATGATTCACCCTTTCATCCCATTTGTCAGACTTGAGGAAATGAGGGCCCACTTTCTGACTAGGGTGCAAGAGACTCACATTGCCACTGATGCAGCACCTCCTAGGCCCGTCGATAGGTGACGGTTGATGTCATGCCACCTTCGGCAGCCCCTGTCAAGGAATTGCAAGGGGCTGAAAATGTTGAGCAAAGTATATGTCAAACCTCTGAAATGGACATTACCGCCGATGTCCCACCTCCAAGGCCCCTTCAACAAAGTACGGATGATACTGTGCCATCTAAGGTAGCCCCTGAAGAGGATGTGCAAGGCGATATCCAAGCTCAGATGGAGGCGACCAATAGGCACGGTGACCGTCGTGAAGGTGTCTTTTCTCAGTCCCTTCATCAACGGGACGAGAAGCCCGTGAGGAAAAGGCGGGCACCTGCAAAGAAAATTGCAGGATGGGGGAAGAAGAAGGTGAGTCTGCGTTGTTCCTACTTCTTACAGTATAGAATCTAAGATTGGTATATTGGCATAAATGTACAAGGGAGATGAAGCCGACCCTTATTGATACGGGACGCGACGCGAACCTGGGACTCTAGCTCGCAGACGTCCCTAAGCGAGGGAAACGTGCGGATGTGTACGGTTGAGAAACCGGCAATGAGTCTCGGGTATCGACTTTTTCACGCTCTGATCGAGTCACGAGACGGGTCACACTCACTCTCTCGCAGTGGTGATTGAAATAATATAACGAGCTAATTAACCTATCACATGCAGCGGCATATGCAAATATACGAATTGAGCAAAATGCCAAAGTAGGAGGGTGGCGAGTGTACCTCCACGCACCGGAAGTGGGGAAGGCGATCCCGGCCAAGACTCGTACTCCCGGTACACAGTAATTAAATAATTACTGCAGTGATTTTATGGCCCACACCACACAGGAAGCTAAAGGGCGACAACAATAACCCGGGAATATCAAGCTTGGGTTGACGGGCAGTAATTTGGAATGCTCCCGGGCCGGAGACGGGTTGCTGGTCCGGCTCGGTTCTGCGGGGCCCACGGACAGCAAGTGGGTCCGGCTACTGGGATGGCAGTACCCGGGTGTGAGTGACGTCACGCGGTTCGGGGAAGAGAGAGTGGGGAAGAGGAAGCGGAGCGCGCGCGGGCTCCTCTTTTTTTTTGTTTGTTTGCTTGTTTTGCTGCAACACAGAGATGATAGAGAAGAGAGAAGGGGCCACCACGGGAGATTGCTCCGGCGGGGCGAGCGGGACAAGTATAATATAGCAAGATATGGGGTTCAAACGGCCATAGCGGGAAGTGACTCGCCGCGACCTCGGGGGGACGGGAATGGTGCAAAAATTAAATAACAAGAATTGAAACGGCCATTGGGGAAGTGACTCGCCGCGGCCTCGAGAATATGAGCAGATAATAAGATGACAGAATATGAAGAGAATACAAAGTGCGGAAATTTAAACGGCCATTGGGGAAGTGACTCGCCGCGGCCTCGATGATAGGAGCAGAATATAACAGAATATAAAGAGAATATAAGAACGGAAATTTAAACGGCCATTGGGGAAGTGACTCGCCGCGGCCTCGATGATATAAGCAGAATATAACAAAACATAAAGAGATTATAGGAATAGAAATTTAAACGGCCATTGGGGAAGTGACTCGCCGCGGCCTCGATGATATAAGCAGAATATAACAAAATATAAAGAGAATATAGGAAACAGAAATTTAAACGGCCATTGGGGAAGTGACTCGCCGCGGCCTCGATGACAAGATGTGATCGTCAGGGGCCGAAAGACCCCAAAATAAGAAAGTGATCGCTCCTACCTCAAGAGCGGGAGATGGCGGGTTGCTTCTTCCTCTCCTTCCGGCCGGCCGACGGAGAGGGCTTTCCTCGGGTACCCTTGCAAAACAACGACAAATAAATGACAAGTGGATTAGAAAGATGGAGGTGTAGTATTCAAATCCTTGCGATAAAAATAACGAAATGATGGCAAGACACACACCTGGTTGGTGTTATCTTTTAAACCCCTCTCGGACTCGAGTAGGAGGAAAACGAGATGATGGATGCAAGAAGTATAAGAGAAGAAGCACCCTTGTGAAGGGGGATAGAGGATGCAATATGATGAATGTAAAGAACTATGGAGAAAAAGGGGAAGAAAAGGCTTATTGGATGAGCCGAGGGTGAAATCCGGCGGAGCTCCAGCAGCGTGGGGACGACGTGGAAGCGCGGTGGATGAAGACGACCTTCCTCTTGCGAGCGTGGGCACCCGAGAAGCCGGCAGAACCTCCACCTACAAAAGACTCGACGGGTTAGAAAATGACTCCGTAGCCTCTGGGCTCCGGCAGCCTATCGGATCACTGCTTAGCTCCCCTAGAACTGAGGGGGTGGGCCTCTATTTATAGGGCTCCGGAGGGTGGAGGCGTCCAGGACCCTGGACACCTCCATCAGGGCCGAAATAATATTTTATTCTATTTTTATTTATTTTTTTGGAATATTTTTGTGGAGGCGTCCAGGGTCCCGGACGCCTCAAACAGGTCCACCGAAAACCGACGACGGCCGCACGCGGTTTGGCACAACGCGTGGTTTTGTGAGCGGCGCCTCGTGATTCAGAAATGGGCGCGTCCAGTTGACTGGACGTCTCTATATTTTGGATTTTTTCACACACGACAAACCGTCGTTCGGTGGCCGGCGCCCGTGAGGGTTTTTATGGAGGCGTCCAGCGGCCTGGACGCCTCCAAAATTATATTATTTTATTTTTTATTTGTCTTTTTATGCTAGGGCTGGCATTTTATATTTTTTATTTATTTTTATGGAGGCGTCCGGGGGCCTGGACGCCTCCATAAAAATATATATTTTTATTTGATTTTTGTTTTATTTTTTATGATTATTGATATTTTTTTTATTATTTTTGCATTGATGGAGGCGTCTAGGTAAGTGGACGCTTCCATGATTTTGATTTTTTTATTATTTTTGGTCATTGATGGAGGCGTCCAGGCGCCTGGACGCTTCCATGATTTTGATTTTTTTATTATTTTTTGGTCATTGATGGAGGTGTCCAGGCGCCTGGACACTTCCATGATTTTTTACGGAATAATTCAAAAAAATGTAAAAAAATTCATAAAAATAGGAAATCACCAGAGTAATTAAAAATGTGAAGGCCGCCTTGGGGTATCATAGTGTAATATGAGATTTACTCAGGAGACGTCAGGAATGGCGTGTCTACAGCTGCCCCGCCTTGGCATCTGCTTTGCAAGGGAGCGACACGTAGTGGAATGGTATCGAAGTGGAGTGAAATGAAGTGGGAGTGGACTGATAAGTTGATGCCAAGGTGTGATGAGACACGCTTTTGACGTTACTGTTTGGAATCTTTCCTGGAGTTTAAATGAGGCGACCTTGAAGAAGGTCTTTCAAATATTGACGATTGCTTGGACGGAGATCAAATAAGGGAGGGTGAGATGTGCGCTCAGGCACGAAACAAAAGGAGACAAACTTCTCGGTGTGGAAGTACCTGGGTCATAAACCGGAGGTTTCACCTTTGGGGAGCGGTTACCAGCCAATGTGGAAGTGCTGCGGCCAAGGTGGGTCAAAAAAGGTAAAAGAATATCTGAGGGTCTGTCCAAACAAGGGTCTCCTTTGGAAGAGCAGCGCCGGGGCCGTCTCAAGGAAACTCAGTATTTCATTCGGAGTGGAATATCTCATATTTGTGGGAATTGGAGCACAACGGCTTTCACAATCGAATCACTTGAATGATCTTCCGCAATAAATCAAAGTCCTATATGAATGCATGCTGGGTTCAAAGAAAAATTTAAAACAAAACTAAAATAGAAAATAGCCAAGGATAATATTGTCAACTTGTGAAGAACGGGTCAGGATACCGACTCGGTGAGCTGATACTGGGCTGGGGCCCGTTTATCCGCGCACCAACTCACTGAATGGAACCGTCGTCCCCATGCTACCACAAGTTAACGGCCTATCCGTACAACCCAAATTCTTCCGGGATCGTCACTGTTTTTGTTGAAGGGGAACTCAAATCCCAGATTTGTTCGGGTCGCAAGGTCCTTGACATGTTCTAGTAGCGTAGGTATCGTATACTATGATGCATGACATGGTGGGACCAACCATTGAAAGGTGGGACAGGAGACAGGACAAAGACGTCCGTTAGTAAAACCTGCACAGATTAGCAAAGGTTAGCAACATCAGAAAGTAGCAGAATCACAGCAGAATCGCACCACAGTACAAAGGAGATCCAGACAAAATCTTGACAATGACAACTGATGTGACACGTTTTGTCCTGTAGCGATCTTCCCTTCCTACACTTCTTCTCTTGCACCAAGTTGTTTCGAGGCACGCTTCACGAGACCTTACCTTAAACAGCAGGGAACTACGCCTCGCACGGAGGGATCTTATTTCCTTTTCCCCCTTTTGGGCGCGTCCAGGCGCGAGGACGCGTCTTAATCCTTGAATTCAAATTTAAAGCGACGGGTGGTCTTTCTTCTCCCGTGCCTTACCCGCAAACGAGCCCGCCTTCTGCCGAAACTTGCTTGCCCCCTTTCTCGTCTTCCTCCTCTTTTGATCGATGGAGTTCGGTGGGCCTGACCACGGTGAAGGTGGAGAGGGACGAGGGACTCCTCGCCCGAGGAGGGACGCGCCCGAGCACGGAACGGCGTCCATGGAGGAGGAAGGGCCGCTCCGGGCCCCCGAGGGACCTGAGGGGCCCGATGGCGTGGGAGGAGGTGAACACGGTCCGGTAGGTCCTTCGATCTCTTCCTCTTTTAATTCATTTTGGGTTTTGAAGCGAGCCGCGCGAGGGGGAAATGGTTCGGCGAGTGTTGCACTCAAATGATGGATGCGTCCTAGACATGGGACGCGTTCCTTTTGACTGATGTGGGACCCCTTTCTTGGTGCAGGACATGGCAAGGACCCTGGGTCTGGCCGATGAGTGGGCGAGTGCGGACTAGCCGAGCCGCGTCAGGAGGGAGAGTCGTGGCAAGGCGAGGCTCGAGGAGTGGCCCGTACGTCTCCCTGGACAGCAAGGGGGTATACTGGTGCAGGACAGTGCCGACTTCCTGCGGCGGCAGAGAGAGAGCTACGCGGGGCTTCCCCAAGCTGGGGACACGCGTGGCATCGGCGGCTCGCGCCCCCAACTGTCAGAGACTAGGCGGCAGCTGGCCGTCGCTCAACATGAGTTGTCGCTCCTGGTAAGTTATGTGCCGCACTTTTAACTTCAGATTTTGGAGTTTCACTGACGGCCGTTGTTTATTTTGTTCCAGCGTGCCCAGCAGACAGCGACGGTGGGAGTGGTTGGCGGATCTTTCAATTCCTCGGCCCCTTTTCTCGAGATTGCCTCCCTCCGGGAGCAACTTACCGGTGCGGTGGCCCGCGCGACCCGGGCGAAAGAGGAGCGTGACGCCTGGGTGGCGACTGTAGCGGAGCTGCGGCATCGCGGTGAGGAGAGACCTTCTCCAGACATCCTGGAGTTAAGGGTTCTTCTGCAGATGATGAGGAGAGAGGCAGAGAGAGAGAAAGCCGAGAGAAGGTCCGAACGACAGCGGGATCTGACCGAGAGGAGGGCCTTGGAGGCCCAAGTGAGGGAGCTCCAGCTGGGCCTTCAGGCCGTCGTGCAGAGGCTAGGAGGGATGGAGACGCGCTACGAGAGAGCGCGAGAGTTCGGGGAGCGACTCCGCCAGTCCGGTCGCTTTGCCGCCAGTGGCTTCTTTGCCACGCCAGGGGAGGAGCAGCGAGTCACTGCTGCGGAGCAGGCGCCCAGAGGCGAGCAGGTGCTACTGCACGGGGATCCCGGAGGCTTCTGAGGGACCCTCACCTCGGGGGAGAGGAGGAGAGTACCCAGAGAGATGAGTGATGGTGAGGATTGGCGAGCTAGTGGACCCGCCACCTCTCTATGATTGTAGTGTTTGTGACAGCTTATGTAGAATTATGAATGGAGTGATTTGATTTTCTGCTGTTTATTTGTTCTTTTGTGCGTTCCTTCTTCCCTACACTTCTTCTCCTTTGCACTGTTCCCATGTGATAGGTCTGTCGAGACTCCGCCCCAAGCAGAGAATCGCATCTTATTGTGACCATTTTCCACAGGAATCTGCCGTCGAAGTCAATAATGACGGCCCTAGTTTCTTTTCCCGAATGCTGTGTCAAATTTTGCGGACGTCCTCCAAATTATGATAGGGTATCCCTAGACAACATAGGGGGCTAGTCGTCCTATTCTTCGTCCAGTCAATCACCTTGTGCGAGCGGTGAAGCGACACATGGGACCGCTTGGGCGGTGCCTCATTGCGAGGGCTATCATCGACAGGTGATGGAGGTAATCTTGGCCCGCACTCCTTCCATTTCCATAAATTCTTGTCCCTTTTATCTTCCCAGGTATATCGAGGAATAACTCGAGGAGCACAAGTTCTCACGGGAGAGGAGGAGTTCAAAATTCTGAGAGTTGGATGGAGGGCGAATCTTCCCATTCCTCGAAGAGAAGCAGGTCCAGTGGTAGTAGTTCCAGGAGGCTTTCAGACCTTGAAGGGCACTTCAGCGAAAGGGCCCAATCACAACTCGTAAGCCAAGTTTTCTTGCCCTTTTCTCATTCTTTCTTCCTTTCTTCCGACCAAACCTCACCCCCATTCCTTGTATGCGTAGGTTGTGATGAAATCATAAATCTTATGGGAGTTGGTAGTAGCAGCGTACAGGGGCCTCCCAGATTTTCAGAAGGCGAGGCTAGACGTGATGGGATTTGGTACCTTTCTTCGGATCGAGCCGATCAAGCCCGACCTGGTTCTGATCCAAGCCTTGTGTGAGAGATGGGACCCAGTGAGCCGGGCATTCCTGATGCCCTGGGGGCACATGGTGCCCAGTTTGGAGGATGTGGTCCGGATCACAAGCCTGAAGGTAGAGGGCGAGGCAGTGACCGGAGTCACTTACGCGGACTACAGAGAAGGTGCCCAGAAGTTACTGGGTCTGGACCTGGATGGTCGGAAAAACAGGTCGGTAGCTAGGGCGTCCCTCATGGATGCATTAGGTCTCACCGACACTCGTCGGCGGGACGACGAATCCTCAGAAGAGTTCATGGAAAGGATGGAAATAGGATGCCGTGCCGTGTACTGCACAGATTTCGGCAACTGGGAAAGATGTAACATAGATTTGAGGAGATTTCTCCTCTTCCTTTTGGGGAGATTGGTACTGAGCTCGAAAGGGGATGGTATCCAATGTTGCTTCCTGGAGCTGCTGTCAGACCTTGAAAGAGTAGGGTATTATGCCTGGGGAGCCGCCATGCTGGCACACTTGTTTGCAGGCCTATTCCGAGAAACGGATCGTGAGATGACTGTGAGTGGTTTCACACCATTCATCCAGGTATTTTTGGTTTTGCTTGTTTTGTGTTTTTTTTTATGTTTTTGCAAGGTACTGATGACCTGCGCTGAGCAGTTATGGAGCTATTATTACCTCCCCATGGGGAGAGCTCGACATTGGCGACCTGCGATGGTGCCGCTAGCCAGGCGGTGGGAACCCATCATGAGTGCGGCACCCCTAACCTACCAACTGATGGTGCTGAGGCGAGAGCTACAGGAGTTCCCTGCAGCGATGGTAAACTGGAGACCCTACTCAGACATGGTCGATGCCGACCAGCCGTGGGTTCTAGCAAGTCGTTCCCGGTTCGGACGGGAACTGTGGATGCACTGCCTGAATGAAATCGAGCCGCTTCGGCTACGATTAGTTATGAGGACTTTAGGACTGGCTCAAGAATGGGTGTATTCAGCTGCGCCACCTCGTGTCGGGAGAAAGACGCGGGGACCGGCGACCTGCATTGACTGGCGCGTGCGATTCCCCGAACAGTATGAGGACTGGCAACGGGGTGGCACGATTGTAGAATCACAGGCGCGGGATAGCGAGGACTACTTGCGTCTATATAGGACAAAGTACGCAGAGCGGCTCCAACCCCGGGGACTTGCGGAGGTAGGTTTCCCCCCTTCTTTCTTTTCTTCTTTTTCCCCTTTTGGTTTTCTGGTGGAAATGCTGACTTGCATGGCTGCAGGATGTCCGGGATGCCATGATAGCGAATTTACGAACTCGCTTGGCAGAGATGGAACAACAGTCGGGCGATGCCCGCGGAGCTACGAGCGCCTTGGTAGGTGTACAGTACGTTCCTAATTAAAACCCCAGATTCCAGATGTTGGCTGCTAATTCACGCGGTCGTAGCATGCCCAGATTGGCGCGGCTTCCCCAGCGACGGGAGTAGGTGGTACCTCCTCCAGCTTGTGGATTCCTACCTCCGAACTTAACTTGCTTCATGAGTAACTTGCTCACGCCACGCAGCGTGCTGCGGAGGCAGAAGGGATGCTCCGTATACAGGTAAAAATTTCAGCGTTGAGTTCTCTCTGTTTACGCCTTATCGCGTATCTGAGATGGTACACTCGGCAGGAAAAGGAGACGGAAGAAGCGCTTGCCTAAGCTGCGCAGAAGGAGGCTAGGATAGCAGAACTGGAGAGGGAACTGCGGCGTCATCCCGATGACGACTCTTCTAGGGACGCTATGGAACTAAGGATCACTCTCCAGTTGGAGAGGGAAGACCGTGAGAGAGAACGGGCAGAGAGAGAAAGAGACGCAGAGAGAGAAAGAGCCAACAGTTTGGCTGAAAGGGAGGAACGAAGGGCCATGGAGGCCCAACTATTCGAACTCCGAATCAGCCTTGGTCTTGCTGAACAGTGGCTGAGAGATGGTGAGGAGCGCTACCGAAAAGCACGAGAGCGTGGCTTTCGTGTTGGTAGCTTCTCTGCTGCTTCCGTGGATCAACGCCGGGATGTGGGAATAGGAAGGGGAGTACAGAGCGGTAGGAGTACCGCTTTTCGTAGTTGGGTAGCACCTTTGAGAGCGTTTTGCCCGGAGAGTAGTGGGACGAGTGGTGCAGAGAGAGAGGGCGGAACTTGATGTAATTTTTTGGTTTTTTTTTGGAATAAAATACAAGGTTCGGTTTGTTTGTTTTTCACCTTTGCTTCAGTTGCCTGAATCCCTGCACATATCACTGAAATAAACAAATCAGAATTTCTGTTCTGACTTGGCCCCTTGCTCAATAAGTAAATGGTCACTGTGACTGTCCTTGATGACTGGTCAAGGGGCCAAGCCTTTATTTAACGAAGGCAATGGAAAGATACGGTGATGATAAATGCGACAGGCAAGCACACGAATGCAAGCGGTATTTAAAAGTGAGATGCTGCACGCAAATGTAATCATGCAAAATTGATTTGTTTTCTTTTTTATATTTGATATTTTTTTGTTTTTTTTTTGTTTCATCATAAAAAGATTTTTTTTGTTTGCAAATATGTACATTTCTCTTTTCCATTTTTTTTGTGCTTTTATCATTTCAATTTTTTTATTGCTAACGCCCGGCAAGCACCCAAATGGCACCTAACCTACGTGAGACAGGGGTTTCTTACTAACCTCCCAGGTATCCTAAGTGCACATCTAGGTTGATTTGGGCCTCTAGACCCCTCGAATGATGATCCCGCCGGCTAAGACTTACCCTGATGACAATACCGTCATGCCATGCTTAGGCTCCCAGTTGCTTCCGACCACAGGGATTCACCCAAAAGGTGTTTGAGGTAAAAGATTTGCCCGACCCGGGTCTGTTTCCTCATAACTCTAGATGGTATATGATGGAACACCCTGGAACCCTAACGACCAACCGCGCGACGCTGACCCGGAATCAGACGCCGTCGCACCCATAGGTGACGCGCTTGCATTGGCCTAAGCCCGAGGTTAAACAATAAGACATCAAGGTGGTAAACAGGGGTCTTGACCAGCCAGAAACACGGAGACTCCTTCGCAGCGATAGCTTTTGCTTTTCAAAGTGGGCAACCAAATGTGTATACTAAAATAAGGTCGCAGACCCTGGGCAGTTTTCACCTTTCAGAAACTCCATCGAACCTTCATCTTTAGAGGGAGAAGGAAGAGTGTAGGGGATAAACCTCCTGGGAGGACCGGCAAAGCCGTTAACCCGGCGAGCGAATAAGGGCCCATTAACTCTTTCCTTTCGGACAACTTCGGACCAAATCTCGAGCATTTACATTCCACGGCCCCTTTTGTGGATTCAGACTTTTACTTTGGGGGGTTCCGTTTATCGCAACAGGCACGGTCACGACCAGGCTTTTCTCTTGATTTTGACTTTGTATTTCTTTTTGTGAGGGAGATATAGTCGTTTGACGTTTGTGGGCTCCCTTTTTGTATGCCTGCGGGGACACTGCCCTCTTCTCGTGCACTGATCGATGCTCGGGGAAATGGATCCTACTCTTGCCCTTGGGGTTTGAGTTTCGGTTTCTCATGCTCAGCGTTTTAAGGGCGCCGACTGTCTCATTTGGTCGAAGAGAAAAGAATAAAGATTACAGCTTCCGGAGATCTTCTAGGTGTGGCCCTACCGTAGGTGATGCTACCAACTTTTTTGAATAAAATACATAAGTGAACACATGTTAGCTTCCTTCGAGCGAGCATAGGCCGACGTGGCCGGACAGGGGTCTCCACGGTTCTGGCAAACCAAGACCCGGTGTCTACCAAGCCTTAATGGGCCCTATCCTAGTATGAAGGTTAGATGCAGGGACTTAACTACATGGTGACTGCCAGGCATCGGCATTTTGAATTTTCCATATTTTTAGTGGTTTTCAATATTTCTTTATTTTTGATGTTTTTTATCTTTTCATCATTTTTTTTATTTTGGTGCTAAGGGTAGTATTTCTTAAGATAAAGCCCATTCCAAGGGTGGGATAACTCGGTTCCTTCGGCGTTGACTAGCTTGTAGGCGTTGCCAGGGTACACGGCTTGAATTACAAATGGTCCTTCCCAATTGGGTTGGAGCTTAGAACGCGGCCCTCTAGGTTTGACAAAAATTCTTTTTACGACCATCTCACCGACTTTGAATTTTCTCTCAACGACTTTTTTTTGGTAAAAGCGAGCGAGTCTATTTTGATACACACGCGCGTGTTCGGCGGCGACCAGCCGCTTCTCATCCAAGAGTTCCAACTGGACGAGGAGTGAATTACGACGATCGTCGAGGGAAAATTCCTCGTCCATTTGTACCCTGAGAGAAGGGATCAGAGTCTCGTATGGGACTACCGCTTCCATACCATAAGTAAGGGCAAATGGAGTCTGCCCGGTGGGGGTACGGATTGAAGTGCGATAGGCCCATAGAGCTTCGATAAGCTTTTCTGGCCAGTCTGAAAACTTACTAGACTCGCAGGTTTTTTTGATGATTTTGAGTAATGTTTTATTGGTGGCCTCCGCTTGGCCGTTACCTTGTGGGTAATATGGCGATGAATGATGCAATGCAATTGCGTACCTTTTGCAGAGGTCCTGTAGGTCCTGAGAAATGAATTGTGGCCCATTGTCGGTGACGATCGTGCTTGGGATGCCGAATCTGGCGAGAATGTTCTTCATGATGAACTTGCAGACTGTTGACGCCTTGATTTTCGCGTAAGCTTCGGCTTCGGCCCATTTGGTGAAATATTCCGTTGCAGTAAGGATGAAAGATTTCTGCTTGGTGAGGGAATTGGGATCACCTAGGGGACCAATGACGTCGAATGCCCACATGGAGAAAGGCCATGGGGAGGATATTGGATGAAGTGAGGAAGATGGTGAATGGATTTTATCAGCGTGAAGTTGACACTTGACACACCTACGGACATAGACAGCACAATCCTCTTCCATAGTGGGCCAATAAAAGCCTTGATGAATGATCTTCTTGGCGAGCATCTGACTATTCACGTGGCCACCGCACACACCCGAGTGCATCTCCTCTACACATTTCCAGACCTCATCGTCACCAAGACATCTTAACAAAATACCAGTAAGGCTCCTCCTATACAACAATCCTCCAACTAGGGCGGTTTATTTTAAATAAGTGGGGGATAAAACAAGATTTAGGTGAAAGATACCTAGAAGAATTTACAGGATGAGAAGAAATCAAAGAAATCAGTGAGGACTAAAGCCTCGGAAACAGTGTGAGAACGGGCAGGTGCCTGAGGAAGTTAACGTGGAAGGAACCGGGTCGAACCCGGGAGTGGGATCGGGAGGAATCAGAAATTGATGAATCGAGAGAGGCGGACCCGAAGGGTCCGGACGTAAAGGAGGAGAATCATGGGGAAATGAATCCGGAGGTTCCGGAGGAAGAAGATCATGAGGGACCCGATGCCCTGGGAGGTGTGTAAAAAGACAATTCAAAGGGGTGAAAAGAATGAAGGACGTGATGACTTGGAAGAACAAAAGGATAAATCGAAAGAAGGAGAGGCCTGGAGGTTCCAGGTGGATATGGGAAGGAAGGGCGCGATGCCCTGAGAGAGATGGAGAATAAGATAAGATATCCGGAGGTTTCGGATGGATATGGGAAGGAAGGGCGCGATGCCCTGAGAGAGATGGGGAATAAGATAAGAAATCCGGAGGTTCTGGATGGATATGGGAAGGAGGGGCGCGATGCCCTGAGAGAGATGGGGAATAAGATAAGAAATCTGGAGGTTCCGGGTGGGGGTGAGAGATGGATAAAGACATGGAATTAAATAGGGAGGGGTCCGGAGGTTCCAGACAGGGATGAATGTTGGGATCCGGAAGCTCCGGACAACGAGGAATGTGAGGGTTCAGGGACCCTAGAGCAGAGGAGCTTGATGGCTTAGATTTAGGTGACAAAAGGCGTCTCCTTAACCAATGGACTGCCCATAAAAAGAAGCTGAATAGCAGCATGAGCAGCGATGAACTGGGATAGGAAGTGGATGAACTGATGTGGGCTCTTTCAGCAAGGGATTTATTGTCCTCAAGCTTCACTTTATGCTTTTCCCTCTTCTTGGCAGATACTCTCTCATAGTGCGGCCTCTCAACCTTCAACATGGCTTCTTGGCCTTTTGGGTTTGCAGGCCGATCCCAATGATGTGCCCAGGCAGAAGGCCTCTTCTTTCTCTGACCAATCGGGTCCATTAGTATGGTCAGGGCCCACAGGCTCTCATTTGACGGACTTCTAATAAGGCCCTTTGGACATTCATACATGAATGGTAACTCTCTTGGCAAAATATCAAAACAAAGATTTAAGAGCTCCGCTTGTGAAGTAGGGATCTTGACATGAAATGGCTCCCTTGGAAATAACTCCCGTGGCAGATGAACGGTGTCTATCATTGGAAGTTGGATGCTTGGCATAAGGAGCTTCATTTTTGGGGCACTACTCAAGGCTGTTGGAATATCACACGTGGTCATGCTGGGTAGCATAGGCGTTCGTCCCTCGCATGGGAGTTGGTGGGAAGTAGACATGATGTCAAAAGCTTCCAGCAAGAACTGCCCTGACTTGCCCTCGAGTACAGAGTTCATTATCCCCTTTGCAGTGGAATGTGTCATCACCATGCTGGAGGAGAAACTCCTCTCTTGATTAGTCAGTTGGACTATGACCGAACAAGAGGTAATAAGAACCTTGAAAGCATGTTGGCCAATGAGTAATGTGATCGTGGTTATTTTGGCCCCTGATTTGGTCAGCACCAATTCTTGAGAGTCATTCTTGATGGGCATTGGTGCAGATGGAAATTCGGCCTTCTCAAAGGTGACCGGCACAAGAACCCGAATCGACATTCGGCACATAAAATCTTGGATCTTGAATTGCATTGCCGTGGCCCAATTCTTCTTGTCCGATTCTTGAACATCATCTTTGGCACATGTATTTGTAGAAAGACACCCACTTCGAGAGGTGGTGGAAGGAAGTGAGATTGAGACAACAGGCTCAACGGGTAATGGAGATTCAATGATGGGGGCTATAGGAAGGGTAAGGGGGGGTTGAGACACGACGGGCTTCTCCTTGTTCTCGAGAGGAGACGAGGTTGGCTCGTGTGCAACAATCAATGGGCCCGGCTCCGGGTTAATCACGGGTTTAGGTAAGGGGAGTGGAGGAATAGGAATGGTTGGATTCGGGGTTACAAGGCTAGTGGAGGTTTTAGGTGGAGACGATGGAGGATTACTCGGTTGGGAACAAGAGTTAGTGGAATGCTCAGTGGAAGCCAATGGTGTGGGGGTCATTTGTACAATTGAAGGGGTGACAGTAGAAGGCTTGGTACGTAGGAAACGTCGGATTTTGGTGATACGTGGGGGGTTAAGGGTAGAAGGTGATTCATGGTGCATTGATGCGGGTTGTTGGGGTGTAAACCCGTCATCGTAACACCATGATGACTCATAAGCAGGGGTAGAACTAGTGGCTTCATCCTGAGCAGGGGGTTCTTGTGGGAGCAGTGGAAGAGGGAAACGAAGAAAACTCGGAGTAGGTGTATATTCAAAATCTTCATAAATTTCATCATGTGCCATTTCCAATTCTTTATGATCATCAAGTTCAAATGGACGCCGTGGTGGAGGCGTGTTGATGAGATGAGGTGACGTATATTGACATGGAGGAATTTGCGTATATAGATGTGGATGTGGAGGCGGAGAGCCGTATGGATTAGTGTGATGAATGGATGGTGGGCAGACGGCGTCCACTTGATCGTTAAAACTTGGGAGAACTTCTTGCTCACTCATATTCTCAATGCCATACTCATCTCTTCTCTCCTTCCAATCCTTCTCCATTTTAGTGATGTTATTCATGAAAGTGTGAAGGGGGTTGGCTTGAGGAGGGGAAGGAGGAAGAAATTTCCTCTCAATAACAGCCTGTAAGGCTCCAAGTTGAGAGCTGAGAGAGTCGACATGAGAAGCCATGAAATCCCAGGCATAGGGAACACTAGTGGAGGGGGAAGCTCCACTAACAGTGGCCTGTATTCCATATGAGGACTTATAGGACGGGCCAACGTCCATGGGATGAACCTGTGGGTCAGGATGATAGCCCCAGTCTGAGTTGTAGACCCCATAAGAGTCGTGACCTGGGTCACACATTTGAGACCCATAACGGAAGGTGTCGGCCTCGAAACAATTGTAATTATATTCAGCCATCCATCATGTTTTTTGAGAGCGTAATAACATACACGAGCAAACAATTAGCATGGATTAACATACAAGTGAATGCTTTACGTCCCTTTTTTTTGTTTTGATTTTGATAATTTTTTTGTGTTTTTAACCAGATCAGAAGTTCACACAAAATAGGAAGGACCCTAATTCCAATTTGTTTCACCGCCGTGTCAGCTAGGGTCTCTCGTCTCACCACGAATGAAATGACTAACTCCGGGGAACTTCAATGGTACAACCAGCCCAGTGAACGAAGAGGAGATTCTTCGATGTCGGGGACTTACGGAGGTCCCAGTGTAGGAGATTCTAGTCCGTTGAGAGGAATTCTCAAACGGAGAGTCCTTCCTTCACCGGGAAAGGGTGATCCTCAAAAAATGAAAAAAAGGATAGAAAAGAGGAATGGATGTATGCAATGGAATGCTGACAGATATATGGAGTGGGAAAACAACAGAAATAACAGACATATAATAAACAAAGAACCAATCAAAACTGACGGTGCTGCCGTGAGCACAACGGGGGCGCGCGCGGGCGCGAAGGTGGAGAGGCACGGACGGTGCCGAACTTGCAAGGGTAGCCGAAAGGAAGCAGTAGAGGTCCCACCGTGATCGCCAATCTGTGAGCGACGTCACGCGGTTCGGGGAAGAGAGAGCGGGGAAGAGGAAGCGGAGCGCGCGCGGGCTCCTCTTTTTTTTTGTTTGTTTGCTTGTTTTGCTGCAACACAGAGATGATAGAGAAGAGAGAAGGGGCCACCACGGGAGATTGCTCCGGCGGGGCGAGCGGGACAAGTATAATATAGCAAGATATGGGGTTCAAACGGCCATAGCGGGAAGTGACTCGCCGCGACCTCGGGGGGACGGGAATGGTGCAAAAATTAAATAACAAGAATTGAAACAGCCATTGGGGAAGTGACTCGCCGCGGCCTCGAGAATATGAGCAGATAATAAGATGACAGAATATGAAGAGAATACAAAGTGCGGGAATTTAAACGGCCATTGGGGAAGTGACTCGCCGCGGCCTCGATGATAGGAGCAGAATATAACAGAATATAAAGAGAATATAAGAACGGAAATTTAAACGGCCATTGGGGAAGTGACTCGCCGCGGCCTCGATGATATAAGCAGAATATAACAAAACATAAAGAGATTATAGGAATAGAAATTTAAACGGCCATTGGGGAAGTGACTCGCCGCGGCCTCGATGATATAAGCAGAATATAACAAAATATAAAGAGAATATAGGAAACAGAAATTTAAACGGCCATTGGGGAAGTGACTCGCCGCGGCCTCGATGACAAGATGTGATCGCCAGGGGCCGAAAGACCCCAAAATAAGAAAGTGATCGCGCCTACCTCAAGAGCGGGAGATGGCGGGTTGTTTCTTCCTCTCCTTCCGGCCGGCCGACGGAGAGGGCTTTCCTCGGGTACCCTTGCAAAACAACGACAAATAAATGACAAGTGGATTAGAAAGATGGAGGTGTAGTATTCAAATCCTTGCGATAAAAATAACGAAATGATGGCAAGACACACACCTGGTTGGTGTTATCTTTTAAACCCCTCTCGGACTCGAGTAGGAGGAAAACGAGATGATGGATGCAAGAAGTATAAGAGAAGAAGCACCCTTGTGAAGGGGGATAGAGGATGCAATATGATGAATGTAAAGAACTATGGAGAAAAAGGGGAAGAAAAGGCTTATTGGATGAGCTGAGGGTGAAATCCGGCGGAGCTCCAGCAGCGTGGGGACGACGTGGAAGCGCGGTGGATGAAGACGACCTTCCTCTTGCGAGCGTGGGCACCCGAGAAGCCGGCAGAACCTCCACCTACAAAAGACCCGACGGGTTAGAAAATGACTCCGTAGCCTCTGGGCTCCGGCAGCCTATCGGATCACTGCTTAGCTCCCCTAGAACTGAGGGGGTGGGCCTCTATTTATAGGGCTCCGGAGGGTGGAGGCGTCCAGGACCCTGGACACCTCCATCAGGGCCGAAATAATATTTTATTCTATTTTTATTTATTTTTTTGGAATATTTTTGTGGAGGCGTCCAGGGTCCCGGACGCCTCAAACAGGTCCACCGAAAACCGACGACGGCCGCACGCGGTTTGGCACAACGCGTGGTTTTGTGAGCGGCGCCTCGTGATTCAGAAATGGGCGCGTCCAGTTGACTGGACGTCTCTATATTTTGGATTTTTTCACACACGACAAACCGTCGTTCGGTGGCCGGCGCCCGTGAGGGTTTTTATGGAGGCGTCCAGCGGCCTGGACGCCTCCAAAATTATATTATTTTATTTTTTATTTGTCTTTTTATGCTAGGGCTGGCATTTTATATTTTTTATTTATTTTTATGGAGGCGTCCGGGGGCCTGGACGCCTCCATAAAAATATATATTTTTATTTGATTTTTGTTTTATTTTTTATGATTATTGATATTTTTTTTATTATTTTTGCATTGATGGAGGCGTCTAGGTAAGTGGACGCTTCCATGATTTTGATTTTTTTATTATTTTTGGTCATTGATGGAGGCGTCCAGGCGCCTGGACGCTTCCATGATTTTAATTTTTTTATTATTTTTTGGTCATTGATGGAGGTGTCCAGGCGCCTGGACACTTCCATGATTTTTTACGGAATAATTCAAAAAAATGTAAAAAAATTCATAAAAATAGGAAATCACCAGAGTAATTAAAAATGTGAAGGCCGCCTTGGGGTATCATAGTGTAATATGAGATTTACTCAGGAGACGTCAGGAATGGCGTGTCTACACCGGGCGTCTCCTACTGCGGAGGCTAGCTGGGTCGCTGCTGATGGGTTGGCGATCGATGTCCGAGAGCGGCGGTCACTGAAGCTATCCCGACGTATTTTACCGGGATTAACCGGTGGACTGAGTTGCTGGCCTGTTCTCGGATCTGAAACGCTTGCCTCCACAAAAAGAATTTCTACGCCCAGATCCGATGTCGGATCGAGGCAGAATTGGTACCGATGGATAGAGGACTCAAAGGGATACAATATATAATTATTTCAGATCCATCTAGTAGACGGATTAGAAATGAAAACGACTGTTCCCAAGGTTTTTTTTTCTGACTTGGATTACATACTGTCAGGACAGAACAGGATCAGCCTGAGATTGAATTTTGACCGACCTAAAAATGATGGATCTAGACTCTGAGAAAATTATGGGTGGAAGAGGGGGATGTGAAGAACACGTATGATTTTTTTGGGAATTTTTAGAGATGATTAAGGGTGGGGGAAAAATACAACAACATGACATTGTCCCGCAGATCTGCAAATTGGCAGATTGCTTGGGATGAAAACTAAATTACGGGAAAAATACTAAACGAAGGTGAAATGACAAAAAAATTGAACTGGGGATGGGGGATGATTGGAAGAACAAGTTCTCAAAATTGGAGCTCGAACAGATCTCCTGATTTGGAGATAAAATTCGGGCTTCAAGCTTCTGTCCAGAGATAGACAGAACTCCGACGGAGTGGCGGTGCGATGGCGGCTCGATGGCAGCGGCGGCGAAGCTTCACACTCCAGGGGGGAGATACAACTTGAAATCCACCAAGTTTTTAGGGAATCCACCCTAAGAAACACAGCAATCCAGTTGCAAGGGGAGAGAGGGAGAGAGGGGCGCCCTTGGGCCAAGAACAATTCTTGATTTTCGTCTTCATTAATTCTCACAAAATGGAAAATACATGGATTATATAGAAATATACAAATGACCTAAACTACCCCTAGATCTAGGGTTAGAGAGGGGCAAATAAGAGATGGGATAATTAATCCCCCATGTGGTCAAATGACCAAATTAAATAAAATTAGAATAAGAATTAAATAGCATAAAGGGGGGGGCCTTGACTAAGGGATTTCAACTTTGAGTTTTCTTCTTATCTTGTCCCCCCTTGGTCCAAGTCCAATCTTGAACTTTGAACCAGTCCCACATGGGCCCTAGAACCTAGGTGGACCAATGGGAAAGAGGGTAGGGGACCCTACTGGACCCACTGGCATTTTACATAGAAACCCAAAGACTTCTAAAGACTAACACTTTAGCTTATAGTTGTCATAAAATTTCAAACCAATTAAGCCAAGGATATAAATATAAATAAAAGGACACAAATGTAAAAATAAAATGTTAGTGCTCGGTGTTGATTCCCATCACTTACAGAGAGCTCATATAGAGTACTGATTGGATCTGCAAAGGCTGGCTGAAGCCGACAGATAACACCATTGTGAATGAATTCATTGATGCTTATGCCTCTGGGGATATTGAGTAAGTTGTCCTCTTATAGTTTCTTTAATTATCCTGATTTGCCTTACTCTGACTACCATGAAAATTTTTGTAGAATATAGTGGCCCCATATTTCAATTACAGAACGGGATTGTTTTGAACCATCGTCATGTCATTGATCTATTATACAGCCAGATGATAGATGATACTGTACTTTTTTAGAAAATTGTGAAATTTTTTTGTCACTCGCCCTACCCTGAATTTGTGTTTCTACTGCTAATAGAATCGTGATTGTTAATTTGCAAGTGATCGACGCCATGATGTACCTCCTCCACTCACGATTCAATGAATCTGACACCTTTCATCAGTGGATTTATTTTCCCACCACTTTAGTGAATCACATAAACGGCAGGACAGCGGCCAACTCCGAAAAATCCAACGAATTGTTGGAGTGCGCCTACGAGAATGTTGAATTATCAGAACTGCATAAGAATAAATATTTATTCTTCCTGTTACACTCTGGAGGTCACAGGCATCTACTTGCTGTTGACACGGAGAATCGCCGCTTTGTCTCATACAATTCCATGAGAGGCATGGCCATCCATGATGCCACTACAAGAAATTGGGTACTTTTTCTTATCCATGTACCTGAAATCATAGATATTTATATTATCTTTTAATTATTCCTTAATAATTTATAACCTTTCATTTGTAGGCTGCAATTGTACGGGAGTCTCTGAAGCTCTATGGGACATTCGAGGGAGTTGAGAAATGGGATCTTGTATTCGACAACGAATGTCCCCAACAGGCAGCTGGAAGTCTCAATTATGGCATTTATATACTGAAATATGTTCAAGAATTGTCAAGGAAGGGGGAGACATCATGTACATTTAATGAGGGTCATTGTAATATGTTTAGAGCCCGATTTGGGGCCGACCTCATTACCTTTGGAAATACAAGATCTTAAATATTTCACATCTCAAACCTCAGAATGTGGCATACCTGTCTTTATTGATATTTCTTTTGTCATATATTTTGATCTTCAAAGCTTTATATGTTTTAATATTGTTAATGTGTGTGCTTGATAATGTTAATTCATGAATATCAATGAGTTTTCTGAAGACAGATTCAAGTTTGGTTAAGGAACTAGGCTGAAGTGTGAAAAGATGAAGGCTTTACTTGCACAAGTGTCGACTAGAGTCGGCCGTGGAGCCGACTCCAGTTTACACTGCTGAAGAGAAATACCCAAGTCACCCGTAGGATGAAAAGGGCTTTCGCTACGCTTTAAGGGTGACAAATAGGTGGTCAATGGTGAAAAATAGGCCTTACTAGTGTAAAAGAGGCGACAAAGGATGAATAATAGATGATCAGGCTGAAATATGAAAATATCCTTGTCCCATGAGAGAGAATATACCTCTGACAGGGTAGCCTCAGATTACGTGCAAAGCCTGTGCCCTGGCCTTCGAGTTGAGCGTGTGCTAGACACACCAAGCCTGTGATTCACCCTTTCATCCCATTTGTCAGCCTTACTGGCTAATTTACACGCTTATCGTCCATTTGTCAGTCATACGGGCTATTTGTCACCCTTACTGCATATTTATCAATCGTATCTTACCACATGACCAACTATTGCCTTCTTTTCTCTCCATTAGCTATTTGTCTTTGACCTGGATCACTGTAGCTAACTAATATATTCATTAACCTTTGACTTTGACTGGGACATCATGACTGTGGTCAAGAAAAAGTTGAGCTTTCTGGAGTCCTCTTTGACTGGCATTGACCTTGACGAGTCGACATTGACTATCTTTGCATTGACAAAGTCCCTTCGTTTTTCAATCTTCTGATTGCTCTATAAACTCTTGATACACTGTTCACATGTTTGTCCTCTTGTGAACTTGACACCTCCTTTCAGCTCCTTCTGCTTTTCATTGGTTAGCTCTAGGATCTATTTTTCACCCTTACCAGTGTATTTATCTACTCTGTAGATCTAGTTGTCGCCACTGATAGGTATTTTTCACCCTTATCCAGTGTATTTGCCAACACCATCTCTTGTCCAATTGACACACCGATCTCGCTCGTGACCCTACATTGACACCCGCTCTTCTATTTTAAGTTATTAAGGCTCCTCCGCAGTGTCATCCCCTTCATCAGTGCGCGTAGCAGTGGCTTCCCCAATAGAAGAGCCCGTCTCCTCTGCGTCCTCCTCGGTCCCTTGTCATCACTGGTTCCTGCTGTAGATGCCCTCTTCCTTTTTTTTAATCCTCTTCCATGTTTATGCATTTTACTGACCTTTCATATGTTCGTATATGATATGCTCTGGGTAGTTTCATATTAAACGGATGTAGTGGTAGTTTCATTTTACATGCTTTCTGATCTACAAACTTGCTCTTATGGATTGGACTTCATATTAAATTTGCTGCAATTATTATGTATGTTATACCTATTATCTTTTATAACACCTTACATGCAGAGAATTGAGGTTCAGAAAATGGGAAGGTATAAATGCTATGTAGTGTGGGTTGGTCGCGAACCCAATGTATCTTATAGTTGGCCCGAATGCTTTGTCCAAGTGAATGGATACCCTGGAGCTCGTTATAAGGGTTTTCACTCGGTAGAGTAAGCACATGCTGCTATAAGTGGGGTTGACAATAGCAGACATACATATGTTGATCATCCTCAACCACAAGAAAGGCCTATGCCTACATATCATGCAAGTCCCGGGCTTGACTATGATTCAAGGAACTAGGCACTACGCCAACAGACTACACAAATGTCAAATATGCCTTGTATTGTTATTATTCTATTATGTAATCTAGTAGTGTTGCTCCTCTTCATATTAGTTGCTTTGTTATTACTGTTGTTGTAGGTAAGGAAGTGTATTACGCTTGGTCTGCATAGGGAAATAATGTACTAGACATTTTGCTCGTTGACACCGTTAAATCCTTCAAACGAACTTGAGTTTCTTCAAGTTTCACTGCCATGAGCTATTTGTCACCGTTACAGAGCTATTTGTCACTTCTAATGGCTATTTGTCACTCATAACGAGCTATTTGTCACCCTTATTGCTCACTAGACGTCGCCTTTGTTTCGCTTCATCACATATTGTGACTTCTGTTATCGATTTATCACCTTTACGAGATATTTGTCAGCCTTGAAGCCTATTTGTCACCACTGATGACTATTTGTCACCACTATACGGTGTAAGCCGTTGTAGTATCTCTCTCCGGCCTCTCGTCTACTATGCGGCTGATGTATCCGGACGAAAGGAACCTCAGTCCAAGCGATCTCATGACCGACAAAAAGGAAGGGCCGAGAGTCAGAAATGTTGGGGGAGATGGAACGATCTTCGCGGTCCCGTCGCTTCGATTTTCACAAAGTTGGGGGGGCATGAAAACTCTTTTGCCCTCTGGGGGTTTCGTCTCCTTCCTAAAAAAAGAGACTATATGCGGAACCGTAAGGACATCCTGAGTTCTTTGGCGGTCAAAGATACTCTCATGAAGATGTCATCGTCTAAGAAGTCAGATTCTTCGTCAGAGCAGGTTCCCGCCAAAAGGCTATGCTTCCGAAAGGAAGCCCTGCCGGTGTCGAACCAGCCATCAGGGGAAAGCAGCGGCGGTGACTTTTCGGAGGAATACAAACATGGGTACCTGTAAGGGTGGCAGGACGCCTTAGCGAAGGTGGACCGCCTGTTTTGTAACAAGGGGTTGTTGAGCCTCCAACCTGACAAGTTCTGTCCCAAAGAGGACGAGTAAGCGCTTGTACCCTCTTCCCCTATCAATAGAATTTCATTTTCTGCAACCTTTCTTTGCATGATGGATGCTTGATCTTTGTGTGATGTGGTTGCCGTCAAATGAAGGATAGCATCCATCGCACGTAGGGGTTAACATTACGAAGGGGAGTTCTTCCCCTATAAGTAGCAGGGTTTGTCGATGGTTCTAATATTAGTAGGGCTTATCTTCATGCTCATAGTTCATTGTTAGGATCCATTTGTTACCCTTCATGGGCATTTGTCCCCCCTGTTGATCTATTTGTCACCACTAATAGGCATCCTTCACTCCTATAACATGCAGGAGCTGTCCGCCTTTGCCCCTGGGAGCCGTCGTCTTTGTGCATTTTTTCACCGTTAAGAGCGTTTTCTCACCCCTCATGCGCATTTGTCGCCCCTGTCAACCTATTTGTCACCACTAATGTGCATTTGTTACCTCTGTCAACTTATTTGTCACCAATAATATACATTCATCACCCTTATCATTCATTTTACTCGTTGCTCTCACATACGGAAGGTGAACCCAAAAGAGAAAACAAATATAACAATAAAAAAATCCATAAAAATTGATAATCAATAAATAAAATAATTTGTCACATAGGCAAGAAAATAACAAACAAACCATGAAAGTCGAATCATTTCGACATATTTTCGACGAAAACTTTTTAGTCAGATAATGCCGTCGGTATTTCTCATTTTTCTGAGCTATTTGTCACCGTTACAGAGTTATTTGTCACTGCTAACGGCTATTTATCACTCACAACATCTATTTGTCACCCTTATCGCTCGCCAGTCATCGCCTTTGTTTCGCTTCAAAACATATCTTTTACTTCTGTTATCCATTTATCACTCTTATGAGACATTTGTCAACCCTGAAACCTATTTCTCACCACTGATGACTATTTGTCACCACCATGCGGTGTTAGCCGTCGCACTTGATTTTGACTTATCTGACTTACTGGCTCCAAAACTTCAAAATTTATTCTTCTTTCTGTCTAACAGTGATAATTAATAAATAAAATACTATAATTATAATAAAATAAATAAAAATGCCAAAAAAATCATACAAATTAAAATTTTATAAATATAACATAATAATAATAATAAAATAATTATGAAAAAGATAAAAACTATATAAAATGATAAATAATAAATGTAACATCATAATAATAGTCAAATAATTATGAAAATGACAAAAATCAAAAAAATAAAAATGATAATTAATAAATGTAACGATAAAATAATAATGAAATAACTGAAAATGAGAAAAAATATAAAAATGATAATTAATAAATGTAACATCATAATAATAGTAAAATAATTGTGAAAATGACAAAGACCATAAAAAATTATAATTAATAAATGTACCAGTATAATAATAAATTAATTATAAAATTGACAAAAAATATAAAATTGATAATTAATAAATGTAACACTATAACAATAATATAAAACCACTAAATTATGAAAGTGATAGAAAAATAATATAAATGTTTCGCTTCATTTAATCAGTGTTGTTTGATGACTAGGAAAGCTCCAGATCCGTGTTGGTAGAGTTAGGAAACCCATACACGGTTAAACCCTTCAAATGAACTTGAGTTTCTTCAAGTTTCACTGCCATGAGATATTTATCACCGTTACAGAGTTATTTGTCACTACTAACGGCTATTTATCCCTCACAACATCTATTTGTCACCCTTATCGCTCGCCAGCCATCGCCTTTGTTTCGCTTCAAATTATATCTTTTCTTCCGTTATCCATTTATCACCCTTTAAAACTACAATTATACACACAACATACACAACTCAACATAAAATACACATCCCCCGATAAAATCCACACAACATATAACTCAATGAATAAAAGAAATTACAATTACATTAATTCAAATGTGTCATTTTTTACAATTACAATTACAAATCAACAGATATCCATTGGATCATCCTCCACCATCACCAGTTGCAGAAGAATCCCCTCTCTCAGACGACTCCTCCTGCCTAACAATTGCTTCATTTAGCTCAGTTGAATCGACTTCTTCGACTTCGTCCTCTATACACAACCGAAGTGGCTCGGGAGATTCGATCAGACGAAGATTAGAAGTAACCAACTCTGCAGTGTCACCCCTGTCTGATTAAAAAGTTTCGGCACTAGAATCCTCTAAGACACCAATTTTTTAGAATACTCGCTCCATTCAAACCACAATTTTGAAAGAAGCTCTTTTCTGAATCCGGTATCATGATCTCTCTCTTCTGGAGAATCAGCATCGACCAGCCTGTATGTGTGAACTTTCCTTATCTATCTTGGTCTAAAAGCACGAATAATAGCTTTGGTATCTCGCCAAGCCATTGGTTCTGCTTTTAGACCATGACAGACGAGGAAGGTTTACACATATAGGCTGGTCGCTGCTGATTCTCCAGAAGAGAGAGATCATGATACCTACTTCAGAAAAGAGCTTATTTCAAAATTATGGTTTGAATGGAGCGAGTATTCTAAAAATTTTCGACAACATCTCCCTTAAAAATTGACAATTTTTCACTTTTGTACATCCTGAAAAATATATTAAACAAAATAAAAATACATCCAACATGTGAACTGAGAGATGAAATTAGGAATCATGACATGAGGGATTAAACCATGGCAGTGACACCTTGGATGTGATATTATAGAGGCCCTGCGCGGGTGGCGGTGGTGGCGGAATGGCGATGGGCGGCAGAGGACGGCGGCTGCAGTGGTGCTGGACGGCAGCCGGTGGGCGGATCCGGCTGGAACAGTGGCCGGCTGCCACGGCACGGCATCGGAGGGGCAGCGGTGCTCTGCCGGAGTGGCTGCAAGAGGGAGCACGATGGTGAGCTATTCGCGGAGGAGAGGGAGGGTGCGCAGGGCACCCGTGGCCACACGGGGACAAGGTGGCGATGGTCTGTGGCGAGGGGGGAAAAGCAAGGGATGGGAGAAAAATAAATGGCGTCTAAGGGTAACTAATACGTCGTAAGGGTGACAAATAGGTTGTAAGGGTGACAAATACTTCTAAGGGTAACAAATGGCTCCTAAAGGTGACAAATAGCTTCTAAGGGGTTGTAGTGGTGACAAATGAAAGAGAGAGAGAGAGAGAGGGGGGGGGCATTAACAAACAGAAAAAATGGTGGCTCCTGGCACACGTCTCTCCCTCCTGCAGTCCTACTATCCTGAACTCCTGTTGCTGGTAAAGTATTCGTATTTGTTTACTAAAGTCGGTGGAAGACTTAAAAGTCGGTGGAAGACGAAGGGTCTCTCCCAACTTATGCCAACTACTCATGACTCATGAGTTGAGGTTTTTAAAGACGAATGGTCTCACTACGGCTGGTTTTAATTTTAGAAGTTAAATAGTTAAAATGTGGTAGTTATTATAATTTCGGGAAGTGTGACAATCTTCTATATTATCATATTTTTTATATTTTATAAAATATTATTCACATAAATATATATTATATGATATATATTATTACGAACGGATATTTTATGAAATGAATATTATAATATCCGTATCTGGTCCGATTCAAATTCTAATATTATCCATATCCGAAATAATAAATACGATTTAAAATATTATTCGCTAATTAATACGGATTCGAATTCGAATATTATCCAGTTAAACTATTGATATATTTATATTTATTTTTATTATTTATTACATATACGTATTACGGTTAAACATAAGCTATTCCAGGAGTTTCCGACGGAATCTTATTCAGTCGAAAGTAAGTTAGAATTTACACACATATTTCTGTTCATTTATGATAATTATTACATAAATATATGTAAATATTAGTGACGAAAATTTTCTTGTCGAAAATCAGTGGTTAATTACCAACGTAATTCCGACGAAATTTAAGTTGTCTCAAAGTTGTCTCTTTTTAGAGAGAGATTTCCGCCCGAAATAATAGGTCGAAAATCAGTCCGTATTTACCGACGAATTTGCGACAGAATATTTTCCGTTGAAAAGTTATAATAATTCCGACGTCTTTTCGAAGGATATATTGCCGTCGAAAAATTACGTCGGTATTTCCCATTTTTCTTGTAGTGATTGTTTCTTGTCATATTATCCCCTTCTTTCCAAGCTGTGTTCATATTCCAGTAATAGATGAAGTATGTGAAACATATCACGTTAATCAGTTTAAAACAGGGATTCATTAACATGTGAGATGAAGATCTAACCACTGAAGTTATGCCTTGTTTTATCTACATGAGAAATTGGAATTTTTCTTTCTTTAAAGCTTATTAAAATGCATGGCATTGCATATGGTTCTCATTTCTTGAGGGGTGCACAAATGGGATTAAAAAATGAGAAAAAGGATAATGCTTTCTATGCTTTCTATCTACTAACTTTATTTTTGGTTATTTTGTATCATTTCCAGGGGATTAGTCAATCTAAAAGAGGATTTAGATATGTGACTATTGGTTAGTGTTTCTCAATGTTTATTGACCTAATATTCTCTGTGTACATGAGTGCAGAGTCTTATAATGTGGCCATCCAGCATAGAATAACATCCTCGATACCAGATTTTGGACTGCAGGTAATGCATGTTCAGAATGTTCCAAGGAGTTTAATTCTATGAGATTTTATTGATACAATCTCTATGTTAGGTGTGGAAAGCAGCATTGGTTTTGGCTGACTTTGTCCTCCATAAGTATTACATCATCTGACTTCGATGACATCACTGCACTAGAACTCGGAGCGGGAACAGGTGACCTTGAAAGCTGGACAAATTCAATGACTGGATATTTTGTTGGTGTAATGCAAGCTGTATATGAGGGCAAGATTTGGATTTTGAATGATGGGCTAAATTGATCCTGACTGTCACTGGTTGGGAATGATCATGCTATTCAGTCATCACTAAACCCAAAATTCTGCACGGCCCTTGTTGGGTTGTGGGATTCAGGTATAGGTACAGCCATCCTACAGAGAGTGTAGATTGGGCAATATTCAGCTCTCTGACACCTTTTTAACACTGCATACTCCTTTTAACACTATTTAAACTAAACTCCCAAATTCCACTCTCCTAGAATAAGTTAAAAGGGAAGCAAATACCCAACCTGAATACTTTTATAAAATCACGTTTGAGCAACATCTTAATTATTGTTTGAATAGCATGATTAATTCCGGTGACGTTTTTTTGTGATGTTTTTGAACCGGTTTTGTAGGAATTGTACTTGCACGTGTTTCAAGCAAACTTTTTTTAACAGGTATGTGAACGTTGCATTTTGAGTTAAAGACTTGGTATAATTTCTGTTCATTTTAGTGTTAATAATTCTATGCTTCTTTGTTAGTGTTGTGAAAAACAAATACAAGAGGACACCATGCATGTTCTGTTGGTGACTAGAGGCATTACACTAGTGTTGCTCGGATATTATTGACGTGTGTTCTCACGTACGTGCAGGATAACCAAGACTCTGTCGTCGCATGAAACCGGATGACCTCCATCACATTATAAAATTCAGATGTCTACACCACATCCAACATTAGAAGTAAAAAATACCAGAAAAGACCACATTTTACGGTGTCTGTATCATTATTTTAAAGCACATCAAACAACAACATTGGCCGATGCAATATATATATATATATATATATATATATATATATATATATATTTATGACGAAAAGCTACTAGAATGAGTGGAAGGCGCGCAGAGAAACAGAGAGAAGATCCAAAACCAGGGACGAATCATGTTACAGAAACTCTGCTAAAATCCTCGGTCAGCTCTCTCAGACGGGCATACGTACCCTGATCAAACATTAGGTTAAACTATACTTTTTTATAATCTAAAGGCAGATGATTTTTTGTCCGACAAAAAGGCAAAAAGAAAAAAAGAGAGAGGATATGAGAGGTGCTAATTATGACCACCAGTGCCCATAGGATATCATCCATTCCAATCTGTAGTTTGAACTTTGAACAGAGCCCTTCCAATGCCACCTCCACATCCTTAGTGAGCTAGTTTGAACAGAGGATATCTCTCAGACGGGCATATCTTTTTTTTTTTTTAGTCACTACAAAGCCAGTCTGTTCTCTTTGTGAGAACAGGGCCCTCATTTGTCTGTGTTTTGGGACTCCGTTGGTGGGAGGTCACTCGGATGCTTCACACCCACTGGACACCACTAAGCCCACCTGAATAAATAAATTCTATCTGAAACAAAGAAGGGAGAAGATATATCATATATATAGGGGGCTGTCAATGGTCAGCCCCGGAAGTGGTGGTGGTTAGGACAAAAAGGGGGTCTTGACAGAGATACGCGTGCAGTAGCAGCCGCCTTCAGCTCAAAGCATCACCACCACACACACCCACATTAACCCAGGCGGGAGAGATCAAAATTTAAAGAACAAACCTATCGTCGTCGTCGTCGAAACTTGTAGATAATTTTTTTTCTTCTAAAATTATCAAAGCTCCCCCTCCTCCCAGCCCTCCCACGGAGCTTCCCCCTCCCTTCTGCTCCCACCGAGCTTCCCCCCTCCCACCGAGCTCCCCCCCCCCCTTCTGCTCCCATCGAGGTCCCCCTCCTCCCCGCCCTCCCACCGAGCTCCCCCCCTCCTGCTGGCCCCTCCCCCTCCCAGACCAACCTCCCCCGCCACCGGAACCCCCCCCACCGGAACCCCTCCCGGATGCCCCTCCCCCTCCCACCAAGCTCCCCCCTCCTGTTGGCCCCTCCCCTTCCCAGACCAACCTCCCCCGCCACCGGAACCCCTCCCGGATGCCCCTCCCCCCTCCCACCGAGCTCCCCCCTCCTGTTGGCCCCTCCCCTTCCCAGACCAACCTCCCCTCCCACCCCCCCTCCACCGGAACCCCCCCTCCACCGGATGATCCCCAACCTCAAAAAAAAAGAAAAAAAAGACAATGGCACCAGCGGCGACGGCGAGCTCTGGCGGAGAGTGAGAGGGAGAGGGAGAGGGGGAGGGGGAGCGGGAGAGAGAGGTGGTGAAGAGGCGAGATCTCGCGCTGAGTCCTGAGCGGGCTATGGATCACCAGAAGATGAATCTGCAAGAGAGGGAAACGTATCAGAGGGCCCAGGAGATCTCCCTGGGGGAAAACCCTCCGATGACTAAGTCAGTAGAGCTATGGTGGAAGCGATAATGAGGGGAGGAGAGAGCTGATGCGCGAGAATCCTCTCTACCAGAGGGTGAAGCGAATCGTGCTCAGGAGCTAAGGGTGTGTGAATGCCTTGTTTCTCTTACCTTCTTCCGGAGGGTGTCCCTTGCTTAAATAGTGCGCCGCCTTCAAGAGTCCTGTAAGCTGAGGGGTTCCCGGCGGGAGTTACGTCTTTAACGGGGGCTTTCATGGCCTGATCGTGAGAACGTTATCCCCTCGGAGTCCGGCGGCTCCCCTGACTCTCCCGCTGGCGGGAGACTCTGAACGGCTGCACATGCGGATAATCAACCGGCCTTACCGAGCCTCGGGGATGCTAGCTCTTGTCCGAGCGATAGGCATGGCCCGGCGAAGGTGGGGTCGGATAGGTCGGCTAGAGCCTATCTCTCTCGGACGGGGAGAGGGCTTTAGGCCGGACCTTCCTTGGGACCTGACCGTTGTCTCGGGCCCTCCGAGCCAGAAGGCCGCTGGGGAGAGTTAGTTCCTCGAGTCTTATTGATTGGGCTTTTCTTCTTTAAGTGGGCCCTGTGGGCTATCACTCGGGCGGGCTCGCCTGGTTGGACGTTGTGGGTCTTGTTGGGCTGTCTTTGTGGTGGGCTGCGGAAATCCCCCTCTCCACTTGTCCCCCTCCTACTCCCGAGCCAAGGAGGCTCGGATGAGTAGTTTTTCGAGGCTTTGGACCGGCGTGGCTCAGGTGGGTGGAATTCCGTTGGCGTTATGGAGCCGCTTATAGCGGTCGCCGAGGCCCGTAATGATGATCCTGACGGATTCGAAACGAAGGGGCCCCCCTTTTTCTCAGAGCACAGAACGGCGCGCCGCCACCCTCAGGGGTTTTTAGGGGGCGCTGTTCATCGTTCTAGGCTTCCAGGGTTTTAGGCTTTCCTTGCTTCTTGATGCGCCGTGAGAGCACAGCGGAGACGCGGAGCCTTGCGGCGGCGTTCGTGGAGTTGGCGAGGATAACCGCAGAGGCGGTCCGGCAACTTCCTTCTCCCCCGGAGTCTTCGAGCTCGTACGAGGGATCTTCCCCTGACTCGATGGGGGGTCAGAGTCCGGAGCTTGTGCCGGCGAGGCGGGAACCCGTCCCCAACTGCAGTGAGTTGGGGGAAGCGGAGGTGCGGAGGCTGGAGCATCGTTTTCGCCTGCCTCTCAGATACAGCTTTGCTGTCGCCCCTCTGCACGAGACGAGTCTGGATGATCGCGGGGAACACATTTGCACCTTTCTTCTGGCTTGGAAGAGCGGATTTCGTCTCCCTTTCGATCCTTTCGTGCTGCAGCTTCTTAATTTTTTCCGGTTGGCGCCTATTCAGCTGGTGGCCAACTCATATCTTCTGCTCTCGGCCTTCCGGATTCTTTGTCGTCAGCACGACATTTTTCCTTCCTTGGACCTCTTCCATTTCTTCTTTGAGTTGAAAGCGCATCCGTCGGCGGGAAAAGGCTTCTACTTCATCCAGGCGCGGAGGAATAGGAGCTGCATCTCGCTTGCGGCGAAGGACTCCTCGCACAAGGGGTGGAAGACCCACTTCTTCTGGGTGAAGGCGGTGGCGACGGATGAGATCTGGAGATGTCGGACCTCGCCCAACTTTCATCCGAATCTGCCCCCTCGCCAGGAGGAACTCCCTCCCCACGTAGAGCAGCAGGCTGCCCGTCTACTGGAGGACCGTCGATCGACCGATGAGCTGGTGACGCCGGAGAACATCGAACGGTGTCTTCTCTCGCGGTTGACGTCGACAGGTTCAGCTCTTGAGGCTCTTTTTCTGAGGTGGTAGCTCCTTTCCTCCTCCTGACTGGGGCTTCTCCTTGTTGCAGACGTGAGACGGGAGCCTCTGGAGGAGGCGGCCGAGGTCATCGATCTGGGAGATGACTCGGCAGCCGATGAACCTGATGCCTCGGTGGGTCATGCCCAGGCCCGAGACAAGGGCAAGGGGGTGGCCCCCGAGGGGTCTTCTCGATCGACCGGCCTGAAGCGCAAGGATCCCCTGGCGGGGAAACTGCAGGAGGCCGTGAAGGCCAGGAAAAGGGCCAAGAAGGCCGGCCTTTCTACCGCCGTCGGGGGCGATTCTGGCTCGGCGGCGCTCCCCCTCGGGGGCAGGATGGGGCCGACCCCTCCGGGCTGGCTCTCCCATCCGCCGGGCGAGAGGGGGCCGAGGAGACCAGGGGCCATTCAGAGGGAGGTGATGGGTCGGCTCTCCCCTCTACGGGGGCAGAGGGGGCAGATGCCGATGTGGCCGGCGCTGGGACCGAGGGATCGGTCGGCGTGGATTGGGGTTCGCCCGCGGGGGCGTTGCGGCCCCACATGCCGGAAGTTTCTGGTGCGGCCGATCCCGTGGCGCCGGTCGAGGGTGGGGGTTCGCCCGGGGAGGCGTCGCAGCCCCAACCGACCGTGGCGCGCGGGGCGGTCAGCTTCGCTGCCCGAACAGGGTCTTCTGGCGGGGTGCCCAGGGTGGAGCGGTCCCCTTTGCCGGAGCCTCTGGACAGGCTCGGTATCTCAGGCGACTTGTACCGGTTCTGCCGGTCGATCGCCGAGAGGACGAGGGGGGGAGAAAGGCGCAACACTCCCGTCGGGGTCCTTGATGTCCTGATGGAGGGCGGCCTGGTCATAGACCGGACAGCAGCCGTGATGGCGGAGGCTCACGCCCGGACGGAGGCGGAACGGTCGAGGCTTGCCTGGACCCTTGGTGGATGCGAGGGAAAACTAGCCCGGCTCGAGGGGGAGCATGAGGGGCTCCGGCGGGAGTTCCTCGCATTCAGGGAGTTGGCGCGGTCGAGCCGACGGGAAGCCGAGGCGCTGGCCGAGCAGCTAGCAAGGGCCCAAGAATCGCTCGAGAGGAAGAGCAAACGTCTGGAAGATGAGCGTCAACGTCACATCGAGCTGGATGGCCTCTGGGAGCTTGAGCGCGGCGAGCTACAGGATCGGGCGGAGGACGCGGAGCGCCTTCGTGCTGAGGCCGAGGCGGACCGAGCCCGGGCGGAGGGCCGGACGATCGAAGCCGAGCGGAGGATGACCGAGCTAGAGGAGCGTCTGGCGAGGGCGGAAGAGCGTGCGGCCGAGGCGGAGCGGGCTCGGGTTGAGCTTGCCGGAAGGGTAGGGCAGGTTGAGGCGGATGCGATCGAGCGTTACAAAAGCTCGGAGGCTTACTCGGCCGACTTGATTAAAGCTGCCCTCCCCTACTACGAGGTAGCGCTCCGCCGGGGTGCTCGAAAGGGATTCAAGCAGGGCTATCGCCGGGCGATGAGCTATGCCAATGAGCACCTTGCCAGGGGCGATTTTCCTTACGGCCAGAGTTATGACTCGGATGAGTCAGTTTCCAGCTCCTCATCCTCGGCCGGGGAAGAACCGGAGGAGTCACCTCCAGCGGGGTCACCAACTCCAGAGGCTCCGGGAGGGCTCACGACCGGGACAGTTCTCGCACAGGCGAGGTCAGTGTCCGGGCCGGCCGTCACCGAAGGTACCGGGGGTGACGCGTCCCCTACTGCTGTTCCTGAGCTTCAAAGTGGGCCCGAGGCCTGATGTATTATACTTTATTTTGCCCCTTCCCCTTTTTGTTATTTTTCCTTTTGTAAGAGGACTTCTTTATGGGAGGCAATAAAGAACTTACTTTGTTTGATCACTATCTTTGCCGTGAATTGGCTGGCGTATCGAGGGCAGTTGGAAAGTGCCGATATTCTTTGCACCGTTTTCGCATGCCGATTCGGGAGACTTCTAGCGGGGCGTCCTTTCATTCCACCATGCTTTGAAAGTCGAGGCGCTTCGCGAATCCCGCTAGGGCGGGGGCCGAGGAATTGGAGGTGACCTTCCAGGGGAGGTCCTATAGCGTGTTTTCGAGGGGGGAGTCATTTAAGGCGCGTGGCCTCCCTTGGCCTATAAAAAGGACCGAAGGGTGCTCCTTCCCTCTTAACACTTAGTACTCTCGCCGGTGGTCTGCTCTTATTCCCTCGTTTTCGCTCTGCGTTGCGCCGCCGCGATCGGAGCATGGAGGACCCTTCAGAAGGTGACGCCGCAGACGACGGGGAGCGGCCGGTTCCAGCTGTCCTGGAATATCGGTCGGATCTCACGGTCGTCGCGCGTGCATGAGACGGGTCCGACGGTCGCCGCGCGGATCTGGAGAGGGCTTTGACGTGTGGGGTCACGCCGTTTGCCTCCTCTTGGCTCCGGCGAGGCTTCCGGGCGGACGCCGAGATGGAGGGCGGATGGGGGAGTTAGGGATGCCGGCCGCTATTCCCCTCCGTGGCAGGGGAGGAGGCGGCTCACCTCTGTCCGCAGCCTCTTTCTCTCTCTTTTGTTCTTCATTTCTTTCACTCTTCGGGGGCTGCTTGCTTTCTGTTCGCCTACAAGGAGTTGGTGGATTGGCAGAGAGGAGACCTTCACGGCGCTCCTTTTTCCAGGTTGTTGCCAACTTGGAAGGTAGCCTTCCTCGCGTGAAAGGTGGCCTTCTCCTTGTCATCCCTCTGTCACCCTTGTCACGGTCCACCCGAGCCAACTGGGTCGACCATCTCTTGTCCGAGCCAGTTTCTACGCGAGGCAGAGTCAGTGACTGGATGCGAGAAGGTCAAGACCGGGTCGGCCGGGCGATGGCTGTCTGCTGTGGTGTTAGATGGATTTTTGCTTTTCACTATGTAATGTATTGGCAGTTACCTTTCTGATGTACCAACAATTATCTTGAATGAATGCAAAAAAGGGGGTTTTATTTCACCCGATTTGTTGATACAGTTTTTAGAAATAAAACCTGCGTAGTGTGGTTGCGTTCCATGTCCGGGGAATGGGTTCCCCTTCCATTGTGGCCAACCTGTACGCACCTTTCCCGAGCGTCTCGATCACTCGATAGGGGCCTTCCCAGTTGGGGGATAGCTTGCCCGCCGCCTCCAGTGGTCGAGAGGCTTCGGTCTTCCTGAGGATGAAGTCCCCTGGTCGGAATTGTCTGCCCCGGACCTTGGCGTTGTAGTACCGAGTGAGGCGGCGCTGGTATTCCGTAGCTCGGACGTTCGCGATCTCTCGGAGTTCGTCTGCCAGGTCGAGGTTCTCGAGCAACTTCTGCTCGTTTGCCTCGGGCGAAAAGCTGATCACTCGGAGAGACGGATTGGCGATCTCTAACGGAACGATGGCTTCGGTGCCATATACCAGCTGAAAAGGGGTCTCACCGGTTGCCGTCTTGGGGGTCGTTCGGTGCGACCATAGTACGCTAGGCAGTTCCTCGAGCCAGCTACCCTTAGCCTTGCCGAGTCTGATTTTTATGCCCTTCAAGATAGTTTTGTTGGCATTTTCAACCAGCCCGTTGGCCTGAGGGTGGGCGACCGAAGTGAAGTGGTTGCGGATATTTAGGTTGGCCCATCTGTCTCGGAAGTACCGAGAGTCGAATTGCCGCCCGTTATCGCTCACTATCACTCGGGGGATGCCAAAGCGACATATGATCGATTTCCAAATGAAGCCCCAGGCAACTGTCTCGGTGATCCTTGCTGTAGCTTCAGCCTCGATCCACTTGGTGAAGTAGTCGATGGCGACGATGATGAACTTCTTCTGGGATTGAGCCATTGGGAATGGCCCAAGGATGTCGATCCCCCACCGAGCGAAAGGGTAGGGCTCGGTAAGGGTGATAAGTTCCGTGGCCGACTGATGGACCAAATGGTCGAACCGCTGGCAACGGTCGCACTGTTGTACATAAGCCGTGCAGTCGCGCTGTAGGGTAGGCCACCAGTACCCCTGCCTTAGCAGGATTCTGGTCAGCGACCGACCTCCTGAATGTGCTCCGCACAGGACTTGATGAATCTCTTCAACAGCTTGGCTCGCTTCGTCGGGACCGAGACACTTCAGAAGGGGCCCGGAGAACGATCTTCGGTAGAGAACGTTGTCGAGGATGACAAAGCGCCGAGCTTGGTAATTCATTCGGCGGGCTTCCCGAGGGTCGGAGGGCTCCTGGGAGTCCCGTAGCCAGGACAGGTAGGGGGAGCGCCAGTCACCGGGAGTGGCCGAGTCAATGGCGAGGAGCTCCGAGTCTATGCTCGGGCGCTCTAGCTCTTCTAGGAGGACCGATCGTGTACCTTCCGGGTCTAGGGAGGAGGCTAGTCGGGAGAGGGCATCCGCCCGAGAGTTTTGCTCCCGAGCTATTCGGACTACCTCGAACTCCTCGAACTGCTGGGCCAGGCTCCGGACCAACTGGAGGTATTTGATCATAGGTGCCTCCCGAGCTTCGTACTCGCCATTGACCTGGCTTGCAACTAGCTGGGAGTCGGTGTGGATCCTGACTCGCTGGGCCCCCAACCGTCGGGCCATGCGGGCTCCCGAGATAAGGGCCTCGTACTCGGAAGCATTATTGGACGCCAGAAAGTTGAACTTCAGGGCGTATTGCAATTCTATTCCTTCGGGGGACTTTAGGAGGATCCCTGCGCCGCTGCCGATCGAGTTGGACGATCCATCGACGAACAGCTCCCAGGTTGGCCCGGTTGTTGTCGGAGGCCTATCCTCGACCGGAACGGTGCTCTCGGTGATGAAGTCGGCGAGCGCTTGTCCTTTGATAGCTGATCGTGGCCGATACGAGATGTCGTAGGCCCCGAGCATGATGGCCCATTTGACGAGTCGCCCCGAGGCTTCGGGATGGGCCAGAATCTTCTTCAGTGGCTCACCGGTTAGCACGGTGACGGGATGCCCCTGGAAGTAGGGTCGGAGGCGCTTTGCGGAGGTAACCAATGCTAGCACGAGTTTCTCGATTGCGGGGTACCTCCGCTCGGCCTCGTTGAGCACCTTGCTGGTGTAGTAGACCGGCCTCTCGATTCCTGAGTCATTTCTGACTAGGACCGAGCTGACCGTTGATGGCGTCGCCGAGAGATAGAGCAACAAGACCTCACCCGGGACGGGCTTGGAAAGCACCGGGGGCGAAGCCAGGAACTCTTTGAGCTCGGCGAACGCTGTCTGGCATTCCCCATCCCATGCGAACGTAGCAGATGCTACCTTGGGCCCCCTCATCAGCTTGAAGAAGGGCAAGCATCGTTTGGCCGCAGGGGACAGGAAACGACTGAGAGCAGCGACACGCCCCGTCAGACGCTGGACGTCTTTAATACACGCGGGCGGGCGCATGTCCAGGATGGCCTGGACCTTGTCGGGGTTAGCTTCGATCCCTCGCTGAGTGACCAGGAAACCGAGGAACTTCCCGGATCTTACTCCAAAGGCGCACTTGGAGGGATTGAGCTTCATGCTGTACTTCAGGAGGGTGCCGAAAGTCTTGGCGAGGTCGGTGAAGTGGTCTTGGGCCCTCGGGGTCTTGACGAGCATGTCGTCGACGTAGGCCTCGACGTTCCGACCTAACTGTCCCTCGAACATATGGTTGACCAGTCGCTGGTATGTGGCTCCAGCATTCTTCAATCCGAAGGGCATCCGGGTGTAGCAGTACACGCCGTAGTCGGTGATGAAGGCGGTCCTCTCGACATCTTCAGGGCTCATTCGGATCTGATGATAACCCGAATAGGCATCCAGGAAACTGAGTATCTCATTGCCCGAGGTTGAGTCAACCAGTTGGTCGATGCTCGGTAGCGGATAGCAGTCCTTGGGGGTGGCCTTGTTCAGATCGGTGAAGTCTCCGCACATTCGCCACTTGCCTGTGGTTTTTAGCACCAGGACGACGTTGGCTAGCAACGTCGGGTATAGGACCGGTCTAAAAAGACCAGTCTCTTGTCCCTTGGTGACCTGCGCCGTGATGATCGCCTGTTTCTCGGGCGCATGCTTCCTCCTCCACTGCTGTACGGGTCTCACGGTGGTATCGAGGTTGAGCTTGTGCATCACAGTTTTCTCTGGTATACCAGGGAGTTGATCATCGAACCAAGCGAAGACCCGGACGTACTCAGAAAGAAACTCCTTGTATTACTGTTGTTCCTCTGGTGGTAGGTCGGCGCCGATCCTTACTCCTAGGGCCGGGTCGTCGTTCAGGAATACCGTTAACAACTCGCCACCGGGTTCGGTGGTCACGGCTTTTCCTTTGACTCCCTTGGGGCCCTTATCCTTCCCGTCCGGCCTTGAGGCTTCCACCGAGATATTGTAGCACCTTCTAGCCGTGGCCTGGTTACCTCGGACTTCCCCCAACCCATTTTTGGTGGGAAACTTCATTTTTGGTGATAGGTAGATGGTACGGCCTTTATTCGGCTGAGAATTTTCTGGCCGAAAATGGCGTTGTACGCTATCATACCTTTAATCACTATGAAGTCCACTATGACCGTAATGATTTTGGGTGGGGTGCCGATAGTGACCGGCAGGCTTAGGGCTCCCTCGGGGTAGGTGGCCAGGCCATTAAACCCGCAAAGGGGCGTTCGGATCGGGCGGAGCTTGGATGGGTCTTCCCCCATCTTGAGAAAACAGTCATAAGATAATACATCGGGGGCGCTCCCATTATCAACCAAAATCCTATCTACATTACAGTGATTTATCGTGGCCGAGATAACGAGGGCATCGTCATGCGGGGTGCTCAGCCCTTCCAGGTCTTGATCGGAGAAGACTATGACCTGGGGCTCCATCGGCAGGCCTCTGGGGGGCTCTAAGGCTCGGCTGGCCCGCTCGGCATGATGTTTCCTTCCTCGGCTGGTGTCGCCGCCCGATGCCGCTCCTCCGGAGATGACGTTGATGTGGACCCCTCGGGGGGCGTTGTCGATCTCCTCTGCGGCGTCTCGGTCTTCTTTGTGCCCGGTCGTGAACCGGGCTAGATGCCCCAGACGGATGAGGCGCTCGATCTCGTCCTGGAGCTGATGGCAATCTCCGGTGTGGTGCCCGTGGTCGCCGTGGAACAGGCAATGCCTGTCCCGCTTGCGGTTCTTCAACCTCATTAGCTCGGGCTGGCGGAGAAGTCCCGAGTCTTTGATGTCTTCATAGATCTCGTAGACTGGCACGGTCAAGGGGGTATACCGCTCGTACTTTCTCTTGCGCTCTCCTTCTCGATCGCGCTTCTTACCCGAGCCAGGGTTTGGCTCGGAGGTCCGCTTCTTGTCCCCCTCCCAACCCGAGCCGGTTGCGTCTCGGCAGGCGCTGAGTACTTCTTCGCACTCGGCGTGGCGCAGTGCCAGAGTCACTAGCTCGGCAAGGGTCGAGGGAGGGTGGAGGACAAGCTCGCGGCGGAGATTCTCGTCCCGGGTGCCCCCGGTCAGTGCGGTTGTGGCTGAGGCCACATCCAGGCGGGGGATCCTGAGGGCTTCTGATTTAAATCGGTGGACGTAAGTCTGGAGGCTTTCCCCTTGCGCCTGTTTGAGAGCCAGGAGCCCCGCTACTGACCTTGGGGGGGCGCTACCGGCGAAACTCTCCTTGAAAATTCGCCCAAATTACCTGAAGTCTCGGATGGACCCAGGGGCGAGGGCCCGGAACCATGCCTGAGCGCCTTGGACCAGGGTGGCCGCGAAGGCTCGGCATTTGATGGGATCCGGCGTTCCATGCAGGGTCACCAGGGCGTCGAAGCTATCGTAGTGGTCGGCTGGGTCGCCCTGGCCGTCGTAGAGCTTGAAGGTTGGGATGGAGGCTCTGGGAGAGACCTCTGCCTTCAAGATGTACTCGGAGAAAGGGGATTTCTCCTCGTCCTCCGGGAAAGAGGTCTTCTGCAGGGCGCGGAGGGCGCGCTCTTGCTCTGCGAACCGTCTTTCAAAATCTCATAGCCGGAGAGACAGCTCCGGCTGCGGTCGCGCCGTGGGGCTAGGGGGGGCGTCGTGGCGATCTCCCGGAGCACTGGTGCCCGGGCGCAGCGGCCTCGCCCCCTGCTTCCCTCTCCTCGGCATGGAGGAAGCCTCTTGCTCCGTAGGCGGAGCATGCGAGGGTCCTCCGACGTCGTTGCGGAGGAGCTGTCGGCCGCGGAGGGTGAAGCGGCCTCCGGCGGTGTGCTGCGTCGCACTCCTTCGAGGGGGACTTCCTGACGGGGCGTGGGACCTTGCGTCCCTAGCCGCCTGGGCCCTCATGAGCTCCACGAGGACGTCCATTTTTTTGTTGAGGGCCTGGAAGGCGTTGGCGCCACTGTCGAGGGGTGCCCCTGTCTCCGCCGGGGGGGTGGTGGCCTGTTGGTGTGGACGCTGGCGTTGGAGGGGGGGCTCTGCGAGACCCTAGAGGGGGCGCCTCCCGCCGCTGCCATAGCCTTACCCTTCCCATCGGCGGATCTCCTCCCTGAGCTTCTTCTCACCATCTTGGCTCTTCGTGCGTTTCCCACAGACGGCGCCAGATGAAGAGGCGAGATCTCGCGCTGAGTCCTGAGCGGGCTATGGATCACCAGAAGATGAATCTGCAAGAGAGGGAAATGTATCAGAGGGCCCAGGGGATCTCCCTGGGGGAAAACCCTCCGATGGCTAAGTCAGTAGAGCTATGGTGGAAGCGATAATGGGGGGAGGAGAGAGCTGATGCGCGAGAATCCTCTCCACCAGAGGGTGAAGCGAATCGTGCTCAGGAGCTAAGGGTGTGTGAATGCCTTGTTTCTCTTACCTTCTTCCGGAGGGTGTTCCTTGCTTAAATAGTGCGCCGCCTTCAGGAGTCCTGTAAGCTGAGGGGTTTCCGGCGGGAGTTACGTCTTTAACGGGGGCTTTCATGGCCTGATCGTGGGAACGTTATCCCCACGGAGTCCGGCGGCTCCCCTGACTCTCCCGCTGGCGGGGGACTCTGAACGGCCGCACATGCGGATAACCAACCGGCCTTACCGAGCCTCGGGGATGCTAGCTCTTGTCCGAGCGATAGGCATGGCCCGGCGAAGGTGGGGTCGGATAGGTCGGCTAGAGCCTATCTCTCTCGGACAGGGAGAGGGCTTTAGGCCGGACCTTCCTTGGGACCTGACCATTGTCTCGGGCCCTCCGAGCCTAGAAGGCCGCCGGGGAGAGTTAGTTCCTCGAGTCTTATTGATTGGGCTTTTCTTCCCTAAGTGGGACCTGTGGGCTATCACTCGGGCGGGCTCGCCTGGTTGGACGTTGTGGGTCTTGTTGGGCTGCCTTTGTGGTGGGCTGCGGAAATCCCCCTCTCCAGGGGCCTTATCGGACCAGATGGCGATGGCGAGGACGGTGAGGACCGGCGATGGCAACGACGAGGATGGCGCGGTACCGTCGGGGACAGCGAGCTCCGGCGACGGGGAAGGGGGAAAAAGAGTGAGTGGGAGATCGGGGGGGAAGGGGGGAAGGGTTTGTCGAGGGGAAAGAAAGTTTCATATGGATTTCAGATGGACCATTTTTCCGTCTGAAATTTCAGACGGACATAATTCCGTTTGTAATTTTAGACGCATCTTGAGACGACAAACCTATTCGTCGCATGGATTGAATATTTCAGACCATATTTCAGACGAATAAATTATCGTTTGAAATAGCGACGGAATTTCAGACGGATTATTTTCGTCTGAAATTTCCGTCTCTAATACTGCCTTTTCTTGTAGTGACCCCTGTCCTTAGATGGTGTTTCTTCGGATGATGTGGATGGCACCCCACCATCATCTTCAGTTGTAATAACATTGGCGGCCAGGACCACTGTTGTTTCTTCTGGATTTATTGTCTCGATGAGGGTATGCAACACCTCGGTAGTAGCTCTCCCTCTTCTTGTGACAGGGCTTGGCCTTTTGGCAATTCTGACAACTTCCTCGAGCCCTCTTCTTGTGACAGGGCTTGGCCTTTTGGCAATTCTGACAACTTCCTCGGGCTCCTCTGGCAAAGCCCCATAGTAGCTTGCCACTCCGGCCATGTGACAAGTATACACTTGCATGTTTCTATTTCTCCTTTTCACCTGCCTGGTCGGTTGACTAGGGAATGACAGCCTTTCAAACACCGAAACTCTCGGTGCATCTTCTTCATGGCGGGGAGGCCCATAGCACCCTGATTCCGCATCATCTATTTCATCCGAGCTAGTTGAACACCCTCGACCATCTTCAGCAGCAGTGATGGCTTATAGTAGCCGTTGCCTCCCTAGGGAGGTGTTCCCAAGGCCACGGAGATATCCGCACACGGCCTGGGTGATGTCTTCTTCTTCATAATCAGGGTAAACCGTGGGTGGTGGTACCCTCGCTTGTGCTAAGGGCCCATAGGCGGGCCGATCCCTCTTGGCAATTATGCCATGATTCTCAACATGTAAAGAAGCATTTGCCTGTCGCATGTAGGCTTGGATAGGTGGCTTGCGAGATGCCCCTGCCGGCATCTCATTCTTCTCCATTCTTTCCTTCTCTTCCTTCTTGGGCCTATTGACCTCAACAGGTCCCAACTGAGTTGGCATTGGGACCCAAGTGGGCTTGGGTACCCAAATTTGTTTGGTTTTGAATGGCCAGAGGACTGGTTCATTCTTCGGCCGACGGGCCGCTCCATTATTCTTCCTTTCCATTCTCCCTAATTAACGCTTGGAAAGAGTTGCGTACAGGGACATTTGGTACGATCCATTCGGAAATCACGTCGGCTCTTTGGCCATTAAGGTGGACCCGAATGCCTCCGATCAGAATCGATTTGCCGGTGTTGGAGATCCGGACCCAGGGAGCAACAACATTCTTTTGGCTCCTTCTTCGGCGGGATGCCGACTTCTTGCTAATAGAGCCCGTGTCGAAATGGACGTGGTGGACAAAATAGCCCACAGTCTTGACTGCCACGCGGTCAGGAGTAGTTGCCGGTGGCCTGGCAGCGGCAGACTTGGTGGTAGAAGTCTCTGTGGTGGGGATATGGACTTCGACGGGCTTGGGCCCCTCAGTCTCCAACAAGTTGATGAAGGCCACCCCCAAGAAGTTGGGGAAGCCCACCACCGGAGAAAAATTACCGAACTTGACCGGCACCGCGAGGTAGCCATGGTCGGCATGGCTTGCGATGACTAACGATCCGAAGTGGACGGCCATTGTAATCGTCGAAATATGATCCTGCAATTGCAAGTAGAACAGTTAGAATTTCAAGAGGAGGCCATAGGGCCCCTTATCCCGGCGAGGAGATGAAGGGAAGTTTAGTCCCACGGGACGTGCCAGACTTGTGGACACACTGATGCGGGACGGACCACGGACTCGACTCGAATTAGGAATGAGATCCTTGGACTCTAGACGAGCTCGCAATTGTCCCTTAGCGAGGGAAACGTGGGACCGGGCACGGTTAAGAAACCGGCCGTGAGTCACGGGTATCGGCTTTCCGTGTAGACTCGGATCAAGTCATGGGACGGTAACACTCAAACTCACTCTCTCGCAGCGGTGATGAAATGATAACGGGCTAAGAATCCTACACTCGCAGCGGCATTCAAAAGTATACGAATTGAGCAAAATGCGATAAGAGAGATGTAGCGAGTTTACCTCCACGCTCCGGGCGTGGGGAAGACGTTCCCGGCCAGTTACGACAACTCCCGGTTAACAACAGTTAAAAACTTAATTACAGTAGTAATTCTATTGCCCACTCCACGCAGGGAGGTAAAGGGCTACAGTGGGGCCCGGGAGGACCGATCCTGGGTTGACGGGCAGCAATCTGGAGGCGAACTCAGCACGAACTCGGCATGCTGGTCCGACTCGGCACTATTGCAACTCGGTGCTGCGCCAACTCGGTGACTGACTCGGTGGACAGCAAGCAATCCGTTCCAAAGGAACGTCACCTTCCTGATGTCTTCTGGAGGCGCCGCTTGGCTGGGATGATGGCGGGATGTCCCGGATCGACTCCCTGAAGGGGCGGCACCCGAAGTTGAATTTTGATATTTACTTTTGATTTTCCCCCGAACTGAATTTTCGGACCTGCACACAGAACATATCTGCAGGCTGCGGCGGCGAAAATCACTACGCTCAGATCTGGAGGCCGATCGAGGCGTGGATGGTACCGATGGAAAGAGCACTCAGAGATCTACAACATAATATTTTTTCAGCTTCATCCACCACAGGGATTGAAAATTAAAACCTCTACAAGCTGACTTTTGTTTCTGACCCGGACTGACAGACACACAGGGCAGCAAACAATCTGCCTGAAACACACCCTTGACTGAGGGGTAAACGATTTTTGTAGACTCTAAGAAAATTATGCTGGAAGGGGATATACGTGGGAAAGACTCAGTAATGTTTTGAGATTTTCTAAAAATAGATACAGTGGTGACAAAAATAGAACAAGACGACTTTGTACTGTAGATCTACAGAATGACAGATTGACAGGGGTGGACTAGAAATTGCGGCAAAAATATCAAACGAACTGAGAATGAGACATAAGATATATGGATGGAAAGCTAACAAAGAGAGAAACAAGCTCTCAAAATTTCAGCTCAATCAGACAACATCATAAAAATATAGAACTACGGAGGTGGGGTTCTATCCTGATGGAGACAGAACTCCGGTGGCGGCGGCGCGACGGCGGCGCGACGGCGGCGGCGGCAACTTCAGAAAGGGAACTCAGAGGATGAGAGGGGGAGGTAGAAAGGGTCTCCTACCCTAGATTTCTGGAGGAAGGGGAAGAATAGCAAGGAGATAGGGGGAGAGGGGTGCACCCTTCAAGAGCTCTCTTGGGGCAAAATGCCAATTTTTTCCTTCATTAATTTCAAATGACATTATACATAGGCTTATATAGAAAATGGCAAGGGGTGGGGGGCTGATAATATCGTGGGAAATAAGCCATTTTCTTCCCCCATGTGATCAAAAATCAAAAACAAATAAATTACATATGGAGGGGACACTCCTTTGACTAGGTAGATAAGGTAGGTGGCCAACTTTGACATTTTACACCACTTGTCTCCCATGTGGTCAGTTGGCATTCAAACCTTCTAGATGGCCAGCTAGGATGGTTGACCAGCCCCACATAGCTTAGGTGGACCAATGAGAAAGGGCTGGGGGCCCCTTGCTGGACCTACTGGTAAATTACATAGAAACCCACACAATCCTAGGGAATGACACATTGGCTTACAAAGCCTTACAATTGCACATATACTTTCCCAAAGATATAAAAACAAATAAAAGGACTCAAATGCAAAATAAAAAGTTAGTACTCAGCGTCGATTCCCATCACACACTTTTGGAACACTTCTTTTGTTTAATTTGTTATTCATTTGTTCATTCGCTTATTCAGTTTATTTGTGCGAGGGCATGCTAGTCACCTAGGTGACGATTTATTCGAGCTTCAAGGAAGCCCATGGTGCGCTCATCTGACTAATCAGACGATTGTGTGTGTCGTGTTGGGACAAAGAACCCACCGCACCATAAAGGTCACGACGTTAATTACATCCCCTCGGAGAGGGGAAAACCATTGATTTATCGCCAGGAAAAAGGGGCCCTTGTTGACACCCGTTTTTTGCCTATGAGTTGAGTCATCTCTCTTACCATCATTTGTTGATACCTCGAGTTATCCATTACTCATTGGGCTATTTTCAGGCACGCTTTTGGGCCTATTTTATGGGTATCTCCCTCCCTGGCAAGGTTTATTCTCAGGTTCGGGCTTAATGGGCCTCGATTTCGCTTGGTTTTGGGTTAATTAGGCTCATTTATCTCATTTTATTAAATTTCAAATGCCCAGGCTTTACACGGTCTAACGACCGGCCGTTCAGTCAATGAACGGTCTTCTTTAAACCGTTTACGGATTTATTGGATATTTATCTGATTTTTTGAATTTCCACCGACAAGCCTTTGCACGGTCCCGGTTCAGCCGTTTAATACTAGTGAACGGCGTGGCTATAGACCGTTCAATCTCCCAGACTCCTAAGCCGATTGGTTTTTCAGATAATTATCTATTTATCCTATTTTTCTGGATTTATTGCCGACAAGTGTACACGGCCTAGCATTGGACCGTTCAATTCACTGAGTGGTCTAGCAGTAGACCGTTTTATCCTGAAGAGTCCAACGCCGTGACAGTCGGTCAGTTCGGTGGATAATTGGATTATTTTCCATTCTTATTTATTTATCACCGATAGCGTTGGACGGTCTAGCAATAGACCGTTTAATGGTCTGGGCGGTCTATCGAGAGACCGTGTACATGCTCGATAACTGTGGATTGCATGGATTTTCTCTCTCTATCCGTGGTTGAACCCTTGACTTCCTCCGCCATTTTCTCCACAGTTTCTCAACCAAATAAGATGGCGTTTGATCCTGGTGGAAGATAAAAGGTTTATCTACGAATTTGGTTTTATCATCTCGGATTAATATTCACTGGAAAATCTAATTTCGAGATTTGACTTTCAAGGGTCTATAAATAGCACTCTAGTCCAAGCTTGAAAAGGGGGGGAGATCCAACGTCAACGGCGAAGCCCTGTCAAACTTTTGAACGAGCTGTAGCAAGGGAGGGAGGCTTTCTACGTCCTTTAAGCCTCCGGTTTCAGGGAGTAGTCATTGTTTTGAGTCCTAGTCTTAGTCTTTTGGTTCTTTCTTCCTCAATTGCATGCTCCTTTCATCTTCTCTTCCTACATTTTTGCATTGCTTCATATCATTTCACACCTTCCCATTCGTTTTGACGCCCTTTAGGGGTTTAAAAACCTCCCAGCTATCGCCCATTCTATGATATCACGTTTATTTTCCATTCTCTTCTATAGTTACTACACGTTTTAGGGCTAATTTGGGTTTTATTTTTGTGTTCTTCACGTTGTTTTGCAGGTCAGCATCATCCTAGCACGAGGCCCATTCCCTTTGGCCAGTCAGAAGGGGTGGAGGATCAGATCCTACAACTTGGAGTCTGGCGTCATTGAATGGTCGTCTTCCGTCCGTTTGAAGTTGAGAGCGGTCCTCCAAGAACCGTTCATCCCTATGCGCGGCCTTCTTCAAACCGTTATGTAGCCAGAATAGTATTCGTCCCGCTTCCTTCTTCGGCGCTGTGAACGGTCTGTTGAGGGGCCGTGCCACTTACTAGGCGGTTCTTCCAGGACCGTGTACTTCTGTAGCACTACACATTGGGCGAGTGCTTTTCTCCCTCTTTCCAAGGTACGCCTTACCATCTGGTACCCGTATCTTGGTGGCGATCACTATCACACACGTTCCACCCTTTCTTTCTTCCTTCATCTCGCTTGTCTTTGCATTTTGATTTTGGAAAAGGAAGGTAGGAAGGAGAAAAAGGTGGGAAAACATGTCAACAACCTATTTTTTGGCGATCACGGTGAGACGCCTAGCGCCCATCGTGCTGTTGTGTTGCTGATCTGCGTTTTGTGCTTGGGAAGGTTTTGTTTGAGTTGTTCCAGGGTTTGCTATTTTCATCCACGTGGTGTTTCTGCCCTCTGGGATTACACGGTGAACATAGAACCGTTCATATCATAGCACGGCTGTGCGACTGGTCGTTCTGTTCTGACCCCAGAGCTGATTGTCTTGTGAGCCTGTTACATTCAGCGGTCCTCCTTGGGCCGTTCACTGGTTCCCATGGTCCGCTATAGACCGTGCACTACTGCTGGCTCAGGTATGTTTCTACCCATACACAGGTGGCTTCTGCTAACGTTCCACGGTTCTTTCAGGGCCGTTCAAAAGTGTGCACGGTCTGTCAATAGACCGTTTAGTCAGGTACGCTCCCCTCCCCACAGTTTCACTGTCTCAATTCATTTCAGTTACTGTTCCCTTTTAGGCTGTTGCTACCCCCTACCATTGAACGGTCCTGCCCTGGACCGTCGCCCTCCCTGAGCGGTCTGCCACAGACCGTCTATCTGTGCTACAGTGCATGTGAGCCTTTCACTTTGATTATCATTTCACATTATTTCATGCTGATTTGGTGCTTTTGATCTCCCATGTTTGCTCTTTGATGATTGCATGATCGTTGTCATATTTCTCTTATTTGTTTGATCATTGTTTGCTAGATTTAGGTTAGATCTTGCATGCACTCCGGTGCGCATAGGGCTCATCCATACTTTTCCATATTAGTTACATTCTTACCTTGGTAGGGGATCCTCTCGTCTCCATATTCCTTGGAGCCGACTAGGTGACCTTACTCGGGACCTCCGTAAGCCCCCGCGAGCCGTGAATTCCCACACGGACGTCGGGCAGGTTGTACCTTACCACCCCGGTCTAAGGTTGCATACGTGAGAGAGAGTCACCTTTAGAGTCAACCGAGTTGTCCATTCCCCCTTGTTAGGCACCTTTGGGGTTGAGAGAATTTTCATTTTAGTCAATCCACTAAGGTTCTAAAAGGGGAATTGCTAAAATTTATCGTGCATCATTTAAACTTGGTTGGTCAACTGATTGCCTCTTCTCTCCTCTCTTCTTGTGTGCATTTGATTGCTCGCTTGGTTGTTTAGAAGATCATTAGGTTTACTTTTTTGTGTGTGTTAGTCTCCGTTGCATGTGGAGTTGCTTCACACTCTCAGGATCTTCTCGTAGGGGCAGCTCTCATTTCTATTCCTATTTCAATCCTCTGTTCGATTCATCACCCACCATGTCGTCCTACAATTTCTCCAACTCCCATGAGGATTCTCTCCCTCAGGGACTTCTGGAGGACCCGCCTAGGGTCGCTCATGTGCAGGGAAGGGAGGGGACCGCCCCTCCTCTTCCGACCATTGTTGTTGAGGGTGCTCAGCTCTCCCTTTCTGATTCCTCTTCCCATAATTCGGCCAATCAAATTTTTAACATGATGGCCCAGCTTGATCCGACTCAGCTTCACCTCATTCGACAAGCTCTGCAGGGGGCGGATGCCCCATCTTCAGTACCTTCTCATGGCATGTCTGCTACCGCCATTTCATCTCCTATTATTGGGTCAAGGGCTGTTTCTGCTGCGCCCATAGATCTCACTCCTGTTCACCCTCGGACCCTCCGATTCTCTAGCATGGAGATGGGCCAAGCCTCTACCTCGGCCCCACAACCTCTTGACAAGGGGAAGACCCATATCCCCTTGAATTCTTATTCTGATCCATACACCACTGTCTCTCCAGCGTCGTAGGCCCTTGTGGCCCCTGCTGATTTTATTCGTCTGCAACCAGGGGCCGCCCAATTGGCTCATGCGGATATGGGCCCTTCCTTGGCCCATTATCCATCTTATGGGTTTCCCCCTTCATCAGTCTATCCGTCAGCTCCGTATGTCAGCCCTATTTTTCCTGCCGTGTCTCCTCCCTCCCGGGAATGGGAACTTCTCGATAAATGGGCTGCCATGCAGTAGCAAATTGACCTCCTCCATAAGCAGGTTGGCCCGCAGTCTCTTGCTGATGTCCCTATTCCTAACTTCTGGGACATTCGCTTCCCACCTTAGTTGGAGCTCCCCACATGTCATAAGTACGACGGGAATGGCAACCCGTTCATTCACAGAAGGGAGTTTCTATATGAATCGGCGTAGTTTCAGCATGATGACCACCTTATGGCATATCTCTTCCGCCGGTCATTGGATGGGGTGGCGTTAGAATGGTTTCATACATTGCCTTTGGAGGAGGCAGAAAGCTTCAAGATTGTCAAGGAGAAGTTCATAACAAGATTCCAAGACTGGGTGGGCCCGGAGTATTCATTTACCGACTTGGTAGCAGAGAAGATGAAGCCAGATGAGGACTTCGCCACTTATGCAGATAGATGGAGGCAGATGGCCTCACGTGTGCCCGGGCAGATCTCGGAAGAAGAAAAGGTAAAGCTGTTGATTTCAAATGCTACACCAACATTCTGGAACATTCTGGCAATGAACAACATATCAAATATGCACCAGTTGTACAGTCGGGCCCAGTTTATCTAGACCCAGTTCAAAGACTCCCCCATTCATTCCTTATTTGAGGCCCAGAAGTCTAAGACCACCAGAAAATCCCAGGGCCCAGTTACAGAGGGAGTACAATCCTCCGCTCCGCAAGCTCCCCGACCCTCTTTTCCAACTCCCCAACATCCACAACAACCACCACCCCCACCACAACAGCCTCAGCAGCCACCCCAGTACCACAATGTTCCTCCTCCTACTGGTTATGGGCCTGCTCGGCCGGGTCCGAAGAGAGCCCACTATCCTCCACTTCCTGAAACTTTGCCAGACATTTTCTCAACCTTGATGTACACTGGTGACATACAGCTCCCGTCGGAACGTCAGAACTAGAACCCGACCGTCGATCAATCAAGATATTGTATATATCATCGGCATCCCGGGCACACGATAGACAGATGCTTTCAGTTCAGAGATTTAGTGTATGATTTTCATGAAGGGCAACGGATTAACTGGGCCCAGATGCACAAATTGATAGAAGACATTAAGGAGAAGAGAAGACAGGCAAGGTCGCAACAGGCGGCGACACAGTAGCAGCAGTTTCAGTAACCCCAACCTCAACCTCAGCAGTAGCAGCAACAACCACCTGAACTCTAGATTCACCAAAATCCCATGCCAGACCACCAACCCGCTCCTCCACAGCAGTTGTCGGCACCGGCTCAAGTTAATGTAGTTCACCGCCCAGCCCCTAATGCTGGGTGGTCTTGTGATGATGAGACTCTCGCTCATCTCCTAGCCTTCCACCATACCAACTCCCCCGCACCTTCTATTCCCTCCATCCTCCGGCCCACCACCTTGACCACTGCACCCTCTACCCCCTCCAGGTCACCTATTGCACCCATATTCCCCACCATTCTGCCAATCCATCCGACAATCCCTCCGCCATCACCCGCCATACCCTCCATCATCACCCCTCCATTTAACCCTTCACCCATCACTACTCCTCCAGGGCCCGTTAGACCAGCTTCTGCCATCCTCACCCCCATTGTTTTTCCTTCTACTCACCCTACTTGGCCAATTGGGAGTCCATATGGTGCCGTGCCGACACGAAACTACGCCCTTCGGAGCGGGCGTTTGTTCCATAGAAGTTATCACTCTACTGGTGCACCTGCACCCAACCCCCCAATTCCTTCATCAGTAGTTGAAGCAGAAGAAGTTGACCCCGTGCCTGGCACGAAGTATGATTTGCTACAGCACTTGGACCGGATGCCGGCCAAGATCTCAGTCTTGGAGTTAATAAGAGATCCACGCTACACCGAGATGCCCTGAGGGCTTTTCTGCAGAAAGTTATGGTTAGCGAGGATGTAGCGGTAGATAGCTTGCCGTCGGTGTTGGCCACTATCAAAAAGGGGCCGTTTATTTCATTTTCTGAGTCAGAACTAGCACCTCTAGAGGCACGCCAGATGCCACTGTGCATTACGATTTCTTTGAACAAGGCGGCTGTCAATTCAGCTCTTGTGGACACGGGAGCGTCTGTTAATGTCTGTCCCTTGAGCACGTTGCGTGCCTGCAACATATCTAAAGACATGCTAAGGACAACACCAACAACTATTGTGGCATATGATAACTCCAAGAGGGCTTGTCACGGGGTCGTGACAGTTCAGGCCGAGCTAGGGCCTTTAAAGATGGACGTGGAATTCTATGTGCTGGACATAGACCCAATGTTTAAGGCTATTCTGGGTCATCCATGGATTGATAGTTTGAATGCAGTACCCTCGACTGCCCACCAATGCCTCAAGTTCCCATTTCAGGGGTGAGTGGTCAAGGTGAAAAGTGTTTCCACTGTCCAGATTATTGATGCAATCGCTGATAAAATTCTGCCTACGTTATGGCCAAGCAATAAGCCGGTTTTGTCAGTAATGGACTTGAACTTTCCATGGGCATATGCGTCACGCAAGCCTGCAACTACACCAGTTAATGTCAAAATCAAGTCCAAGATTAGATATTCTAAAGGGTGGCACATGATCTTGAAACTGGGCTATCAGCCAGGCATGGGCCTCGGCGCACAGTTGCAGGGGCGGACTTCCCCCGTCCCTAGGGGCAGAAAGATGAGTCGAAGAGGCCTTGGCTACCGAGAGTCAGCATTGTTAATTCTGGGAGACTCCGGGCCATTAACATGGGATTATCGCCATCATTTCGTAAAAGGCCCGTTACAGCCAGGTACTTTAAGGAAGCCGCCGCCTTGTGCTGATGAGAGAAATGATGCCGCCTTTGTTGTTGCTGACCCACCGCCGCCGCTGAAGGGGCTGGTGGGCGATATGGATGATTTTTATAGCTGTTTTGAGAAGTTGTTTTGTGAAGAAGAAGCTTGTCCGAAGAAGATGGAGATGCAGCTGGTGAAGCATTCTCCGGTGAAGCTAGTATATTGGAGGCCACGTGAAGTGGGGAGCTCTATCACTACCTTTTCTTTGTCCCCTTCCCGCCTTGCTTCTTTGTTTCAGCGATTGGGGTTTATTCCCCGTTCACCACCACTCATGGTCGACCCGTACTTCACGGAGAGGCCACTTGAAATTATATTTGTTCCATGTGCTTGTGGGCGGTACCCACTGATTGATTTGTCCACCATGTGGACTCCCACAACCAATCTCCACGAAATGTGGTTTTCTTCTTCTGACCCTTTCTTCGATGTTCTTTTCCCATCTCTATTCCCTCGTCAACTTCCTCCGCCTCCCTCCTCCACTTCTTGCTTCATGATTTCCTCCGACCTAAAAAAAATGTCAATTTCAAAACGGAGGTCTCAATGGAGTATTACGCTATGTTCTGTCCATCTTCCTGCCAGGGGCACGAGACCCCTGCCTCTTTCCCTGTAGATTTCTTATCTCCTAGGTTAGATGTACAGTGTGCAGAGTCCCCTAGGTTGGTAGAGTCAGTCGGGGCAGAGTCTAGTTCTAGTGTTGTTAACCCGTCCACGTCTGCGATGCACCCTGTGATGCGTCATTCCAGATCTGTCCCAGATAGGTTCCTTCAAGATTTAGCTCAGAGATGTCATGCCCTTCTCAAATGCCCTGAATGTGTAGAGACCGCCATTGTCCTCAAACTTGGCTAGGCAGTTCCGCAAACTGATCTATATTCATACTCCTCGTTCTCAAAACATTCTTGCCGATGCACTTGCATCGCTTGCTTCTTCCCTTTCTTTCCCCCTTAGTCGCGCCACTGAGACCATCGTGGTCCAGCGGTTAGACACTCCTTCCCTTCAGGATCTCTGGTTTGACCACCTTAGGAAATCTGTAGAGAGGAAAGCTGAGAGGGAAGATTTGAAGGAAGTATCATTGACTGAGCTTGGGGAGATTATAGAAGAGGAGGAATTGCCGTGGTATTACGAAATAGAGCAGTACTGTAAGGATGGTTCCTTCCCAGAGACGGCCAATGTCGAGCAGTGCAAGGCCATTAGAGGAGTCGCCTCCAGATACACGATTTTCGTAGGAGAATTGTATAGGCGGGTTCTCAACGGAGTTCTTATGAGGTGTTTAGATGACGATGAGGCTTGGAAGGTCGTTGAAGCAGCTCACGCAAGTTAGTGTGGAGGGCACGTTAATGGGCAAGCTTTGGCGAAGAATATTCATAGGCAGGGCTATTATTGGCCAACCCTAGAAGAAGACTGTTCCACCTATGTCCGTAGGTGTCTTCAATGCCAGCTTCATGCCGACAAAATCAACGCTCCTGCTTCCTCTCTCCATCCTCTCTCTGCTCCTTGTGTTGGGTTCGGTGTAGTATTCAGAGGGGGGGTGAATGAATATAGCCCTTATAAAAATTTCACCCAATTGAAAACTAGAATGCTAACAAGACAGATTAGACAATCTGAAAGCTAATTAAATCTAATACTAAGAACAGCGGAATTAAATCTACCTTCTTCAGAAGGACAAAGAGCAACAGCGGAATAACAAATCAAAGAACACTTAATACCACAGTCAAGCACATGGTATGCAATCAAGCCATATCGCCCCTATGCAAGCATCTAGCGCCAATCACACAAAGAGATCAAACCACAGTGCACAAGAGGTTTTTAGGTTGTTCGGTCCTGCAGACCTACATCCACCCCACACTCAAACCGAGTGTGGATTCCGCTGACTCACAGCTTGAACAGCTGGGCATCACAGCTTGCCATACAACCGCTGGGCAACACAGCTTGCCGTCCGAGGAATCCTCCTCGCCCGCTGAGCAACACAGCTTACTGTCCAGTGGAATCTACCACTGCAACCGCTGACTAACAGCTTGAAGAAAGGATAAAATGGAAAATGAAAACAAGAACCAAACAGCACCGGAAAGCTGTAAACAGTGAGGCACAAAATGTGGCTCTTAAAGAGCTGACTGGAGTGGATCTGATCCAACTTCCAGTGGGAACGATCTTCTCTGCTTTTCTCTTCTCTCTCTCTTTCTTCTTCTTCTCTTCACACTCTGCTCTCTCGATCTCTCACTCAATCTCTCTTTCTTTCTCTTTCTCTTCTTCTCTTTCTCTCTTCTTCTCCTTCTCTTCTCTTCTCTTCTCTTTTCTTCTCTGGATCGAAGACCTCTCTGCACTCTGCTTTTTCTTCACAGCTTCTGCTCTGTCAATTTCGATCATACTCCTTCAGACAACGGAGTCTTTCTTATATAGCAGCTCGAGCAGGAGCAGCACTGGGCGCGTGTGTTCCACATTTCCCGCCCAAGATATTTGGCCACGTGTCAGCTTCCTGTCAGCCCTCGGATCACGTGCCCTTCATTAGCCTAAATCACCTGCAGTCAAAGACAAAAGGAATGTATCTACTTAGTTAGTTCAGGCTTTTAACACGAGTGTATATACTTCAGAAGCAGCAATGAATAAGTGTGTACACTGAGAGAGTGTATAGACTTGTAAGACTTTATGCGACCTCAGTGTATATACTTGCTGAAGAATGCATTATCATAACAGGAGGGAGTGTTTAGACTTCTGTGTAATGCATGAAGGAATCGAGTGTATAGACTTGATAACTCATACTGAAAAATGCAATGTATAGACTTTATAAGCAGCAAATGAGCAAGTGTGAACACTGAGTGAGTGTATAGACTTTGAGTCTTCATGCGAGCTCAGTGTATAGACTTTCAGTTAAATGCATTAACATACCAAGGGAATGAGTGTATGGACTTAAAGCATCAGTTAACCAAGTGTGTAGAGTGTATACACTTGACTGCGTGCATGACAGACAATGTCTAGACTTGCTATTAACATGCATGAGAACCCAATGTACAGACATGCTGTCGCTTCAGCTGACGACCCCAGTGTATAGACTTGCTGAGGGAGAGACTGTACAGACTTGAAGCAAAGCAAGCAATCGAGTGTGTAGACTTCACGATGTGCAGACTTGCCAAAGAAACGGCTGTACAGACTTTAGCTCAAGAGCGATGTATAGAGTTTTGAAAGCTTGAACAACGAAGCATGCTGTACAGACTTTGATGAACATATGCAATGTATGGACTTTGCGAGACAATGCATGCACAACCCAACCGATGTATAGACTTTACATGAAAGCCCAATGTACAGACTTAAGGTTCCACTGTGAATGAATAGACTCTGAAGAAATGAGGCGATGTGTGGACTTTGAGGTTCAACAGTGCATGTATAGACTTTGAGCTCTTGAAGCAATGTACAGACTTCAATCCAAGAAATGCACTGGCGATGTATAGACTTTGGACCCTTGAAGGATGTATAGACTTCAGTTGAGCACAGTCCAATGTATAGACTTGGAAGATTGAACCAATGTATAGACTTGGGGTTCTGAACGTAGGTAAAGGCTGGGAATGTATAGACTTGCCCTTCAGAAACGAATGTATAGACTTGAGAGTCTTGAAGCCAATGTACAGACTTACTGAACTGAGTGTAGGTAAAAGATATGAGGAATGTATAGACTTACCCAGTTCAGTTCAGAACGTAGGTAATGATCAATGTATAGACTTAACAGTCGCCTTGGCTGTACAGACTTGGTCACTCGACCAGTGTACAGGCTTGCCACCGACTAATGTATAAACTTGACAATGCTGAATGAACGACTGAGCAATGTATAGACATTGGACTCAAATGAGAAGCCAATGTACAGACTTGCCACCGACCAATGTATAGACTTGGTGGAAGGCATGCACTGTACAGACTTCACGATGAAAGCATGAACAGTCCGATGTACAGACTTGCCTTAAGCAATGGCTGTACAGACTTGAATGAGACGCTGCATGATACGATGCAGCTACAGTGCAGTAGGATGTACAGACTTCCTATATGAAGGCAATGGCTGTACAGACTTCACCTCCAGTGCATCAATGTGTGGACTTGAATGAAAGTGCATGCATTGTATGGACTTGTACAGTGAAACGATGTATAGACTTCACCAAGACACTGCATGAACAATATGATGCGATGTACAGACTTGGGCTGTACAGAGTTCATGAACAATGCATGCTATGCATGAGTAAGAAGATACTTTCAACAGACTCTACATGATGCACTGACAATGTACAGACATGATTAAGCGTGAACAAGCCGATGTACAAACTAAGCCTGTATAGACTTAGTGCATGAAGCCCTGACAATGTATAGACTTGCTAATGCAATCTAGGGCGATGTACAGACTTTGTCCACGAACTGTGCACATGCATGAACGATGTATAGACTATGCTGAGTGTGTAGACTTGTGAAGTGCATAGAACACACAGAGGCTGTCTAGACTTACAGCGTTGACGTTGCAGACTTGAGAATGCAATGTACACTCTTACAGCGTTGACGCTGCATGAGACGAGTGTATAGACTTGTGATCTCAACGATGCCCAAACACAACACAGACACAACACGATGTATAGACTATGCTGAGTGTGTAGACTTGTGAAATGCATAGAACACAAAAAGGCTGTCTAGACTTACAGCGTTGACGCTGCAGACTTGAGAATGCAACGTACACACTTACAGCGTTGACGCTACATGATACGAGTGTATAGACTTGTGATCTCAACGATGTATAGACTCTGAAATGCAAGCAATGCAGCAATGTCTAGACTTTGGGATTTACCCTGTAGTGTATAGACTTGCTGGTCTGCTAGGAATGCAATGTATGGACTTGCAGCCATGCGAGCCATGCAGTGTATAGACTTATGCAGACAGAACACATGCATTCTCCAGATAATATACCAGTCATAGTCATATGCATTTTCCACAGAGTATATCAGTTATGCATTTTTCACAGAGTATATCCGTTATAAACATTCATATCAGTTATAAACATTCATGTTGCTATCATTCAATGTGGTGACTCATTCATGTTGCTATCATTAAAACACCACATCATCAATAAAGCACAAGGGGCACAACAATCTCCCCCTTTTTGATGATGGCAACATGATGAGTCCCACTGACTCTTCAAACTATTCTCCCCTTTGACATAATCAAAAAGAAGGGAAATGGTTTGAGAGACAAAATGCAGCACACAAAGACACAGAATAAAACATGGTTCATTAACTATCAGCACTCCCTTAAGACAATGAAACAGCACTCCCCCTATCAGCATGCAAGATTAACTATTCTCCCCTTAAAATCAGATGACTCATAACTCCCCCTGAAGCACAGGAATGAACTCTGGTTATCCAATAAATCAAGCTAAATTCTACCATTACAAAGAATCTGAATTCTGGTTACTTGAACAGAATGAAACAGAACCCGAGCTGATTGTGAAACAGGATGGAAGATTCCAACAGTGTGGATCAACTGATAATGTGAGATTAGCCATGGGTGAGGGTGAGAAATAGTCAAAGCACAATTCATCTCAATGAATCAATCAATAGCAAGATGTTGATCAGGCTGTCTGGAAAGAATCTGAACATGAGGGATTTTAAAGCTTGCACCACTTCAATAAGTCTTAAGAAGAGTAGACTCTCTTATCATAAAGGGTTATGAAGTGGCAACATAACCAATCTGATTTAATTTTGATGTATACCAAATTTGTCAAATTAAACTCAATACTCATATCCGAATCCAAGTTTTAATAAAGGTGAACCAAATATTCAGAAAGCACTCAAAAACAATCATCTTTTATCTTACACACATGATCTCAATGACTCTTTCAAGAGTTACACAGATTAGTATTGATGTTAAACACTTTTTCCAAGAATATGAGTTGACAGACTTTTCAATATTTTTATTTGAAGCACATTATATTTTTCCTGAGCAATTTAAGTTGATCAACACCTTTTTACATGAGGCACAACAAGTCTTAGTTGAAGTGACCCAGTTACTCAGAGTGATAACTGTCATTGCCTCTCAACATTGAGACCAAAGTTAGCAATGTAAGTGTCTTTTTGCATGAGGAGACACCTTGATTAGAGGCCAGACTCCCCAGCTACTCAACACAATTTTGCCATTGCTCTGTCAGGTTTTGATAATAAATTTTCATCAGAGATAACTATGGCACTTCATGACATGAGTTACTTTATTTCATTGACAAGAACCCAGTTTCTCGGTGACCAAGACATTGCTCTGAATTGACAATTTTTATTTAGTCAACATTCTTTCAAGTTAATGTTTAACCACAGTACTCACTCTATGTATCTCTACCAAGAGCCTTGATTTCAAATTTCAGATATCAGATGAGAGAGTTTAAGGATTACATGACACATGTGGTTAAAGTTTATTAAACCTTATCATTCAGATATTTTCAATTCATTTAATTACAAATCTGAGAATACATTAATCTTATATCAGTCTGATTCAGTGGTAATTCTTAAACCTATATGATAGAGTTTCTACAATGTTCTCAGACTGACTTGCATGACATGCAGCTTAAGTTCCTCAGATCAGAAAAATAAGTTTAGCTGACCAACAAATCAATTGAAGAAACAGATCAGTCACACCAGCTGAGAAGAATGTGAAAGGTGGGTATAAGCTGGTGCAAGAGTAAATCAGCAATAGAGAAGAGCATTTGAAGAGTGTTTATCAACAAATATTAGCTGAGTCTGGAATTCAGACTGATCAGCTGACATATAGTATCATGAATGGAGTTGAAAGAAGCTCTTCTTTAACAGCTCAACAAATATCTGATGGCAGAATCATTTTTTCAAGAGAGAAAAAAAGACATCAGATGAGAGTTGATCATATACTAGACAAGAGGTGTTCAAGAGGTGACAATCAAAACACCAATTCTAAATGCTCCCCCTGTCTAGATGCAATGAATTTCTTTTTAGGTTTTTCAAAAATTTTATGATATACACTACCCTTCATATGCAACATCAGTCAAACTCCCCTTAACAAAGTGCATGAAATACAGTTAATGAACTGCTCATGATTTTAGAATATGCTCAAGAGGAATTCATGCTTTGTTCAATCAGAGAGAAAATTTATCAAATGCATCAATTTCATTTCAATTTTTCAGATTTTTCAAATTTACTTATATGCAGGACATTGCTCTACATGAAGACAGGACCCATGGTACTAGGCGGAGAACCTGGTCATAAAGACCATCTCACACATGATATGAACCTCCAAGCAGATTTCCCTGTCTTTTAGTAGCATACCATTTGATATACCAAGGTTATGCATGAAATGCAGTGCAAAGCAGTCCTATATGCATTAAACAAAAACAGTTGGACTCCCCCTGTCTATATGCATGAAATGTATTGAAAGCACATCACATGATTTCAAATATTCATTCAGATATGATTCATGTAAATCAGAGAGAGGAGAATTACCATCAACAAATCAACATTTTAGAAATCTTCAGTTTGACATCAACAAATCAACATGATATTCAATTATTTCAACTTCACAATTTCATCAAACTGAATTGTCATGATATGCAATCAACTGAAGCACACAAATTTAGAAGGCAGAATTTAAGATGAGTATTCAGAACAGACCTGAAAAGCAGAATCTTGGGGTGTCTTCCTGTTGAGTGCCTTGGTTTATTTTACCCCTCTTTATTTATTCCAAGGCACACATGTAACATGTTAATCAATTTGATCCTGCAGGACCCAAGCTGCCTTGGGTCCTGTATGAGCCCTAACAGGTGTTCTAAACAGTCTTTTAGCAACATGATCATCATATTCCATCAGATTACACTCAAACATTGAGTGTCCAGTTTTTCCACAATAATAACATGAAGCCACAGAATTTTTATTTTTATTCTTCATGTTAGCAGAAACATGATGCCCATGTGCATGCATATGAGTATGAAAATTATGTGTATGAGCACGAGTATTTCTTTTATTGACATGAAAATTTTTCTTTCCATACTCAGCCAGCCGACAGTTGGCAGCTTTGTGGCCTAGCTTACCACATTCAAAACATGCAGAGTTTTTCCTTTTATCTCTCAAGTTATTTCTAGCAGAATCATAGAAAGCAGGGAATTTTACAGATTTAGAGTTCAATCTATTTCCCTGAGCATGCCAGCAGTCTTTGACTGCATGCCCATACTTACCACATTCAAAGCATTTAAGATGCTTGCTTCTTGATTCATTTTTACCCCAATGATTTCCTGACCAGCACTCATTAGCCTTATGCCCAGGCTTGTTGCAAGTGAAACAAATGATATGCTGGCCTGAAATAGATCTTTATCTATGTGGGTCATGAGCATGTGTGAAAAATTTAGAGTTCACATTGTTGTCTTCTTTCATTTTAAAGCATGCATTCATTAGATGACCACGCCTACCACAGTAGTAGCAAGATGCATCAGATTTCTTAATGGCATGGTTTCTACCAGATAAATTCCTAGAATGCATTTCTTCATTTGCATGCTCATCCTCTTTTAATATTCTGCAATCATCCATGATATGTCCTACCTTGCCACAATAATAACATGAGAATTCCTTCTCAGATGCATGCGAGTGAGTGGATGAATTGTGAGCAGTGTGTACACCATCATATTCAACTGAGCTAGCAGATTTTAGGCCATGAACAAGAATAGTCTTTACCTTCTTTATTTGACCCTTCTTCTTCAATTTCTGACTGTTCTTAACAGTTTTTGTTTGTTTTTCATTTTTCTGTGCTTTGAACTGAAATACAGTTGATGAAGGTGATTTCTGATTTTCATTTTGTTTTGGGGATTACTTTGAAGTACCAGCTACATCAGAACTTTGCACAAAGGTAGTGTATAGCTGGTTTCTAGTAATTTTCTCAACATCAGAATTACAGTTTGTTCCCCCTTTTGAACTATCATCCTTCCTTTTCACAACAGTTTTTATTTTTATTTCATTCTTAGCAGAATTGGATGCTAATTTTTCTAGATCATGAATCTTATTTTCCAAAGATGTTATGTGAAGCTCATAACTGGCTATCTCCTGTTCACTGCAGTTGACACATTCACTTAAGACTTTATTTGCAGTTTTATACTTCTCAATTTCTTGTTCTAGACTGTTCAACATTTGTGATTCTTCATCACAAGTGAGCTTTCCCTTCTTTAAGGTGAGAAGTGTTTCAGATAAGTCAGTATTTAACAACTTTAATTTTTCAACTTCAGCTTTCAGTTCAGTGTTTTCTTCCTCAAGTCTTTGTGATTGAGCTTCCTTAATAACAGATTTTCCCTTTTCGACAGTCAGAAACCTATGTGAGAAAACAGTATTTAAAACCATCAGTTTCTTGTTTTCTTCCCTCAGTTCTTTGTTCTCTTCAGATAGCTTCATGACTGTTTCATTGCATTTTCCACTTCCAGACATCAGCTCCAGCTTTTCAACTAGCTCCTCTTCTCTTTCCTCCACTCTAATTTTCTCAGTCACCAAGTTTTTGTGATCCTCTTTAAGTGAGATAATTTGTTTACTCAGCCATTCATTCTCACTATAAAGATCTTCATTACGTTCTCTTAGAGCTGAGCACATATTGCAATTTGATTCAGCAGAAGAGAAATGTGAAACCTCCCCATTGATTTCATTTAATCTAGCCATAAGGTTTTCATTTTTCTTTTGAAATTCTACTTTTTCAGCTTTCAATTTCTTCAATTCAGAATTAACTTCAGTCAGTTCTTGCATGCTTTTTTGATGTTCATTTTTCTTCTCATTCAGCTGATTCTCAAGCTCTGATATTTTGTCCAAACATGTTTGATTTTCAAGTTTTAGAGAACCATTTTGTTCCTGAAAATTATGAACATCTAACATACATGCATCATAAGATTGTTTCAGATCTGGACAATTTTTACAAGGAACTTTCAAAGTTATCTGATCACATTTCTTTTTCAATCTTTTATTCTCAGATTTTAATTTTTCACATCTATTATTAAGTTCCTCATTTATATTCCATAGGTCATCAATTGACAGTTCTCCAGATTCAGAGCTTACCTCGGATGAAGTTTCATCATTAGCATTTCTCCGATCAGCCATCAAGCATTTGCTGTGATTCCTGATTAGCTTTAGCTTTTCCAAAATGTCTTTGGCAGATCTACAAGAAGAAATGCATTCGATTAGAGATCTGTCAATTGATTCTTTTAATAAAACTACATCTCTAGTGTTGACAGAGTCTTCCAGCTTATCCTTCTTGGTCCATTTGGATTTATCCTTCGACAGTTTGTATGGACCGTGAGTCATTACCTTCCACAAATAAGGATCGGTTGCGCTTACATACCGATGCAACTTTTCCAGCCATGGGCCAAGGTCATCACCTCTGAATATCAGAGGATTAGCCATCAAAGCAGATAACAAGCAGACTCAAAGCACAAAGTAATCGACCAGAAAACACCACAACCAGATAAGCACGGCAAAGCACTAACTCAGTGAAGCTAAACAATGAACACAGAAAACACACTCTGGAATGTACCAAACAGAAATGCAGTAAACCAGATTATCAACGTAAAGCACTAAAATAGTAAATCAACAAACGATTCCAAAAGACCCACTCTGAAATGCACCAACAATTAGTAGGATCCTCTGCAGATTGTTAGATCTGTTCAGTCAGAGACCCGCTCTGATACCAAGTGTTGGGTTCGGTGCAGTATTCAGAGGGGGGGTGAATGAATATAGCCCTTATAAAAATTTCACCCAATTGAAAACTAGAATGCTAACAAGATAGATTAGACAATCTGAAAGCTAATTAAATCTAATACTAAGAACAACGGAATTAAATCTACCTTCTTCAGAAGGACAAAGAGCAACAGCGGAATAACAAATCAAAGAACACTTAATACCACAGTCAAGCACATGGTATGCAATCAAGCCATATCGCCCCTATGCAAGCATCTAGCGCCAATCACACAAAGAGATCAAACCACAGTGCACAAGAGGTTTTTAGGTGGTTCGGTCCTGCAGACCTACATCCACCCCACACTCAAACCGAGTGTGGATTCCGCTGACTCACAGCTTGAACAGCTGGGCATCACAGCTTGCCATACAACCGCTGGGCAACACAGCTTGCCGTCCGAGGAATCCTCCTCGCCCGCTGAGCAACACAGCTTGCTGTCCAGTGGAATCCACCACTGCAACCGCTGACTAACAGCTTGAAGAAAGGATAAAATGGAAAATGAAAACAAGAACCAAACAGCACCGGAAAGCTGTAAACAGTGAGCACAAAATGTGGCTCTTAAAGAGCTGACTGGAGTGGATCTGATCCAACTTCCAGTGGGAACGATCTTCTCTGCTTTTCTCTTCTCTCTCTCTTTCTTCTTCTTCTCTTCACACTCTGCTCTCTCGATCTCTCACTCAATCTCTCTTTCTTTCTCTTTCTCTTCTTCTCTTTCTCTCTTCTTCTCCTTCTCTTCTCTTCTCTTCCTTTTTCTTCTCTGGATCGAAGACCTCTCTGCACTCTGCTTTTTCTTCACAGCTTCTGCTCTGTCAATTTCGATCATCCTGCTTCAGACAACGGAGTCTTTCTTATATAGCAGCTCGAGCAGGAGCAGCACTGGGCGCGTGTGTTCCACATTTCCCGCCCAAGATATTTGGCCACGTGTCAGCTTCCTGTCAGCCCTCGGATCACGTGCCCTTCATTAGCCTAAATCACCTGCAGTCAAAGACAAAAGGAATGTATCTACTTAGTTAGTTCAGGCTTTTAACACGAGTGTATATACTTCAGAAGCAGCAATGAATAAGTGTGTACACTGAGAGAGTGTATAGACTTGTAAGACTTTATGCGACCTCAGTGTATATACTTGCTGAAGAATGCATTATCATAACAGGAGGGAGTGTTTAGACTTCTGTGTAATGCATGAAGGAATCGAGTGTATAGACTTGATAACTCATACAAAAAAAATGCAATGTATAGACTTTATAAGCAGCAAATGAGTAAGTGTGAACACTGAGTGAGTGTATAGACTTTGAGTCTTCATGCGAGCTCAGTGTATAGACTTTCAGTTAAATGCATTAACATACCAAGGGAATGAGTGTATGGACTTAAAGCATCAGTTAACCAAGTGTGTAGAGTGTATACACTTGACTGCGTGCATGACAGACAATGTCTAGACTTGCTATTAACATGCATAAGAACCTAATGTACAGACATGCTGTCGCTTCAGCTGACGACCCCAGTGTATAGACTTGCTGAGGGAGAGACTGTACAGACTTGAAGCAAAGCAAGGCAATCGAGTGTGTAGACTTCACGATGTGCAGACTTGCCAAAGAAACGGCTGTACAGACTTTAGCTCAAGAGCGATGTATAGAGTTTTGAAAGCTTGAACAACGAAGCATGCTGTACAGACTTTGATGAACATATGCAATGTATGGACTTTGCGAGACAATGCATGCACAACCCAACCGATGTATAGACTTTACATGAAAGCCCAATGTACAGACTTAAGGTTCCACTGTGAATGAATAGACTCTGAAGAAATGAGGCGATGTGTGGACTTTGAGGTTCAACAGTGGATGTATAGACTTTGAGCTCCTGAAGCAATGTACAGACTTCAATCCAAGAAATGCACTGGCGATGTATAGACTTTGGACCCTTGAAGGATGTATAGACTTCAGTTGAGCACAGTCCAATGTATAGACTTGGAAGATTGAACCAATGTATAGACTTGGGGTTCTGAACGTAGGTAAAGGCTGGAATGTATAGATTTGCCCTTCAGAAACGAATGTATAGACTTGAGAGTCTTGAAGCCAATGTACAGACTTACTGAACTGAGTGTAGGTAAAAGATATGAGGAATGTATAGACTTACCCAGTTCAGTTCAGAACGTAGGTAATGATCAATGTATAGACTTAACAGTCGCCTTGGCTGTACAGACTTGGTCACTCGACCAGTGTACAGGCTTGCCACCGACCAATGTATAGACTTGACAATGCTGAATGAACGACTGAGCAATGTATAGACATTGGACTCAAATGAGAAACCAATGTACAGACTTGCCACCGACCAATGTATAGACTTGGTGGAAGGCATGCACTGTACAGACTTCACGATGAAAGCATGAACAGTCCGATGTACAGACTTGCCTTAAGCAATGGCTGTACAGACTTGAATGAGACGCTGCATGATACGATGCAGCTACAGTGCAGTAGGATGTACAGACTTCTTATATGAAGGCAATGGCTGTACAGACTTCACCTCGAGCTATCTACAGTGCATCAATGTGTGGACTTGAATGAAAGTGCATGCATTGTATGGACTTGTACAGTGAAACGATGTATAGACTTCACCAAGACACTGCATGAACAATATGATGCGATGTACAGACTTGGGCTGTACAGAGTTCATGAACAATGCATGCTATGCATGAGTAAGAAGACGATGTACAGACTTACATGATGCACTGACAATGTACAGACATGATTAAGCGTGAACAAGCCGATGTACAAACTAAGCCTGTATAGACTTAGTGCATGAAGCCCTGACAATGTATAGACTTGCTAATGCAATCTAGGGCGATGTACAGACTTTGTCCACGAACTGTGCACATGCATGAACGATGTATAGACTATGTTGAGTGTGTAGACTTGTGAAGTGCATAGAACACACAGAGGCTGTCTAGACTTACAGTGTTGATGTTGCAGACTTGAGAATGCAATGTACACTCTTACAGCATTGACGCTGCATGAGACGAGTGTATAGACTTGTGATCTCAACGATGCCCAAACACAACACAGACATAACACGATGTATAGACTATGCTGAGTGTGTAGACTTGTGAAATGCATAGAACACACAAAGGCTGTCTAGACTTACAGCGTTGACGCTGCAGACGAATGCAATGTACACTCTTACAGCGTTGACGCTGCATGATACAAGTGTATGGACTTGTGATCTCAACGATGTATAGACTCTGAAATGCAAGCAATGCAGTAATGTCTAGACTTTGGGCTTTACCCTGCAGTGTATAGACTTGTTGGCCTGCTAGGAATGCAATGTATGGACTTGCAGCCATGCGCACACTCATGCATTCTCCACAAAATAGATCAGATATAACATACTCAAGCATTCTCGAGAGAATATACCAGTCACAGTCATATGCATTTTCCACAGAGTATATCAATTATGCATTCATATCAGTTATAAACATTCATGTTACTATCATTCAATGTGGTGACTCATTCATGTTGCTATCATTAAAACACCACATCATCAACAAAGCACAAGGGGCACAACACCTTGGCCATTCTCCATGTGGGCTTTTGATATTGTAGGCCCACTATGTGATCCGAACTCCTAGGTTAAACAAAAATCTTTCATTCTGACTGCTACGGAGTACTTCACCAAGTGGGCGGAAGCTGAAACTTATGCAGAAATCAAAGCTACCACAGTATGCCGCTTCATCCTCAAGAATATCATCTCGCGGTTTGGAGTGCCAAGTGATATCGTCACCGACAACGGGCCTCAATTTGTGTCTCAAGAGCTCTAGGATCTCTGTAAGAAATTTCACATCTCATTGCATCACTTATCACCATACTACCCTCAAGGTAACGACCAAGCTGTAGCCATGAACAAAACCCTTCTTAAAATCATTAAGAAAACATGCGAGTCACACAAATTTGCTAATTGGGCCGATAAATTGATAGAAGCTCTATGGGCTTATCGCACCTCCGTCTGTACTCCCACGGGGCAAACTCCTTTTTCTCTCACTTATGGGACGGACGCAATACTCTCGTACAAGATCTTGATCCCTTCCCTAAGAGTGCAGCTCGACAAAGAACTCAATCTCGATGAACATCGAGAGGCGTTGTTAGTCCAACTGGAACTCCTAGATGAGAAGAGACTTAACGCGGCCAATCACGTCTCGGTTTATCAAAAACGTGTCTCGCGGCATTTTCAAAATAAGGTTATTGAAAGAAAATTTCAAGTGGGTAACATGGTTTTGAAATACAAATTTATCAGATCGGTAGGTCCTAGGTCTAAGTTGCAACCCAATTGGGAAGGGCCGTTTGTGATTAAAGAAATCTATCCTGGGAACACGTATCGTCTTGTTAATGCGGATGGTGAAGAATTGTCAAATCCGTGGAATGGGTTGTATTTAAAACGCTTTTATCTATAGAGTCAAGCCAGCAACGGCCCGGTGGCGGGGTGTTCCTCCACTTAATCATGAAGGGAGGTCCCCGGTTCAACATTCACACACTACACGACCCCCGTGGTTCGGTTTTCCTTTTTTACGCAACACCGTTTCTCCCTTGGCCATGCCTAGGGGCAAGTGAAAATCCTTGTTTTTTTTCCTCTTTCGGCTGAAGATAGGGGAAAGTGGTGAATAAGGGGGCGAGAACTGATCTAGACACCCCGATAAAAAGGAAGGTCTCAAATAGGGGCAGTCCGTTATGACCTGATTCCGCATTCGTAAAAATAAAAGAAAGGAAAGAAATAAGAAAGGGGTAAAATCAAAGACAAAAGCTAAAAGCTCATTCAAAAGCTTGAAGCTCGAAAGTCTAATGCTCCCAAAAGAAAATGAAACTAGGCATGACAAGAGTGGTAGTACAGTTTCCCCGCGGGACGTCATGAGCACGGTCGTATGCGTGTCTAGAGCGGATGTAGGTTCGATGATGGATATAAAGCCCCAACGCAACAGACCAAATTCTTTGAAAATGGGTTTATCATGTGAAGGACTCAAGCCCTAAAAGCCTCTATACCTATTGCTGGCTTTCCTATCAAATTCTCTTTTATTTTTCAAGGACTGGATCGTTCCCCGGGTATGGCCTCGATAGAGGCACCGTTAAGCAGAATTGGACCCTGGCCATGGGCGGTCACCCCTAATGCACGTTGAACCCAGGAAACCCCTAGTGAAATATGAAGGTCCTCCGTCGTCGGGTTTGCGCTTGCTTAAAAATCAAAAAAATCAAATATTTCAAAATAAAAAAACAAATATTTCAAAATCCAAAAAAATCAAGTATTTCAAAATAAAAAAAATGAATATTTCAAAATCCAAAAAATCAAATATTTCAAAATCAAAAAAATTTAAATATACTCAAAACCACAAAAATATTTTCATCTTCATGATTTGCATTCATGGCATGCATTGCACTCATTTTCCTTTGTTATTTACCTATTTAATAAGGCTTACCCTCCTTGACCAAAAATCAAGGATCGGTCATTTCCTAACTTGCTACAGGCAAGGGGTTAAGTCTAAAACAGATTTAATTTATTTCTTTGTTTATGTGTGTGCAGGGACAGGTTGAAGATAAGATTCAGCATTTTTATCACTAAACGGTCCCCTGGAGACCGTTTTATTCTTTCCAACGGTCAACGTCAGACCGTTCCATTATGCACACGGCCTCATCCAGATCGTTCCAATCTCTACCACCCTTCAAAAATCAACGGTCCTCACAAGACCGTTCATAAACCACCACGGTTCATTCTTGACCGTTCTATTCTATCCATGGTCCTTCGATAGACCGTTCAACTCTTTTGAGGTCCCTGTTCTAAACTCTGCCGTTGATCTTGTACGCGGTATCGGTCTGGCCGTTCAATTCTATGGCACGGTTATATTTTAACCGTTTATTCAACTGAGCGGTCTGTGTATGGCCGTGTTCATCCTGAGATCCTACCTCCAGCTCATTCAATCACACGCAAGAAAGGCCAAACTCAAATCAACCCAATCATCAAATTTATTCATTCAAATGTAAACATTCCTAAACATAAGTCTCCATATCAATATCATGAAAACAAGAAAATCACTCGGTCCTCAAACGGGCATCCCCGCGAGGCCTAATCTCTCTCACGTATGCCTGGTAGGCCTCCTGGAGCTCCGTCACCTCCTCCGGTATAGTGAGCACCCTACTAACCTCCCACATGATCAGGGCGCTCCTGACCGCCTGCTGGTCCTCCTCTGACCCGAACCTCCTCGCCTGTAGTGCGAGAAGATGGGGTAGCGCTGGAAGTGTAGTCTGGGGTAGCCCAACCTGAAGGAAGCACCGATGAGCATTGTACGTCGCCAGAGCAGTCTCGCCCACGAGCCTCAAGTCCAAGCCAGGCCTCCTACGAAACCTAAGAGTAGTGCCGAGGAGGAAAGGAGGGCGCATTACGAACCGATCCAGGGGCAAGGTGTTGATGTAGAGGCGCCACTCATCCCTCGTCTTCTTATCTATTGTCCTACACACCACCTCCTGAGAGAACCTGAAAGGACCACCAATGAAGAACAAAGGATGGCTCCCGAAGATCCGGCTAACTGAGGTGACATCCTCCCTAGGAGGTAACTTCATCCTAACACCAATCCAGCACTCTAGGAGAATCATAGAGCCAAACAGTGGCCCCCCTAGAGCAGCTGAGCTAAGACCCTCATATAAGTAGGCAAGGGTGGCCTGGGAGATGGATAGACCCTGTCATAGACCACTGATGATGCTAAGAATGGGGATATCTAGGGCGTGGTTGGCGGAGGGGAAGAGTATGGCCCTACATAAGCAAATGGAAACGGCCTTAGCTATGGCCTCGTACCACCCACACTTATTCTTGCAATGTGCTATCACCCACTGGCTAAGAGGAAGGAGATGGATCTGGTGAGGGCCCACTATGGTGCGAATATCCTTAGTGCTAGGTATAAACTCTCCTAAGATAAGGGCAGGATCCACAGGGGCAACGGTGTGATAGACTAAATCCTCCTTGCCCACCTTGGACCGAGGAAAGGATAAGTAGGTCTCCACCTCCTCTAGAAGGACGATAGCCTCGAAGGATGGGAACATGAAAGTGTGGGTCTGGGGGTGCCATATCTCTATCAAAGCCGAAATATTGTGCCAATCTAAAGAGAGCTTGGGTTAGTTCTTTGCTAACACTAGAAGTGGATGAAGGTGCCAGGACTTAAGGATGGATGTCACAGATATGGGTAGCTCGCGGATCATAGGAGCCATCCACTTCAGGGTGGAGTATCGTCTCGGGCCTGGGGAAAGCTGAAATGAAGAAAAGAGGAAAAGAAAAAGTGAGGAAGAACATATAAGTTTTTGAATAAAATTGAATGAAGTTGAGCCAAAGTAGCATTAACTTACCTCTCTCATGGGGCTAGAGCTCAAATGTCCCGGGATGGTGGTCAACCATTGTAGCACGCCATGCTCCTTTCTAGCCGGCTTTGGACCTTGGTAAGCCAACTCTCCCATGGAACTCCCTTCAAAGGCCCTCTTCATGATGATTTGGAAAAGATTGAGAAAGATTTCAAGGCTTAAAAGAGGGTTGATGTATGAAGAACGAATTTGGAGTTCCCTCTTACTTATAGAACTTGGTTAGAGGCCTAAACCCACTAGAATTGAGGTTGGATAAGTTCTAGATCGGGTTAGGATAGAGTTTGGGTTAATTTGGAGCATCCACTCTCGGGTTGGGACTCTCCAAGAGAGTCCCGCTCGTGCTCTCAGAGCGTACGTGTACGTGGTCTATCGATAGACCACCCTGGTCAATGAACAGTCTCATGGAGACCGCACAGTCATCTTCTACATAGTTCAAATCCTGGCATTTGCACGGTCTCATAGAAGCCGTTCTGTTAAACACACGGTCATAACTAAACCGTTCCATTCTTTGCACGGATAATAGTGGACCGTTTAATGGCATCTGTGGGTTCTAGCCGATTGCTTGCCCACGGTCTAGAGGTAGGCCTTGTGTCTCTTGGGGCGGTCCACCGGATGACCGTTTAGAAATCTAAAACCTTGTTTTTGACCCTTTTGCACCAATGTCATTTAACCTGTGGTCGTGTCGTCTCTCTCTATCACTATTTGGCATCTCTCTCTCTCTCACTGTTTGGCGTCTCTCTCTCCCACTCAGATTGTTTGGCGTCTCTCTCTCCCATGCAAATTCGTTTGTCGTCTCTCTCTCCCACTCACACGTGGTCGTCTCTCTCACTCACTCGTAGTCATCTCTCACTCACTCAGGTCGTGCTGTCTCTCACTCACTCGTGTCGGAGTGGTCGTCTCTCTCTCCCACTCACTCGTGTTTGTCTCTCTCTCCCACTCCCTCATGTCAGGTCAGTAGTCGTAGTTAGTTAGTTAGTGTCAAGCATTTGCATCCATTCATACATTCATTCACAAAACTAAACCAAAACCAAACCAAAAAAAACATATCATATCACTATTATATCCATGCGTACAAAAGTCCTGTCAAGTACAAAACTCAAGCCTGTCCCTCCCCCTCCGGTCTGTCACTGTCTCCGGCTCCCTCGTGCCTCTTCGGTGGCGGGGCCACCGTAGAGCTCACATCCTCTCGAGGTCGTCGGCGCCTCTCCTCCTCCTCGTTACTTCGGCGACCAGAGGAACCCGTGAAGTAAGTTCTGTAAGAGCTACCGTGTGTGACGCTCGGGGCACCGCTGCGCTCTGGCCTCCGGGTCATCTTCTCAAATGCCCGGATCTTGCCTCTCAGCTTGGCTGCCTCTAGCCGAGCCCGCTCTGACTCTGTGCGAGCCCGCTCCACCTCGGCTCGGTAAAGGTCTGCCTCCGCCGCCCATGCTCTAAGAAGCTCCGTCTCTGCCGTCCTGGCGTGGGAGCGCTCCATCTCTACATAAAGGCGTGAAGTCTCTACTACGTCTGCACGTAGAGATGCAGCCTCAGCACAGAACCGCTCCATGTCCTCCCGTAGTCGAGCGGCCTCGCCCAATGACGCGGTCAGCTCGGTCGTCTGCATATGCACACATCATGGTCAGTCAATTGCATTTCCATAACCATAAGCATTAAAGGGACAATGTAGTGGTTACTTACCCTCTCGGCGAGAGCCACCTCGGCCGCCTCTGCCTGTGCGACCATCCTCGTGAACTCGGCATCCCGCTCGGCACGGTCTGCAGGGGTCTGTAAGGAGGAAGAAGGTGTGTCGGTCCCCTGGCGCTGGGCTCCCTCAGGTCACTGCATCCAAAACTCTAGTTCAGTCACATGCATAATCATAATAATTTGCATAATTTAAGAGTTTAGGGTTTAAGGAAACTCACCTGAAGGCTCAGGGCCTGTCGTGCCTCATTCCGCTCCTGGATGGTCGAGTGGAGGAGTCCTTTGTAGCTCTGCAATCTTCCCCTCGGGGTCAATATGCATTTAAGAAGTCTAAACATCAGTGCATAATCATATAGAAAGCATAATAGAAAGCATTTAAGTTTAGAAGTCGTACCGGTCGGCGGGCACCACGGAACACCTGGTCCCTGTAGTGCCGGGCATAGGCCGTGTAGTAGGCCTCCTCGCTGTCCGCTCGGGAGGTCACCACCCGCCCGCGTGCTGCCCAGTCCGCAACCTCCTCTGCGGCTCGCTCCCTCCAGTCTACCACCGTGGCTAACCCTCGAGGGTGTCGCCTGACACGCTCCTCCGGCTTTTCTGGTGCTGGGAACTCGACCGCTGACTGATGGACGCCGGTCGTCCTCATCACGAGTCGGTAGTAGAGTGGCTCCACTATGTTCATGCAGTGCAGCCACACATCTCGGCCGGAGTAGGCGAGGGCCGCCACTACCCATGGCTGACCCTCGTGCCCCTCGCTTGCGTAAGATGTCCACCGAACTTGTCCATCAAATAGAAAAATTGCATCAGTATCATAAGCATATAGATTGCATTTAGTTAAAGAGTTTGAGTTTAGAGTCGTACCGAAGCGAAAAGTAGTGTGTCTAGGTCATCTTGGATCCCCCAGACCTGTCTCTGAATGGACCCAGTCTCTCGCGGAGCTGTCCACCTCCTGGCGATGGGTCGTCGCTCCGGATATGTCTCGTCTCCTCTCCCGATCCCACGTAGGTACACGTAGGCCCACACCTGCATTGCATTTCATCAAATGTCAGCATATAGTACTTATAGGAGTCATATAGCTAATTGCATAAGAGTCAGAGTCATACTTGGAGTAGAGGAGAGAAGCCCCCGAGCATTGTCCGCCGGCTCGTAGAGCTGAGGGTGTCGAACAGGAAGGCGAGGACTGCCACTCCCTAGGCGTAGTCCCCGACGTGCCCCAAGTCCTCGAGAAGGGGAAGGAAACGATAGCTGATCACGTTAGCCCACGTAGCGAATAGCAGTCGGTCAAAGAACTGCATCAGGAAGCGTCTCAACACTCGATCCACCTCGGGTCCCGCTACAGCAGCTACTCTCGATCGTGCCAGCTCTATCAGTCTCTGTAAATGCTGCTCGGGCAGCTCGCCTATCGCTATCCCCGCTCGCCGTAGCCTGAGGCTGTCCTGTAGCCTCTCCCTCTTGAGAGTCGTAGACTGCCGCTCCGGGTGCAGCAGCTCCAAGCCCAGCAGCTCTTGGACCAGCTCCTGGTAGTCGGGGTAAGTCACCCCGCTAACCGGAGTCCCGTGCACGCGCAATCCAGTGATGCGCGCAACGTCCTCCAACATGGGGACCATGTGGCCCTACGGGAAGAGGAACGTACAGCTCACTGGATCTCAGCGGTCGTACAGAGCGTAGAGGAGCGGCTTGTCTAGCCGGCTAACCTCCACGCTCAGGAACTCGGTGAAACCCATGGTCCTGAGCCTCTCCCACTGAAAGTCCAGCAGTGCGAGATACACTGCTCGGACCTGCAGTCAGGAGATCCAAGTCCTCCGCTTTCCCTGCATACATTTAGAATATTACATTTCATTTTAGGATCTTGCATTTTCATTTGTTAATAATTCACTCTCTGCTCACTGAACGGTCTCATATGAGTCGTTTTATCCTTCAAATGGTTGGGTTTCAACCGTCCCAATTACTCCCTTCAGAAGTTCACGGTTCCCCACGGACCATTTTGCCCTATCCACGGCCCTGTGAGGACCGTTCTTCTATATGGTGCTTACCCTGGAATGGCCCATTCTTGGCCGTTCAATAATCGCACCGTCCCCATCTGACCGTGTTTTACCCCTTTCAAGCCCCTAGTCATCTGGATTTGCACGGTCTATCATCCAACCATGTGGATGTCAACGATCTGGTCATAACCGTTCTATTCTTGGATGTTTTATGTCCTGAACGGACAAAGGTAGGCCGTTCTACATTCCCATGGTCTGATGGAGACCGCTCTGTTCTTTAATGTTTCATGTGCTAAACGGACCAATTCTGGCCCGTCCTAAGTTTTCACGGTCTGATGAAGACCGTTCTGTTCTCAGGCTTTTCACATTCTGAACGGTCCAATCTAGGCCGTCCTAGGTTTCCATGGTCTTCCTTAGACCGTCTGTTTCTGTCGGTTCAGCTCCTTTTTGAACGCCCACCCATGGGCCGCATCAAGGTTGAATGGTTCTATTTGAACCGTGTCGTTTGGTTGAGCGGTCACTGTAAGACCGTCTTATGGCCGTCGTCCCCAACGACGTTTAAACCCCTCCCCGCCGGCGGTGGGAGCCCATGGGGCCTCCCAACCGGCCCTAATGGGGTCGTGAGCCCCTCCTCTACCCATCTAAGCAAGATGCATGGATTTAAAATTGAAAATGAGGAGGGTTTTTAGGTGGCCTACCTCGCCCGTCCTCGGTGGCCTCTCCACCGCCGTCATGGGCTCCACCGGTGCCTCCTCGGCATCTCCTTCTTGGGCCACGACCGCTCCCTCCTCGACAACGGGTGGTACGGCTTCTTCCTCGGCCGCGGGCGGTGGCACAGCGTTCTCCTCCTCGGTGGCCGCCGACGGCGGCCCTTGGCTTCCTTCACCGGCCATGAGATGGAGATGACGCCTTGACGATTGATGTTTGAACTGCATGCAGACTAGGGAGACGGGGGGAGAGTGGAGAGAATAGATTGAGAGTGAGAGGGGTAGGAGATGGAGAATGGGGTGATGGCATTATTGGCTCCTCCGTCGGTTACGGTGGAGGGAAGAGGAGGAAGAAGAAGGGTTTTTATTTTTTTTAAACCAACGGTAATTACACGGTCTATCGATAGACGGTGTAGATACTGAACGGTCTCTAATGTGACCGTTTAAACTTTAACAGTGCTCTTCTATGGGACGACCATAGGATGGCCGTCCAATTGGTTGAACGGCCTCATAATGGGCCGTGTAGATTCATGATTGTATTTAAATTGGTAATGTTTGAATGGCCCCATATGGTCCGTTTACATCCTGGAACGGTCTGGTACTAAACCGTTCATATGTTGAAATAATGGTGAAGGATGTTTTTTGCTGCACTATATGATTAAGTGGTTGAATTCTTTTTTGGCTTAAATGATTGTTTCATGATGAAATATTACAAAAGCTATTCATGATTTCTTTGCAGCATCTCTTCAATTTGCCATTTCGCCTGCATAGGTAAGTCAGGTATGGCCTTCTGTCCCTATATCCCTTATTGCATTACTATATGGTATTATGCTATATTATCTCGAGAACCAGTTGGTTATCTACGTGTTCCAGGATCTGATGTTCCCCTATAACAAAAATAATGATGATCGAGGTTTATGTGTTTAATCATCGGATAGGCCGTTAGGTTGGGAAAATTTGGGGACGATGATTCTATCTTGCACGCCGTGGTTACAGATAGTATCTTGACCCTGATTCTCCCAGTCTAGCAATACTATTATCAAGTATTTTCTATTTTGCGGCTTTTTTTGCATTTGTTTTAATGATTTCTTTATTTTAGCCCAGCATGCATCGTACGCATCTTTTGAGCATTCACGGCCCATGATTTGTCTGAAAATGTCATGTTTGTGATGGATAATTGTATGTTCATGGTTTTGAGTAAGAGAAAATATTCCACTCAAAGTTTGAAGGTTTTCTCTGGTCTGTTCACTTGGTTTGATTGACTGAAGGTCCCTGTCTGGAGTTTTAATATGTTCCTTTACTTTTTGGCTGCTTATTCTGGTCCCCTCATTGGTCCTAGGGATTGTGTCCCCCATGAGGTTGATCGTGTGTTTCCTTTTATTTTGTTAGTTCCTCCAGACTGGTGTCGTTTTGGTTCGATCATTCCTTGTGTTTGATTCGGAGTTTTCTGGAAGATTCCTATTGCTCGTTGGCGAGAAAACGGGTGTCTTTTACCTTAACGCCCGCTTTTCAGTCCGTTCCGCTTCATTTGTGCTTCATCTCCATGTTCCATTTCACTTTTGCTTCACCTCCGCTCGCTCCCCTGCAAAGAGGACGTTAAGGAGGGGCATCTATGGCACCCATTTTTTACCTATGAGTTGAGTCATCTCTCTTACCATCATTTGTTGATGCCTCGAGTTGTCCATTACTCATTGGGCTATTTTTAGGCACGCTTTGGGGCCTATTTTATGGCCTCCCTCCCTGGCAAGGTTTGTTCTCAGGTTCGGGATTAATGGGCCTCGATTTTGCTTGATTTTGGGTTAATTAGGCTCATTTATCTCATTTTATCAAATTTCAAACGCCCAGGCTTTACACGGTCTAACGACCGGCCGTTCAGTCAATGAACGGTCTTCTTTAAACCGTTTACGGATTTATTAGATATTTATCTGATTTTCTGAATTTCCACCGACAAGCTTTTGCACGGTCCCGGTTCAGCCGTTTAATACCAGTGAACTACGTGGCTATAGACCGTTCAATCTCCCAGAGTCCTAAGCCGGTTGGTTTTTCAGATAATTATCTATTTATCCTATTTTTCTGGATTTATCGCCGACAGGTGTACACGGCCTAGCATTGGACCGTTCAATTCACTGAGTGGTCTAGCAGCAGACCGTTTTATCCTGAAGAGTCCAACGCCATGACAGTCGGTCAGTTCAGAGGATAATTGGATGATTTTCCATTTTTATTTATTTATCACCGACAGCGTTGGACGGTCTAGCAATAGACCGTTTAATGGTCTGGGCGGTCTATCGAGAGACCGTGTACATGCTCGATAACTGTGGATTGCATAAATTTTCTCTCTCTATCCGTGGTTGAACCCTTGACTTCCTCCGCCATTTTCTCCGCGGTTTCTCAACCAAATGAGATGCTGTTTGATCCTGGTGGAAGATAAAAGGTTTATCTACGAATTTGGTTTTATCATCTCAGATTAATATTCACTGGAAAATCCAATTTCGAGATTGGACTTTCAATTGTCTATAAATAGCACTCTAGTCCAAACTTGAAAAAGGAGGGAGATCCAACGTCGACGGCGAAGCCCTGCTGAACTTTTGAACGAGCTGTAGCAAGGGAGGGAGGCTTTCTATGTACGTCCTTTAAGCCTCCGGTTTCAGGGAGTAGTCGTTGTTTTGAGTCCTAGTCTTAATCTTTTGGTTCTTTCTTCCTCCATTGCATTCTCCTTTCATCTTCTCTTCCTACGTTTTTGCATTGCTTCATATCATTTCACACCTTCCCATTCGTTTTGATGCCCTTTAGGGGTTTAAAAACCTCCCAGGTATCGCCCATTCCATGATATTGCGTTTATTTTTCATTCTTTTCTATAGTTACTACACGTTTTAGGGTTAATTTGGGTTTTATTTTTGTGTTCTTAACATTGTTTTGCAGGTCAGCATCATCCTAGAACGAGGCCCATTCCCTCTGGCCGGCCGGAAGGGGTGGAGGATCAGATCCTACAACTTGGAGTCTGGCGTCATTGAACGGTCATCTTCCGTCCGTTTGAAGTTGAGAGCGGTCCTCCAAGAACCGTTCATCCCTGTGTGCGGCCTTCTTCGAACCGTTCTGTCGCCAGAATCGTATTCGTCCCGCTTCCTTCTTCAGCGCTGTGAACGGTCTGTCAAGGGGCCGTGTCACTTACTAGGCGGTTCTTCCAGGACTGTGTACTGCTGCAGCGCTAAACTTTGGGCGAGTGCTTTTCTCCCTCTTTCCAAGGTACATCTTACCCTCCGATACCCGTGTCTTGGTGGCGATCACGATCACACACATTCCACCCTTTCTTTCTTCCTTCATCTCGCTTGTCTTTGCATTTTGATTTTGGAAAAGGAAGGTAGGAAAGAGAAAAAGGTGGGAAAACATGTCAATAGCCCTACGGCCTAAAATTCATATTAACGAAATGAGCGAACGAAATCTCAAGCTGCGTTTAGACAGACCCCACATTGGGGTGCAAACATTCATAGACAATGTCGGTCAATCGCGGACCATTTCATGTTCGGACAGAAGTCCATGTCTATAACATAAGAGACGGTGATAGAACCAAGTAGATGTCTGCCACAAACATGCCAAGTTTAATGAGAATGCAAGATTGGATCCCGGTAGAGACGGGTCAAGTTCGATGAACTATGGGCCTGAGGCAGTGCCAGATCATGGCCATAATGGGTGATTCCCAAGGTCCAAATCCGACTTAGCAGGGCATCATTGATATTCTTTTCACACCGAGTCCGGGGGAGCGGAAGTTCTAGAACATTCGTGGTTATGCCATTGTTATCGACATTCAGGTTGTTAAATTTCATTATTTTATTCACACGCACGAGTGGTTTATTCTATTTAATTATTTTCATCCTCTTTTCTTCTTATTTCTTTGATTGTTTTTCTTTACCTTGTAGAAGGAACGCCAGTTTAAGGAAGGCATGGGAGCGAGGCTAAAACGGCGTGAGGATCGGGCGCGCCAATTTAGCGGTCTAAGAGGGCGTGCCGATTTAAGCAAGGAGCGCGCCGGACTAGGCAGCAAGAAGTGGCGCGCCGAATTAGGCAGCAAGGCAGGAGCACGTCGGATTAGGCAGTCAGGCAAGGGTTGCGCCGGTTTAGGCAGTCAGGTAGGGGGTGCGTTGGTTTAGGCAGTCAGGCAGGGGCGCGCCAGTTTAGGCAGTCAGGTAGGGGCGCGTCGATTTAGGTTGAGTTTAGGGAATTGGGTTTTGAGAGGGGAGTTAAATTGGTGAGGTACCCTGGGGCGTCAGTTTAGGCTGAGTTTAGGGAATTGGTTTTTGAGAGGGGAGTTAAACCGGCGCGGTACCCTGGGGCACCGGATTAGGCCGCGCTGGATCAGGGGAAGATTCAACAAGTTTTGGTTCTGCTCCCCTTTTTGTTCACTTGGCCAGATAAGTTGACAGAAGGGTTAATAAGAAGATTCAAGTGTTTTGTTCTCTTCTCAAGACGAATTAGCAAGGAGGCTCAAATGTTTTATTCGGAGGTTTGCTGGGCAAATGTTCTGGAACCCAGAAGGTCCGTATTTTGTCAAGTTTGCAGTGATTCGAGCATGCATAGTTCTTGTATGCAGAGAGTTCGTTTCGTTCATCTGTATGTTGGTTCCTTATTCTTATCGCTCGCATTCCTAAAAAAAAATGGGCAACACCTCCCCCGGACTGGGGTTTGCGAGGTGTGAAATGAGGGATCATCAAACGGAATACTCCGGGACGACCCCCAAAATTCGGAGGAGCCAAAGATGGCTGTCCGATGACCTAGAGGTGAGTGTAAAAGCTCGAGGACTAGCCTTCGAGGGGTTCTAATTACTCACGGGCCGTAGCTCCAGAGGGGTTTCTTAGGGATGGATGTTCGCCATGAAAGGCTATAGATGTTCACCCTTCAGACGGGTCCCCTCAAAAGCCACGCCACAGAGAGGCTGACTTCCAAGAGCCTGGGGTGATTAGAAGATAGGGAGAGGGAAGGAAACTCAGTGAGATGGGCAAGCAAATGCATAAACACAGAACAACTTTCCCTTTTATTCTTCCATGAAGGGTTAAGAGGGCGACGGAAGAACAAACCCAAAGGGGGAATCTACCCCATGACAAGAGGGAAACAACAGGGGAAAGGAGAAATAGAAACACCGGCAGGAGGGGAAACAGAGCACAAGCTCCCCCCCTTTCACTCTCACCTCTCTCTTCTCTTTTGTTCACTCCGTAGACGCAGGTGGGTGGATCCACTTTTCTCTTCGGCTGGTAAGCTCCTCCCCCCCTTTCACCCTCACCTCTCTCTTCTCTTTTCTTCACTCCGTAGATGCAGGTGGGTGGATCCTCTTTTCTCTTCGGCTGGCCTCTCTTCTTGTTGCCAACCTCCTTGTTCGAGGGAGTTCACCTCCTTTTATAGGAGGGGGCGTGTAGGGTTTCTTCTCTTCACCATATTCGAAGCACTGGAGTGGCCTGCGTGTAGGGGTAATGGTAGAGTAGGAGGGTGGCTCTGTGGGATTCGTCGACGGCAACGGGCGGACGTCGATGTTTCATTGCGAGGCTCGAAGTCTTCCATTCTTGGAGGCTTGAGGCATGCAGGCGGTTGCCCACCGGTCTGATACAGGGGGTTTATCCATTTCAGGCAATATCTCTCAATTCGCAGATGAAAATAGGGGATCGAAATGAGGATGGGACGGCCCTTCGGTTAAAACGGCCCGGTTGAGGGCGCGTCGGTTCAAGCAATGTGAGCGCACCGGTTTGGGGATAAAAGGGGCAGGCCGCGCCGATTTAGCATCCAGGGGGGCTCGCCAGTTTAGGCTAGGGGCATGTCGGTTTAGGCCAGGGGTGCACCTATTTAGCAGGAAAGGAGCAGGCCGCGTCGGTTTAGCCTAAGGAGAGGCCGCGTCGGTTTAGAAGTAAAAGGGGGGTTCTGCCCCGACTCCGAAGCAGCCTAGACAAACGCTTGGCCTCCAGTACTGCCTTATCTTTGATGCACTGCCTCCGGGGTGTCCACTTCGGGGCCTCTGGGCCTTGGTTTACGATTTCGAGTGATTGCCGGCACGTGCCGAACCTGTATCAGATTGCTCGGGTTTCTCCCTGAACTGGCCTTCGGCACTTTGAATCATGGCCTTAACCCTACTCCCTGTCCATGGGGGGTGTCTTCATCGAGTGAGCAGCCACCAAAAGTATTTTCGCCCCCATTGGACAGTTCCTCGGCCTTTTACAGACCTTTCCGGCATGATGTGTGCCCCAATCGGGTTACTCAGATTTTTCGCTGATTCAGCCTTCGGCACCTTGTTTTGAGGGGCCAGGGCCATTTTTTCAGGTCGAGAAGCTTCCTTATTAGGTAGAGGTCCACCAGGTGTGTTTTCGCCCTGATCAGATGAGATATGAGGTTCATTCGGCCTCTCCGTCCTCGACTTGCTCTCTAGTGCTGGGACGTTCATGTTGTATGATCATTTTTTGACGTCCACAATCGCTAGGTTGTGGGGTTAGGGTGAGGGGGATGAGGTGCCCGTGTTGGTCCGCTCTCTCTTTCTCTGATAGTCAAAGTATTTTTGGTATTTCCTATACCATAATATTTTTTGTGGCATACTCTTAGAATATTCGCTAGGCACGTTTGGGAACACATGTATAACTGCAACCATTTGATATATATCAAGGGTATTTGTGAGAATAGGCTTAAATGAGAGATTTATTTATAAAAATATATATTTATTAGGATTTGTATGCACAAAAATTTATAAAAAATATGATTTCTTTGTTATAAACATTTATAATTTTGATAAAATTTATATTAAAATTAACATTTTTATTCATATTGTGGCTTCTATCTTACACATGTACTATATATTTTATTTTAAAAAGTTAGTTTTGATTAGACAACTTAAACCATGATAGCTTGTTTGTATCTGAAGAGGCGAGATCTCGTTCTGAGTCGTAGGTCGTCAGATCCGGGACAGAGTGGATCCCAGATCAATCGTACAAAGCTACCTCAAGAAGATTTACTACAAAAGGAGAGAAGCGATTAGGGAGCCTGGGATTGCGATCCTAGGGAAAACGCTCTGATGTTTAAGTTAGTAGGGGTTAGAGAAAGATGAAAAGGGAGGCAAAGGTGTAGGGCACGAGACAACTCTTTATCAGTTTAGGAGGCTAAGATTGGAGCTTACCTTTTCGGTGGGGATCTCTAGGATTAAATAGTTGCAAACTCCCTCTCTGGAGTAGTGGGAATCTTGAGGGGCTACTGGGCGTGGGAGGGTTACGTCCACGGCGTGAACACTTACCATTGTAGGACTCTTGCTCTCCTCTTATCTCCCATGGAATTTTCACTCTTAGGCACTAGCATGAAATTCGCTTCAAGTTATGAGAGATAAATGCCCAACCGTGGGGAAGCCACTCTGGACCGTAAGAGGGGCGGGGAATCCCAGTGATGGGTTGACCCATCGACAGGTAAGGGATATTTCCCTTCAAAGTCTTAGTCTCTAGCATACCGTTTTGGTCCCGGGCATCCCTGAGGGAGCGTCTTAACGGCCTTTTACTGGCTCGGTCGATGGTGCGTTGGGGTTCCTCCCGAGCATAAGGAAGGCCTTCGCATGGGCGATCGTGCAGAGGCTCGGTGGCTTTCTCTTTTGGGGCTGTAACTCTCGGTCTAGTAGTAAATGGGCCTTTAATGGGAAGCAGGGTTGTCACGTATTGGGCTGTACAGGTCTTTATGGGCCTTTGGACAGTGAAACATTGGGCCACGGATTTTCTCTTCTCTTGTATCTTTATGTTCGAGATAGATATAGATATTAGCTCGGAATGTTTAGCAAGGTCTTGAAACGAGTGGCTTGGTCATTTAAAATGATTCATGTGGCTAGATATGAACATTTTAGGCTGCTTCTAAGTTCTAAATGAGTGTTGTGATACCTAACTAGAGAGGCACACATGGACATGTACCTTCAGTTTTAAAACATGAATATAATGCTACGACTGTGGGTAAAGTCTTTTACCTACGAAATGACCTATGGTTTGGAACCGTGGGACTTGCTAGCTCCCATCGTCATAGGCTTTACCCACACATTTTGAACTGTGGATATATGACGACATATTCCCGTGGATGTGACTTAAATAATATCGTCAGGTAGATTATGATTAGCATAGAGATATACGTACGGGCTGGATCGAAATTTTAATATCCAACTCAAAACTTCAAAATAATGAGTGAACAAGACTCCACGTCCACGTAAACATCTTCTTCCCATTGAAATGTGCATGGAATTCGACTTTAGCATTTTCAAACAGTACTGACACGGCCAAGAAGGAGCATATATACATGGCCACCCCTTTCCTCTTTTCACTGTTCCTAAGTTTTCACTGGTTGGCCGCGTAGTGGATCTACGATGTTTGTGTGTGATTTTCTGTACAAATTGCTCTCGTCTGCAGCCTCATGACAAGGCTTTACATGATGCAGCAGGAGGGATCCTGGTAATGGTTCATGGGCGCCTCGTTCACGTGGTAGTACTGCGCCGGGTATCCTCCGCCCCGGGAAGACCACACTGCCGCCGGTGTGCTCTCTTCCATCTCTTCGACGGCTGAGAGGCTGATGAGCTCGGCGGAGCCCATGCGCTTCCTCAGTAACGTCACCAGGGTGATGGAGTCCACGCCGTCTCCGATGACGACGATCTTGTTCTTGTCTACACCTTCTATCGCCGCCGATGAGACTCCTATTATATATGGAGAAAATGGGGAAGCGTCAAATTTAATCATCGATATAACCTGCGTCTTGGTTTCTGGGCGGCTACGAAAGAAAGGGATACCAAGAAACTAGTATCGATTATATATATATATATATATATATATATATATATAGCTGGTCCTTGGAATGCTCAGCAGTTTTCCAAGTGGCTAGTGTACTCAAAGCTAGGATGGTGAAGAGCATGGATTACTACAGCTGGTAGAACATGTGCAAGCGTTCGAGTAATTTGAGTGGAACATGCATGCATGCTTTGGGATTACTATATATATATATATATACTGGAGAAACCAATTAGCCAGAACCAGGAGACTAGGAGAGTGAGGAGGCAGGATTAGGATTCTATATATCCAAAAGTAATTAAGCTCCCGGTCGAAGGAACCGGGTCATTAGAACGCAGTTGATGCTGTTCAGACGAAAGAGGAAAGACGCTGCAGGTTTTGTTGTTGAAAACGATTTAATTACCTGGCAACCCAACAGCTACTTTCAAAGCTTTGCAGCGCTTCTTGGCGTCCTCCATTTGAACACTGATCACCAACTTCTGCTGCAGCAAAGAGAGAGGAGAACAAAGAGAAATATGCCTCAGTTTAAGGGATCATGCATTTCTCTTGACAAAGCGAGGATGCAAATATGGATGTTCATTCTTCGTGCGTTGTCTTCATCTGGAAAGAGAAATTAATCGAAGAAGAGAGAATTTTTAGTCACAAATAATTAAGGAGGTAGCGTACCTTCATCCTCAGCAGGTGATCAGACTGCTCACAATGGAACAACAGAGAAGTAGATAGATTGCGAGCTCCACCGTGATTGAAACGTTGGAAAGGAGTATTAGGATGATACATGGAGAGCTCGGGACGTACGGGTCTGTCTATTTATAGATTTTGGGGGGGAGGCGGGGGAAACGAAGGTGACTGGGATTAAATTAAACTATAGCTCACAGCCAAGTTCGTTGTCTTGTCTTGGAAGGAGACGAGCTGCTTCCATGGGAGTAGTTGGGGGGATACTTCAAATATTAGAAGCTTCCTCCTCCTCGTCGTGTCATGGTCACGACGCGCTGCAGCTGCAAATAAAAAACCGTGACCGAGTCAGATCCCGCGGGGCGGTGGAGCTATTCCTATCTCTACCGACTCAGCCGGGCTAACTCGGGGCCGACTTTTACTCTTGGATTTCTTTGTATCTTTCCTGGCAATAGCAAGGGTGTAGACTTTAGAGATCATTTTTGAAGAATACCATACTTTTAAGTCCTTTTAGGTCCGTAACGGAGCTTAATTTCTGTAAATTATGGCGTGGCACGGAGGAGGCTTGGCTGTTGTGTGTAAGATAAATATTACTCTTACGCCTCTTCTTTTTATATTTTTATTAATTAAGATACCCTATTTTCCTCTCTTTGGTCTTGAAAAAGAGGGAGCATAGATTTATTCCCTTGCATTTCGGTCCAGTCTCCACATAAAATCTGTGACAAAAATGACTTATTGATCTCTATTTTATTATAGAGAAATGCTATTTTATAAATCTTTATATAACGAACTCTTGAGCATACTCCTACATTACACCACTATCCATTCCTAATGCAGTTGTCGGTCGTATTAGTGGATGGTATAATATGTGTAGGAGTATATTAGTTTACCAAACGAATAGACAATGGCATCATCATTATTCTCATATATACTAGCTAGCATCTCATTGATAAGACTTAACACTTAAGTAGACGGAGAGAAGCGTGTTAAGGATCGCGTGCACACAAAAGAAAAGAACCAGGAACGGCGGCAACGACGCTTTCATGGAATTAATTAACCGCGCGAGCAGCGGCTAGCAATGTGACTCAACCACGAGTGAGCGGCACCGCGAAGGGTCCCATGTGTGGGAACAACGCGGCCTGCTTGTGGGTGGTTATGCAGCAGGACTAGATCAGATAGATAATCATCCAACAGCTGAATATGACTTGGAAGTCGAGATTTATTTAAGGTTTTATAGTGGACAAGGAGCGAAGACCTGAAAGGTGGTTAATCCACTACAAGAAAAAGCGAGGTTACCAATGGAATATTTGCGACAAAAAAATTCATCGCATGCATAGTCCACTATAAGAAAAAGTGAGGTTACCAATGGAATATTTGTGACAAAAAATTGCATCGTAATTTAGCGATGAATCAGTGCCTGATTCGTTATCCATCGCTAGCATCAGCGAATAATTTTTTTAAAAAAATTCTTATGTCAAGTTAGAGTTCGATTAACGATGAAAAATATTCTATCAGGGAAAGAGACGATAATATGACGAAAAATATCTCATCGCTGATTCCATTGCAGTACAACTGAATAACTCCATCGCAATATGTGTCACAAATTTTGATATAAAATCGCAACGGGTAATTTTCCTCTACGAATTTAGAGATGGATATGGTTTCCATCGCATTTTTTGTCGCAACATCGGAAACTTTTACGACACACGTGCGGCGTCGTAAATCTGTCGTAGATTTAGTGACAATCTGGCGATGGAATTTTTCCATCACAAATTTAGCGACGGATTTATGACGGAACACTATCTGTCGCAAAAAACTACCTAGGCTTTATGGCAGAATGACGGGGGCAGGCACCAGAAAGGTTCTTCATTGTCATTTCAATCATCAGGAAAAGGATGTAAACAGTGGAAAGGAAATCGAGTCAATCGATTGTTGTGAGATTAGGAAGAGGAGCTACTTAATTGGACGAGACATGTCATTTCTAGAGAGAGAGAGAGGTGACGACTGAGGAGTGGTGTCACCATGCGCACAGAGAGATGGGAAAGCGTCGGGGGCTAGTGGAAGAACCCACTCATCTCCCATTTTTTGTCTGTTCTTCATCTTCTTTTTCTTCTCCTGGGGTTTGTGCATGGCCCTCTTCGAACTGCAGGTGCAAGAAGATGAGGGAAGTCTAGAATGCATATGCGGTAAGAGAAGGGGAAGAATATCCCTTTGGCTCATCGTCGCTGGATCTTGATCAAACTTATATATCAGTAGTAAATCTAACAGTCAGATCTTGATCAAACTTAAATCCAACAATCAGATTTTGATGAGAAATTAATTCAACAGTCTGATCTTAAACAAATTTAAATAGAACTGTTAGATTTTCTATCGGTAGCAAATCCAATAGTGGTATCATGGTCAAACTTAAATTCAACGGTCAGATTTAAATCGGGAGTAAATCTAACGGTCGATCAGTTGTTGATCAAACTTAATTCTAACGATCGGATCTTGATCAAACTAAATCCAACAGTCAAATTTCTATGAGAAGTAAATTCAATGGTCGGATCTTGATCAAAATTAACTCCAACGGTTAGATTTTCTATCGGGAGTAAATCTAATAGTCGGATTTTGATCAAGCTTAAATCCAACAGTCAAATTTCAATTGGGAGTAAATCCAACGGTCAAATATTGAGTTCAACAGTCAAATTTCAATATGTAGTAAATCCAATGATCGATCAGATATTGATCAAACTTAAATCCAACGGTTGGATCCTGATCAAACTAAATTCCATCAGTCAGATTTCAATTGGGAGCAAATCATACTGTTAGATCTTTAAATTTTGATCAAACTTAAATCTTACTATTATTATAATAATTATTAAATTATTAGTATAGTTTATTATTATAATAAATATTACATAATAGTAACTGAATTTATGCTATTGATAATATTTATTTATTTTAGTTACTTATCATTTTTTCAGCATAAGTACAAGTTTTAGACTATTATGATTTCTATTTATTTTATTTATTTTTACTTTTTCAAAGACTATTAATTTAATGATAATTAGTACATATTTAAATTATAATCTTATTTATCACTATTGTAATCATAACATAGTAGTAACAAATTTTGCAAAGCTTTAGGGATGGATTAGAGATAGAGTAGCGACGAAATTTCATTTCCGACGCCAATCAATTTTCATTTTGCGCCAAAGTAGACGACATTGTTGCGTAATAGAGAGGAAATTGCGATGGATATTCTCCATCGCAAAAACCCTAATATCCTTCGACGTTTCTTCCATTTTCTCATTAACTCACACACTCCTCCCCCCCTCTCTCTCTCTCTCTCTCTCTTTGGTCGTAACTCACTGGCGACGAGTGCCCGCCATCTTGTTGCCGCATCTGCCGCCACCCTTCCTACTACACTGCTTGTCGCGTCTGTCCTCTTGCTACCACGTCTGCCGTTGGCACCACTACTGCATCCGTCGTGCTGTCGTTGGTAAGTTCCCCCACCCTCTCTTTGTTTTTTTTTTTTTGAAGGTGGCTGGGGATTGGCATTTGGGGGGGGGTTCCAGTCTATCTAGGAGGGGGAGGCTGATCTACGAGGGGGAGGGGTTTCGGTAGGGAAGCAGGTAGGCCTGTCAATCCGGGAGGGGATGGGTTCCGGCGGGGTAGTAGGGGGGTCAGCCGATCTGGGAGGGGGAGGGGTTTCGATGGGATAGCAGGGAGCCGACTGATCTGGGCTATATGATCGGTGGGGTAGCAGCAACCAGTGAGGTTGGGGGGCTACGCGACCGGCGGGGCAGCAGGTGGGGGAAGGGGTTCCAGCCGTTGGGTTGGGGGGCTATGCGACCGGCTAGGCAGTAGGTGGGGGGAGGGGTTCCAACCACTAGGTTTGGGGACTGTGCGACCTATGGGGTAGCAAGGGGGTAGGTGGTCAGCCGGTGAGGCAGTAGGTGGAGGGAGGGGGGGTCTGGGATGGAGCGTCCTATTGGAGGTGGGGGTGGGGGGAGGGGAGGGGGTTCTTACCGACGTTGGGGGTTAGGAGTGGTGAGTGATAGTTGGGGGGTGGCTACCTATGGGATGGGGAGGGGGTCGAGTTGGGTTGGGGGGGTGGTGTTGGCCCTACGGGGATGAGGTGGGGGAGGGGGCTGGGATGGGTTGGTAGAGATGTTGGTTGGAGGGGGACAGTGTAGCAACTCAGATTTTAATAAATATATATTAGATAAATAAAAATTCCTTAACCAAAATAAGGATAATTTCCACCTAATTATTTTGAGCTCAACAAAATGATAATTTTTAAATGGGCATATAAATAAAAAAGTTATTTTGCTAAATAAAATTCATATTTTGTATAGTTCTGTAGTGGGCTCATAACTAAGGACTACTTCGGCCTAAATGAAATAATTAATCATATTATCATTAAATATTTTGATAGGTCCCAAGATCGAATTTGTATCTGATACCTTTCCCGAGATAATAACATGAAAACTCCCAAAAAGTAGAGCAATATTTTAAAGTAATATTCTAACATTTTTTAATTAATCAGATGTTTAAATGATACATCAAATTTATAAAATATCTTGGAAAATACTTGTAAAATAATAATAAAGAAAGATATTAAAATAATAAAAATATTGTAAAATAATTGCTTGAACTTAATCACAAATAGTTTAATTCAACTCCTTAAAAGACCTTATGGACTGTTGGAAAACTCGTAAATTAATAATGGTGTTAAAAGATTTATTTTTTAACCTTCTGGAAAGAATCTAAGGGAAAATTAAATAAGGGGATAAGATAATATTTTAAGAACAGAAACAATTAGGAACTCATAAGATAAATCATTGGCAATTAAATTGGGAATAACAAGACCTTAAACAAACCTTATTTATCTCCATAATAAAAAATATAAACAATATAAATGCTTGGAAACAACTATAATAGTAATAAATAAATGTGCTAAACAGAAGAAATATCTTAATTTAAACTAGGGAAAATATATAATAATAATAAATACTTCAACAAGAACCCAAAGAGAAATTTAGAGAAAATGGGCTGAGTAATGAACCTAATTGGGCCAAGGTGAAAAGAAAAAGGGCTAGAAATCGGAGTAAAGCCAAACCCCAAATTACATAAGCTAAATAGACTTAAAATTCGGAGCTTTTTGAGTCTAACCTCTAGCCTAAGCCCTAACCCAGTTAGGAGGATCATTTTTCTCCCAAAATCCTAACCCTAAAGAGAAGAAAAATAGAGGAGGAGGCGCTACATTCGGTTAACTCCAAATTTTTGGGCAGATCTTTCTCTTAGAATCATTGGGCGAATTAGGGCTCTTGGGTTGGTCTAAGTCTATAAATTGGTCCCTAGGCCCTCTGGCGAAGCCCTAATCACACAAGAGGGAGGCTGCGTGAGAGCTCGTGGGAGGATTTCGAGGAGGAAGACAAGCATCACTAGGGTTCTTTGGGTTTTCTTCCTCCCCACATTAGTTCGAATCGTAGGTAGGTTTTCTCTGAGGCCTAATCTAATTAACAATGTAAACCAAGTTTAGTCGCATGTCTAGATGTTTATAAGCATGTTTTCCCAATTTTTATTGATCTACATGCATATATTTTGGATTCTAAGCGTGATATGTCGTGTTACCGCTGGAGTACCATTTCTAGTTCTGAATGTGATTCTAACAGAGACCGCATTAATATGGTTGCGTCCCCCGAAGAGACCGCCATCTTGAATGCGGATCCCTGATTGACCACGTTCATTAAAGATATTTTTTTGTTGATTATACAATTTTGTGTGGATCGCAATGCCACGACTGACCACGTTAATATGATCATGGCCCCTATACTGATCGTGTTCTATCACGGATTTCCAGAAACCCTAGGTTTGTTCCAGCATGTATTGTTGGCGTAGTTAGCGTCTAAAGGCCTGCTTTTGTTCACAGGTATGTCGTTCAACCAACTAAATACTTAGGTAAATCATGAAATAAGACTAATCTCATAAGTTCTCTTTGTGATTCATGTCCTTTTGATCCCTTGAAATCCTTGGTATCTCCCTATCTCTAACATGATAAAAAAGTAGATCTTGATAACATGTACTGTAATGTCATCTTAATCTGGCCGAGTAAATTTTTTTATCATTGATATCAATCGATCTTGTTATACATGCATGGATTGTTTTATGTTTTGAAAGTCGTGTCACTCCAGAGGCATTGATCTACCGCTACTGTCATTTTTCGATGTTTCACAAACCCCAATTTTTGGTGAAGTTAGGACCCTCTACCGGATACTCCTTCTATTGGACTGGAACTTCTTCATCAAGACCTCTGTAAGTCTCCACAGGCCTTGGATTCCCATAAAGACGTTGAGTTAGTTGTACCACAAAAACCCAGAAACCCTTAGAATTCTCATCCTACTGATATAAGACGGGGTTCAACTAGTCTTTAGAATGGTAGAATGAAATTTTGTCCAGATTCTATTCAGTCTGAACTGAACACGATTGACCCAGAGACTGCGTTCAGCTTCTATTTCTTGATGGCAGGTGACCCAGAGACCGCATTCATTTGAGGCCCATTGTCTTGAATGCGGCCGTTGCCCTAGCCACGTTCATGTGATCGCGGTGCCCATGCTGACTACGTTCTTGCAAAGAACTGCGACTATCTTAGCCATTGATCATGCGCCTATCCTGATAGATTATCTCTGAATGCGACTCTACGATTGACCGCTTTCTAATGAACGCGACATTGTTCATGGCCGTGTTCAACCTAGTTTTTCATCAATCGTGGTTCCTGCATTTGTTGCGTGGTATTATGTTCCCTAATTCGAAATTTAGCCATTTATGTCTAATCCCCTTAGTACTGTCGACCCTTGTGGGGTAAATACTAAGTTTCCCTTATTCATAAGTTGTCCACTCTTTTGAATTCCTTCATGAATTCCCTTTTCCACATGCTTACTACCTTGGCAACATAAGCTTGAATTATTGGAAATTCCTTCCAAATTTGTTGTTCCAATTATCTACTACCTTGCTTGCTTGAGCTTGGTTATTTGAACTCTTTGGCCATAAAAGTGAATGTCTAGATACTTACACGGGATCCATGATCTATACCCTCGATGCCTTGCACCAATTTAAGGGCCTAGTCTGCTCCTAGGAGGAGACCCCAAAAGTACTAGTGCCCATGAGAGTTGAATGACCAGGTGTGGCATTACACAAAGTATTTGCTAGACTAGATTAATCCAGTCCACGTCTACACACTCCTACATGCTACGTGATGTGCTTGAATTACTTGACATGAACACATGAAAGAACTTGCTTGCTTACGTGATATGACTAATCAATCTATAAATACTTGTTACTTGTTCTTGAAAATCATTTTCAGTTTCTTGATCTTGTTACATCAAATTATTGTTCTTGCTAATGAATGTTTATTTCCAGCTTACATGTTCTTCCATATTATTATTTTTTAAGCCAACATCGACCAATCAGAATAAGCACAGGTCGAATGCACCCTCCCTCAGATAGGGAGAATGTTCTCACTCCTCCTGACATACCATGTGGTCCTGATTTTATTTATTGACAGAGTGAGAAAAGTACATTCTCAAGGGGAGCATACCCCAAAGAAAACAAAGGGCTTATATAGTGAGCCTGAACATGATAAGAATTGAAGTAATATGCAATAAATCCCCCTGTCAAGGTGCCCACACTCTTCACTTTGCTGCCTCAATGCATGCTATATATACCCTTTTAACACGGATATTCGGAAGATGCGAAGCATCATCCTTGATGTAGCCTCTAGCCAAAATTGGCAATTCTCTCATGGACTGAAACTCAGAATTGTGCCCCATAGTCGTAGCATGTTTTGCCAAAAAGTCAGCTAAATGATTTGTTTCTCTGTAAATGTGGACTAAAGGGCATTGGAAAGTTGCAAAGAGGTCTTGGAGATGTTTCCACCATGGGAGAAGCGACCACGGAGGGTCTCTTTTACCTTTCAGTAAATCAGCCAATACCATGGAGTCCGTATATATAATGGACAGTGGGATACTATGGAAACGAGCCAACCTCAGGCCATCTAGCAGAGCTCTCCCCTCTGCCACCATACATGAGCCATAACCATAGTGATAGGAGAAACCCAGCAATAACTTGCCTTGGACATCTCTAAAGCAGCCACCACCTCCAGATATTCCAGGATTACCTTTGCTTGAGCCATCTATATTGAGAGAGAATGCCTCTGTAGGAGCCTGCCAGCATACTGTAATAGCATGAAGAGTTTTGTATTTGATGGTTAAGCTCATAGCTTTAATGATCTGTCTTAGATTCCAATTGGGTTCTTGCTTAAAGGTAGTCTACTGCAGCACTAACATGGCTTCTTCATGTATATGCAGAGCTATTCTTGCAGGATTGGATTTAATCCCCTCAAATCTATTTCGGCATCTTTGCTTCCAGATTTCCCATATGATAAGCATAGCCATTAGTAAGTTTATAAAGCCCTGCGGTTTAGTAGTGACAGATTCACTGATGATCAGCTGTAATCTGCTGTTTATAGAAGGAATATTCATGAAGTGACTGTCAATTTAGTCCATAAGAAAGAGGCTAATTCACTGTTAATAAAGAGATGATCCAAAGTTTCTATAGAAGAGGAAGCCTGGCAACAATTGCAGCATGAGGCTATTTGAATTCCACTGTTCTGTATTCTTTCATCAGTAGGAACAGCATGATTGATCAATTTCCAATAAAACATGGAGGCTCGAGGGGGATAGCTTTTGTGCCAAAGCTTTGCTGAATGAGAATGGGCATCTACATGTTGTTCTTTAATATAGCAATATGCAGATTTGAAATCAAATTTACCCGAATTTGTTAAAGACCATATAGAGATGTCTTCTCCTTCTTGAAGAATGTAATTTGACAACTCAGTTCTCATATTAGAATCAGTGAAATTCTGCCATATAGGATGTTGGGAATTGGCCAAAACTTCTTGGACTGAGCAATTTTCTGTTTCGAAATTTATCTGTAATTGAGAGTTGTCTTGCAGAGGTGTTGCTTTGTACCATGTGTCTTTGAGAAAATTGGTAGATGCACTATTGAAAACAATTTTCCGCATGCTAGCCAAGAGAATAGAGCGTGCTTTTTCAAAGTCACTGACTTTAATGCCTGCTGGATAGGGAGACTTACAATCAGAAATGTGCTGGCCATGAATGTATTTCATTCTGACATAACAAGCCCAGAGAGAATTGCTATGAAGAGAGTTCCATAACTGTTTAACCTGAGAGCATAGCTGAATATCCAAAAGACTGCGTATGCCTAGACCACCCTTTGAGTGGGGTTGGCATATTTTATCCCAAGAGACCCAATGCTTTCTGTGAGTAGGTTCCAGACCTTGCCAGAAAAAATTTGCACATATTCTTTCCACTTGTTTGATAATGGTATATGGTATGTTGGCAGCACTAGCAGTATATATGGGAATAGTAGAAAGAACAGATTTAATAAGAGCAACTCTACCAGCTTGGGATAAAAATTTGCTTTGCCAACCCACTAGCTTGGAGTTAACTTTGTCTAGCAAGTATTTGAAATGAGGAACCCTAATTCTTCCCTTAAAAAGTGGAATTCCAAGGTAAATAATGTTACCAGTTTTATGTTGGAATCCAGTAATTTGGTTGATCCTCTCAATAGCATGGTTTTTCATCTGCTTGGAAACCATAAACGAGCTTTTGCAAGGGTTAATCTGCTGTCCTGCAGATTCTTCATATTGTTTCACCAGTCTCAACAAGGCTCTGATGGATGGAAGTCCCCCATTCAAGAAAATAATGGAATCATCCGCAAAAAGTATATGCGGAATGGGCATGACATTGCGGGATACGTGATAATACTTGCATTGGCCAGACTGAAATAACTGAGTTAAACTTCTGCTAAGAACCTCTTCAGCCAATATGAATAGAGCAGGAGCTAAAGGGTCCCCTTGTCTTACTCCCCGGGTAGATTTAAAGTAGCCATGAACTTGACCATTGAATGAAATAGAGAACCAACAGTTCATCAATAACTGAGCTATAAGTGAGTTAAATATGTTTGAGAATCCAAATTTTTTCAGCACAATGAGAATAAAATACCATTCAATCCGGTCATATGCTTTGGCCATATCTAATTTGATCAGCATATTGTGACCTCTAACAGGCCTATCTATTTCCATGAATAATTCTTTGGCCAACAAAAAACTGTCAGTGATACCTCTACCACTAATAAATCCACTTTGATGATCAGAAACAATCAAAGGCAAAATGCTCCTCAATCTATTGCTTATCACCTTTGAGACAACCTTACAAAAGAAATTACATAGACTAATCAGTCTGAACTCAGCAAAGGTAGAGGGGTTTCTGACTTTATGAATCATGCATAAGATAGCTGAAGTTGTTCCTTTCGGGAGGCCCCACCCCTGGAAAAAGCTCTGGATTGCAGAGATGCAATCTTCACCAATAATCTCCCAACAAAAGGTATAGAAATTACCTGTAAACCCATCAGGGCCCGGGGAACTGCTACCACTTAATGAAAATATAATGTTTTTGATTTCTTCTTTCGATGGGATGGAGTAGAGATAGCAGTTTTGTTCTTCTGTTATTATGGAGGGAATGCTAGAAATGATCTGCTCATTGATGGTGTGGGCTTCAATAGAGAGATGAGATTGAAAGAAGTTAGCAGCTCCATTTAATAATTCTGATTGATCTTCTACCTAGATATTGTTGATCTTCAACTTTTGAATGTAATTCCTTTGTCGTCTGAGTTTGGTATAGTGATGAAAGAATTGAGTATTGCGATCACCACTTTAAGCCACTAAACTCTAGATTTTTGCAGCCAGAATAGTTCTTTTCTGTGAAGCGCAAGTCTCATTTCAGCATTGGCTTTATTTAATCTCTCCCGATTTTCTGCTGAGGGGATTTCATCAAAAGCATTTTGAGTAGACAGAAGGTGAGTTTCTGCTACCTCCTTAGCATTCCGAATATCACCAAAAGTCTCTTTGTTCCATTTTTTCAGAGCCTCTTTTAAATGTTTCAGCTTATTTTGAAAAAAAGAGAAAGGGATGACAAACATCGACTGGCTTGCTCCATTGAGATTTAACAAATTCCAGAAACTCAGGGTGGGTATGCCACATTTGGTGGTAAATGAATCTCCCTGGATGAGAGTGGCTCGGGCACATCTTTAATAACAAAGGAGCATGGTCTGAGGGACCTCTGAGAAGATGTTGGACAGATATATTGATTCTGGAATTAAGCCAGCTTTCATTGTGTAAGACTCTATCTAGTCTTGCCCTAATGTGGTTGGCTCCAATTTGATTATTGGTCCAAGTATAAGAAGACCCAGAAAATCCAGCATCCATAAGACCTGTAGCAGTGATAAAACTTTGAAAGTCTAACATTGCATTATTTGAAGGCATCAAACCTCCTAACTTTTCTTCTGAAGAGATACTACAATTGAAATCTCCACCAATAAGCCAAGGGACTGCAATCTCTGAACTTGAAGCCAAAAGAGCATCAAATAATTCCTTGCAGGTGTAAGCATTGCAAGATGCATATACTGCAGTGATATACATGCAGATATTATTGTCTTCTTTCAGAGCCACAGTAATAAATTGCAGATGTTGCTCAATAACCTGGATGCAGGTATCAGCAGAATGAAACAGCCAAATATTTGAAGAGCTTCCATTATTTCCAAACACAAAATGAAGATTAATTTTACCGGCCACCTGTTTGGCACGACAAAAATCAATACGAGGTTCTAGTATAGCAACTAAGCTAATTTTGTGAGCTTTGATAATTTGGCCAAGACTTCTAACAGTCGCGTTATTCCCTATACCTCTAGCATTCCATATAAGTGCTGAATCAATCATGTATAGTGGTGGAGGAGTTTACTGCCAGCACCTTGGCTTTGGCTCTAGTAAGGCGGGCATCACTAATAAGTTCAACAGGTATTATAGAAATTTCAGTGTACTCTTTGCCTTGAAACATTTTTCCTGGGAGTTTGCTCCATTGTGTGATCATTTTTGAATTTTCAGATTCAGCTAATACTGAAATTTCATTGGATTTAATGATCATAACCTCTTTAGGATACTGATCAGAAGAAAATTTAAGCTGCTTAGTTGTCCTTGGCATGTGAGTATCAGTTTCAGATAGCCCTTCTAAAATGCTAATTGGCTTCATTTCTCTTTGATCTGCTAAGGAGGTCTTGATATTGATGTCTCCCCCTGTTTTCTGTTCACCTGCCACTGCGTCAGAATTATTTATTGCCATGATATCTAGAGATATAGATGCATGTGAATTCCCTCTTTCCGGAATACACTCTAAATTTCTTGACTCAAAAGATTCTTCTGCATTATTTTTATTGGAAGAATGAATCTCCATAGTGGCTGGTTGCTGAGTATCACTTTTTAGCCTCTTCTCCTCTAACTGTATAAGATCCTGGGAGACCTGACCAACCAGAGAATTATCTGTATTATGGGCCTCTTCTTGCAATTCAACTGCCTGAAGAAAAACTTCAAATTGATTTTCCAAAGCAACATTGTGTCGAACATCTTGAGGACCCATGAACCGAGGTTTATTCTTTGTTCTTATCTCCTTGGATTATCCATGATTTAAGTCATTGGTCTCTTATATTCGTTGTTCTTGACTTTAATATCTGGTTCATTTGGTTATTATATTGTTTCTCATTAGTGCATTTAGTTGTCAAAATATTAATTACTTAAAAACTGTCTAGTAAAGAGATGTAATTCCTACTGAGTATTTAGCTCACCCAATTTTCTTTAACATTTTTTAGGTAATAATGAGGCTGAAGCTGAAGCACATGTTAATGGGGCAGAGCAAGTGTGAACAAGAGCATTCCTGGAGTTTATTAGAAGGCCGTGTGCCTTTCCTTTTCTTGAGTCTAGACTGGTGGTGATGAGTCTTGTAATTTTCATCCTTCGAGGTTAAAATTGTCATGAAAATCTTGTAGTTGAGTCTTTTTTTCTTTTCTTTTTTTGAGTTATTATGAAATTCTGAATCAAAATAAATTGTAACAATGAGATTTTATTAATATATATATATATTTATCTAATTTTGGTCTTTTTATGCCTTTGTTGGTTTTCTCTGAATTATCCTGATTGTTCGTTGTCACGTTCTGAGTAATTTCCACTGCTATCAGTTCGCCACGTGATAGACATGGAGGGAGAGGGGGCCAAGATGGGTGGGGGGTACGGTGAGGGGAGGGGGAGGGGGCCGGGATGGGTGGGGGCTTGGGGGCCTATGGGATGGATGGAGGTGAGAGAAGGGGTGAGTCAGGAGAGGGGGGTGGGTAGGGTGGCACTAGGCGATGGTCTCCGCATGCATATAAATGTTATTCCTACAAATTTTATATATGTGTAATTTGTGTATGTTATTTAATTTGGTGTTATTTAATTTCAAGTTCTTTATTTGGAAGTTCTTTAAATTAGATGATCTTTAATTCGATGTATACATATCAATCATATGTTCTTTAATTAGATGGGGTGTTCCATGTGAGTTGAGGTGTGTGGGTGCAACTTAACATTACAACCACATCAGAGAGAACGTGTTAAGTACGTGTCAATGAAGCAGCCAATTCAAGACGTTGTAATTGATATGTATGTTCTCATTTTTTTAATGAGAACGTATATATCTTACACAAAATCTTCACTTGTTTCGTTTCGACTGTCCGGGAACATTTGATCGCACTAAGGTGGTCATTTACTATATGTGTTTGTATGGTTTGTTAAAAAAATATTCTTGTGTCTTCTTACTCTTTTTTTAACTGAAAGGTAATACTTACAAGGTGGGAAACGAGGGAGTCCGTTCATCCCTTCATTGCGGAAGGGACAGGACGTGCCACCCCGACCACCAGGCAAGCGATTTTCTATTAATGAAAGCGGTAAGAATATAAAGGAGTACATGGGTAGGGACGGCACCCAAGCAAGGGGTGGAGAATAACAAATAGCCCGAGGGCCCCAAAATCAAAAGAGGCCAAAGAGGCCAACATGTCGATACAACCAGCTAATGACGGGGACTCCCGAAATTGCTGAAGTGGTTAGGCCGCCGGCGATTCCTCCGGTTGCTCCGGCGGGCAGGCTGGAAGCCAAAGTCATCGAAATCCACGTGCGGCTCATCAACCAAACCATGAAGATCGTCAGCTTGGCTGACGAGCACGGTGCCTTGCACCCCAACCGGATCTTTCAGGGCAGGCTGGAAGGAAGCAACAGCAGGGATGGATCGCGGGGGCCCAGTAGTAGTAGGAGGAGGAGGATCCACTCCTCGGCGGTCGGCGCGAAGGGCCAGGACGACGTGGTGTCTTTTCACTCTTCTCTAGTATATCTTTATTGATTTTTAGTATTTTCTTAACCGCTTACCAATAAGTGTTTAAGAAAATTTCTTAATCAATGAATATTTTTTGTATACCATAGAAGTCTGAGGAGATGTTGCCGTAATTTTAAACAAATCGAAAAAGATGTATAGTAAGTGATCATGCGATTAAATCTTCATGGATATATTTTAAAAAGTGATAATAAAAAATAATCTCTTCTTATTCAAATTGCCTGCGTCAAACGAAGTGAGGAAAGGGTCAGGTTTAGTTTTTTAAGTAAGAATGTATAAATTTAGTAATTAACATTGAGTGGGTGCAGTATTTAACATTGAGTAGGTGTAGAAAAATGTATGTAGATTGTTCATAGATGTATCATAGAATAGTTGGTCAGGTGATTTTTGAAGAGTTTAAGGATAGAGTTTAAAGGTTTATTCATTTTGCATTGGGGAATCCAAGTGTAGCAGTAGATTACGAGGGTCACATCCGATTTCTCTGTTCAATTTGTAGAAACTGGTAGTAGATTTCACCATGGAAGGCGCAACATGATTTGTACAGAAAATGGTTTGTGCAAGGTTATATAAAATGGACGTGTCATGGTGAGGATGGTTGGTCATATGAGCCTGCTAATGTTGAAGGCATAAGTATGTATGTGGAAATAGTTGTAGATGCCGCTGGTCGCAGATTTGATGTTTATAAGGAATAGGTATACAATGAAGAAGCGTTGAACAAAGCAACTGAAAGATTCTATCAATTATTAAGGGATGCTGATGAGTCACTGTGAGATGATTGTTGGGTATGTCAATGGGATCTAGAGGGGGGGTGAATAGATCCTTTCAGAAATAATGCCCTATTTAAAACTTGATGAAACATGGACAACTGGAACACTAATGTTCCCAACAAGATATGTTGAACCAGAACAAGGTAGTACTACACTGAGGAAGATCACTGCACACCGTGTAACAGGTGGCTCACACCAAGCCTTGGTGAAATACTTAGCGATGGTATGTGTTCCCTCAGTGCTCATGTGTGTGTGTGTGCAGCAAGCAACTCAAAGTATGCAAGTGCAGTGTGAAAACATGTTAAACTGAGTAAACCAGAAGCGCACATGTTCCTATGAATGGAGGTAGAAGAGAAGGATCACACCACAAGCACAAATCACTACACAATAGATTTTCAAGGTGGTTCAGTTTACAAACCCGCAGACCTACGTCCACCCCTCACCAAAACCAGTGAGGCTTCACTACGCTATAAATGCAGCAACGGGGACAAGTCGATCCCCTACAGACGCTGACACACAACATGACACGAGGAACAAACTCCTCACGAGGACAAGGTCCTCGCGTTGCTACATGCAGCACCACACGGGAATGAACCCCCCCCCACACACACACACGTTGCTATACCCAGCAGCACACGGGGACAAGCCCCATGGGGATGAACCCCACGCAAGCTGATACATAGCTTACCACTAGGACGCAGTCCTCATGAGGACACTCTCCTCGCACTGTAGAACTACAGCACTACACGGGGACAAGCCCCAAAGGAAAACAAGAAATAAAACACACTACAAATGCAGCAAACCACAGGGACAACTCCCCACAGACCCACACGATTGCACCGCAGCCAAACACTACACCAGTCTCTAAAATAGAGCACCGGACCACACTGTTGTCAAGACAACACCACACACTGAAAACTGATGCGAGGTTCAAACGAAAAACAAAGCGAAACAAGAAAACAAATGTATCTTTAGATCTAAGTTTTGAAGCTGTAAAGCAGATCTGAACTCAGATCGAATGCTGCTCTTCAAGCTCAAGCCAGCTATGTCACGCCCTAACGCGAAATATCGGGACTGGCAGTAGAAACAAGTAATAATAATAATAATATGTTGATTTCTAGATATGATATGTTAAAGCTAAAAGATCGCACATCACCATAAATAGAAACTGCTCCATTCATTAAATAACACATAACTAAACCATGTTCCAAACTACAATGATCTCACTTAACATAATCTTGACAACATCCACTTAACACTATTACATTGGCTAACTTCAAATTACAACTCTTCCAAAATACTCTTAAATACAAATAAACTCCACAACTAGAACTAGTTTCACAGGCTTCTATCAGGTTCACTCCACGGTCGTCACTCTTGCCCGTCCCCATCAGTTTGCGAGTCCTCACCTGAGCTACCTGAAAAGGGGAAAACCCACTACGTGAGCGAACGCTCAGTAGGTAATAACATGCAAGTTTAAGTAATTAACCAATTAATTGCATTAAAAGTGCGGAAAGAAATATTGATATAACGAAATGACATAAGTAGAAGAGGTACAAGATCAAGAATATAATGAAACTGGAAATTGGCCAACAAGCAAGATTTAACCAAGTCAAGATAATTTTCAAGCAAGCGATTATTGTCGTAGACATCACGCTAGTCATGCACTCGGTGCAATGCCTCACCATGTCATTCAAACTCCCCGGGACACAAGTACTTTTCGGGCGCTCCTCCCAGGACCAGACCGGGCCCTTATGATGCGTTGGCATTGATTTGTTGGATCCAAGATCCCAAGTTATGTCTAGACATTAATCAAGTTTAATGGCCAAGATTCAAGTTATGGAACTTACCTGAAATTTCAAGGGTAAGTTGAAGTAGACAACATGTTTGGAAATTTCAAGTTATCAAGAACCAATCAGGTCCTTGGATTCAACACGAAAAATCACGGAAATCACTTCTGGATGATAAGCGGTCAGAACAAGGCTGCTCAAGTAATGCACGGTCTAATCTGGACCGTTCAGGATAGAGATAGCTCAGCATCAGCCACACTAAAGTCAAGGACACATAGTCCATGTAGGGCCGCTCAAAGAGTTTGGACAGTTGAAAATGGGCCGCTCAAGACTAGTAGAGTTGGAAGCCCAAGAACAAGATAAACGGTCCTTATAGGGCCGTCCAACAGACAGACGGTCCAATAAGATCCGCGCTATAACATGGGCGGCTCTAATAGGTCTGTTCAACTTAATCAACTAGAAATCTACCCAAACGGGCTCCGGGCTGCCATAAATGGGGCAGAACTGAACCAGGGTCCAGCCCACTCTCCACTGGTCAACCTAGGGCTTATTGGGTCGATCCAAACATAAATTTGGTCGAAGATAGATCAAGGTTAATCGACCAATGTAAGTGGCACTTGGCCAGGGATGTACGGTTCATTATGGGCCGCCCAAAAAGATGAACGGTCCCTTTCGGGCCGTGCAATTCTCAGGGGGTCCAAGTCGAGCCGTGACTTACAATACGATAGTCCAAGCGATTCGATCACGTACACAGGTTCAGGTCTTGATGGTACAACCTGCCCGGCGTCCTAGTTGGAATCCCAGGCTCGCGGGGGCTTACGGAGGTCCCTTAATGATGGTCCTAGTCTGATGGAAGGAATATCCGGCGGAGAGTCCCAAACATTACAAGGAAATGGGGCTAATAAATCAGCAGAAACCAGTAATGCGGTCAGTCAATTCTACCGGAGTAGAATGACTGTCAAACAATCCTAATAAAATTTCAATTAATAATGAATCATGATTAATATTAACATTGAAGAAGATGATCCAAGGTCAAGATGAATAAATCAGCAAGATTTATAATCATTTACTGTTATAATTTTCCAGAGTTTTTATGCATGTTGCTAACTTACATTTAACCACTAATCTACTATCATAAATCATGCGAAAAAGATAACTTAATCAATTCTGTAAAGATGGACGGTCCAGTATGGACCTTTCATCCTCCTCGGCGGTCGCACGTCAGGTCAGAAGGCCTGCTGGAGATGAGCGGTCTGTAATGAGCCGCTGGGAGAGACGAACGGTCAATAACTGGCCGCCTGACAGAAGGGCGGTCTAGGTCATGCCGCACTTCCCAGAAACATAACACGAATCATAAAACATAAGCGGTCAGTAATATGCCGCCTAACCATGTTGGGCGGTCTATCGTGAGGCCGCGCAAGTCAGAAACAATCAAGCCCCCTTTCACCCTGCCCGCCTCCGATGAGTTGGCTAGGGTTACAATGAATTGCTAAATACGCATAGCACAGAGCATAATAATTAGGGCTTTTGGATTCAAAAGAAAGAGCACGAAAAGTTTTACAATATAGCATGCTCGATTTAATCTTTAGTGCCTGCAATCCCTACTTAAACGAGATGAAACAAGTATAACCCTAGATATGACATGCTTCTACTAAACCCTAAAATTCTCGCAGGGTACTAAGTAACTTTTAGGGCTTTTGCATTCAATAGAAAGAGCACTCGATGCTGGTTCTAACCATATATAATACTTAAGGTTTGGCTTGCTATAACCTACCTTAAACGGAGGAAGAAGGAAGAAGAAGGGACGACGACACGCTAAGAACACCCCGCCGGTGATCGCCGGAATCCGCCCTTGTCCACGATCCTCGTCGGCCGCCACAGCACCCAAACGAAAATAGGGTTCCTGAGGGTCATTTTTATAGGTCACACAAGGTCTAGAGTCTTCTATTCGAGGAGATAGAGTCCAATCAAGTTGGACGTGCGCGAACCGCGCGGATAGGGTTAGCCGCCGCCTTCTCATCCAAAATTCACTTTCTAGGGTTAAGGTTTCGGGGATTACTAAGGGGGGAAACGATCCTTTCATCCTAATCTTTCATTTGGATCCGGTCTCAGCCTAAATGATGGGGTATTGGGCTAAATTTTGCGTTTTAAGGTCCAATTAGATTAAGTGTGGATTTGGGCCTTTAATTAGTTAATTTGGCCTAATTACAGATTTTATTTGGGTCAGTCACAGAAGACACTATTATTAAACATTTTATCCTCTACAAGATTCTAAATTTTCTAGATTTTTTATGAAATGGTCAAAATTTAACTTATTCTATTTATTAAGGATTTTCTAATTAATTTCTTATAAATTTTCTAGAAATTTTTATTTGTTAATAAATCGGGATATTACACCCTCCCCCACTTCAAAGAATTTGGTCCTCCAAATTCACTGCACTTAACACGATGGGGAGTGGAGCTCACCTAGAACAAGTCGGGATACTGTTTTCGCATGGTATCTTCTGACTCCCAAGTAGCTTCTTCGGTTCCACGCTGACTCCATTGCACTTTCACCATAGGTATGGACCTGTTTCTGAGTTGCTGCTGCTTACGATCCAGAATCTTAACAGGTCTCTCTTCATAAGTCAGATCTTCCTTTAACTCAAGATCCGCATGCTGAATGACATGAGTGGGGTCATACACATACTTTCTCAACATCGACACATGGAAGACATTGTGTACTCTGGATAACTGAGGTGGTAGCGCCAAACAGTATGCAACCTCCCCCACTCTTTCCAAAATCTCGAATGGACCGACATATCTTGGACTCAGCTTACCTCGAATGCCAAATCTTCGAATCCCTCTCATGGGAGAAACCTTCAGAAACACATGTTCACCAGCCTGGAATTCCAAAGCTCTTCTTCTGTTGTCTGCATAACTCTTCTGTCTTGATTGTGCTACTTGCAACCGGTCTCTAATAATACGAATATTCTTTGATGATTCAGAAATAAGATCTGGTCCCAGCCATTGCTTCTCACCAACCTCGTTCCAACATAATGGGGATCGACAGCTTCTTCCATACAAAGCTTCAAACGGAGCCATCTGAATGCTGGACTGATAACTATTGTTGTAAGCAAATTCTATCAAGGCCAAGTGATCACTCCAACTGCCTCCAAAATCAATCATGCAGGCTCTAAGCATATCCTCCACTATCTGGTTGGTTCTTTTCGTCTGTCCGTCTGTTTGCGGATGAAAAGCAGTACTAAAGTTCAGACGGGTTCCCAAAGATTCTTGCAAACCTTTCCAAAAATGTGAAGTAAATCTGGGGTCTCTGTCGGACACAATACTGACCGGAATACCATGGAGTCGCACAACTTCCTTCACGTACAAGGCTGCTAAAACATCAACAGTCCACTTAGATTTAATGGATAAGAAATGAGCCGACTTTGTCAATCTGTCAACGATAACCCATATTGCATCAAATCCGCTACGAGTCATAGGTAGACCCATAATGAAATCCATGCCAATACTCTCCCACTTCCATTGAGCTATGTCTAGTGATTTCAACTTTCCTGCAGGTCTGAAATGCTCAGCCTTAACTTGTTGGCACACCAAACATTTACTCACAAATTCTACAATTTCCTTTTTCATACTCGGCCACCAGAAAGATCTCTTTAAATCCTTAAACATCTTTGTACCTCCCGGATGAATGGTATATCTGGATCTGTGAGCTTCCTCGAGGATCTTGTTCTTAACTTCGGCTACATCAGGTACACACGTCCTTCCCTGAAATAACAATCTGTCATCATCGGCTATCATGAATTCGGGTCTGCTACCCAAAATCTCCTTGATTTCTATCAACTATGGGTCATTGTCTTGCAAGGACTTGATTTCTACCAATAATTCTGGTTTAAGCTGAATCTGAGCAATCATAACTCGGTCCTTGTCAACATTTATATCTAAACTGGCTAATTGCTCCAGCAATTTCCATTCTTGCAACATGAGGCTTGATAATTTAGCTATTGGCTTGCGACTTAAGGCATCCGCCACCACATTACCCTTCCCGGGATGATACTCTATGGAGAAGTCAAAATCCTTTAAATATTCTAACCATCTTCTCTGGCTCATATTGAGTTCTTTCTGAGAAAATAAACACTTCAAACTCTTGTGATCTGAAAATACTGTGAATGTCTCTCCATATAAGTAATGCCTCCATATCTTCAAGGCAAATACTACTGCTGCTAGCTCCAAATCATGGACATGATAATTCTCCTCATGCTTTCTCAATTGCCTAGAAGAATAGGCTATCACTTTCCCGTGCTGCATCAGTACGCAACCTAAACCAATTCCTGAAGCATCGGTGTACACCACGAAGCCTCCTTCTCTAGATGGTAAAGCTAAAACAGGGGCAGTTGTTAAACACTCCTTCAAAGTCTTGAAGCTTCTCTCACAAACCTCCAACCAGTCAAACTTATTCTCCTTGCGGGTTAATCTCGTTAAGGGTACTACAATCTTGGAGAAATCCTTAATAAACCTTCGGTAATATCCTGCTAGGCCTAGAAAGCTTCTTACTTCTGTTACATTAGTAGGCCTATCCCAATTTTTCACTGCCTCTACCTTAGACGGATCCACATAAATACCTTCTTTCGTAATGATATGCCATAGAAAGGACACCTCCTGCAGCCAAAATTCACACTTGCTAAACTTGGCGTATAACTGATGGTCTCTCAATATTTGCAACGCCATCCTCAAATGCTCAGTATGTTCTTCCTTACTCTTGGAATAAATCAGAATGTCATCAATAAACACCACGACCCATTGATCAAGATAGGGCCGGAATACATTGTTCATCAACTGCATAAAAGTTGCAGGTGCATTCGTTAGTCCGAAAGGCATCACAACAAATTCAAAATGCCCATACTTGCTACGAAAAGCCATCTTATAAATATCCTCTTCTCTAACCCGCAACTGGTGGTAGCCTGATCGAAGATCAATCTTAGAAAAATACTGAGCTCCTACTATCTGATCAAATAATTCATCAATTCTCGGCAATGGATATTTATTCTTGATAGTCAGCTGGTTCAATTGCCGATAATCAATACACAACCTCATCGAGCCATCCTTCTTTCTGACAAATAATACTGGGGCTCCCCACGGGGATGTTCTTGGATGAATAAACCCCTTCTCAAGTAATTCCATTAACTGCTGCTTTAATTCCCTCAGCTCCGCAGGAGACATACGATAAGGAGCTTTAGAAACAGGGGTCGCGCCAGGAATTAGATTAATAGAAAACACAACTTCCCTCTCTGGTGGAAGACCTGGCAATTCCTCAGGAAAAACATCCGAAAAATCTCGGACAACAGGAATGTTCTTAATCTCGATCTTCTTCTCAGGGGTTACATGAACAAAGGCTAGGTAAGCCTGACATCCTCTCCTCATCAACTTATCAGCTCGAAGGGCCGAAATAAGTGGCACAGACTTATGGTGCCTAACCCCTATAAAAGAAAGTTCAGGGAGTCTAGAAAAAGACACAGAGCTGGAACTACAATGAACATTGGCCTCATGCTTAGCCAACCAATCCGCTCCTAGAATTACATCATAATCTTTCATATCCATGCATACTAAATCAGCCGGCAAATTCTGCTCATTAACCATAATCTTGCTAGAAGGATAAAAATATTTAATCGTTGATCTAGAACCAATAGGAGTTGATATCTCTAGTGGGGAATCCATCAAAACCGGCTTCACAGCTATCGTCTTAGCAAAACTCCGAGAAACAAATGAATGAGTAGCACCGGTATCGAAAAGAACAAAAGCTGGCTTTCCATGAACAATGAGAGTACCTTCCACAAGTCCACCCTCCTCGGTGGTGCCTGCGTCATCCTCCTGTAGGGCCTGGAGCTTGCCCTGCTGTTTCTTGCTGCCTTGAGGCTTAGTCGGGGTAGCTTGCTCGGATAAGAGAGGACACTCCGGGATACGGTGGTCTCTACTCCCGCAACGTAAACAGGCGCCCAGCTTGCGCCAGCACTCTTCCATCTTGTGACCAGGACGGTCACAATACTTGCATACGCCCTTAAATGGAACATTAGGGCGAGACTTCTTGTCTTCATTCTTTGGCATTTTCCCTTTCCATGAACCATACCCGCCATTGGGCCTTTTCTTGCTATTCCTGGGTTTAGCACTCCCGGAACCAGCAGATTGCTCCTTCTTCACGTTCTTCCCACGGATTTTCTCTATCATTTCCAAGGTATCTTCTAAAACTTGGGCTTTTCTTACCATCTCTGCATAGGTCTGAATCTCCATCGGCGCCAACTGGTTAATATAATGCAACTTCAGCCCATTTAGAAAACGTTTCACCTTCATCTTCTCTGTGGAAATCAAATGAGTAGCATAATGAGAGAGTCTAGAAAATTGAGCTTCATATTCCGCCATAGATAAACTCTGCTGCTTCAGAGTAGCAAACTCAGCGGCTTTCTTCTCTTGGATTCTGTCGGAAAAGTACTTGCTATTGAAGAATTCTTCAAATTCCTTCCACGAAATTTGCCTATTACCGAGGGTTGCCTTTATTGACTCCCACCACGTCCTAGCATCACGTTCCAACTGGAAGGTTGTTAAAAGCACACGCTCCTGGTCACTGCATTGCATCACCTCGAAAATCCTCTCCATCTCTTTGAGCCAGTGCTCGGCTTCATCGGGATTAGTTGAGCCTCCAAAACGTGGGGGATTCATGCCACGAAAATTCCTGTGTAGATCGTCGGTGCCATGATTCGCCGCTCCACCCTGGGCCACTTGTTGTAAAGCCCGCGTAAGTCCTTGGACCGTCCGCTGCATGTCTCCCCATTGCCCACGCTCAGCTGCCATCGGAACGTCTTGCATGAAAATAATTTATCTTAAGTTCATTTAGGAGAAAGAGTTTGGAGTTGATTATTAACTCGACCCAAGTCTCTACCCAAATTCTCACTAGGTTTGGTCCTTTGACTCATAACAAGGGTATAGGTTCTACGACAAACACTTAGAATCCTAGAACTTAAATAACTTAGGAATATTAGAAACCTGACTCCGATACCACCTAACTGTCACCCCCCGACGCGGAATATCGGGACTGATAGTAGAAACAAGTAATAATAATAGTAATATGTTGATTTCTAGACATGATATGTTAAAGCTAAAAGATCACACATCACCATAAATAGAAACTGCTCCATTCATTAAATAACACATAACTAAACCATGTTCTAAACTACAATGATCTCACTTAACATAATCTTGACAACATCCACTTAACACTATTACATTGGCTAACTTCAAATTACAACTCTTCCAAAATACTCTTAAATACAAATAAACTCCACAACTAGAACTAGTTTCACAGGCTTCTATCAGGTTCACTCCACGGTCGTCACTCTTGCCCGTCCCCATCAGTTTGCGAGTCCTCACCTGAGCTACCTGAAAAGGGGAAAACCACTAGGTGAGCGAACGCTCAGTAGGTAATAACAGGCAAGTTTAAGTAATTAACCAATTAATTGCATTAAAAGCGTGAAAAGAAATATTGATATAACGAAATGACATAAGTAGAAGAGGTACAAGATCAAGAATATAATGAAACTGGAAATTGGCCAACAAGCAAGATTTAACCAAGTCAAGATAATTTTCAAGCAAGCGATTATTGTCGTAGACATCACGCTAGTCATGCACTCGGTGCAATGCCTCACCATGTCATTCAAACTCCCGGGGCACAAGTACTTTTCGGGCGCTCCTCCCAGGACCAGACCGGGCCCTTATGATGCGTTGGCATTGATTTGTTGGATCCAAGATCCCAAGTTATGTCTAGACATTAATCAAGTTTAATGGCCAAGATTCAAGTTATGGAACTTACCTGAAATTTCAAGGGTAAGTTGAAGTAGACATCATGTCTGGAAAGTTCAAGTTATCAAGAACCAATCAGGTCCTTGGATTCAACACGAAAAATCACGGAAATCACTTCTGGATGATAAGCGGTCAGAACAGGGCCGCTCAAGCAATGCACGGTCTAATCTGGACCGTTCAGGATAGAGATGGCTCAGCATCAGCCACACCGAAGTCAAGGACACACGGTCCATGTAGGGCCGCTCAAAGAGTTTGGACGGTTGAAAATGGGCCGCTCAAGACTAGTAGAGCTGGAAGCCCAAGAACAAGATAAACGGTCCTTACAGGGCCGTCCAACAGACAGACGGTCCAATACGATCCGCGCTATAACATGGGAGGCTCTAATAGGTCCGTTCAACTTAATCAACTAGAAATCTACCCAAACGGGCTCCGGGCTGCCATAAGTGGGGCAGAACTGAACCAGGGTCCAGCCCACTCTCCACTGGTCAACCTAGGGCTTATTGGGTCGATCCAAACATAAATTTGGTCGAAGATAGATCAAGGCTAATCGACCAATGTAAGTGGCACTTGGCCAGGGATGTACGGTTCATTATGGGCCGCCCAATAAGATGAACGGTCCCTTTCAGGCCACGCAATTCTCAAGGGGTCCAAGTCGAGCCGTGACTTACAATACGATAGTCCAAGCGATTCGATCACGTACCTAGGTTCATGTCTTGATGGTACAACCTGCCCGGCATCCTAGTGGGAATCCCAGGCTCGCGGGGGCTTACAGAGGTCCAGTAATGAAGGTCCTAGTCCGACGGAAGGAATATCCGGCGGAGAGTCCCAAACATTACAAGGAAATGGGGCTAATAAATCAGCACAAACCAGTAATGCGGCCAGTCAATTCTACCGGAGTAGAATGACTGTCAAACAATCCTAATAAAATTTCAATTAATAATGAATCATGATTAAAATTAACATTGAAGAAGATGATCCAAGGTCAAGATGAATAAATCAGCAAGATTTATAATCATTTACTGTTATAATTTTCCAGAGTTTTTATGCATGTTGCTAACTTACATTTAACCACTAATCTACTATCATAAATCATGCGAAAAAGATAACTTAATCAATTCTGTAAAGATGGACGGTCCAGTATGGACCTTTCATCCTCCTCGGCGGTCGCACGTCAGGTCAGAAGGCCTGCTGGAGATGAGCGGTCTGTAATGAGCCGCTGGGAGAGACGAACGGTCAATAACTGGCCGCCTGACAGAAGGGCGGTCTAGGTCATGCCGCACTTCCAGAAACATAACACGAATCATAAACATAAACGGTCAGTAATATGCCGCCTAACTATGTTGGGCGGTCTATCGCGAGGCCGCGCAAGTCAGAAACAATCAAGCCCCCTTTCGCCCTGCCCGCCTCCGGCGAGTTGGCTAGGGTTACAATGAATTGCTAAATACGCATAGCACAGAGCATAATAATTAGGGCTTTTGGATTCAAAAGAAAGAGCACAAAAAGTTTTACAATATAGCATGCTCGATTTAATCTTTAGTGCCTGCAATCCCTACTTAAATGAGATGAAACAAGTATAACCCTAGATATGACATGCTTCTACTAAACCCTAAAATTGTCGCAGGATACTAAGTAACTTTTAAGGCTTTTACATTCAATAGAAAGAGCACTCGATGCTGGTTCTAACCATATATAATACTTAAGATTTGGCTTGCTATAACTTACCTTAAACGGAGGAAGAAGGAAGAAGAAGGGACGACGACACGCTAAGAACACCCCGCTGGTGATCGCCGAAATCCGCCCTTGTCCACGATCCTCGTCAACCGTCACGGCACCCAAACGAAAATAGGGTTCCTGAGGGTCATTTTTATAGGTCACACAAGGTCTAGAGTCTTCTATTCGAGGAGATAGAGTCCAATCAAGTTGGACGTGCGCGAACTGCGCAGATAGGGTTAGCCGCCGCCTTCTCATCCAAAATTCACTTTCTAGGGTTAGGATTTCAGGGAGAACTATGGGGGGAAATTATCCTTTCATCCTAACCTTTCATTTGGATCCGGTCTTAGCCTAAATGATCGGGTATTGGGCTAAATTATGTGTTTTAAGGTCCAATTAGATTAAGTGTGGATTTGGGTTTTAATCAGTTAATTTGGCCTAATTAGGGATTTTATTTGGGTCAGTCACAAAAGACACTATTATTAAACATTTTATCCTCTACAAGATTCTAAATTTTCTAGATTTTTTACGAAATGGCCGAAATTTAACTTATTCTATTTAATAAGGATTTTCTAATTAATTTCTTATAAATTTTCTAGAAATTTTTATTTGTTAATAAATCGGGATATTACAAGCTGCAAGGTTATTTTCTCTCAAGGCCTAAAGCTCTCTTCTTCTTCTTCTTCTCAGCACTGGACTGGGTGAAGTTAGGTGCTGGGCTGCTCCTTTTTCTTCTTCTCTTTCTCTCAGATTTTCTTCTACAAGGCTCAGGAAGACTCTACTCTTTTTCCCGCTCAAAACTTCTCCAAGGCAGCAACGATTTTTTCTTTAGGCAGAAGGTCCTTATTTATAGAGGAGAACCATGGAAAGTTTTCCCTCTCAAAATCTGCACTTTGCTTGGTCAGAATAAAAATAAGGTTGTTATCCACAAACCTTTTCCATGGCGGTTTTCTGATTGGTCCATGTATGTATGAGAGCATGGACAAAATATATTTCCAAATTGGTTTTTCTGCCAGGTCCTTTTTATGGACAGCACTCTGATTGGACCATGGTAAAAAGAAGGTTTCTTGTCTTCAGCCCTTTTTAGATCTGTCCTTTGATTGGGCTATGGTAAAAAGAAGATCTTTCTCTAAAATCCTTCTCTAGATCTGCTAGTCTGTCAAGTGCTTAGGCAGAAGTAATCTGATTGGTCCAAAGAAGAAAAGAAGTCTTCTTATCTTTCACCTTTTCAGACGTGTCTTCTCATTGGACCATAAGAAAACACTTTAGAATTATGTCCATGGACATTCTAGAAGTCAAAGGATGAATCCCAGAGTTAGGAGTGTTGACTTTGAGCAGAAAGTCACGTGATCACTTAAGTTATCACGTGATCAGGGTGACCTGCTGGCAGATTGCACAAGTTGTAGAGCTAAGGCAATATCAGTCGACTGATATCCCAATTCAGTCGACTGAACTTCCCCTGGCTCGACTAACTTTTACCCTTTTCAGTCAACTCTATTTGGGAAAGTCGATGAACTTTCCCATAGCCTGTCGCTGCTGGCTGCTGCTGCATTACCACTTGTTGTTGATGCTGCTGCTGCTACTGCTGCTTGTTGTTGTTGTTGCACAGCTACTGCTGCTGTTGCTGCCATTGTTGCTTGTTGTATGTTGATGGTAGCTTTGCTGCTAGCTAGTTGCTTGTTGTTGTTGTTGCAGACTTTGCTGAAGCTGCTGATGTTGCTACTGCCATTGTTGCTTCCTGCTGTTGCTATTGCTTGTTGTTGTTGGTGGCCTTGCTGAAGTTGTTGTTGGTTGCTGCTACTGCTGCTGGCTGCTGTTGCTTATGCCGTTGTTGTTGATGACTTTGCTGAAGCTGCTGACTGATATTGCTCAATACTATTACTGCTGCTGATGTTGGCATTGCTAGCTACTGTTGTTGTTGCTGACCTTGCTACTGCTAGCTGCTACTATTGCTGATGTTGTTATTGCATGCTTCTATTGCTGTTGTTGTTTGTGTTGCTGGCCTAGCTATCATTGCTGAAGTTGTAGTTGATGTTTTTGTTGTTGCTACTGCTCCTAGCTGCCAGAATGCTCAGCACCCTTACATTACCTTTGCAGAACCAGAAGTCATGCTGAAGGGGCTCAACTCCAGGAGTCGACTCTTCACCGGGCAGAGCCTTGAGGCTTAGTTGCTGAATGCTGCTTCTGACTGTTGCTATTGCTGCATGCTTCTATTACTACTGCTTGTGTTGCTAGCTGCCAACTGCTGATGGAGTTGTTTATGATGTTGTTGTACTGCATGAGTCAACTTGGTGAGGATATCAAGTCGACTTGCTCTTTATTTTCTGCCATAAAATCTGTCGACTGAATTTCTGAAGGTCGACTATTTTTTCAGAAAATCTGTCGACTGAACTTCTGAAAGTCGGCTGATTTTTCTTGAAGGTCGATTGATTTTTTGCTTTCTTCTATCAATTCTTTCCACAATGCAGCCTATCTTCATTGCATCAGTTCAATGTGCTAATTGGCCTCTTTGAAGACATTTTCCAGCCCAAGAGAGGTCCTCCTGCAAGTTTGGCTTCATCTACTAAAGTTCCTGAATATCTGTTGACAACTAAATTCTAAAATTCAGTTGACAGATTTCTCTTAGGTCGACTGATTTTTCCTAAAATCAGTCGAGTGACTTCTCTAAGGTCGACTGATTTTTTCTTAGCTTTGCCAACTTCATTTTTCATCTGCCAGCTTAAAAGGAACTCACTTACTCACATCATTAGGGGAATATTAATCACTCAAAAATGTTATACCAACAAAGATTTCATCATGATTCAAGAGATTAAACATGAGACTTATGAAATGAGATCTTTGCACACAAGACATCATCAAAACCACATTAGACTCATCAATGAATCAAAGCCAAACATCATCAAAACTCGAGACACAACTTTCTCCCCCATTTTGATGATGGCAACTGTGAGTCATTGATGGTAACTATAAGTCATTGCTTGCATTAAAAACAACATTCAATTTAGGCAAGTGAACATCATAAACATGATTGATTCCATTAAATCAATGACGACTCACCAACTTCTCCCCCTTTGACATCATCAAAGAGGGCATAGTTTAATGCCAATTACAAAGTCAGGATGTGAGCAGATGGAATGGCATGATACTAATTGAAAGTCAGATGCCAATTGAACTTATACCAATTGAAAAAAAATTCAAGTAGATGCAAACACAAAACCAGACCATGTATGATTAAAATTTCATCAGATGAAGCAACTTAGTATGCAATTCATCTCATTAGATAGTGAAGTCAGACAGCAGGAAAAGCATTATATGAGAACATGCACCCTCATTAAGCTAAATGCGGATGTCAAATCATGATGAAACAAGAGACCTAAAAATTACAAGTGTTTCCCAATCAAAGTGTGCATGCTCTGGCAGCCAAGGGATGAAACAAGAATTCTAATATCAATTGAAACTAGCAAGGAAGATAGCTAAAGCAAGAAGTCTGATACCAATTGATGAGACAAGAAATACCAATTGAGGAATTGATACCAGGTTAAGAGTTCAAGGGTAGAACTGGTAGCAGAGAAGTTAGTAGAATAGATATTTCAGAACTTGTTGTAAAGAGACCAATTATTTTCATGGCAAATGCTAGGGCAGCCTAGATAGTAGTCTGGACAAAAGGGGTCGACCCCTGGGGTCGACACTTGAGCCGCAAGGTCCCAGACAGAACCAGACCCAGAGAGGGTCGACCCTGGGGGTCGACCCCTGCCAGTGCAGGAGCAACCTACATCAAAGAAGCTAGCATATACCAATTGTTAACAAATTGCAAACTTTTACTAAACCACTTGAGTAGGCAACAATCAGACATCAATGATTCCAATTGGATGTGAGAATTGAAGCAAGGGGAATTATAGGAAAAATTATTACAGAAGGGACATTTCCAATAACTGTTAGAATGGAGAATTTCCACTCTGATACATCTCTCATAAATGCAGAGTTTCTGATTTTCAGAGTCTTCTGTTATAGAACAACTGAAGATAGAGCCCTTATTTTACTAATTGGTTTAAGGCTAATGAACTCTGAATTTGTCAATTATGAATGTTGAAAGCTTCTGCATTCAGATTTAATAGAAATGAACCAATATTACATATTAGAGTCCTGTTGAACCTCCCTTCATCTTACTCATTCAATTCCACTAGCCCCTTTGTGAGTAACTACAATTTGTATTGAGGTTAAACACCTTATGATATTTCTGATTTTATCCATAGGGTGCTACCATGTTCTAATTTTTCTTTTTGCTTTTCATTTTCACGAGAGCATTCAGGTGTAGCATACACTTTTTGATGTGAGGATGCACGTTGATCAGACGCCAGCATCCCTAGTTATTCAGTGTGACTCACTATTCTACTTCATTTAGAACACAGGTAGCAGTCACTTCATGACTCCGTCCACTCCACTTCATTGGTGAAGGGACTCAGTTTCTTAGTGAGTCTTGTTGTGACTCCTCTGTGTTGATGATGTTGACAATTGCTTTATTTCATTGGCAACACCTTGTTTTGATTGATTGGCAACTGTTTATGTTTTGATGAAATTATTTTATCAGATTGTCTGTGTGCTCTATGCATTTTCACAAGTCTACACACTGCACACACACACAAGTCTACACACTCAGCATAGTCTATACATTGTGTTGTGTTGTGCATTGTTGAGAACGTAAGTCTATACATCCATGCACAGTCTGGATAGTAGTGGGTCGACCTCCTTCTTAGATGGGTCGACTCCCTCAGAACATCCAAGTCTATACACTGTCCATCTTCTTAGTGTCTCATGCATTAACTAAGTCTGTACACTGTCCGTATGACTTAGCGTCTTTGTGCATTGGGTGAAGTCCATACATTGCAGCTCACTTAAGTTGTAAGTCTATACATTACATCGGTGCATTGCTTCCTCTGTGTATATACTGCATCAGTGCATCCATCAGGCATACAGTCTATACACTAATGCATGTGAGGTATTGTCTGCACGATAATGTCTATACATTGTTGCATTGTTCGCACAGGCTAAGTCCATACATTAGTGAAGTCTGTACAGCGTCATGCATCATTCTTCAAAGTCCATACACTGCACTGTTGGTTGCTCGAGGTGAAGTCTGTACATCCGTCAGTGAACTTTGAAGTCTATACACTGGGATCTTTACCTACGTTCAGTTCTGCAAGTCTGTACATTGGGCTTTCACGTAAAGTCTATACATCCTTGAACTGTGCAGGTCTGTACATCGTTGCTTTGCCAAAGTCTACACATTGTGAACCTTCAAGTCTGTACAGACTTTGCTTCGCTCAAGTCTGTACATCGTCCAGTTGTCTTTGGCAAGTCTTCACATCGTGAAGTCTATACACTCGATTGTCTTGCATTGCATCAAGTCTGTACAGCCTTTCCTTTGGCAAGTCTGTACATCGTTCATGAAGTCTGAACAATGAGCAAGTCTGTACATCGGACTAGTCTGCATCGGCTAAGTCCATACATTGTCCAGTGCATTGCATGCATCATTCATGAAGTCTATACATCGAGTTGAATGCTGGCTAAGTCTGCACATCGTCTGTCTTACTTAGAGTCTCATGCATAACATGAAGTCTGTACATCGCACAGCATTCAAGTCTACACATTGTGCATCATTTTAGTTGAAGCCTGTACATCGTGCATCTAGTGTTTCAAGTCTATATATTGTTGCACGTTGTGTCTCTCTAAGTCTTCATAGTGCTTCTTCATGCATTGAAGTCTGCACATTGCTGCATGCTCATAAAGCCCATGCACTGGCATGTCTTTACATTGCCTAGTCTATACATTGGCTGTTGAATGTTCTTCAAAGTCTGCACATTGCATTACACTTCAGCAAGTCTGTACAGCGGTTGCCTTCATATAGGAAGTCTGTACATCGCACAGCACTGCATATATGAAGTCTATACATTCCAGAGTCTGTACATTGCATTCACGTTCACAAAGTCTATACAGCAAAGTCTATACAATGCATTCGAGTTCACAAAGTCTATACAGTGAAGTCTATACAATGCATTGCATCCCACAAAGTCTGTACAAGGTTTATACTTAAACTGATAATTCTATTTTGTCTGTCTGACAGGGATTCTTTCCAGGGATTGATGACTTGGCTCATGATCCAAGAACGGACAAGGTGATCAGATGGTGACACGTGGAAGCAGCCCATCACAGGATGCTGCCATGTGGATGAAATTGCCTCGGATCTGGAGAATTCTTTGGGCGGGAAATGTGGAAGCCACGCGCCCTTATCCAATCTGCTGCTGGTATATATAGGAGTCTTCTTCTTCAGGAGGAGGCAGATCGAAGAAGTGGCAAAGTCCATACAGTGAGTCTAAAAGTCTGAAGCAGTAGAGAGCCACCGATCCACAGAGAGAAGAAAAGCAGAGAAGAAGAAAAAGAGAGAAGAGAAGATTGAGAGAGATGTGTTGAGAGAGTGAGATTGAGAGAGTTTTGTTTGAGAGCTTTTCTGATTGTATCTCAGACTCTTGGTTCAGATACTAGAGCTGAGCTTTGCTTATTCCGAGCTACATTCCCATTTGGGTTTTCTATTTTCGTTTGCTTCTGTCTTTTGTTTTCGAAATTGTTTCTTCAAGCTGTGAGTAAGCTATTAGCAGAGGTGCTGCCTCTGGACGGGTAAGCTGTAAACCCCAGCGATTGCAGTGGAGGTCTCCACTGGACAGGTGAAGCTGTAATCCTCAGCAGGCGAGACTTGTCTCGAACAGCAAGCTGTGTTGCTCAGCGGTTTGTAGGCCAAGCTGTAGTGCCCAGCAGACGCAAGCTGTACTGCGCAGCAGTAAGCCATACTCGGTTGAGTGTGGGGTGGACGTAGGTCTCTGACCGAACCACCTAAAAATCTTGGGTGTCTTGTGTTTGTGAGTTTGCTTGTGATATGCTGTGTGGCTGCATGTGTCGACACTCCTCATAGTGTTCTTTCTATCGCTCAACAGTTGTTTGTTTTAAATTCCGCATTATAGTTCAACTGTGTTTTAAATTAGCCATTAGATCTATTCACCCCCCTCTAGATCCACTCTCAGTGGAGATAGACTGCGTCCATCTAACATAACACTTGGTATCAGAGCCATACTCTTCTATAGGGACTGATCGCCCGAAGAGGAAAGGCAAAGATGGATGCTCGAGGGATGATAGCTGAAGGACACTCAACCACAAAGCCCCCATTCTTCGATGGATCTAACTATGCATACTGGAAGAATCGTATGCAAGTATTTTTGAGGGCTAAGGATTACGAGATCTGGAAGGTAGTCAGCAAGGGACCTTATGAGCTGTCCCCAAATGAGGAAGTCTGGACCAAGGAGGAGATCAGAAGGTCTACTCTAAACTGGAGCGCCATAAATGCTATCCAGTGCTCTCTGCACCCCACCGAATTTTCTCGAGTATCTGCTTACAGTTCAGCTAAGGAGATGTGGGATGCACTGGAAGTGATCCATGAAGGGACTTCTCAAGTTAGGGAGACGAAGGCTAATTTCCTAGTGTCTGAATATGAGGCATTCAAGATGAAGCCCAACGAGACCATCAAAGAAATGTATGCTCGGTTGACAATCATTACCAATGGTCTTAGAGGTCTCGGGAAACCTCTGACAGAGTATGATCTAGTGAGGAAGATATTGCGTTCCCTGACTCATGCTTGGCATACTAAGGCTACAGTTATGGAGGAGTCAAGGGATTTGCGAAATACAAGGGCTGATGAGCTAATTGGCTCGCTGATGGCATATGAGATTAATATGCCAAGGATAGAAGAAGCTGAGAGGAAGAAGAAGCCAATCGCTCTGAAAGCTGGTACCAGCAAATCCAGCAAGTCCAGCAGATCCAGCTCTAGCAGTTCATCATCAGAGGAGAGCCTGAATGAAGAAGACATAACCCGTACTGAAATGGCAATGATGACCAGAGAGTTCAGGAGATTCCTCAGAAAAGGAGCAGGACGATTCAGCCAAAAGAAGTATGGTGGCGGCCGAAGGGATAAAAGGTATAAACACAACCCTGCTAAGAAAATTGAAACTAATACTTGTTATCAATGCAGGAAACCAGGCCATATGAAAGCTGACTGTCCAGAGAATCAGAAATACAAGGACAAGTCAAAGAAGAAGAACACGAAAGGGAGAGCTATGGTTAGCACCTGGAGTGATGAAGATGAAGGCTCCCTGAGCAATACCTCTGACAGTGAAGCTGAATCTGAGAAGCCCATTTGCCTTATGGCAACAAGCTCTGAAGACAGAGAGGAGGACTCAGATGAGGTAATCACTAGATTCGATAACTTTACTATTGCTGATTGGGTAGATGCCTACCATGAAATAGCTGATAAAGCAGATGAAATCAGTAAGAAAAATAGGCATCTAAGATGAAAGATAAATTCCATGCAAAATAACACAACTCTAACTGATAAAATTGCATGTCTAGAATCTGAGAATAGTAAATTGAAACTCACATGTTCTGAATTAGAAGAAATCAAGAATGAGTCAAAAGCCTCTAAAGAAGAAAATGAGAGGTAAGAAAAAGAAACTGATGAACTAAAATTGAAAATTTAGAAATGTGAGAGTGAGATAAAAATAGTGAATGAAAAATATCAAGCTGTCCTGAGTGTGAACACAGAACTGAAAAAATCCATTGAAGAAATTCAAAAGGATAATGAGGACAAGCTTAAAACCATTGAGAAAATGACCCAAGGTACAGATAATCTAAATGCTCTGTTAGGGTCAAAGGTCAACTTCAGAAAAGAGGGCCTAGGATTTAATTCTAGTGCAACAAAAACCTTTGGAATGAAAACTATTTCATTTGTTGCACAAAAAGAGAAAGGACCTCTAATTAGCATGAATTCAAACATTTCAATGAACAAAACTGCTAATCTGAAAAAGCCCAGTGCTGAGGACAAGGGCAAACAAAAATTGAGTGAGACTAGTAGAGCTAGCACATCCAAGCAAAATCCCAAAGCTCAGTCTCAGGTTAGGGGTAAACCTACACAGTCTTATAAACCCCATGCTAAGGTCACCAAGTCTCCACCATCACCACCACCTATGAAGAAGACCCAACACACACCTGTGAATAGGTCAGCAGGGTCCAAGGTGCAGGGGAGGCAGAATGCTTTTAGAGCTCAACCCAAACACTTCTACCAACCTAGAGCCCAGTCCCACTTCTTTGCACAGTCAACCTATCCAAATAGGTCAGGATGGACTAGGACTCAAGGAAGGTTTACAGGTCATGGACATCAGGCTACACAGTCTTATAGACCTTACCCTAGAAATTGGGTTAGTGGGTATGGCAAGTGGACACCTAGGAACCAATATTTCTACAGCCAGCCCAATGATCACTATGGCCAAAATTTCGTGAATACATCCTGGCCAAGGCACTGGCACAGAAATAATCAATCTGTAAATAATCATGCTAGTGTCAACAAGAAGAAGCAAAACAAAAGGAAATCTGGAAAATCTGGAAAATCCACTGAACAGAACTGTTTCAAACAAATGTGGATTCTGAAAAGTCTGCTTTCTTGTTTTAACTGCTTTCCATCTTCTCTGGAGCCCAATCAGTCTTGGGTTCCAAACTTCTCTACCTGATTGTGTGTGCAGGTATGCCTGGCAGCCAAGAACAACTTGTGGTACTTGGATAGTTGCTGCTCCAGGCATATGACAGGGGATAAGGCCAAGTTTTGCATGCTGACAGAGAAACAAGGAGGCCTTGTCACCTTTGGTAGCAACACAAAGGGTAAGATTGTTGGAACAGGTAAGGTAGGTAAGTGTACTACTTGCTGCATTGAGGATGTTATGTTGGTTGAGGGTTTAGCTTATAACTTACTTAGCATCAGCCAACTATGTGATAAAGGATGCAAAGTGCTTTTTGATTCTCAATGTTGCAAAGTTTTTGAACCTGATTCCGAAACTGTTAAATTTTCTGGTAAGAGGATAAATAACACTTACATGATAGATTTAGATGATATTCAACATTCTAACCTATGCCTTACTGCTAGTAGAGAAGACTTAGCATTTTTATGGCATCGTAGGTTAGGTCATGCTAGTTACACTGTTTTGCATAAACTGAATAAGCATAGCATGGTTAGAGGACTTCCTGAAGTTTCCTTTAAGAAAGAAAATAAAATCTGTGATGCATGCACTCAATCAAAGTTAACTAGAAAGTCATTTAAATCTAGAACAGAAAATCTGTCTTCTAAACCCTATGAGCTGATACACATGGACCTTTTTGGGCCAACCAGGTCTGTCAGCTTATCAGGGAGGAAGTATGGGTTTGTCATGGTAGATGACTTCTCTAGGTATACTTGGGTATATTTCTTATCACATAAAAGTGATGCATTCTCAGAATTTCAGGAGTTCTGTTAAGAAAAACAGAAAATTGAAAATATTTTGACTGATCATGGAGGTGAGTTTGAAAACTCACAGTTTGATGAATTCTGCAGGTCAAATGGAATTAACCACAGGTTCTCCTCACCAAGGACACCTGAGCAGAATGGAGTTGTGGAGAGAAGGAACAGAACCCTAGTGGAGATGGGTCGTACACTCTTGGTTGAAGGTGGTCTACCAAGGAAGTTTTGGGCTGAAGCAGTAAATACTGCCTGTTATGTAATTAACAGAGCCATGGTAAGACCTTCTACTCAGAAAACACCATATGAGATCTTAAAGGGTAAGAAACCTTCTATTGCTCATTTCAAGGTTTTTGGTTGTAAATGTTTCATTCATATAAATGATAAAAGAGACCTTGATAAATTTGAACCTAAAGGTGAACCAGGAATTTTTCTTGGTTATTCTGAAAACACCCGAGCATATAGAGTGTACAATCTGAATTCAAAACTGTTGAAGAATCTCCACACATAGTGTTTGATGAATCCATATTAAAGACTAACATTGGTCAATGCAGGATTGAAGACATTGGTGAAATTCTGAAAGAAGGAAATCCTGCAGACCAATCCGAAAATGAGGAAGGAAATGAAGAGCCTACAGCTCAGGGGGAGGTAAATGAAAATCATGACAATCCAATTGTTAACATTAGATATCTTAAAGATCATCCAGTAGATAATGTGATTGGAAATCTGCATGATCCCCCTAGGACTAGAGGTCACTTAAGAATTCAAAATGAATTGAATGCATATGCGTTTGTTTCAAATGTAGAACCCAAGTCCATTGACTGTGCTCTCAAAGATGTGCATTGGATTAATGCCATGCATGAGGAGCTCAATCAATTTGACAGGAATAAGGTGTGGCATTTGGTTCCACCTCCTGATCATGAAACAGTCATAGGGACTAAATGGGTGTTCAGAAATAAAACTGGTGAATCAGGGAATGTCATTAAAAACAAGGCCAGACTTGTAGCTCAGGGGTATAATCAGGAATTTGGAATAGACTTTGAAGAGTCTTTTACCCCTGTAGCTAGGTTGGAAGCAATCAGAATATTATTCGCTTATGCATGTTCCCTAGGAATAAATCTTCAGCAGATGGATGTAAAATCTGCATTTCTGAATGGGGAAATCAGTGAGGATGTCTATGTGAGATAGCCTCCTGGATTTGAATGCTTAGATTTCCCTAATCATGTCTATAAACTCAAAAAGGCTCTCTATGGTTTAAAGTAAGCTCCTAGAGCTTGGTATGACAGGTTGAGCAAATTCCTCACTGGAAAGAACTTCACAAGAGGTGTAGTTGATCAAACATTGTTCACCAAGGTGAGTCATTCAGATATTCTTATCATTCAAATTTATGTGGATGACATTGTCTTTGGGTCAACTAACCCCAAATTGTGTGAGGAATTCTCTCAAATTATGACTAATGAGTTTGAAGTGAGCTCAATGGGTGAGCTCAAACTATTTCTTGGACTGCATGTTACACAATCAAAGGATGGTACTTTCATCTCTCAGTCCAAGTACATAAAGAATCTATTGAAGAAGTACAAAATGGACAACCTCAAGGAAATAGCTGCTCTAATAGGTACCTCAACCAGTTTGGATGAAGATCCTCAAGGTAAACCAGTGGACCAAAGGCTATATAGAGGTATGATCGGATCCCTTCTATATCTTACAGCATCTAGGCCTGACATTCAATTTTCAGTGTATTTATGCTCTAGATTTCAGGCTAGTCCTACAGAAACACATCTTAAGGCTGTGAAAAGGATTTTTAGGTATTTACCAGGCACCCAAGAGCTAGGTCTATGGTATCCTGCTAAGTGTGAGTTAGAACTTCTAGCCTATACTGATGCAGACTATGCTGGGTGTCGAGTAGATAGAAAAAGCACTAGTGGCTATTGTCAATTCCTTGGTGGCTGTCTAGTATCTTGGGTATCTAAGAAACAACACACTGTAGCCTTGTCTACAGCTGAGGCTGAATATGTTGCAGCAGGTAATTGTGCCGCCCAAGTACTTTGGATCAAGCACCAACTAGATTATTATCATATAAAATTAGAATGTATTCCAATCTTGTGTGATAATACTAGTGCTATATGCCTTGCTAAAAATCCTGTTCATCATTCTAGGACTAAGCATATAGAGATAAAACACCATTTTCTTAGAGATGTTGTAAATAAAAAGGAAATTGAAATGAACTTCATTGAAACTGAAAAACAAATTGCTGATATCTTTACTAAGCCTCTTGAGAATGAAAGGTTTAAATTTCTTAGAAGAGAACTTGGCTTGTGTAAATTTCAGCATAATGAATAAATTCTCTGATGGCTTGAATAAAATGTGTGAATGTTGAATGTAGCAACATACTCATGATCATGCATGAAACTCATATTTTTTTTACACTCATGATCATCACTGCATATCATTTAGTCATGAATGTGTCTAAAACCACATGCATATCATTCATAATTTTTTATGACATAGTTTTCATTGCATATCATTCATCCATGACCTATGTCGAAGCTCTCTCTCATTTAATTCTTGCCATTCCTTTGCAAAACTGCATGCATATAGACAGGGGGAGTCTTGTCAGAAATTTAGGGTGAACTGCTGCGTCGACGCTATCACGCTGTAGCGTTGACGCACTGGGGTATTCCAGTGAACCATTAACTCTACCTTTTTTAACTGGTGTGTCGACGCTGCTCTACTGTGGTGTTGACGCAGTGAACTAGATCTGTGAATGCCTCTGCTTCTTATTCTGATGAGTTGACGCTGCAATAGCGTGGAGTCGACGCACTGATATTATCTCAGTGTTTTATGATGTTGCCTCTTCAACTGATGCGTGGACGCCTTGAACTCCCAGCGTCGACCCAGTTCATTCATCATTTGACTCTGAATGATTGAGTTTGACAATATGGCAATCTATTTTTTTTTCAATCAACACCGGCCCTCAGAATCATCAACTAGTCGAGTGCATATCCCCCCAGTAGGGGAACATGTTCTCACTCCCCCAGGATGAAACTGTGGCCTAAGATTTTATTAGATTTTCTGAATAAAGGAGGTACATGATCTTGGGGCATTCGCCTATCTGTACAAGTTACCAAAGTTGGAAAAAGATACCAAAAAATTCTATTTACAAAAATGAAAGGAAGGCAAGCCTCCTTTATCCAGTTCTTCTGCCCGAGCACTTGTCTGGGACTGGGTGTGTCGACGCCAGCATCTGGATGCGTCGACGTTGTGTGAAGATAGCTTTTGAGGCTTCTTTCGGTTTAAAGCTTCAGGCAACCGCTGCGTCAACGCTGGTAGCTGGTGGCGTCGACGCTGTGTGAAGATAACCTAAAGACAGATTTCTGTCTTGGGCTTCTGGAGGCAAACGCGTCGACGCTGCACTCGAGTGGCATTGACGCAGTTAGTATGAGCGTGATACATGATCTTTGGGGCATTCCCCTGTCTGTACAAGTTGCCAAAGCTGAAAAAAAGATACCAGAAATTCTATTTACAAAAACGAAAGGAAGGCAAGCCTCCTTTGTCCATCCTATAAACTCCCCTCACCATTTTGGGCAGATCACTTACAAGGGTAAAAATGGAGTTAGACTGACAAGAGCTAGCATAGGAGGCCAATGCATTAGCCAGCTGGTTGCCTTCCCTATAAACATGTCTCACCGGACAGCCACTTGAGGATATAAGTTCCAATATTTCACTCCACCAAGGATAGACAGTCCAGCTAGGAATTTTCTTCTTATGGATGGATTCCACTAGAAAGGCACAATCTGAAAAAATTGCAGATACTTTCAGTCCTCCCTTATTAACTATTGACAGCCCATCATAGAGAGCCCTTACTTCTGCAAGAAAACTACTCCCAAAGCCATAATAAAAGGCAAAGCTGATGATCATATTTCCTGCTGAATCTCTAACACAACCACCACCTCCATAATTTCCCGGGTTCCCTTTTGAAGCTCCATCTACATGAAGAGTAAAATGAAGAGGAGCTAGACTGCATGAAACAATCATTGGCATCCTCCTTGAAATAATCTTCGGGAACAGTTGGAACTGATTCAGGATTTTTATTTGATCTGCCGAGCTACTAACTGGAAAGGATTGGTTATCAAGGGCTTGAGAGAGGCCTGCCACCACTTTCCTCTTGATACTTGGAATGTTGATGGTCACATTTAAAACCTGGCAGAACATCTTGCCTTCCAAATCTCCCATACAATTAGAATTACAACATGCATACCAGAATAGCTGAATGCTGAATGCAGCTTGGAGCCTGTCAAAATATTCCAGCCACGAATTGTAATGTGCTCACTCAGATTAATTTTAGTACTAATCAAGGGGGAGACCCATTTCCATAAAGCAGAAGCTAGATCTCCTTTAACAAACAGGTGACCTAAATCCTCCTGAGAAGGGAGTAGGCAGCAACTGCACTTTGAGACTAAGGAAATTCCACACTCAGAAATTCTGCCATCAACTGGAACTGCTCTATGAAGCAGCTTCCAATAGAAATTAGCTGCCCTTGTAGAAATGCTAGAGTGCCATAAGTTGGCCCAAGGCTGCCTTAGTATACCTCTTTGTCTCAGTAGATTATTAGCAGACTGTACACTAAAGTCACCACCTACTGTACCAGTCCAGATGCAATGATCTGGCCTATTACTCAACTAAACTTTGGGTAGCAGTGAGGAATTACTGAGTAGGGACCAAACTGGATGGTTTGGATCAAGAAAAACCTCTCTAACTGTCAGCTTTGGCTGCCTCTGTATATTATTGAAATTGCCTGAAGGTATATTGTTGATTAACGGCCCTCTGCCAGTCCAATTATCCTTCCAAAAGTCTGTTCCCTTACCATCCCCAATTATCCATCTAGAATTATTTATGATTAACTTCTTAGCTTGCTGAAACATACCTTGAGACATCCCAGCTGGAAAAGGTCTTGTGCAGTCGAAAAGATTTGTTTTAACAAACCTTTGTCTGGCATACTGAGACCAAAGAGAAGACCCCTGAATAATTCTCCACAGACATTTAGTAGCCAGTGACAACTGGGTGAGATTAAGATCTCTAATACCAAGGCCCCCTTCCAGTTTAGGCATTTGGATTTTTTTCCAGGAGATCCAATGGCGACGCCTCAGAATTTCAGAACCCTGCCAATAAAAGTTGGCACAGAGTCTGTCAATGGCATTGATAATTGACTTAGGACAGAAGCAAACAGATGCCAGGTATATTGGAATGCTTCGGAGGACAGAGTTGATGAGAATTGCCCTCCCAGCCTGTGAGAGTAGTTTGGATTGCCATCCCTCTAACTTCTGCTGAACTCTATCCACAATGTACTTAAAATCCTAGCATGTGTATCTTCCTTTCTTCACTGGAATACCAAGGTAATTAAAACTAGTAGAAGCAATTCTGAAACCAGTCTGCAGTTGTATATATTGCTTTATTGATAGGGGGACTTTGTCTGAAACAATTATGCTACTCTTGCCAACATGTATTTTCTGCCCTGAGCTATTCTCATATCTTGAAATAAAATGCAGCAGTGCTGCTATGTTGTGTTTACTAGCATTCAAAAAAATAAGTTTGTCATCCACATACAGCAGATGAGATATTTGGGTAATATTTTTAGGCCCATTATAACCCTTCAAAGCTCCTGATTGGAATAGAATAGTCAACCCCCTGCTTAGTACTTTCGAGGCTAGAATAAAAAGATATGTGGCAAGAGGGTCACCTTGTCTAATACCTCTGCTAGATTTAAAGAAACCTGCCATATTGCCATTGAAATTGACTGAAAACCAACAGTTAGTTAGAATCATTCCAATGTAAGAAGTGAATCTAGTATTGAAACCAAATTTCCTTAGGGCTGCCAGTAAAAAGTCCCACTCAATTCTGTCATAGGCCTTGGCCATATCCAGCTTGACAATGGCATTATGACACCTTACTTTCCTATCAATATCTCCCTAAGTTGTCTTGCTATAGCAACATTGTCCAAAATATTACGACCTTGGACAAAGTTCCTTGTTCCTTGGAAATAATGTTTGGCAGAATTGGTGCAAGCCTCTTCGAAATGATTGAGGAGATAATTTTGTAGGAGAAATTACAAAGACTTATTGGCCGAAAATCATTAAAGGACTTAGGTACTTGAATTTTTGGGATTAAAGCAATAATTGAAGATGCCATTCCTCTAGGAATTGGAAACCCCATGAAGAAGCTTTGCAGTGCACAGATGACATCTTGGCCTATAATGTCCCAAACATGCTTATAAAACTCTCCAGGAAAACCATCCGGACCAGGGGTGCTGGATCCTTTTAGAGACCATACTGCTTCTTTAATCTCATTGCCTTCAGGAACAGAGCAAAGGAGACTGTTCTGATCATTAGTGATTAGTTGAGGAATGCAATCTAGTATGGAACAGTCCATTGTATGGTCTTCAGATGAGAAAAGCTTCTGGAAATACTGGTTTGCCTGCCTGCACAGAATAGCTTGGTCTTCACACCAATTATCAGATTCATCCAGCTTTAACCTACAGATAAATCCTCTTCTTCGATTTTGTTGAGCAAGAGAGTGATAATATGATGTATTTCTGTCCCCACTTTCAATCCAATCTGTGCGGGATTTTTGATGCCAGAAAATTTCTTCCCTATACAAAGCCTGATGGAAATTTGCCATAGCCACATTCAATTTACATCTGTTTTCAGTTGAAGGAGAGATATCAAATTCAGTTTGTTTCTTTTCCACTTCATGTTCTGCTAATCTAACATTCTTTGTCACATCTCCAAAGATTTCCCTATTCCATTGGCTAAGAGACATTTTCACAGCCTTTAATTTGGTAGATAATCTAATCATTGCATTTGGATGTTGAACAGTACACTGCTTCCAAGCATCAGCTACAACTTGATTAAAGGATTTATGAGTACACCACATCTTTTGGAAAATGAACCTGGAAGGACCATGAGAAGAATTATAAGATGATAATAACATCGGGGTGTGATCAGAAGGACCTCTTGCTAAGTGCTTCACAACCAGCTGGGGAAAAGCATTTTGACATTCAGTGTTAATAAAGACCCTGTCCAGTCTAGCTTTGATGTTTGCAACTCCAGTTCGGTTATTATTCCAAGTCATTGATTCACCAACATAGCCAGCATCCATGAGCCCTGCTGAGCAAACAAAGGCATTAAATTCAGCCATATTGGCCATTGAGGGAAAAATTCCACCCTTTTTTTCTGAAGGCTTCAAAACACAATTAAAGTCCCCTCCTATTATCCAAGGGACAGTCACTGTACCAGCAAAAGTAACTAACTCATTAAACAAATCAAGTCTAAGATGGGAATCACAGGAAGCATACACAAAGGAAAAGGGACTATTAAGTCTATTATCCTCCTTTAAACCCAAAGTAATATGCTGGGCAGATGAGCCAAGAACATCCAACCTAAAGCTGTCGTGCCAAAAAACCCAGATTTTAGAATCAGTTAAGGAATTGACAGCAAATTTTGCCAATTTTATAAACCTTCCAAGCTTCATGGCTTTCTCTACATCCAGCATTGGCTCACTAATAGCAACTAGGTCCACTTTATGAATTTGAATCAGCTTCTTTAAACATCTCCGAGAACCTTGGTTCCCTACTCCTCTGATATTCCAAATAAGGGTTGTGTTTAACATTGGAATTCCTGTGGTTGAGCTTCAACCGATCTGGCTCTAGATCGTGTGATAATCCCCTTTTTTGAAGGAGCTCTTCCAGCAAGGGCCTCCCTTCCTACTTCAACAAATTGCATTAAGGAATTATCACTTTCAGCCCTTTCAGCAATAGAATTTCCAATCTCTGATAGCTTCTGGATGTCTGGCCGTTCAGAATCCCCTTGCCATTCAGAATATCTTCTTGATAGAATTGAAGAGGATTCAGTAGCAAGGAAACTGAAATTGCTTGAAGAGTCTATATTCTTCTTGGCTTCAATCGATTGAAGCTTACTGCATTCAGGATTTGAAATATCCTTCTGACATAACAGAATTTCCTCTTGTACCTGCTGAACTTTTCCATCAGATATAACTTGCTTGTCTACCTCAGTATTTAGTTCTATATTGACTTTCAACTGATTGGAAATTTGATTTATTCTGCTAGTTTGTTCCTGAGCATCTTCCTTGCTTGCTTGGGGAAAGTCAGATGAGTGAATTATAAGTACCTCATCAACATTTTGTAATGCTGCAAATCTATTCTCCTCTGAGACCACTTGTCGAACATGTTGTGGATCTGTTATTAGTGCCTTTTTAGAACCATTTGATTCTAAAACATGGGGACCAGAAGGCTGAGGGTTAAAGGTCTGAGTAAGGTTCTTAGTGATAGTCCGCTGACGACTGGCCTTCCCAAGCTTCTTCTTGCAAAATTCAGCAGTATGACCAAGTTTATGGCAAAAAGAACAAAGAGCTGGTGCTCGATTAAAATTGACAGTCTGCCAATATCCTTTTCCATCCAGATCAATCCACAATCTCTCCTGACGCGGGGCTAGAATATCCATTTCTATGCATACAAGGGCCTCTGAGGTGTCTGTCAAGGCTAATGACTTCTCATGAATTCGCAAAACTGGGCCAAAATTTCCAGCAATGGAACGCAGGCAATCTTCATGGTATAGATTATCCGGGAGCACAGGAAATCCAATCCAAACCGGAACGGTCGGCGGATCCACTTCAAAATTAAAATCAGGAGTCCACCGAAAAAATCGAAATAGGAAACCATTTATGTACAGGTTTTTCTGTAAGAGAAGTTTCAGGAAATCCTCTTCTATGTCAAATCTAATAAGGAGATGTCTGGGATTTAACTTGCTTATAATAAAACCATTTGATATTGCCAATCGCTGCACCAAGCAGGATTTTATTTCAGCAAAAGAAGGCCTACCATATGAGCACTTTGCCACGATTGCAAAGGAAAGAACCTGTAAAGAAGCTTGAAGATCTACCTTGGAGAAATATACAGCTGGCTCTCCTTGCTCGGTGAAAGCAGGCTCCTTAATCGGTATAGAAATTGATGCAGACCTTGGTTTCTCCATGATAACTTGAGCAAAGGATCGCCAGAAGATTTCTCCAGAAGAGGACGATCCGCCCCCTGGACGATCTCTGCCCCCTGCTAGCTCCGATGGAGCCCCCAGCATGAAGGAACCAGAAGGAAACCCCGCCGCACCAGCCATAGCCGGCTGGGAGGGAGGAACTCCAAGAACGCGGGAGAATGCGAACCATAGTCTCTCACTCTAGAATCTAGAGAGAGAAAACCCACCCATTAGCCCTTCACCACAACTAATATTGCAATCTGTTAGTCAGTTCTGATTCCTAAGCAATAGAAAACAGACTTCTTCTCTTATAAGTATTTTAATTGCTTAAAGATAGACTTTGATGGTTTAAATTTTATAAACTTTAAAGTTTAAAGATTGCAATCAGTAAATAAGAAAGCTGCAAATTGATAAAGCTCTCAACCCTTATCTTATTTCATGTCAGACAAAGCTAATCATATCTGAAATCTGAAAACTCTTCTAAAATCATGTTAGAGAAGCTAAGTATGTGTATTGTTCTTAAACAAGTCATTCTGAAACAAATACAGGACAGCTAAGAAAGATATTGAAAAACATTGAAAATTAATTGAAAATAACATTGGCAGAGCAATGACTGGTAAAATACTGAGAAACTAAGTGATCCATCAAAGAAATGGACAACACTTCAGTCATGAGGTGTATCAGTTATCTCTGTATAAAATGATCAAAACAGTAGAGTGGTTTCACTGAGTACCTGGGGGTAACTGGCGTCTGATAAACGTGTACCCTCACACAAAAAGGTGTAAATCAGTTCTATTAAATTTGATCATGGCAGAATGGTCCATCATGTTGAGTATCTAGGGATATTGGCGTCTGATAAACGTATACCCTTACGCAGAAAGACAAATGGCACTTGAATGCCCTTAATGAAATACAATGAAAAATGTTATTCCTTCAAAAGAAATTTCATGGATGTCAATTTGTTTAATCTCAATACATGACTTGGTATCTCTTAATCATTCTTTTCTGAGTCTATGAAAGTAAGATATTTTGAAACTGAATCTCTCATGCAAATGTGATTCTGGTTTATTGTTTTATCATGCACAGAAAACTTATCCATTGATTGTAGTGCATGAACTCAAAATTTATAACCTTTAAACTAGAATTCTATCTGAAAGTAGTTTCTAAATTCATATGACTGAAGACTCTGTGCTTTAGAATGCTTATTCCTGAACTGCTTGTTCAGAATGCCAGTCAGATGATCTCCCTTGTTCCTTCCCTTGTAATCACTTTCCCTCCTCTTTGTTGATGGCAAAGGGGGAGAATATTGTCTTGTTTGATGAATTCTGAATTCATTCCAGGGGAAGTGTATGCATCATGTTATGACAAAGGGGGAGATTTTGTTAGCAGGGAGTTGCTTACATTTCTAGCATGCATTCATAGCATCTGTATGACAAATATGAATAACAATTCATGTCTTTCATCAAAAATTCATCTGTATGACAGGTTGTTGCTATTCTATATGATAGGGGGTTGCCATCATCAAAAAGGGGGAGATTTTTGTGACTCCTCTGTGTTGATGATGTTGACAATTGCTTTATTTCATTGGCAACACCTTATTTTGATTGATTGGCAACTGTTTATGTTTTGATGAAATTATTTTATCAGATTGTCTGTGTGTTCTATGCATTTTCACAAGTCTACATACTGCACACACACACAAGTCTACAGACTCATCATAGTCTATACATTGTGTTGTGTTGTGCATTGTTGAGAACATAAGTCTATACATCCATGCACAGTCTGGACAGTAGTGGGTTGACCTCCTTCTTAGATGGGTCGACTCCCTCAGAACATCCAAGTCTATACACTGTCCATCTTCTTAGTGTATCATGCATTAACTAAGTCTGTACACTGTCCGTATGACTTAGCGTCTTTGTGCATTGGGCGAAGTCCATACATTGCAGCTCACTTAACTAGTAAGTCTATACATTGCATCGGTGCATTGCTTCCTCTGTGTATATACTGCATCAGTGCATCCATCAGGCATACAGTCTATACACTAATGCATGTGAGGTACTGTCTGCACGATAATGTCTATACATTGCTGCATTGTTCGCACAGGCTAAGTCCATACATTAGTGAAGTCTGTACAGCGTCATGCATCATTCTTCAAAGTCCATACACTGCACTGTTGCTTGCTCGAGGTGAAGTCTATACATCCGTCAGTGAACTTCGAAGTCTATACACTGGGATCTTTACCTACGTTCAGTTCTGCAAGTCTGTACATTGGGCTTTCACGTAAAGTCTATACATCCTTGAACTGTGCAAGTCTGTACATCGTTGCTTTGCCAAAGTATACACATTGTGAACCTTCAAGTCTGTACAGACTTTGCTTCGCTCAAGTCTATACATCATCCAGTTGTCTTTGGCAAGTCTTCACATCGTGAAGTCTATACACTCGATTGTCTTGCATTGCATCAAGTCTGTACAGCCTTTCCTTTGGCAAGTCTGTACATCATTCATGAAGTCTGAACAATGAGCAAGTCTATACATCGGACTAGTCTGCATCGGCTAAGTCCATACATTGTCCAGTGCATTGCATGCATCATTCATGAAGTCTATACATCGAGTTGAATGCTAGCTAAGTCTGCACATCGTCTGTCTTACTTAGAGTCTCATGCATAACATGAAGTCTGTACATCGCACAGCATTCAAGTCTACACATTGTGCATCATTTTAGTTGAAGCATGTACATCGTGCATCTAGTGTTTCAAGTCTATACATTGTTGCACATTGTGTCTATCTAAGTCTTCACAGTGCTTCTTCATGCATTGAAGTCTGCACATTGTTGCACGCTCATCAAGCCCATACACTGGCATGTCTTTACATTGCCTAGTCTATACATTGGCTGCTGAATGTTCTTCAAAGTCTGCACATTACATTACACTTCAGCAAGTCTGTACAGCGGTTGCCTTCATATAGGAAGTCTGTACATCGCACATCACTGCATATATGAAGTCTATACATTCCAGAGTCTGTACATTGCATTCACGTTCACAAAGTCTATATAGCAAAGTCTATACAATGCATTCGAGTTCACAAAGTTTATACAGTGAAGTCTATACAATGCATTGCATCCCACAAAGTCTGTACAGGGTTTATACTTAAACTGATAATTCTATTTCGTCTGTCTCACAGGGATTCTTTGCAGGGATTGATGACTTGGCTCGTGATCCAAGGAAGGACGAGGTGATCAGATGGTGACACGTGGAAGCAGCCCATCACAGGATGCTGCCATGTGGATGAAATTGCCTCGGATCTGGAGAATTCTTTGGGCGGGAAATGTGGAAGCCACGCAGCCTTATCCAATCTGCTGCTGGTATATATAGGAGTCTTCTTTTTCTGGAGGAGGCAGATCGAAGAAGTGGCAAAGCCCATACAGTGAGTCTAAAAGTCTGAAGCAGTAGAGAGCCACTGATCCACAGAGAGAAGAAAAGTAGAGAAGAAGAAAAAGAGAGAAGAGAAGATTGAGAGAGATGTGTTGAGAGAGTGAGATTGAGAGAGTTTTGTTTGAGAGCTTTTCTGATTGTATCTCAGACTCTTGGTTCAGATACCAGAGCTGAGCTTTGCTCATTCCGAGCTACATTCCCATTTGGGTTTTCTATTTTCGTTTGATTCTGTCTTTTGTTTCCGAAATTGTTTCTTTAAGCTGTGAGTCAGCTGTTAGCAGAGGTGCTGCCTCTTGACGGGTAAGCTGTAAACCCCAGCGGTTGGAGTGGAGGTCTCCACTGGACAGGTGAAGCGGTAATCCTCAGCAGGCGAGACTTGTCTCGGACAGCAAGCTGTGTTGCTCAACAGTTTGTAGGCCAAGCTGTAGTGCCCAGCAGACGCAAGCTATACTGCGCAGCAGTAAGCCATACTCGGTTGAGTGTGGGGTGGACGTAGGTTTCTGACTTAACCACCTAAAAATCTTGGGTGTCTTGTGTTTGTGAGTTTGCTTGTGATATGCTGTGTGGCTGCATGTGTCGACACTCCTCATAGTGTTCTTTCTATCGCTCTACAGTTGTTTGTTTTAAATTCTGCATTATAGTTCAACTGTGTTTTAAATTAGCCATTAGATCTATTCACCCCCCTCTAGATCCACTCTTAGTGGAGATAGACTGCGTCCATCTAACATAACAAGTCTTCTGCCATTGCTCTGCCTTAGAGCATTAAGAAAGGCTTGTCATGTTTAATTTAAAAAAAATGTTTGCTGAATGAATTTGAAGTCTTGGGAATACCTTCTATCATCTGGACCTGAAAACCTTCTGAAAATTTTCCTAGCTGCAGAATAGGTCGACTCACGCACTGGCATGTGTCGACCTACCCTGGTAAAGAGCTTCTTCAATATGCATTCTGCTGCAGAATGAGTCGACCCACAGACCTGCTTGTGTCGACTCAACCTGTTGCTTTGTCTACATTCCCTCTGTCATACACCACCCTTGATCTCTTGCTACATCAATTTGTGTGTGTATATTTTCTGACGTGCATCATGTCCTTTGTTCCCTCTCACAACATTCTTGTAAGCCATTCATTGATGGGGAGATGTTATTTTCTGCAATATTGCACTCAACGTACAAATCAGTTTCTTACATCATGCTGATAATGTGTTGATTTCTTTTGCCTCTGATACTCCATGAGATGTGAACTTCTTTTGGAATTCCTGAAAATCTGCCACTTGCACCCAAATGCCTGAACATCCTTGGAACATCTTCTATTTGCTCAATGTCTGGCTACCTGCCCCAAATCTCCTTGAACAAGATTGAATTCTTGAGGAGTATTCAACCTATTTACTAAGTTCATTTATCAGAGTATATCTTAAAAAGGAATCTTCTATTATGGTGCTCTATGATTGCCCAAGTCATAAAAACTGTTGGTTTAAGTTTGATGATTTCATGAGCTTAAATATAAGTGTCTTGAAAATGATTGTATTCAATTTTAATGGACCTAAACCAGTTTTACATGTTGTGTCTTGCTATGCCTTCTTAAATCTAAAAGTTTCTTTTTAAGTACAAAGGCATCTTTGTTTTAGGAACTCCATCTTAATGCCTGCATGCCTGTGCTTGGGCAGAACAAAGATAAATGAAATAAATAAAACGGATGACTGAATAAAAGAAGGATGAATAATAAGAGATGAGTCGTAAAAGGGGTTGAATAAACTAAATAATGATGAAATAATAATAATAATAAAAAAGGAGCGAACAAAAAAATGAATGAACAAAATGAATGAAAGGAACAGAAATGAATGAAAAGAATGGTGATGATAAAATACAACTTTTCAATTATCGGCCTCTGAGCCGACAGCTACCCAATTATCGATTTCTAAGCCGACAGCTTTTCAATCATCGGCCTCAGAACCGACAGCTTTTCAATTATCGGCCTCAGAGCCGACAACTTTTCAATTATTGGCCTCAGAGCTGATAGCTTTTCAATTATCGGTCCCTGAGCCGACAACTATTCAATTATCGGCATCTCAGCCGACAACTACCCAATTATCGGCTTCTAAGTTGACAACTATTCACGTATTGGCTCCTGAGCCAACAGCTTTAAATTATCGGACTCATAGCCGACATCCTATCAATTATCGGCCCCTGAGCCGACAGCTTCATAATTATCGGCCACTGAGCCGATAGCTTTTAAATATATCAGCTTCTAAGTTGACAACTACCCCCCTTTATCGGCCCCTAAGCCGACAGCTTTTCAATTTTCGACCCTTGAGCAGACGACTATTCAATTATCAACATCCCAGCCGACAGCTACCCGATTATCAGTTTCTGAGCCGATAGCTATTCGCTTATTGGCTCTTGAGCCAACAGCTTTAAATTATCGGCCTCAGAGCCGACAGCTTTTCAATTATCGGCTCCTGAGTCGACAGCTATTCAATTATCGACCTTTGAGCCAGCAGTTTCTCAGCCATCGGCACCCGAGCCGATAGTTTTCAATTATGGGCAATCGAGCCAACAACTTTTTACCATCGGCATACATGCCGGCAGTTGTCCAGGGTCGTTAAAAAAAAGAAAGAAAGAAGAAAAGAAGAAAATAAAAAAAAGAGAAATAAAGAAGAAGGGAAAAAAGAAGAAGAAGAAAAAAGAGTAAGAAAAATAAATAAATAAAAAAGGAAAAAAAGAAGAGAAAGAAGAAGAAGAAAAATAATGGAGACAAAAATAGTCAGACGAGCTGCACCCGCAAGCCCCACTCGTTCGTCCCTCCCTCACGGCACCTGCGGGTGGGGGGCATTTGTGGACACTCAATATTTTTTGCGGATAGCGAGCGCATTCTAACTCCGGCAATTTTGAAGCGGGCGGAGAAAAAGAAGAAGGTTAGAAATGACAGAATAAATAATGGTGAAGAAACAAAAAAAAGAGAAGAGAAAAAGAGAATAAAAGAAATAATATATATATATATATACATATAATATATATATATAAGTAATATATATATATGATTATAAATAAATAAATAAATAAAAGGGGAGGGCCCACACACACACTCTCTCTCTCTCCCATTGTTTCCCTTTCTTTTGTCCTTCACCCGGCACACCCGCAAGAGCCCCCCACGGCACACTCCCGCGCGAAGCCCTTCCCCGGCACACTCCCGCGCCACTTCCCACGGCACACAGCCACTGTGCCAGATGGCACATGTCTTCTCCGCGCCAAACCAACCACCCCAACCACCGCACCGGATGACCTTCATCCATCTCTCCCATTCCACCGACTTTGCATAATTCGGGTTCGTCGCTTCTCCTTGTCCTCTCGTATGGGCAGATTTGCTGGTGGATCTTATAGACCATTCCTGCCGTTACCAATGTGATACTTTCTGCTATCTTTGGAAGTATCAGGAGGAGGTGTAGATGGCAACTTGTGTTGTTTAACAATTGCTTTCACAGTGCATGCTATTCTTTTCTCGATGGTATGTATGCTTGGAAGGGGGGAAGATGGCAGCCATGGTGAGGCTTACGGGAAATGGAAATCATCTTGAAGTAACTGCAGAGGAAGCTTGCCATGGAAAAGCTTGCTGCTCAAACCATCCACAGGGAGTTCAATGAGGCAGATGGGGCAAATCTACTTGAAGAAGAAGATACACACGTATTTGATTCTAGGCTTTTGGTGGATCCCTTGTATCTGGTTTGTTGCAATGTTTGTAAGAAGCCAATTAAAGCCGGTCAATATGCAACTCATGTTGAACGCTGCAGATTAATAAACACTACAGAACATATGACTGTGGAACTTGATGGGGGTAGCAGTTACAAGTGGCCTCCAAGAAAAAAAAAGAGTTGCAAGCAACTCATGATAACCATGGCTATGCAATTGGTGAGCAAGAAAAAATCTGAATCCCTAGAGGGAGACGAAGATGATGTTTCAGAGTCCAATATTAACGACCAAACTGGAATAGTTTCTTCCTCCAAGGAAGCAAAAGGTACACCTGCTCCTCTTGCAACTAAAATCTATCACTTACAAGGGAACCACCGTCTCCGGTCAGCACTTGGTCGTATTTATATTGAAACAGTTACAAGTGATCATGGCTGTGACATAAGGAAGAAATTGGTGCTGGATAGTGCCATGATGTCTTCAGAAGATAGATCACCACATAAATTGTTGATTGAGGCAACCGAGGATGACATTTCTCAAGCAGAGAAAGCTACATGCTGAGTCCCTGGATCTCTCGGTGAACCACCTGGGTGGTGCAATCCCGGAGAGGATCACCTGCATCTCCGAACTGCGGTACCTGAAGGTCTCCGACAACAATCTTGAAGGCAAAATCCTGGTAATGTTGGGCTCCCGCTTCAGCAATCCCGCTCTGTTCGCCGACAACCCCTGTGGGAGACCTTGCCTGCTCGTCCCTGTGTTCACTCCCCTGCTCCTCAATCCGACAGCACCGACAGGAGGGAACCAAACCACCAGCTCCTCCAACGGTCTTCACCGACACGCCCCGAATGGGCCTCACCCGGCACGCCTTCAAAGTGTCATACCCGGCACGCCCTCAGGCGGTCTTTACCCGGCACGCCCTGAACGGGCCCTGCCCGGTGCACCTTCTGCCACCTTACCCGGTGCAGTCCAAACACCCCTTGGCTAGCACCCCTGCAAGAGCTTCACCGACACACTATTTCAAGCCTTCAGCGGCACACTGTTTCAAGCCTTCAGCGGCACACTTCTTGGGTCTTCCAATGGCACAGCCTTCTGGCTTCTCAGCGGCACGCCTTGCCACCCAGCGCATCCGGTAGAAGAAATCTAACGCCTATGTCTTGGGATCTTTGGCGTACAGCAAGCTAGCTGAGGTGTCGCCCAGGGGTGGAGGCACGCTGGCTACCCCTCTACCACCAAGGACGGGGAAGGTCAAATCCCATTCAATGCCAGTCACGCTTCCCGCCTTCGGCCGATCCCGCCATGGGGGATATAAAATGCCCTCTTCTCCACAAGAGAGAGCGGACGGAGACAGAGAAAGGGGCACCCACTGAAGCCGAAGAAGACAAAGAGAGAAGAGAGAAAGGGAAGAAGGAAGTTGCTCCGGCCAAAGGGGGGGCTCTCCGGCAACCACCGGGCGAGAGAGAGTAATAGAGGGAGAGTGAGCCTTTGATGTAGCGGAGGGAGTGGGGGAGAGCAGGGAGCCGTCGCCCCTACTCGACCCCAGCTCTTCTCCTACTTCTTCTTCTTCATGTCCTTCTTTCCCTTTCCTCTTCCCGTAGTGCAGCTTGAATGTATTCCAATGCATATGACCGGCCACAGTCGTTTCTCCTTGTGAATAAAAGTAGTCCTTGTTTGTTTTTTTTCTTCGGTCTCTGTTGCTTTGGTTGGATTACGCCAGTATGCGTTGGTTTTTCATGTACTTCTTCCTCTTCTTCTTCGGTGGTTTGATCTCTCGTGTCGGCTCTCCTTCCTTGCCATGGCTCCCTCATGAGCCCCCCCTTACTCTAAACTTGTCCCTTGACCTGAAAAGGAGCTCCCCTTCCATTCCCAGAATGCTTGAACCAAAAGCCGGTCCTCCTTTGCCCTTGGAACACTTTCTCCCTCCTGCCAAGGCTTCCTTTGGTTTGGCCAACTCAATGCCCCTAGTCTATCCCCCTTTTTCCACCTCCATCCCCTAGATTAAAACCTGCCCGGTGTGCCCCTGACCCTTCTGGCCGGTACACCCCTCACTCGGCCAGCCCGGTACGCTCTCAGGCTGGTCAGCCCGGTACAACCCCGCACACTGCCTGGCCGGCACACCCCAGTCAACCCTTACCCGGTGAGCCCTTTGACCCGGCACAGCCTGTCGATCCCCCCAACCGGTGTAGTCCCCCAATCTCTCCATTCCGACACACACCTTGAGTTCTTCCATCCGACACGCCCGCCGCTTCCTCCCACCCGGTACACTCCCTGTCCAGCCAGCCTGGCACACCAGTCATTTCTTCTTATCCGGTGCACCCCTGTCCAGTCTTGGAGATATCTTCCATTCGTTGGTTCTTCCGGGCTTTCCGAAGTTTTATCAAAGGTGCTGCTGCCTCTGGCACCCACCTCATATTGTCGGGTTCTGCCACTCCATGTGGGCGCGTTCCCTTTATCTCCTCTTACCAGCTGGGTCAAGGGGAGGTGCTGCCGAATTGTGACGCCCCAACGCGGAATATCGGGACTGGCAGTAGAGACAAGTAATTATCATAATAATATGTTTATTTCTAGACATGATATGTTAAAGCTAAAAGATCGCACATCACGATAAATAGAAACTGCTCCATTCATTTAGTAGCACATAACCAAACCACGTTCTAACTACAATGATCCCACTTAACATAATCTTTGACAACATCCATTTAACACTATTACATTGGCTAACTTCAAATTACAACTCTTCCAAAATACTCTTAAATACAAATAGACTCCACAACTAGAACTAGTTTCACAGGCTTCTATCAAGTTCACTCCACGGTCGTCACTCTTGCCCGTTCCCATCAGATTGCGAGTCCTCACCTGAGCTACCTGAAAAGGGGGGAAAAACTAGGTGAGCAAACGCTCAGTAGGTAATAACAGGCAAGTTTTAGTAATTAACCAATTAAAATGCATGTTTGAGCGCGTAAATAAAGAACGAAAGGAAATAACTATGCAACAAAATAATGAAAAGAAGGCAAGAACATGATATAACCGAGAATTTGGCCAACAAGCAAGATTTAACCAAGTCAAGAGAATTCAAGAAAGAGATTATTGTCATAGACATCACGCTAGTCATGCACTCGGTGCAAGGTCTCACCATGTCATTCAAACTCCCCGGGGCACAAGTACTTTTCGGGCGCTCCTCCCAGGACCAGACCAGGCCCTTACGATGCGTTGGCATTGATTTGTTGGATCCGAGATCCCAAGTTATGTCTTGACATTAATCAAGTTAAGTGGCCAATACTCCAAGATATGGAATTTACCAAAATTTCAAGGGTAAGTCGAAGTAGACATCATGTCTGGAAAGTTCAAGTTATCAAGAACCAATCAGGTCATTGGATTCAACACGAAAAATCACGGAAATCACTTCTGGATGATAAGTGGTCATAACAGGGCTGCTCAAGCAAAGAACGGTGTAATGCCCTGGATCCTTGGTAGGTCTTGCTGGAACTTCATTGGATCTTTTAGATTTGTTTCGGTGAGTTTCAGTTCGCTTTGGTGGCTTCCGAGTTGAGTTTTATGATCCGTGTGAGTTTTTTTCATGTACTAGCTACGGAACCCTACGGTGAGTTTACTTGTCAGTTCCTCGACTCGTGGATGCTACAGCGACGATGTACTCTTCGAGCCGGTCATTTCGACTATTTTTACATATTTTTCGGAGATAGGGCCAGAAATCGGCTTTTTCGGAAATTAGGAAAATTCTTAATTTCTTTTCCTTTTTCTTTTCCTTCCTCTCTCCTTCCTTCTCATTCGCCGCCGCCATCTCTCTCTCTTCGGTTCTCTCCTCTCGAGCTTCCTCGGCTCCGGCTGCAGACGGGGTACATAGAGGCACGTGTTGGGGATGCTGTGGAGCTGGCTGGGTGTGCGACGGGATGAGGATCGAGATGGATTTAGCGCGATCCCGAACGGGGGATTCAAAGCCGACGTTTGAGCTCGCGGCGTGGTTTTCGGCGTGGTTTAGTCCCTTCGGGGTACGGTTTCTTCGGTGGAGGTAGGGTGATGGTTCCTCACTTCCTCCTCTCCGTTTTCCCTGCCCTTGCACATCGTATAGCGCAGAAACGACCGAGTTTGGGCTTGTTTAGCCTAAACCGTGATTTTTGGATTTTGTAGGGTTCACCGGAGAACGGTAACCATTTGTAGCTCGGTTAGTGTTGAACTGACTGTTGGGATGTTAGGATCCCATTCATGCTAGTTTCATGTTGATCGGTGGTCATTCGAGGCCGGTAGGAGCCCGGGAACCTCGTTGACTTGTTTAGGGTGGATTTGTTTGAATCGCCTTGATCTTGTGTTTTGTGTTTGCATGTGGGCTTTTTAGCCTTCTAATGTTGTTTTTCATCGTCGAGGGTTATTTCCCCTGCGCTTCGGCGTGAATGGGGCGTGGAACGGGCCGATTTGGCCAACCCACTATTTTCCCGTCGTGACTGGTGTGGCGGTCGTTCCAGGGACCGTCACATGCCCTGACGGCCCCATGACAGACCGTCACAACGTCTGGGCATTTTTAAGCTTTTCATGGTTTTGAGGGTGTGACGGCCCAGGGGTGGCGCGTCACAGCCTCCTGACGCATCCGGTGCGACGCGTTACGCCTATCTTGTCATTTAGTGCTTTGGTTAAGTCGGTTCCCCTGACGCGCCTGCCCCTGTGCGTCAGGTGGGTGTAACGCGCCTGGTGTAGGCCGTTACGTTCTGTTTGACCGCGTTTGACCGGTTGAGTCGGTTCGCCTAACGGTTGTGCTCTCATGCGTTAGGTGTGTGTAACGCGCCTACCCCAGGCCGTTACACTTCGTTTTGGGCTGAGTTTAGGTGGTTGTGCCTGTTGATTCTAACGGCCATGCCCCTGTGCGTTAGGCCTATGTAACGCGTCCGCGATGGACCATTACATGCTGTTTTGGCTTACTTGGGTGGCTGCGTCGTTGGCTCTAACAGCCGCGCCCCCGCGCGTTAGGTGGTTGTAACGCGTCCGGTCCGGACCGTTACATGCCTCTCAGCCAGTTGTTTTTTTTGTCTTGCGTCAGGTTGGCCCTGACGCGTCTGTCTTTCCGCGTTAGGTGGCTGTAACGCGCTTGGTCCCGCGCGTTACGTGGTTCGAGTGTTGTTTTGGCTTGAGGTATGTTGGCCCTGACGCGCCTATGTTGCTGTGTTAGGCCGGTGTAACACGCTTGGTCTCGTGCGTTACGTGCCTCGAGTTTCGTTGTGTGTTTGCGGTCTGTTGGCCCTGACGGCCCAGGTCGGGCGCGTCAGAGCGATGTAACGCGCCTGATGTAGGCCGTTACGTGTCTTGTGCGTTTTTGAGGTTGGTTAGGGCGGTGTGTGTGACGGCTCCCCTGTGACCGTCACGTGTTGGTGACGCGTCTGCGTTGGACCGTCATGGTTGGAGTGTAATGGCCTGAGCTAGACTATCACGTTCATGTAACGGTCTAAGGGTGGTGCGTTACATGCCTTGTGCTCCGATTTCCGTCGTTTCAGTTTTTGCTTGTCTTGGCTTGACCTTGTGGTCTGACCGTTTTCCCATGGATGTCTCCTGATGTCCTATGAGGGATAAGACTACGTTGTGAGGTGGCCGGGAGTCTTCTTGCTTGAGGTAGGATTCTCTTTCCTACTGTTGAGTCGTCGTCATTGGTTCCGGTCAACCCCGGGTGACCCAGTGGTTGACAGGCGACCTTGTGTGGGTGTCTTGGCGGTTCTGTCCATTCCGAGACACTGGTTCTGGATACCTCGAGGTGTTGCCTTACCTCGGTCCGTGTGTCCAGGTGTGCCGAGGGTCTCCTGTGTTCCCTCAGGTCTCCGTGAGTCATTTTCTGCGAAGCGTTATTTCTCGTGGCTAAGGATTAGACCGATTGGCGGCTTGTCCCCCTGTCTATGACGATCTTGCCCTTGAGTCGTTCGACTCAAGGATCGTTACGCGGTAGGTCTAGTTGCCTCGTCTGGAGTCTGTTGGCAGTGGTTGTGCTACCATTGGTGCCTCGAGCTACGTGTCATGGGGCGTTCTTGCCTACTTGTGCTTCGGCACTTGTGTTTTAGAGTCTCTGTGTCTCATGAGCCTCCTTTTGTTGTTACCCTAAGGTCTTTGAGTGCCGATCCGCTAGCGGATAGCGGAGGGGTGTTCCCGAGATACGGTTTATAAGCTAGTTCCGTGGGCTCCCAGCCAACGATAGCGTCCTACCGAGGGGGAAAACTAGCTAGAGAAGCTGGCTTAGGCTAGAGCCAGTGTGTGCACACGTTGTCAGGGACTGAGGACCTACGCGGACGGGCATGACCCTGACTAGTTACTTGTTCTGTTGTTCTGTTGCTACTATAGTTCCTGTGCGACTCAGCGCGTGTCTACGACTCTTCCGTGGTTTTAGCGGTATTGTAGGCGAGACACTTGTGACGCAGCATAAGACGTCAGTGGACGTAGCTGGCTGTTCCTCTTGTGAGGAGGAGGTGCTTCCGTCACGTGGCACGTGACTCTCGGCGTTTCTTGTGCGTCGCGACCTTTTTGGGTTGGCCCTTCCGTGGCCGTGCCCAAGGTCAGTGTCCAGTCACATACATGATGTTATGGTCGTGCGTGAGACAGTGTGCACGACGTTCTAGTTGTACATGTGTGATTGAGTCTGTCGGTCGTTTGTGTGGGTCTTTTCTAGACCCCTTGTCTGTTTTGGCAGGTCTTTGCCTTAGACCTGGCTTTGGGTCGGCAGATGGGTAACTTTTGACTTTGTTAGATCAGAGTCGCCCTTCTGTCACTGCTTGGAGTAGTTTGGGGTGCCGAGGATTGTTCGGCCGCCGCTTTTTTGGCGCGGGTTCTTCCCCTTCCTTGCTTGTTCCCTACTCCTACTTCCCATCTGTTTACTACTACTTGTAGCGTAGTTTTACAGCTTTGTAGTGTAGTTTTCCTGCTTTACTACACCTGCCGTTTTCGTTGTTGTTGTTGTTCCGTGTTACTGCGTATTTTTCAGTGGGGATCCGCGTGACCCCTACTGAGCTAGTGACACGTGGCTCACCCCTGCTTTTCAGGTGGGGTGACGTTGTTCGTTCTGCTTCCGCGTGGTTCCTGGTGTGCGTGCTCGTTGCGTGCCGTTGCTGCCAGCTGGTACCTGCGTCGGGCTTCCCCCGACCTTCTTGGTACGTCTTTCCTTTCTGTCGACTGTACTGTGCTAGACTTGTTGTCTTCAGCTTTGGACTGACTCTGGGATATAATTGATATTTTGAAACTGTTAATTAAAAAGTAATTTTATTTTTGCTACTTTAGCATTCACATCTAATGAAATTTAATTGCTCCTGTTATATCTCTGTGGCTTCAATGTACTCTACACATGCCTTTTTCCCTTCGGAGCTTTCCCGCTCTTGGGAGGCCTCGCGGGTTCCAAGTGGTATCACGTGTATTCGGTAGTTCTACCGGGTACATCTGGTATCCGGGATCCGGGTCACTACAGTTGGTATCAGAGCAGTGTTCTGAGATGTTCGGAGTTATTTTCTGAGTTGTCAGAGTGTTGTGTGAAGTACATGGGAATCCGATATATACAGTTTCCAGAGTCGTGAAAGTCCAGTACAGTCTTCAGCTGGCTTCGGTTTGTGATTCTTTGTCGCGTTGTTTTCGGTGTGTTGTCTTGTGCGTGCTGCTCTGGCACTGTGCGAGATGGTTCTGCTCTCGTCAGGTTGTGACGAGGTGTTTCTTTTTCGTCGTTGTGTTTGTTTCGATCATGTTGTACTTGGCAGTGTTCGCCGGAAGGCTTGAATTTGTAGTACGTTGTTCGAGGTTTTCTCTGTGTGTTGTTCAGGTTTCCGTTGACCTTTAGCCTTGGTCTGATGACTGTACACGTTCTCACGTTGTCTTGGTCGTCCCAGCTTGAGTCTGTTCAGCTCTTGATGTGTTTCGCTTCTGTTAAAGTGCTCGATTAGATTCCGTGTTGGAGAAGTTGCTCAGGCAAGCTAGGATTTTCCCTTCCTGGTGAGCTTTTGAGATTGAGCTTCCTGCTTCTCATCCCTTCTGGTGGAATCTTTTTGAGTGTTGCCTTGGAATTGCTATCTTGGTGATGCCTTTGTCCTGTGTCTGCTTAAGTGTGGACAGTTTTGTTCTGAGCCTGATCTGCTCTTTGCTGTACGGTTGCTTGGCTTTGGACTCCATAAGAGTGTTAAGAGCTGCTGTGCACCGTGGTTGTCGTGCCATGTCCAGCGGCCGATGTATCGTGAAGGCTCATTTATCATTTTCAGGACGTGAAGGTAAGCTGAGGTTAGCATTCTTTTGTGCTTTGTGCTAAAGCTGGTACTCTTCTCCTGTTGCACTTAGGCTCCTTTTGATCGGTTGCTCGCGGAATCGGTACTCGTGGCGTGTTAATTGCGATCTTTGTTGATTACGATGGCGCCTGGTGTGTGCTGAGGTACGACTATCGAGGTTGTTCTGTTGCCTGTGCGCGTTGTTGAGAGTGCAGCGGAAGCGTGTGGGTTGGCTACCCACTGATCGAGAGGTTTGCTTCTTCTCGATGTGACTTCGTCTTGGCTTCCTGTCCCTTGACGTTGTTGTTGCCGTGCAGTTGTTGGTGTTTGTCTAGTATTGGCATTGGCATTTGCGAGTATTTGGGGAATTTGTCGGCATTCCTGCTGATTGAGTACCCTCTACTCTGCATTTTCTTTTCTTGGGTGTTGTGCTCTCGAGGCGTGTTGGTAGTCCTTGAGATGCGTTCCCCGAGATCGTGGTTATTATTTTGGTGCTGTTTCTCTTTGATTTTGTGTCTCTGTTTCGGACCAGGTCTTGTCAGTTAGCCTTGTTGTACTCTTTTTCCTTAGAGTTAGCTTGCGACTCAATCAGATGTAATATCTGAGTGAGAACTAACTTGGTTGTGCCGGTGGTCCAGTGTTGTCATTGTCGTCCTGTGTGCCAGGTGCTCCCTGTTGCCTTTGGCACTAGAGCCGATGATGTGGTCGAGCTGTCAGCTGACAGGATTGTGTTTCCTCGTGTAAGCTGTCGTTTGCCGTGCTGCCGTTGTGTTTTTAGAGATTGGTGTTGTTTCCATGGTGGTGTTGTTGGGTTGTTCTTCTCTGCTTCTCCTTTGCTAGTCCTTAATTTCGAGGGTGAAATTTCTTAAGGAGGGGAGGATGTAATGCTCTGGATCCTTGGTAGGTCTTGCTGGATCTTCATTGGATCTTTTGGATTTGTTTCGGTGAGTTTCGGTTCGCTTTGGTGACTTCCAAGTTGAGTTTTACGATCCGTGTGGGTTTTTCTCTCGTACTAGTTACAGAACCCTACGGTGAGTTTACTTGTCAGTTCCTCGACTCATGGATGCTACAGCGACGATGTACTCTTCGAGCCGGTTGTTTCGACTATTTTTGCGTATTTTTCGGAGATAGGACCAGAAATCGGATTTTTCAGAAATTAAGAAAATTCCTAATTTCTTTTCCTTTTTCTTTTCCTTCCTCTCTCCTTCCTTCTCATTCACCGCCGCCGTCTCTCTCTCTCTTCGTTTCTCTCCTCTCGAGCTTCCTCGGCTCTGGCTGCAGACGGGGTACCTAGTGGCACTTGTTAGGGATGCTGTGGAGCTGGCTGGGTGTGCGACGGGACGAGGATCGAGATGGATTTGGCGCGATCCTGAACGGTGGATTCAAAGCCGACGTTTGAGCTAGCGGCGTGGTTTTCGGTGCGGTTTAGTCCCTTCGGGGCCCAGTTTCTTCGGTGGAGGTAGGGTGATGGTTCCTCACTTCCTCCTCTCCGTTTTCCCTGCCCTTGCACACCGTATGGTGCGGAAATGGCCGAGTTTGGGCTTGTTTAGCCTAAACCGTGATTTTCGGGTTTTGTAGGGTTCGCCGGAGAACGGCAACCATTTGTAGCTCAGTTAGTGTTGAACTGAACGTTGGGATGTTAGGATCCCATTCATGCTAGTTTCGTGTTGATCGGTGGTCATTCGAGGCCGGTAGGAGCCCGGGAATTAACCTCGTTGACTCGTTTATGGTGGATTTATTAGAATCGCCCTGATCTTGTGTTTTTGTGTTTGCATGTGGGCTTTTTAGCCTTCTAATGTTATTTTTCATCGTCGAGGGTTGTTTCCCCTGCGCTTCGACGTGAATGGGGCGTGGAACGGGCCGATTTGGCCAACCCTCTATTTTTCCGCCGTGACTGGTGTGGCGATCATTCCAGGGACCGTCACATGCCTTAACGGCCCCACGACAGACCGTCACAGCGTCTGGGCATTTTTAAGCTTTTCGTGGTTTTAAGGGTGTGACGGCCCAGGGGTGGCGCACCACAGCCTCCTGACGCGTCCGGTGCGACGCGTTACGCCTATCTTGTCGTTTAGTGCTTTGGTTAAGTCGGTTCCCCTGACGCGCCTGCCCGTGTGCGTCAGGTGGGTGTAACGCGCATGGTGTAGGCCGTTACGTTCTGTTTGACCGCGTTTGACCGGTTGAGTCGGTTCGCCTAACGGTTGTGCTCTCGTGCGTTAGGTGTGTGTAACGTGCCTGCCCCAGGCCATTGCACTTCGTTTTGGGCTGAGTTTAGGTGGTTGTGCCTGTTGATTCTAACAGCCATGCCCCTGTGCGTTAGGCCTGTGTAACGCGTCCGTGATGGACCGTTACATGCTGTTTTGGCTGAGTTGGGTGGCTGCGTCGTTGGCTCTAACGGCCGCGCCCCCGCGCGTTAGGTGGTTGTAACACGCCCGGTCCGGACCGTTACATGCCTCTCAGCCAGTTGTTTTCTTGTCTTGCGTCAGGTTGGCCCTGACGCATCTGTCTTGCTGCATTAGGTGGCTGTAACGCGCTTGGTCCCGCACGTTACGTGGTTCGTGTGTTGTTTTGGCTTGAGGTCTGTTGGCCCTGACGCGCCTGTGTTGCTGCGTTAGGCCGGTGTAACGCGCTTGGTCTCGTGCGTTACGTGCCTCGAGTTTCATTGTGTGTTTGCGGTCTGTTGGCCCTGACAGCCCAGGTCGGGCGCGTCAGAGCAGTGTAACGCGCCTAATGTAGGCCGTTACGTGTCTTGTGCGTTTTTAAGGTTGGTTAGGGCGGTGTGTGTGACAGCTCCCCTGTGACCGTCACGTGTTGGTGACGCGTCTGCGTTGGACCGTCACGGTTGGAGTGTAACGGCCTGAGCTAGACCGTCACGTTCATGTAACGGTCTAAGGGTGGTGCGTTACATGCCTTGTGCTACAATTTTCGTCGTTTCGGTTTCTGCTTGTCTTGGCTTGACCTTGTGGTCAGCCCGTTTTCCCGTGGATGTCTCCTGATGTCCTATGAGGGCTAAGACTACGTTGTGAGGTGGCCATGAGTCTTCTTGCTTGAGGTAAGATTCTCTTTTTTACTGTTGAGTCGTCGTCGTTGGTTCCGGTCAACCCGGGGTGACCCAGTGGTTGACCGGCGACCTTGTGTGGGTGTCTTGGCGGTTCTGTCCAGTCCGAGACACTGGTTCTGGATACCTCGAGGTGTTGCCTTACCTCGGTCCGTGTGTCCAGGTGTGCCGAGGGTCTCCTGTGTTCCCTCAGGTCTCCGTGAGTCATTTTCTGCGGAGCGTTGTTTCTCATGGCTTAGGATTAGACCGATTGGCGGCTTGTCCCGCTGTCTGTGACAATCTTGCCCTTGAGTCGTTCGACTCAAGGATCGTTACGCGGTAGGTCTAGTTGCCTCGTCCGGAGTCTGTTGGCAGTGGTTGTGCTGCCATTGGTCCCTCGAAGTACGTGTCATGGGGCGTTCTTGCCTGCTTGTACTTTAGCATTTGTGTTTTAGAGTCTCTGTGTCTCGTGAGCCTCCTTTTGTTGTTACCCTAAGGTCTTTGAGTGCCGATCCGCTAGCGGATAGCGGAGGGGTGTTCCCGAGATACGGTTTGTAAGCTAGTTCCGTGGGCTCCCAGCCAACGGTACCGTCCTACCGAGGGGGAAAACTAGCTAGAGAACCTGGCTTAGGCTAGAGCCAGTGTGTGCACACGTTGTCAGGGACTGAGGACCTACGCCGACGGGCATGACCCTGACTAGTTACTTGTTCTGTTGTTCTATTGCTACTGTAGTTCATGTGCGACTCATCGCGTGTCTACGACTCTTCCGTGGTTTTAGCGGTATTGTAGGCGAGCCACTTGTGGCGCAGCATAAGACGTCAGTGGACGTAGCTGGCTGTTCCTCTTGTGAGGAGGAGGTGCTTCCGTCACGTGGCACGTGACTCTCGGCGTTTCTTGTGTGTCGCGACCTTTTTGGGTTGGCCCTTCCGTGGCCGTGCCCGAGGTCAGTGTCCAGTCACATACATGATGTTATGGTCGTGCGTGAGACAGTGTGCACGACGTTCTAGTTGTACGTGTGTGATTGAGTTTGTCGGTCATTTGTGTGGGTCTTTTCTAGACCCCTTGTCTGTTTTGGCAGGTCTTTGCCTTAGACCTGGCTTTGGGTTGGCAGATGGGTAACTTCTGACTTTGTTAGATCAGAGTCGCCCTTCTGTCGCTGCTTGGAGTAGTTTGGGGTGCCGAGGATTGTTCAGCCGCCGCTTGTTTGGCGCGGGTTCTCCCCTCTCTTACTTGTTCCCTACTCCTACTTCCCGTCTGTTTACTACTGCTTGTAGCGTAGTTTTACAGCTTCGTAGTGTAGTTCCTGCCTTACTACACCTGCCATTTTTTTGTTGTTGTTGTTCCGTGTTACTGCGTGTTTTTCAGTGGGGATCCGCGTGACCCCTACTGAGCCAGTGACACGTGGCTCACCCCTGCTTTTCAGGTGGGGTGACGTCGCTCGTTCTGCTTCCGCGTGGTTCCTGGAGTGCGTGCTCGTTGCATGCCGTTGCTGCCAGCTGGTACCTGCGTTGGGCTTCCCCCGACTTCTTGGTACGTCTTTCCTTTCTGTCGACTGTACTGTGCTAGACTTGTTGTCTTCAGCTTTGGACTGACTCTGGGATATAATTGATATTTTGAAACTATTAATTAAAAAGTAATTTTATTTATGCTACTTTAGCAAACCGATCGAATGAAATTTAATTGCTCCTGTTATATCTCTGTGGCTTCAATGTACTCTACACATGCCTTTTTCCCTTCGGAGCTTTCCCGCTCTTGGGAGGCCTCGCGGGTTCCAAGTGGTATCACGTGTATTCGGTAGTTCTACCGGGTACATCTGGTATCCGGGATCCGGGTCGCTACAAACGGTCTACAGTGGACCGTTCAGGATAGAGATGGGCTTAGGACTAGCCACAGCGAAGTCAAGGATACACAGTCCATGTAGGGCCGCTCGAGTAATTGGACGGTTGAAAATGGGCCGCTCAAGACTAGTAGAGCTGGAAGTCCAGGAACAAGATAAACGGTCCATATAGGGCCGTCTAACAGACAGACGGTCCAATAAGATCCGCGCTATAACATGGGCGGTTCCAATAGGTCCGTTCAACTTAATCAACTGGAAATCTACCCAAACGGGCTCCGGGCTGCCATAAGTGGGGCAGAACTGAACCAGGGTCCAGCCCACTCTCCACTGGTCAACCTAGGGTTTATTGGGTCGATCCAAACATAATTTGGTCGAAGATAGATCAAGGTTAATCAACCAATGTAAGTGGCACTTGGCCAGGGATGTACGGTTCGTTATGGGCCACCCAATTCTCAGGGGGTCCAAGTCGAGCCGTGACTTACAATACGATAGTTCAATCGATTCGATCACGTACACAGGTTCAAGTCTTGATGGTACAACCTGTCCGACGTCCTAGTGGGAATCCCAGGCTCGCGGGGGCTTACGGAGGTCCCGTAACGAAGGTCCTAATCTGACGGAAGGAATATCTGGTGGAGAGTCTCAAACATTACAAGGAAATAGGGCTAATAATACATCGGAAACCAGTGAGACGGTCAGTCAATCCTACCGAAGTAGAACGACTGTCACATAACCCTAATAACATTTCCAGATTAATATTAACATTGAAGAAGATGATCCAAGGTCAAGATCAGTAGATTTATAATCATTTAATGTTATAATTTTCCAGAGTTTTTATGCATGTTGCTAACTTACATTTAACCATTAATCTACCATCATAAATCATGCGAAAAAGATAACTTAATAAATTCTGTAAAGATGGACGGTCCAGTATGGACCTTTCATCCTCCTCGGCGGTCGCACGACAGGCCGTTTATCCCCCTCAAGTCAGAAGACCTTCTAGAGATGAGCGGTCTATAATGAGCCGCTGGGGAAGACGAATGGTCAATTACTGGCCGCCTGACAGAAGGGCGGTCTAGGTAAAGCCGCTCTTCCCAGAAACGTAATACGAACCAGAGAACATAAACGGTCAGTAATATGTCGCCTAACTAGGTTGGGCGGTCTATCGCGAGGCCGCACAAGTCAAAAATCAACCAAACTCCCTTTCGCCCTGCCCGCCTTCAGTGAGTTGGCTAGGGTTACGAAGAATTACTAAATACGCATAGCACAGAGCATAATAATTAGGGCCTTTGGATTCAAAAGAAAGAGCACGAAAAGTTTTACAATAAAGCATGCTCAATTTAATCTTTAGTGCCTGCAATCCCTACTTAAACGAGATGGAACAAATACAACCCTAGATATGACATGCTTCTACTAAACCCTAAAATTCTCGCATGATACTAAGTAACTTTTAAGGCTTTTGCATTCAATAGAAAGAGCACTCAAAGCTGGTTCTAACCATATATAATACTTAAGGTTCGACTTGCTATAACCTATCTTAAACGGAGGAAGATGGAAGAAGAAGGGATGACGACACGCTAAGAACACCTCACCGGTGATCGCCGTAATCCGCCCTCATCCACGATCCTCGTCGGCCACCACAGCACCCAAACGAAAATAGGGTTCCTGAGGGTCATTTTTATATGTCACACAAGGTCTAGAGTCTTCTATTCGAGGAGATAGAGTCCAATCAAGTTGGACGTGCGCGAACCGCGCGGATAGGGTTAGCCGCAGCCTTCTCATCCAAAATTCGCCTTCTAGGGTTAGGGTTTCGGGGAGAACTAAGAGGGGAAACGATCCTCTCATCCTAGCCTTCCATTTGGATCTGGTCTCAGCCTAAATGATCGGGTATTGGGCTCAAATTTTGCGTTTTAAGGTCCAATTACATTATGTGTGGATTTAGGCCATAATCAGTTGATTTGGCCTAATTATGGATTTTATTTGGGTCGGTCACAGAAGATACTATTATTAAACATTTTATCCTCTACAAGATTCTAAATTTTCCAGATCCTTACGAAATAGTCAAAATTTAACTTGTTCTATTTATTAAGGATTTTCTAATTAATTTCTTATAAATTTTCTAGAAATTTTTATTTGTTAATAAATCGAGATATTACACCCTCCCCCACTTCAAAGAATTTGGTCCTCCAAATTCACTGCACTTCCACACGATGGGGAGTGGAACAACTCACCTAGAACAAGTCGGAATACTATTTTCGCATGGTATCTTCTGACTCCCAAGTAGCTTCTTCAGTTCCACGCCGACTCCATTGCACCTTGACCATAGGTATAGACCGGTTCTTGAGCTGTTGCTGCTTACGATCCAAAATCTTAACATGTCTTTCTTCATAAGTCAGATCTTCCTTTAACTCAAGATCCGCATGCTGAATGACATGAGTAGGGTCATATACATATTTTCTCAACATTGACACATGGAAGATATTGTGTACTCTAGATAACTGAGGTGATAGTGCAGATGGTATGCAGCCTCCCCTACTCTTTCCAAAATCTCGAATGGACCGACATATCTGGGACTTAGCTTGCCTTGAATGCCAAATCTTCGGATTCCTCTTATAGGAGAAACTTTCAAAAACACATGTTCACCAACTTGAAATTCCAAGTCCCTCCTTCTGTGGTCTGCATAACTCTTCTATCTCGATTGTGCTACTTGCAATCGGTCTCTAATAATGCGAATATTCTTTGATGATTCAGAAATAAGATCTGGCCCCAGCCATTGCTTCTCACCAACCTCGTTCCAACATAATGGAGACCGACAGCTTCTTCCATACAGAGCTTCAAACGGAGCCATCTGAATGCTGGACTGATAACTATTGTTATAAGAAAATTCAATCAAGGCCAAGTGATCACTCCAACTGCCTCCGAAATCAATCATGCAGGCTCTCAACATATCTTCCACTATCTACTTGGTTCTTTCCGTCTGTCCGTCTGTTTGTGGATGAAAAGCAGTACTGAGGTTCAGACGGGTTCCCAAAGATTCTTGCAATCCTTTCCAAAAATGTGAAGTGAATCTGGGGTCTCTATAAGACACAATACTGACCGGAATACCATGGAGTCGCATCACTTCCTTCATATATAAAGCTGCTAGAACATCAACAGTCCACTTAGATTTAATGGATAAGAAATGAGCGGACTTTGTCAATCTGTCAATGATAACCCAAATTGCATCAAATCCGCTACGAGTCCTAGGTAGACCCATAATGAAATCCATGCCAATACTCTCCCACTTCCATTGAGGTATGTCTAGTGGTTTCAACTTCCCTGCAGGTCTGAAATGCTCGACCTTAACTTGTTGACACACCAAGCATCTACTCACAAATTCTGCATTTTCCCTTTTCATATTTGGCCACCAGAAAGATCTTTTCAAATCCTTAAACATCTTCGTACCTCCATGATGAATGGTATATCGGGATCTATGAGCTTCCTCGAGGATCTTGTTCTTAGCTTCGGCCACATCAGGTACACAAGTCCTTCCATGAAATAATAGTCTGCCATCGTCAGCTATCATGAATTTCGGTCTGCTACTTAAGCTCTCCCTGATTTCTACCAACTCTGGGTCATTGTCTTGCAAGGACTTGATTTCTGCCAATAATTCTGGTTTAAGCTGAATCTGAGCAATCATGACTCGATCCTTGTCAACATTAATATCCAACCTGGCTAATTGCTCCAACAGCTTCCATTCTTGCATCATGAGACTTGACAATTTAGCCATTGGCTTGCGGCTTAGGGCATCCGCCACCACATTACCCTTCCCGGGATGATATTCTATGGAGAAGTCGAAATCCTTTAGATACTCCAACCATCTTCTCTGCCTCATATTGAGCTCTTTCTGAGAAAATAAATACTTCAAACTCTTGTGATCTGAAAATACTGTGAATGTCTCTCCATATAAGTAATGCCTGCATATCTTCAAGGTAAAAACTACGGCTGCTAGCTCCAAATCATGGATAGGATAATTCTCCTCATGCTTTCTCAACTACCTAGAAGAATAGGCTATCACTTTCTCGTGCTGCATCAGTACGCAACCTAAACCAATTCCCGAAGCATCGGTGTACACCACGAAGCCTCCTTCTCCTGATGGTAAAGTTAAAACAGGGGCAGTAGTTAAACATTCCTTCAAAGTCTGGAAGCTTTTCTCGCAATCTTCCATCCAATCAAACTTATTCTCCTTGCGGGTTAATCTTGTTAAGGGTACCGCAATCTTGGAGAAATCTTTAATAAACCTTCGATAATATCCTGCCAAGCCTAGGAAGCTTCTAACTTCTGTTACACTAGTAGGCCTGTCCCAATCTTTAACTGCCTCTACCTTCGACAGATCAACAGAAATACCTTCTTTCGTAATGATATGCCCTAGAAAGGACACTTCTTGTAGCCAAAATTTACACTTGCTAAACTTGGCGTATAAGTGATGGTCTCTCAATAATTGTAACACCATCCTCAAATGTTCAGCATGTTCTTCCTCACTCTTGGAATAAATCAGAATGTCATCAATAAACACTACGACCCATTGATCTAGATAGGGCCGGAATACTTCGTTCATCAACTTCATGAAAGCTGCAGGTGCATTCGTTAATCCAAAAGGCATTACAATAAATTAAAAGTGCCCGTACCTGCTATGAAAAGTTGTCTTATAAATATCCTCCTCCTTAATCCGCAACTGATCATAGCCTGATCGAAGATCAATCTTAGAGAAATACTGAGCTCCTACTATCTGATCAAATAACTCATCAATCTTCGACAATGGATATTTATTCTTTATAGTCAACTGGTTCAGTTGCCGATAATCAATACACAACCTCATCGAGCCATCCTTCTTCCTTACAAATAACACTGGAACCCCCCACGGGGATGTACTTGGACGAATAAACCCCTTCTCAAGTAATTACATTAACTGTTGCTTTAATTCCCTCAGCTCCGCAGGAGACATACGATAAGGAGCCTTAGAAACATGGGTCGCGCCAGGAATTAGATCAATAGAAAACACAACTTCCCTCTTTGGTGGAAGACCTGGCAATTCCTCAGGAAAAACATCCAGAAAATCTCAGACAACAGGAATGTTCTTAATCTCGATCTTCTTCTCAGGGGTCACATAAACAAAGGCTAAAAATGCCTGACATCCTCTCCTCATCAACTTATCGGCTCGGATGGTCGAGATAAGTGGCACAGATCTATGGTGCCTAACCCCTATAAAGGAAAGTCCATGGTGTCTAGAAAAAGACACAGAGCTAGAACTACAATGAACATTGGCCTCATGCTTAGCCAACCAATCCGCTCCTAGAATTACATCATAATCTTTCATATCCATGCATACTAAATTAGCTGGCAAATTCTGTTCATTAACCATAATCTTGCTAGAAGGATAAAAATATTTAATCGCTGATTTAGAACCAATAGGAGTGGATATCTCTAAGGGGGAATTCATCAAAATCGGCTTCACAGCTATCATCTTAGCAAAACTCCGAGAAACAAATGAATGAGTAGCACCGGTATCGAAAAGAACAAAAGTTGGATTTCCTTGAACAATAAGAGTACCTTCCATAAGTCCACCCTCCTTGGTGGTGCCCGCGTCATCCTCTTGCAGGGCCTGGAGCTTGCCCTGCTGATTCTTGCCACCTTGAGGTTTCGTCGGGGTAGCTTGCTCGGATAAGAGAGGACACTCTGGAATGCGGTGATCCCTACTCCCACAACGCAAACAGGTGCCCAGCTTGCGCCAGCACTCTTCCATCTTGTGACCAGGGCGGTCACAATACTTGCATACGCCCTTAAATGTAACAATCGGGCCAGGCTTCTTGTCTTCATTCTTTGGCATTTTTCCCTTCCATGAACCAGACCCGCCATTGGGCCTCTTCTTGTTATTCCCGGGTTTAGCACTCCCGGAACCAGTATGTTGCTCCTTTTTTACATTCTTCCCACGGATTTTCTCCGTCATTTCCAATGTATCTTCTAAAATTTGGGCTTTCCTCACCATTTCTGCATAGGTTTGAATCTCCATCGGCGCCAACTGGTTAATATAATGCAACTTCAGCCCATTTAGAAAATGTTTCACCTTCATCTTCTCTGTAGAAATCAAATGAGTAGCATAACGAGAGAGTCTAGAAAATTGAGCTTCATACTCCGCTACAGATAGACTTCGTTGCTTCAAAGCAGCACACTCCGCCACTTTCTTCTCTTGGATTCTGTCAGAAAAGTACTTGCTATTGAAGAATTCTTCAAATTCCTTCCACAAAATTTGTCTGTCACCGAGGGTTGCCTTTATTGATTCCCACCAAGTCCTAGCATCCCGTTCCAACTGGAAGGTTGTTAAAAGCACACGCTCCTGGTCACTGCATTGCATAACTTCAAAAATTCTCTCTATCTCCTTAAGCCAGTGCTCGGCTTCATCGGGATCAATTGAACCTCCAAAACGTGGGGGATTCATCCCACAAGAATTCCGGTGTAGATCGCCAGCACCATGATTCGCCGCTCCACCTTGGGCCACTTGTTGTAAAGCCCGCGTAAGTCCTTGGACCGTCCGCTGCATGTCCCGCCACTGCGCACGCTCAGCTGCCATCGGAACGTCCTGCACAAAAATAATTTATCTTAAGTTCATTTATGAGAAAGAGTTTAGAGTTGATTATTAACTCGACCCAAGTCTCTAGCCAAATTATCACTAGGTTTGGTCCTTTGACTCATAACAAGGGTATAGGTTCTACGACAAACACTTAGAATCCTAGAACCTAAATAACCTAGGAATATTAGAAACCTAGGCTCTGATACCACCTAACTGTCACGCCCCAACTCGGAATATTGGGATTGGCAGTAGAGACAAGTAATTATCATAATAATATGTTTATTTTTAGACATCATATGTTAAAGCTAAAAGATCGCACATCACCATTAATAGAAAGTGCTCCATTCATTTAATAGCACATAACCAAACCACGTTCCAACTACAATGATCCCACTTAACATAATCTTTGACAACATCTATTTAACACTATTACATTGGCTAACTTCAAATTACAACTCTTCCAAAATACTCTTAAATACAAATAGACTCCACAACTAGAACTAGTTTCACAGGCTTCTATGAGGTTCACTCCACGGTCGTCACTCTTGCCCGTTTCCATCAGATTGTGAGTCCTCACCTGAGTTACCTGAAAAGGGGGGAAAAACTAGGTGAGCGAACGCTCAGTTGGTAATAACATGCAAGTTTAAGTAATTAACCAATTAAAATGCATGTTTGAGCGCGTAAATAAAGAACGAAGGAAAATAACTATGCAACAAAATAATGAAAAGAAGGCAAGAACATGATATAACCGAGAATTTGGCGAACAAGCAAGATTTAACCAAGTCAAGCGAATTCAAGAAAGAGATTATTGTCATAGACATCACGCTAGTCATGCACTCGGTGCAATGTCTCACCATGTCATTCAAACTTTCCGGGCACAAGTACTTTTCGGGCACTCCTCCCAGGACTAGAGCGGGCCCTTACGATGCGTTGGCATTGATTTGTTGGATCCGAGATCCCAAGTTATGTCTAGACATTAATCAAGTTAAGTGGCCAATACTCCAAGATATGGAACTTACCAAAATTTCAAGGGTAAGTCGAAGTAGACATCATGTCTGGAAAGTTCAAGTTATCAAGAACCAATCAGGTCCTTGGATTCAACACGAAAAATCACGAAAATCACTTCTGGATGATAAGCGGTCATAACAGGGCCGCTCAAGCAATGAACGGTCTAGAGTGGACCGTTCAGGATAGAGATGGGCTTAGGACTAGCCACACCGAAGTCAAGGATACACGGTCCATGTAGGGCCGCTCGAGTAATTGGACGGTTGAAAATGGGCCGCTCAAGACAAGTAGAGCTAGAAGCCCAGGAACAAGATAAACGGTCCATATAGGGCCGTCCAACAGACAGACGGTCCAATAAGATCCGCGCGATAACATGGGCGGTTCCAATAGGTCCGTTCAACTTAATCAACTGGAAATCTACCCAAACGGACTCCGGGCTGCCATAAGTGGGGCAGAACTGAACCAGGGTCCAGCCCACTCTCCACTGGTCAACCTAGGGCTTATTGCGTTGATCCAAACACAATTTGGTCAAAGATAGATCAAGGTTAATCGACCAATGTAAGTGGCACTTGGCCAGGGATGTACGGTTCGTTATGGGCCGCCCAATAAGATGAACGGTCCCTTTCGGGCCGCGTAATTCTTAGGGGGTCCAAGTCAAGCCGTGACTTACAATACGATAGTTCAATCGATTCGATCACGTACACAGGTTCAGGTCTTGATGGAACAACCTGCCCGGTGTCCTAATGGGAATCCCAGGCTCGTGGGGGCTTACGGAGGTCCCGTAATGAAGGTCCTAGTCCGACGGAAAGAATATCCGGCGGAGAGTCCCAAACATTACAAGGAAATAGGGCTAATAAAACATCGGAAACCAGTGAGATGGTCAGTCAATCCTACCGGAGTAGAACGACTGTCACATAACCCTAATAACATTTCCAGATTAATATTAACATTGAAGAAGATGATCCAAGGTCAAGATCAGCAAGATTTGTAATCATTTACTATTATAATTTTCCAGAGTTTTTATGCATGTTGCTAACTTACATTTAACCATTAATCTACCATCATAAATCATGCGAAAAAGATAACTTAATAAATTTTGTAAAGATGGACGGTCCAGTATGGACCTTTCATCCTCCTCGGCGGTCGCACGACAGGCTGTTTATCCCCCTCAGGCCAGAAGACCTTCTGGAGATGAGCGGTCTGTAATGAGCCGCTGGGGAAGATGAACGGTCAATTATTGGCCGCCTGACAGAAGGGTGGTCTAGGTAAAGCCGCTCATCCCAGAAACATAATACGAACCAGAGAACATAAACGATCAGTAATATGCCGCCTAACTAGGTTGGGTGGTCTATCGCGAGGCCACCCAAGTCAAAAATCAACCAAACCCCCTTTCGCCCTGCCCGCCTTCGGCGAGTTGGCTAGGGTTACGAAGAATTGCTAAATACGCATAGCACAAAGCATAATAATTAGGGCTTTTGGATTCAAAAGAAAGAGCACAAAAAGTTTTACAATAAAGCATGCTCAATTTAATCTTTTGTGCTTGCAATCCCTACTTAAACGTGATGGAACAAATACAACCCTAGATATGACATGCTTCTACTAAACCCTAAAATTCTCGCATGATACTAAGTAACTTTTAGGGCTTTTGCATTCAATAGAAAGAGCACTCAAAGCTGGTTCTAACCATATATTATACTTAAGGTTCGGCTTGCTATAACCTACCTTAAACGTAGGAAGAATGAAGAAGAAGGGACGACGACACGCTAAGAACACCTCGCCGGTGATCGCCGGAATCCGCCCTCGTCCACGATCCTCATCGGCCGCCACAGCACCCAAACGAAAATAGGGTTCCTGAGGGTCATTTTTATAGGTCACACAAGGTCTAGAGTCTTCTATTCGAGGAGATAGAGTCCAATCAAGTTGGACGTGCGCGAATCGCGCGGATAGGGTTAGCCGCCGCCTTCTCATCCAAAATTCACTTTCTAGGGTTAGGGTTTCGGGGAGAACTAAGAGGGGAAACGATCCTCTCATCCTAGCCTTCCATTTGGATCCGGTCTCAGCCTAAATGATCGGGTATTGGGCTCAAATTTCGCGTTTTAAGGTCCAATTAGATTATGTGTGGATTTAGGCCATAATCAGTTGATTTGGCCTAATTACGGATTTTCTTTGGGTCTATCACAGAAGATACTATTATTAAACATTTTATCCTCTACAAGATTCTAAATTTTCCAGATCCTTACGAAATAGTCAAAATTTAACTTGTTCTATTTATTAAGGATTTTCTAATCAATTTCTTATAAATTTTCTAGAAATTTTTATTTGTTAATAAATCGGAATATTACACGAATTTTTGTTAGAAACAATAACATGTTCAAATATAAAAGGAAGCAACAAACAAATGGAATGAACGACGACAAGATGCTTCAGCTAAGACAAGGAGACTGTGGACAGCAAGAATGGAACGGAACCGAACATTAATAATGAGAGCTTGAACATTGGTCATACAAATAAGAACGAAGGGGAAAAGATTAAGAGAAAGAAGAAAAAGCTCACATGCATTGCACAAAATTAAAGAAGGGAAGAGAAGGCATGAGAAGAAAAAAGAGGAAACGCCTCACTGGCCTTAGCCGGTACACCCTAGCTCAACCTCAGATGGCACGCCTTAACCGTCTACACCCGGCGCACCCCAACCTGGCCTTGCCCGGCACACTCCACACCCAGCTCATGCCCTCTCCGGCACAGCCCAGCCAGGCCCCCACCCGGCACACTCCAACCCCAGCTCACCCTTGGCCGGCACACCCTAGCGTAACCCTGCACGACACACTCCCTGAGCCCCTATCTAGCACAGCCCTAGCAGCCCTGTCCGGCACACTTCCCCCCGCCCTTGTCCGGCACGCCCTGCATAAACCTACCCAATATGCCCATCCAAGCCCCTGCCCGGCACAGCCCAGCTCAACCCCTCCAGCCCGGCACACCTGTTTGTGCCTGGCCCAGCACACCTTGCTCGGCACACCCTTCTTGTGCCTTGCCCGGCACACTCCTAAGCTTGCATTAACCTCCCCTTTGCACTGACCTTGTCCGGGCATTGCACCGACCTCATCCCGGCTTGCACAGACCCTGCCCGGGCCTTGCATAGACTTTGAACCCTGGTTGCACGGACCTTGTTCCCAACTGCACAAACTCAATCTTCCTTGCCCCGACCCTTTCCGAGCATTGCACCGACCTCTCCTTAGCTTCCCGATGGCTCGCTTCCCCATACACGCTATAAATGTAAATAAAAGGAATACGACGGCAATAGTGATTAAAAAAATAGAAAAATAAAATAAAAATAAATAAAACACATGAAAATTCTAATAGAAAAAAAATATATATATATATACATATATATATATATATACGTAAGTAAATGAATATATATATATATATATATATTTGAACGCGTAATAAATAAATAAAAAAAGGGAGAGGGAGGACGTGTGCAATAAATAGAAGAAAAATAGCAAGACCACCCCAAAATGTGAAATGAGCAAAACAAAAAATATATAATTAAAACTCAGATAACAAAAAGAACGCTAAAACCCACTCTGCAGCCCCGTCTCTCCCCATGACCCGGTGCAAAAGGAATAATGATGCTGTCCCGGCAGGTCGGGTCCCAGCCTTGGGAACTACTGCAACATGACCGTGACTCGACGTTGCTTTGGGTCGACATCCCGATCAATCAAACCCGCTTCTCGGTCGGATCCTTTCCGACCCATTATTGAAATTACCGTGGACTCGGCAGACATTTGAACGGGTTTACCTCGATTTTCACTGCGTGCTCGTTTCGGGCTTTCGTCCAATTATGAAATGGTCCGCGAAGTGATCGACACATCTGAATGCTTGCACCCCGATGCGGGCTCCTAGTGTGGTTTATTCTTCCCCATACTTTTGCGATTAGTATTAATTCTTTCAGGCCGCAGGGCCCTTAATTTCGGTAACTAATCAAGGGTGTTCCCTCGTATGGGACATGTAAACGACGTCGTGACCTTTATGGCACGGCGGGATTTGGTCCCGACCCGAACCACACAATCGTCTGACCAAGTCAGATCGAGCGCACCAAGGGCTTCGTCGAAGCCCGAATAAATTGTCACTTTGTGACTGGCATGCCCACGCACTTAATAAATCAATAAATAAATAAAATAACTTCTTTAATCAAAAAGTGCGTCCACAACCGTTCGTGAGAAACGGGTGATTCTGACGAATCGACCCAAATTGGGTCACCGGGGTTCTCGGACTCCTACCGGCCCCGAATGACTAACAATCACGACGAAACTTACGGGAACGGGATCCAGACATCCCGAGGGTTCGTTTGATACTAATTTTACTGAAAATGGTCGCCGTTTTCTGGGAAACCCTACGAACTCCTAATATCACGGTTTTACCTAAACGAGCCTAAACTCGCCCGTTCTAGCAACGAACAACACGAAACTGTAGGAACAAGTGCAGGAGAAGTAGGTGATCCATCTCCCTACCTCCATCAAAGAAACCGTGTGCCAAAGCGACTAAACTGTGCCGAAAACCATGTCACGAGCTCGACCGTCGGCTTTGAATCCACCGTTTGGGATTGTGCCAAAACCGATCCGATCCTCGCCCCATCGCACTCCGGACCACTCCCACAGCATCACCTCTACTTGCCCGAGCCTCCTCCGTCTACAGCCGGAGCCGAAAGGGCGAGAGAAGAGAGAAAATGGGGGGGGGGGGGGAGAGAGGTCACGGCGAAGAAATTAGAAGGGAGGAGAGAGGAAGGAAAGAAAAAGGAGAAAAAAATTTAGGAAATTTTCCTAATTTCTGAAAATTCGATTTTTGGTCCGAAAATGGACTAATTCAGAAAAATATGTAAAAATAGTCGAAACGATCCTCGAGAAGAGTACAACGCAACTGCGGCGTCCCCGATTCGATGAACTGAGAAATAAACTCACCGCAGGGTTCCGTAACTTGTACAAGAGGAAAACCCACGCGGATCGTAAAACTCAACTCAGGACCCACAAAAGTGATCCGAAACTCTCTGAAAAGATCCAGACCCAATAAGAATCCAGGGTATTACAGGCGTGACCCTGACTAGTCACTCGTTACTATTGTTCCTTGTACTTAGTTCTGTGAGTACCTCAGTTACCGCCGTTTTGGGTGAGTACGAGATACCTGAGGCGCAGTGTAAGACGTCAGTGGATGCATCTGGGTATTCTTCTAGTGAGGAGGTGCTTCTGTCACTTGACGCATGACTCTTGTGGCTTGTGTTTTCTTGACCGATTTCCGAGTAGCCTGTGCATGGCTTCACTCGAGGTCTAGTCTTGTGTAGCGTACACAACGGTGAGCTCGTGTACGTTCGTGCCTTTGACTATGTAGGTCTTTAGTAGGCTTTTGCCTGTTTTGGTAGGCTTAGGCTTTTCACGATAGGGCTTCGTGATTTGACGATGGATCAGTAACGCCCGACTTTGTGAGATCGGGGTTCATCTTTCTGTTATAGTTTGGAGTAGTTTAGAGAGCCGTGGTTCGATCGGCTACCGTGTTTTCTTGTTATGGCTTTACTCTTCCTTTAGCTATTCTTACTCCTACTTTTCCTATTTTACTGTTGTAGTTTAGCACTGCTGTTACTTCTGCTCCTGCTTTGTTGCTACTTTGCTTTAGCGTAGCACTGCTGCTTTTGCGTTGTTTCCGATAGGGTTCTACGGGATCCCTACTGAGCCAGTGACAAGAGGCTCACCCCTGACTTTTCAGGTGTAGTTGTGCTTCCTTGTGTTGTGAGTTCCGCTGTGCGGTAGTTCTGTTGCCAGTGTCGGGCTTCCCCCGACTTGAGGGTACATTTCTCTTTCCGGTTGGACTATTCTTATCTTCCTTTGGACTGGACTCTATTAGTTTTAATTTATTATAGAAAAAGTGATTTTATTTTTGCTACTTTAGCAATCATGATAATTGAAATTTAATTACTTATTGTTATATCTGGAAATTCAATGTACTCTCACACACCTTTCTATCCCTTCGGAGCTTGTCTGCTCTTGGGAGGCCTCGGAGGTTCCAAGTGGTATCGGGTTTACCCGGTATCCGGACTATGAGTCGTCACAGCAATGATATGTATGTGTATTATATATTAGTGGCCTTGTGGCCCTTTTACAATAGGGGAACTATCTGTTTATGTGTATGTATGTACTATGTATCTGTGCATGTCTTACTTGTTTAACACATGTTCTAGTGGCAAATAGTTACTAATTGGAAAGTAAATTTGTGTGTAGGTGATGTATTAATCTCTTGAAGTTGTTAGTGGTGTTTCAAAGGCCGTGTATGATCTATATTGATGTGTTGAATGTGACTTTATATTGATGTGTTGATTGTGAGTTTTTATGTTATTAGTGATGTGTTCAATGTGAGATTCATGCAGGAATTATATGAATGTACATGTATGATTGCACAATGAGTATATAAAAAAAAACAAAGGAACAACATACCTACGTTTTTTTTAAAAATGACACTAGTTCCATTTCCTACGTTTTTAATACATTGACGCTAATACTTTTTCATATGTTTCTTCTAAAACGTGATAATGTATAATACCTACATTTTTATAATCGTAGGTATAGCCAATTACATGCGTGTGTATATATATTTTTAACCTACGTTGTTTAAAAAAGTGTAGGTATAAGTTCATATCTACTTATGTTTTTGAGAAACTATTCCTATGCTTTTATAGCGTAAGTATAGGTCGGTATCTATCCACGTTTTTTGTTAGACTATTCCTACGCTTTACAAGCGTAGGTATAGATTGAACTATACCAATGTTTCATAGAAGCGTAGGTATAACCTATAGTCACGCAAGCAAGCGCCACACTTTGAGAGCGTGGCAAGCAAACGTGGCTAAAGGCTTTACCTACATTTTTTGGACCTATAACTACATTTTTTAAACATAGGTAAAGGCCAATTTTCTTGTAGTGGAGGACGAAGGGTCCAAGTTAAAGTCTTATTCACTGATTTTGCCAATGATGACGAAAATCAGGATATCGTCGACATCGGGTAGAATGTCGATGCAAAGAGGGCTCTTTCCATTCATTAACAAGGCCGAAGGATCCGAGTTAATGTTCCATTCACTGATTTTGCCAATGATGGCGAACATCAGGGTATCGTTGACATTGGGTAGAATGTCAAAGCAAAGAAGGGTCATTTTGTTCATTAACGAGGATGAAAGGTCCAAGTTAACGTTTCATTCAACTGATTTTGCCGATGATGACAAAAACCAGGGCTAGTGTATTCATCGACATTGGGTTTAAATGTCGAAGCAAAAAGGTTTCTCATCATTAACAAGGATGGAAGGTCCGAGTTAAGGTTTCTATCACTGATGTCACCGATGCTGATGACGATCAGGGTAGATGTATTCATCGATATTATGTTAAATGTCGAAGCACAAAAGTTGCTCATCATTAACGAGGATGGAAGGTCCAAGTTAACATTTCGATCACTGATGTCACTGATGCTGATGACGATCAGGGTAGATGTATTCATCGACATTGGGTTAACTGCCAAAGCAAGAAATGGTTTTAATATCATTAACAAGGACAGAAAGTCCAAGTTAAGGTTTCGATCACTGATGTCACCGATGCTGATGATGATCAGGGTAGATGTATTCATCGACATTGGGTTAAATGCCGAAGCAAGAAATGGTTTTAATATCATTAACAAGGACAGAAGGTCCAAGTTAAGGTTTCGATCACTGATGTCCCCGATGCTGATGACGATCAGGGTAGATGTATTCATCGACATTGGGTTAAATGCCGAAGCAAGAAATTATTTTAATATCATTAACAAGGACGGAAGGTCCAAGTTAAGGTTTCGATCACTGATGTCACTGATGCTGATGACGGTCATGGTAGATGTATTCATCGACATTGGGTTAAATGCCAAAGCAAGAAACGATTTTAATATCATTAATAAGGATGGAAGGTCCAAGTTAAGGTTTCGATCACTGATGTCATCGATGCTGATGACGGTCAGGGTAGATGTATTCATTGACATTGGGTTAAATGCCGAAGCAAAAAATAGTTTTAATATCATTAACAAGGATGGAAGGTCCAAGTTAAGGTTTCGATCACTGATGTCACCGATGTTGATGATGATCAGGGTAGATGTATTAATCGACATTGGGTTAAATGCCGAAGCAAGAAATAGTTTTAATATCATTAACAAGGATGGAAGGTCCAAGTTAAGGTTTTGATTACTGATGTCCTCGATGTTGATGACGATCACGGTAGATGTATTCATCGACATTAGGTTAAATGCCGAAGCAAGAAATTATTTTAATATCATTAACAAGGACGGAAGGTCCAAGTTAAGGTTTCGATCATTGATGTCACCGATGATGATGACGGTCAAGGTAGATGTATTCATCGACATTGGGTTAAATGCCAAAGCAAGAAATGGTTTTAATATCATTAATAAGGACGGAAGGTCCAAGTTAAGGTTTCGATCACTGATGTCATCGATGCTGATGACGGTCAGGGTAGATGTATTCATCAATATTGAGTTAAATGCCGAAGCAAGAAATGGTTTTAATATCATTAACAAGGACGGAAGGTCCAAGTTAAGGTTTCGATCATTGATGTCATCGATGCTGATGACGATCAGCGTAGATGTATTCATCGACATTGGGTTAAATGCCGAAGCAAGAAATGGTTTCATTACCAGAATAGGCAGAAGGCCTATTCCAGTTAGACTTTGTCATATGGGTGGTTTATTTCTGGTGGGACATATGGGGACGTCCCGCTTATGAAAAGGTCTTGAGAGAAAGCATTTTTATTTTTCTATATTTTTTTCTTCTTCTCTTTTTTTAACCACATTACCGATGCAAGCACCCTTTTCGGGTTTTCACCGGCATCGGCCCCCTCTTGCTTTTGCCCACGCGCCCTTTCAGGTTTTCACGTGGCGGGATATCCGATTTTGCCTGCAGCGCCCTTTCGGGTTTTCGCCACAGCTGAGTTATTACCCTTTTTACCCTTGTCCTAATGAAGGAATAAGTTTGGCGGGGCACCTCTATTTTAATCCCCATTTTTTTTGAGATGACAGTTGGGAACAATAGGTGATTATCGGCTCGGACACAGAGTCTTTTGCCTATAGAGGGTTTATTCGTTGGCAAAGACGGATGCCAACGCAAGAGACGGAATTAGTGCCGATTCAAGCGTAAGGCCTACAATATTGTGCATATATGAATGGCTAGGGCACGAAGCCTTGCACCAAAGAAGGGTTTATTCGTTGACAAGATCAAATGCCAACGCAAGGGATAGAATTAGCGCCAATTCGAGCGTAAGGCCCCCAATGGCAATACTGTGTATATATTAATGGCTAGGGCACGAAGCCTTGCACTGAAAATGGGTTTATTCGTTGACAAGATCAAATGCCAACGCAAGGGATGGAATTCGTGTCGATCCAGGCATAAGGCCTGCAATGACAATATTGTGTATATGTGAATGGCTAGGGCACGGAACCTTGCGCCAAAAAGGGGTTTATTCGTTGACAATATCAAATACCAACGCAAGGGATGTAATTAGTGTCGATTCAGGCGTAAGCCCCGCAACGGCGATACTGTGCATATGCAAACGGCTAGGGCATGAAGCCTTGCGTCGGAAAAGGGGTTTATTCGTTGGCAAGGATGAATGCCAATGCAAAGGATAGACTTGATGTTGATTCAGGCGTAAGGCACGTAATGGCAATATGATATATGAGCTGGCTAGGGCACGAAGCCCGTTGCTGGTATGATGTGTATTCACAAGCATGGGGTTAATGCATGTGCAAAGGAAAGAGTTTTCTTTACCCTCACGGGCGTAAGGTCTATCGAGGGCATTTGTGGGGGTGGTATTCAAGGTAGGGCTCTCTTCATCCATACGGACGTAAGGTCCATTGGATGCCTTGTAAATAGTGTTCACGGGCATGGGTTTAATACCTGAGCAAAGAAAGGGTTCTCTTTACCCAGACGGACGTAAGGTCCGTTGGAGGCATTATGACCCAGTGGGACCATGGTTGGGCCCTAGGTGTTTTAGTCTTCAAGCATCGGTGCAGCTGCCCGATATAGCTTCATATGCATCCCGTTGAGAGGGGAGAATTGGACTACGCCCTTGTGATCTACAAGGACGTAAGCACCTCCTTCGTAGACCCGGTTGACAACATATGAGCCTTCCCAATTTTTAGTCAGTTTTCCCTTGGGGTTGGCTGCCATCACTTCTCTTATTTTGACCATAACAAGGTCACCTTTCTTGAATTCTCGCTCTTTGACCAGCTTGTCAAAAGCACGGGCATGCGAGCCTAGTATAATTGAATGTTTTGTTGTGCTCAGAGTCACTTTCCTTCCAAATCGGCAAGCTCCTTTCCACATTGGGTTGTTCGTTGCTGACTAGACCATGCTGAATGGCGACCCGCAGTGATGGGACTTCTAATTCAATTGGTACCACCGCTTCGGACCCGTACACGAGGGAGAATGGTGAGCAACCAGTTGGGGTTTTATAAACTGTACGATAAGCCTAAAGTGCTTCGTACATCCTTTCTTCCCAATCTCTTTTACTAGAGTTAACGATTTTTGCCAGCAAGGTGCACAATGTTTTATTGAAAGCTTCTGCAAGCCCATTAGCTTGAGGGTTGTAGGGAGACGAAGTCCTATAATCATTTTTGTATTTATCAGCCAACCGGTATACCTTCTGGTTCCTGAAATGGCTGCCATTGTCAGAAATGATTCGGCTGGGAACCCCAAACTGGAATATTATATTCTGGTGGAAGAACCTGGCGACCAGCTCCCCGGTTTCTTCTCTTAACGCCACCGCCTCTGCCCATCTGGAGAAGTAGTCTGTGGCTGCCAAGATGTACTTGCATCTAGAGAAGGAGGATGACAGAGGACCCACCACATCCGTGCCCCATTGAGCGAACGGCCAACTTGGGATGGTGGGGTGTAGTGGTGCCGGAGGCCTCCTCGAGATGTTCTCATGCTCCTGGCATTTCTGACAAGTCTTGGCGAACTTGCAGCAGTCATTAAACATGGTGGGCTAGTAGTAGCCCAACTTCTTTATCTCGATTTTCATTTTCGGACTGGCCTGATATGCTCCAGCTGACCCGGCATGCACCTCATGCATGACTTGCAGGGCTTCCTTGGTGGACAAGCAACGCAGGAAGACTTTATTTATGGCATCCGCCATTATTCGGAACAAAGTCCCGTTTCTCATTTCGTAAGAATCTTTGATTCTTATTAACTTCATTCTCTATTCTTTTTCTTTCGGCAACTACTGGCGTTGAAACCATTGTAGCAGATGCTCCCGCCAATCAGGTTGTCGAGCTTCTTCTACAGCCATAACTTTATTTTCTTCTTCCGTATTTGGGATATCCATCATACTCGGTACTTGCCGCCTATTGATGACAGTTACATTCAGGCTCTCATCTGGCGGGATTGCCAGGGAACTAGCTAGCTTTGTGAGGGCGTCTGCCTGAGCGTTCCATCCTCGGTTGATGTGCTTTATCTGGATGAAATAAAATTTTGCCATCAAGCCTAGCGCCAGCTAGTGGTAGGGGTGGAGTTCCGACTTTCGGACATCGAACTCTCCTTCGACTTGTTTAACAATTACCATGGAATCCCCATAGACTTCCAGCATTTGAATTCCCATAGATAGGGTGATTTGCAGGCCAATAATCAAAGCCTCATATTCTGCCTCATTATTTGTACAAGGCTTGTTGATTGAATAGGAGGTGTGCATGACCTCCTCCTCTGGAGATTTCAGGACTACGCCTGCACCGGCTCTAACTTTGTTGGGTCCACTGGCCGTAGTGTCAATTCTGGAGGCTGCTATGTACCAGATCTGCGGCCGCCCTTTTACTGGCGCGTCGAGCACAGGAGGGGTCTTGAGATATTCCTTCAGCTTTTCAAAAGCTGCTTGACATTCTTCATCCCAATAAAATGGGACATCCTTCATCATCAATTTGTGAAAAGGGTGGCATCTTCCGGACAGATTCGATATGAATCGTCAGATATAGGCCAGCCGGCCTTGGAGTGACCGTAGTTCGAAGAGGTTCCTTGGCGGAGGCAACTCTTGAATGGGTTTAATCTTTGAGGGGTCTATTTCAATTCCCCGATGCCTTACAATAAAACCCAAAAATCTGCCGCTGGAGACCCCGAAGTCGCATTTCAACGGGTTCATCTTTAGCTCGTGCTGCCTGAGCCGTTGAAATATTATTCGGAGATCTTGCAAGTGATCCTCCCTCTTTCTAGTCTTAATCACTAAGTCATCAATGTAACATTCAACTTTGTGGTAGAGCAATTCATCAAAAATTCTGGTCATCGCCCGTTGGTAGGTTGCGCCAGCGTTCTTTAGCCCGAAAGGCATCCTTTTATAATGGTAGATACCCTTGGGGGTACGGAAAGCAGTATGAACGTGGTCATGCTCCATGATCCATATCTAATTGTAGCCGGATGAACCATCCATAAAGGAAAGGGCCTCATGGCCAGTTGTAGCATAGATCATGACTTCTATTATCGACACCGGGAAGTCATCTTTTGGGCAAGCTTTATTTAGATCATGGAAATCCACACATATCTGGATCTGACCATTCTTCTTTTTGACGGGCACTATGTTGGCCAGCCATGTAGTGTATTGTTTTTCTTCAACGAAGCCCACCTCAATAAGCTTGTCAACTTCTTTGCATATTTGAGTGATGAGCTCCGGCCTCATGTGCTGCGGTGACTACTTCACCGGCTCCACGTCAAGGTTAATTGCCAGTTCATGTTGGGCAACTGCGGGGCTAAGCCCAGGCATTTCTTTATAACTCCAGGTGAAACAGACCCGTAATTCTTGCAGCAATTGGACATATAGCTCTCGCTCGGCTAAGGAAAGGTGAGCGCTAAGGAAGATAGGTCTGGGGTCATCTTCACTCCCCAGGTTAACTTCTAGCAGTTCATCAACTGTGGCCTACCCCCCGTCCTCAATTTCCGGAGGTGCGGGTTGAAGGTCAATGAAATCTTGAACATCATTACTATCGTCGAGTTCGAGGACTTCGGTAGTATTATCATTTTGCCCTCTGACCCCCTCGGGGGTTTGTAGTTCAGGGGACAACCGGAGCATAGATTGTTCTGGTAGTGGGTTTCTTCAAGTGCCCCCTTCATAGGATTCATCAGCTGCTCTGGCAGGAGTCTGCTCTTTCATAGCCGAATCAGGAAAACGGCTCTTAGGCTCCACCGGGAGTGGGGACTGCCCGGTTTCCACTTCAGCTCGTATTGCCACATCTTTGCGAGAGACGTCATGTTTCTACTTGGTCACGTCCTTATCGACAAAAATCGTTTGACATATTGCAGTGGCCCCTGCATCGGCCGACTGAGAATGAGTTGTTGTGATGGTAGTGAAGGGACTGCAGGAGGGGTTGTACACCTCTTCTTCAGCATCTTTGGCCTCACTATTATTAGCTGTATCGAATTTAGCTTGGAGAGTCATCTCCTCACCACCGAGTTGCTCCCAACATCTGCAGAGGGTGGCAACCTTACGATTTTGGTCCTCTTGTTGGAATACCTGAGCTCGTTCATCTTCCCCGGGGCTTTCATCATAAGTTGCCCCCGGAGGTGCCTCTTATGTTGATGAGAGGATAGAGATGGTGTCCACCTCATATCGCCCGCTGTAATAGTATTCTTCTAGTGAGAATCCCAGCCCTGGATGCTGAGATATGCGTTTGAGCTCCTTGTCAATGCTGGCAAGATACCAGAGCTTTCGGTAGGCCTCAGTTATCTTTTGAGATTGGCCCGAAGGGATGTGCTATTTTAGGAACATTCTGGCCATCTTGTTCGAGGTAAAAGGCAACCTCTGAACAGGCACTGCGGCGCTCTCCAAGTCTTCAGGGAGGCAACAATCAGTATTCTCTCGCGCCACGTGTTCTTCCGTAACATAGAACATGCTGGTGGGGCCTTCATCATGGGCCACTTCCAATGTTCTGAGAGGCCTGACCGTGGAATGGTCAAGACCGACTATCGGCTTGAAGAGACCCTCCGGCACCTTGATATGATCATGTCGATCTTCCATTTTGAGTTCATTCACCTGTGGGTAAATAGCAGGAGGCGCTGCCCTGCCCACATTTCCTGTGGTGGTGATATGGGATACCCCTCGGGGGTTCACATAGCCAAGTGGCAGTGGTGGGAACCAATCGTCCCCAGAAGCTTTCTTTACTGCCTTCACTGAGGCCTTTGCCTTAGGAATTTTCTGCGGCTGCTCCATGTAGAACGTCGCAACCAGCATGTGACATTCAAATACTTCAAATGGATGGAGGTCAGCAAATATCCTTTCTTCATTTCCTTCATGGTTATATTTGATACATTGGTGGAGAGTTGAAGTGTAAGACCCGTGTCTTAAGCGGATCCTTAGTGGTTCGGATCTAGATTTTATTCTATGAATTTAGGCCATTTTTACGGATTTTTAGGCTATTTTCTGGTAATTAATCGAATTAGTTAAAGTATTTATATGATTGAATAGAGCATATTCACGATTTCGGTTCTTTGGGGGTTAAAACATAATTTGAGTTAAATTTTTAATAAAAAATATATTTTTATAAAAATTTTATCACTCTCTCTCTCCCCCATCGAACTCTCTCTCTCCCGCACTCGTTCTCTCTCTTCCTCTCTCCCTCTCACGATCTCTCCTCTCCCTCTCTCTCGGATTCGGTCTGGACGGACCCCGATCGAGGCACGGGAGGTACCAACGGGACGAGCTCGACGCGAGGATCGCATGGACGCCAGCTTTGTCTCGATCCGCGGTACGTGGAGGCGTGTGGGGCCGAGAGTAGCCGCGGCGTCCCTTCGTCCGTTCGGCACCGAATCGCCGTCTTCGTCGCGATCGAGGTAGGGGGATGGACTCCTCACCTCGCTAGGATCATTTTGATGCCACATGCATGCACATGCACGGCCGTTTTGCTCGTTTTCCGTGCAAAACCCCATGTTAGCCTATTTATGCTTAATTTCGTGAAATCATTTGTTATGGGCTTCGTTTTCAATTTTAATGGCATGTTTAGTTGTAGAATCATTCTGTAGGCTTGGCAGGTTAGCTTTTCCTTTTTTTTCGTTCGTTTGTAGCCCTCCGGGCGGATTTCCGACCCGGTGTGGTTGTTGCCCGCCGTGACGCTGTTTATGTGGTCGTCCTTGGACCGTTCATCACATGAGCGGTCGAGACCAAACCGTTTATCCCCGGTTGTGCGGCCTATAGCAAGACCGTTTAAGCCCTAGTGCGGCTATACCCTAGCCGTTTATCCTTGGGACCATAAGAAGACACATTAGAATGGCCCAACTTAGACCGCCCAAACCCTTTTGAGCGGCCATACCCTAACCGCCTATCTAGTTGAGCGGCTTAGCCCCAGCCGCGTGTCTTAAGTCGATTCGTAGTAGAGCAGCCAGTGGGGAACCGCACATCTCCTCGTGTGGTCTATCGCATGACTGTCCATCCTCAAGCGATCGGGTGTCAACCGCCCAACTCCTGTTGTAATTAGTTTTAGCATATTTAGTTAATTTATGCTGTTATTCGCCATGTTTAAAGTATTTTATAAAATGTGGCATTATTTTACATCCCGATGGAATTGCTTTCTCTTTCCTTATGATGGAACCACTAGTCGTAGCCCAGCGACCGAGCATGTCGTCCCACCCGGGAGAGGTGGAGGGGCGTTCCCAATGAACGGTTTGTAAGCTAGTTACCGTGGGCCCCTGCGATTACCGTTGCGTCCAACGGGGGGGGGGGGGGGGAACTAGCTAGAGGCCTGGCTCTAGGCAGGAGTTAGTGTGTGCACACGTGATCATACACTTGGACTAGCACTGACGAGTGTCGCTCTGACTAGTACTAGGTTTGGTCCTATTACGCCTCTCGCTTGTCGCGTTCCAGACTTGCGAGTTCTCGAGATGCAGTATAGTCGTCGGTGGACGCATCTGGTCTTGTCCTTCTAGTGGGTCGTTCCGTCTCTCACTTCACTTGGTTAGCAGTGATTTATTCTATTGGTAGATTTAGTTCCTGACGCTAATTCCTGTGGTTGTATATTTATTTATTAGATTGTGCATCTGCATGTTTATTGTTTAAATGCATGCTCTAATTGCTCTTATATTTGCCTGCTTGCCTGTTTAGTGTGAGGTAGGGATCTGTGTGACCCCTACTGAGTCTGGCTGTGACTCACCCTTTCCTCTTTCAGGTGAGCCGCCCCAGTCGTCTGCTGGTCCTTCTCGTGGTTGTGCCGACCGTCGTTAGAGTGCCAGCTGTTGTCGGTTTGTCTTTTTGTTCTTTTGAGCCGGGGTATGCCCCGTGTAGTTGTGCAGTGGACCCTTTTTTATCTGTAAATCTGGACTATTATATATATTTTACCACTCTGATATTTTAAATTACTTCTGCACTTATTTATTAATTGATGTCCTAATTAATATTGCGTGCCTGTGGTCCCAATTTGTTATGCAACTCCTCAGCAACTCCATAAACCCTTCAGGGGCCTCATCAGCCTCCTGGGTGGCTTCCCCAGTTCTTGGTATCGGTGTATCGATGTTATCGGTATATCGGTATCCGGAGCTCTAGGTCGTCACAGTTGGTATCAGAGTTGTGTTGGGGATTTGTATTAGGAATTGGAACTCGCGCTGGTCCAGAACAAGTCCACTGAGTTGTCCATTGCTGGCTTAGGATGTTTCTCATGATTACTTATGGTTTTCCGTTATCGTGTGTTTCCTAGATGCAAGATGTTACCTCGTGGATGGAAGAAGGATCGGACTCCTCGGGAGGAGAGTGGTACTTCCTCTGCCCCAGCTGTGCCAACTTCTGTCAACCCTGCTCCGCGTGAAGAAGTGCCCGGTGGCCATGGTAGAGCGTTAAAGGAATTTTTGCTGTTCCACCCATCGACTTTCGAGGGTCAATCAGATCTGGAGGTAGCTAGATCGTGGCTTGATGCCACTGAGTGCGTGTTCCAATCGATGGAGTGCGCAGAGGATGAGAGAGTTATGTTGGCTACTTATCAGCTTCAAGGTACCGCACGCACGTGGTGGACTACAGAGTGGGAGGTTGCCTTCCGTTCCCGTCCGCTCCGGCAAATCACCTGGGCAGAGTTCGTTGCTACTTTCGAGCGTGCTTACACTCCAGCCTGCCTTAAGTTAGCAAAGATGTATCAGTTTCTGGAGCTGACGCAAGGCGACATGACTGTGTTGCAGTACCGAGATAAGTTCATCGAATTGGGTAGGTACGTGCCCCATATTTTTTGCTGATGAAGCTATGAAGACTCAGCAGTTTCTGCGCGGACTGAAAGCGGAATTGAGCCTGCCGTTGTTCGCTACCCGAGTGTCTGAGTTGGATTCAACGTGTTGTGCCCCAGAATTTATATAAGTTATTTCTAGATTATTTTATAATTTATTTGTAATTTATAAGGGCTAAATAAATTTATAAAAGGATTATTAAGTTTATTAGCCATTATAAGGCCCAATTGTGTTAATCAATTAACCTAATCCACTTAAACAAATCAAAAAGGTTTAAAGACTAGGCCCATTTAATTTGGCACATATTCTAGAAGGTTATTAAGCCTATTCACGGATTTTAAAGGATAAACACCACTTAATAGGATAACTAGATGAAAAATAAATAAAAGAGTTTTATTAAAATTAAAATTCTGAATGCGTCGAATGTAACGGTCCATCGGGCGACCGCCACAGCCTTGTGACGCGTATACCCTAGACCGTCACAGCCTGCAAGTTCCGAAAGTAAGAGAATGTATAAAAAGATTAGAACTTGATGATCCTATCCATAAGAGACCTAATTAGAATGACATGTAAAATCACTAGGGACTCTTAGAAGTCAGGTTTTAGCAGAATAAGGATAGATACAAATTATATAAATAATTATATAGGATAATTAGTAAAAGAGTTTGATTAATATTGAACTCTTGGAACATTGAATGTAACGGTCTATCGTGAGACCATCACATGCTTGTAACGCAGGGGTCTACAACTGTTACACCCTGTTAGTTCCGTGAAGGAAAGAATGAGTAGAAAGATCAGAACCTTGAGATCTTATCCACTAGGGATCGACTTGGGAGAGTTCATAACACTACTAAGGACTCTTAGGGATTAGATTCTGGCAGATTAAGGACTCTAGAATCGATCTAATCCTCAAACCCTAGCTAGAACTCTATAAATAGGACCTAGTTCTGAACTGCGCGACCCTTACTTCTACTCGCGTGGAATCAAGGTAAGGAGTCATAATCTCAGGTAAGTTCTTTAGAGGAATTTTTTTACAATACTTTAGACTAACTCCTCTCCAAATTTCACATCTTTAGGTCAAGAGGTCGTGGAGTTAGAGCCCAAGGAAGTTGCTAAAAAGTCACAGGAAGAGGAGAGCTAGGGCACGTTTTTCAAACCCAAAATTGGAAGTTTAAAGCCAAGTTAAGATGTAGGTTATCTCATGAACGGCAAAAACATCTTGATAGGACTAAAAGCCCTCTGGTTGGATTGGATTTTATGCATTATAGATCATCTATTTCATGTTTTAATAGCTCCATGCATTTCACGCATCTCTTAGCCTTGAATAGAAATAAAAGATGTTATCTTGTCTATTCACTGAAACCCATGCATGTAGATAGCCTACACCTTGTTATCATGCCTAGGATAGACATGGTATTTGATTTATAGACATGATGTGTGTTGATCTCTTAGGTTTCATATCAGTTTCTGTCAGCAGACGCTCTGACACATCTTAGTAGGACCGTCACACTCAAGTAACGGGCTTACGATGAACCTTCACAGTCTCTGTTGTCTATTGCTTACTCCGTTGCCTCTAACGCACCAGGACAGGAGCGCTACATTACTATAACGGCCCCTTGATAGACCGTCACAATCATTGTGATGCTCTCCAGTTAGACCGTTAGACTCAGTGTTCTGTCAGCTCATGCATGACAGAATAGTTACCAATTAAGTTTACTTATAATTAACCCTAGATAGCTAAGTTTTAACCTGTTATGTGACTCTTAAGTTATCTAATTGTTCATGATAGGTATTGCATGTTATTTTAAGTTATGATAGTTTCATGTACCAAAAGTTCTATAGTTTTGTATTATAAATCATGATTTCTAAATATTGTATTGACGGAGTTTATCTTGACTTCACAACGATTATACATTCTCTCTTTATCAATAGAGTCGTTTCTATAAGTACATGGCACATATTCCGGTATGTTGTCCATTAGTTCACTTTGCACTATAGGAACATTATTCTTGGACTTGAGGACCTCTCTATCGGATATTCCTTCCAATGGACTAGAAAATCTTGTTTCAAGGCCTCCGTAATTCTCCGCGAGCCTGGGAATCCAACTAGGACGCCAAGTTGGTTGTACCATTAAAGCCCATTGCTTAGACTACACTATCGATGTTTTCTGATTATCAGTAATGTAACGGCTCTGTGTTGGACCGTCAGGCACATGTAACGGCCCAATATAAGACCGTCACATTCATCTGAGTTTGAATTCTTGATTCGGGGTTCAGACTTATGTAACGGCCTAATCCTGGACCCTCACATAATATAACGGCCCAATGCATGACCGTCACCTTTCTCTGAGTCTATTTTTATTGTTCTGGACTCGGATCATTGTAACGGCCCACTATTGGAGCGTTATATGATGTAACGGCCCAGTAAACGACCGTCACATTGCTTAAGTACTTAACCCAAGGTTTGACCCAAGGGTTGATTTTTCAAAGGTTCTAGATGAACTAATGATAGTCTAGAACTTATAAAATTGATCAAGAAACTTAATATAATGGAAAGATAAAAGAATGTACCGTTATGCTGTCGATTTATTTCCGTGAGCATGACATTGTTTAAGTCTTTTTCTTGATCTCTCATACTCTAAATTGAAGCATTCATTCATTGATTGTTGTTACCATGAGTTATTGAACTTATTACATTCTTGGCCATACTTTATTGTTACACTCATGGAAGTAGCTTGATTTATACTTGAAGATGTGATCGAGCACTGATTGTGTTCAAGGGCTCTATGCAATTCCCCTCGGCTGATTATCGGAAACATACTATTTTATAAACCATGGGGTATGATGCTACTGGCATCGCATTGCGCTGGGAGTACTTTCTTTATAAATAAGTGAAATCCATGAGCACTCGTGAAAATCTAGTGAGTTGCTACATGATTGACATTCTCGTGCGTAACCTTTATGGTTATGAAAGTGAAAGTGAAAGTGCATTCTCGTTACATTCTTGTTCATGAAATGTCAAATATCATGTTCTTGTTACATTTTTGCTAGTTCATTCTTGTTCACTCTATCTTACATGATTATCGTGTTACTTTGGTTTAATCGCATGATATTCGCATTCGCAAGATTTTGCCTTACTTCTTTAGAGCTAAATTGTTAATTACTTTAATATATAGTGCCTTCATGTTGATGCGAAGATACCTACTGGGCAAGTGTGCTCATTACCTATTTCTAATATTTTTTAGGAAATAAAAGTGAGTCTGATTCGGATTCAGAATGTTCAAGTAGCGGATCCGAGAGTGAATAAACATGAGCGAAGACTTAGGAAGTCTATATTGTTTAGATGGAGTCAATGTAATTTTCCTATTTCTTGAGTCTAGTAGAGTGAAAGATGGTGGAAAAAGTTATTGTACTTTGAATATTTGATTGATAATAGAATGAAGTTGGATTTTTAGTAAATATTGTGCAATTGCATTCATTTTGTGTGATTGTCTTGCGCTCTGATCGTTCTTGCTTGCAAGAGGCTTACCATGCCGGCTGTTCGCGCTCCCCGAGTTAGTCTTCTGCTAAAATAAAGGCTCGGGGCGTGACACAGCGTACCAGGCAGCTGTTGCAGTGGAGATGGAAATGACGAGGACTCGAGGGCTTTCTCAGGCAAGAATGGTGCAGCCGACTGTGTAGTTTCAGCCGACTTACCAGTCGTCTGTCCCAGGAGTTCCTTCTGCCGTTCCTACTGTCAGCGGTGTTTCTTCTTCTTCCGACTCCCATTTCTGGCAATTCAAGAATAAGAAGTCAAAGAGGAAGTTTGAGCATTCAGCGTCTCCCGATTCAAGTCAGTTGTCCGTTCCTTCTGTTCGACTGCGCCAAGATTTTTCCGGTGGTCAGCAGCGTCCGTGTCCGAGGTGTGGTGGCAGTCATCCAGGCGTGTCGTGTTCTTTGCCGATCATCTGTTTCTGCTGTGATCAGTCCGGTCACGTAGTTCGAGACTATCCGCTGAGGCCAAAACAGATGTAGTTCTCGCAAGTTACCCAACCGCAGCAGCCCCAGTTTCGTCTTCCTCCACCGCCTCAACCTCAGCCGTCTTATCTGCCTGCTCCAGTTCCTTCCCAGCAGTCTTCTACAGTTGGCCGTCCTCCGAGAGGCAGGGTCACTCACATCACTCGTGCAAAAGCTGTGGTAGCTAATCTGGTAGAAGGTACGGTTTCAATTTTCGGTCATCCAGCACATGTTCTTTTCGATTCTGGCGCTACCCATTCTTTTGTGTCCGAGGATTTTATTGCTTGCATTGAGGAGCCGATGACCAAAGTGTCCTGTGAGTTGCTCGTTGAGTTACCCTCTGGAGATTTCATGTCCACTCCAGTGTGCCTAGAAGATTCCCCTATTGCCATCAACAATTGGCAGATGCCTGTGAAGCTTTATGCATTGTAATTGGCCTAATATGACGTTATTCTAGGCATGGACTGGCTGGAATTGTATGGTGCCGTGGTTGACTGCAGATACAAACGCGTCTATTTTATGCCACGTGGAAAACCAGCCTTCTATTTCCAAGGTATCCGTTTCTGTTCCTTTCGTTTGTTTATTCCTGCCGTTAGGTGTGATCTTCTTCCAGTTTCCTCCTTGTCCTTCCGTTTAATTTCAGGGACGAATCTCCTTTTAGGGGGGAGGGACTGTAAGACCCGTGTCTTAAGCAGATCCTTAGTGGTTCGGATCTAGATTTTATTCTGTGAATTTAGGCCATTTTTACGGATTTTTAGGCTATTTTCTGGTAATTAATCGAATTAGTTAAAGTATTTATATGATTGAATTGGGCATATTCACGATTTTGGTTCTTGGGGGGTTAAAATGTAATTTGAGTTAAATTTTCAAAAAAAAATATTTTTATAAAAATTTTATCACTCTCTCTCTCCCCCATCGAACTAACTCTCTCCCTCACTCGTTCTCTCTCTTCCTCTCTCCCTCTCACGATCTCTCCTCTCCCTCTCTCTCAGATTCGGTCCGGAGGGGCCCCGATCGAGGCACGGGAGGTACCGACGGGACGGGCTCGACGCGAGGATCGTGTGGATGCCAGCTTTGTCTCGATCTGCGGTACGTGGAGGCGTGTGGGGCCGAGAGTAGCCACGGCGTCCCTTCGTCCGCTCGGCATCGAATCGCCGTCTTCGTCGCAATCGAGGTAGGGGGATGGACTCCTCACCTCGCTAGGATCATTTTGACGCCACATGCACGCACATGCACGGCCGTTTTCCTCATTTTCCGTGCAAAACCCCATGTTAGCCTATTTATGCTTAATTTCATGAAATCAATTGTTATAGGCTTCGTTTTCAATTTTAATGGCATGTTTAGTTGTAGAATCGTTCTGTGGGCTTGGCAGGTTAGCTTTTCCTTTTTTTTCATTCGTTTGTAGCCCTCCGGGTAGATTTCTGACCCGGTGTGGTTGTTGCCCGCCGTTACGCCGTTTATGCGGTCGTCCTTGGACCGTTCATCACATGAGCGGTCGAGACCAAACTGTTTATCCCCGGTTGTGCGGCCTATAATAGGACTGTTTAAGCCCTAGTGCGGCTATACCCTAGCCGTTTATCCTTGGGACCATAGGAAGACACATTAGAACAGCCCAACTTAGACCGCCCAAACCCTTTTGAGCGGCCAGACCCTAACTGCCTATCTAGTTGAGCGGCTTAGCCCCAGCCGCGTGTCTTAAGTCGGTTCATAGTTGAGCGTCCGGTGGGGAACCGCACATCTCCTCGTGCGGTCTATCGCATGACCATCCATCCTCAAGCGGTCGGGTGTCAACCGCCCAACTCCTGTTGTAATTAGTTTTGGCATATTTAGTTAATTTATGGTGTTATTCGCCATGTTTAAAGTATTTTATAAAATGTGGCATTATTTTACATCCCGATGGAATTACTTTCTCATTCCTTGTGATGGAACCACTAGTCGTAGCCCAGCGACCGAGCGTGTCGTCCCACCCGGGAGAGGTGGAGGGGCGTTCCCAATGAACGGTTTGTAAGCTAGTTACCGTGGACCCCTGCGGTTACCGTTGCGTCCAACGGGGGGGAAAACTAGCTAGAGGCCTGGCTCTAGGCAGGAGTCAGTGTGTGCACACGTGGTCGGAGACTTGGACTGTCACTGACGAGTGTCGCTCTGACTAGTACTTGGTTTGGTCCTGTTACGCCTCTCGCTTGTCGCGTTCCAGACTTGCGAGTTGCCGAGACACAGTATAGTCGTCGATGGACGCATCTGGTCTTGTCCTTCTAGTGGGTCGTTCCGTCTCTCACTTCACTTGGTTAGCAGTGATTTATTCTATTGGTAGATTTAGTTCCTGACGCTAATTCCTGTGGTTATTTATTTATTATTTAGATTGTGCATCTGCCTGTTTATTGTTTAAATGCATGCTCTAATTGCTCTTATATTTGCCTGCTTGCCTGTTTAGTGTGAGGTAGGGATCCGTGTGACCCCTACTGAGTCTGGCTGTGACTCACCCTTTCCTCTTTCAGGTGAGCCGCCCCAGTCGTCTGCTGGTCCTTCTCGTGGTTGTGCCGACCGTCGTTAGAGTGCCAACTGTTGTCGGTTTGTCTTTTTGTTCTTTTGAGCCGGGGTATGCCCCATGTAGTTGTGCAGTGGACCCTTTTTTATCTGTAAATCTAGACTATTGTACATATTTTACCACTCTGATATTTTAAATTGCTTCCGCACTTATTTATTAATTGCTGTCTTAATTAATATTGCGCGCCTACAGTCCCAATTCGTTATGCAACTCCTCAGCAACTCCATAAACCCTTTAGGGGCCTCATCAGCATCCTGGGTGGCTTCCCCAGTTCTTGGTATCGGTGTATCGATGTTATCGGTATATCGGTATCCGGAGCTCTGGGTCGTCACATGAAGGCACCACCATATTTTCATGTAGCTAAGGGCGGCCGAGCAGCGCCTTGTATGTGGTATTTGAATTTATTACATGGAACTGGACTTTCGTAGTGAAGTCTGCCATGGTAAGAGTGAATTCCGCAACACCGAGCGGAACTTCAGACTTCTGATTGAAGCTCGTGATGCGCATATCCTTGACCTTGTCCAGGTGAACATTAAAGCAATATTTTTGAAAAATCTTGTAGGGGAGTATATTGACAGCTGCCCCCGGGTCTACCAGAATCCGGCTCAGCCGCTGGCCATTCAATTGCCCCCTCATGTATAGGAGTCTGTTATAATCAGTAGTTGGCAACAGCATGTCCTCCTCAGTGAACTTAATATTTGCTGAAGGCAATGTTTTGGCCAAACAGCTCTCGTATTGGGCAGGCGTCTGCAGGGCAGTGACAATCACCTGTCGGGTTTCTTCACTTAGGGAGAGGATCTCCCAAATAGTAAATCGAGCAGGAAGCTTCTTGAACAGTTTCATGATTCTGCTGCCCGCTCGGACATTTGACAGCTTCATCTCTTCCGCCCATTTTGGTCTGGAGGAACCTTGCACAGCGGCCCCTGATGGGCCTGCTTCATCAGCCGCCGGTTCTGAGTCTTCTTGTGGCTTCGCAGCTTCACCAAGCTGTTTGTTGGCATCTATCTCCGCCTTAGCCTTATCTCCCTTTGTCTGGTTCGATAGCTGCTGAGGCTGTGGGAGTATGTTCTTGTCTACGGGCTGGCCTCATGGCAGGGCTACTTGCCCTAGGACTTGTTGAGAACTTCTAGAAAGGAGGGAGTGCTGCTACTGCCCCTAGCCTGGTCGTATAGCCCTAACGGGGGAGGGATCTGGACTCCCTTAACTTCTAATGCGGGTATCTTGTATGGCTGCTCACCCCTGAAGATGATATTATGATTGGCGGGCGGCGGGCGCCCCCATTTCTGACCTGAACGGGTCGCATGTGCTGATTGAGAAGCTTCCGCCTGATTTGCCTCGGCGACGGGAGTATAACATATGTCTTCGTCTTCATCCTCCTCCCCAGACAGGGTGAAGAGGGCGGACAGTGTGTTACAGGATAACATTGTTTCCTTCTTGGCCTTTCGACCCCTTCTTTTCTTCTTCTTTTTCTTTTTAGTTGGTGCCTGCCCCCAGAACATGCTTTTGTCTTCTTTAGGGACTTCTTTGGGCTCTTCTTGTTGCTGTAGAGAGAGCTGCTCCAATTCCTCCCACAGAACATAATCCTTCACCAGTAGTGGCTGTAATGCGGGCTGTTCATATTCTTCTAGCCCGTTTATATAGGCCTGTAGCCGCTGGAGTTCTGGGCCGACCTTTTTAGGCTGGGGCAACGGGCTCGATTTCTTCCAATTGCGGACATGGATTTTGACCCTCACGGGCTTCTCAACCCAGACCGGAGCTGGGGATGGCGAGGTTGGCCGCGGAGGGATGCCTCGAATTTGTACCCCTTTAGCTTATTAGGGTAAAGGCTTCTTCTTGTTTCTTACAGAGACCTACTGCCATCCCTGTTGGTCTTTTGGAGGTGTGAGAAAACACGCCTCATATGTATGCTGCGTACTAGCCTTCGCCATTTCTTCAGGTAATGCCTAGTATAGAGATATCATATTAATAGCCGTCCACTTCAGCTGAACTTCATGTGGTTGCGGGGGATCAACCTTGTACTCCCCCATATCTATCTCTCCTTTCCTTATCAGGCCTTCTATGATGTCTTTAAAGACATAGCAATTTTCAATTGGATGTCCCAGCATTCGGTGGTAAGAACAGAACCTGGGACTGTCTTGTTTCTTCAGGTATTCCTCCCTTTTTGGCTCAGGCAGAGTAATTATATCATACTGGGTAACCCAATCAAACAGCACCTTAGTCTTTTCCTTGGGAAAAGAGTAAGCCTTCTTCATCTTGTCCCTGAGTGAGGGACCATCTTTCTTATTGTCCGCCTTATCTGGCGGAGGCGCAACGACCTCTTTAGCTTTATCCCTTTGCTTCTCAAAGGCCTTAAAGTCGATCACTGCCAAAAAATGTGAGATTTCAGATGGCCGATTTCCGTCTGTAATCCGTCTGAAATTCCGTCTGAAGACACTTTTGCAACGGATTTCAGACAAATTTTAGACGGAACGAGGCCGTCTCATATTCTTGGTTACAAATTTTGGACAGATTTAATATCAGTCACAAATTCCGTCTGAAATTTCAAACGGAAATATTTCGTGTGAAATCCCGTCTGAAAATACAACTTTCGGACAGATTAATATCAGTCACAAATGTCGTCTGAAATTTGACACGGAAATTTTTTCGTTTGAAATACCGTTTGAAATTTATTCCGTCTGAAAGTTCACACCGAAAATCTTTCGTGTGAAATACCGTTCGAATATCCGTCTGGAATTTCAGATGTACATTTCAGATGTATGTGGCTGAAATCCGTCTGAAATTTCAGACACAGATGCACAAGTAGGTTCAGACGGATACGTGTCGTCTGAAATACTGTATGAAATCCGTCTGAAATTTCAGACGGATCCGTTAGAAAATCCGTCAGAAATAACTTCCATTAATTTTTTTAAAAAATATAAAATTGTTTTAAAAAACCTGTTAAAATTCAAACTAATGTACTAAAAGTAAAACATATAAATAAGAAACTCAACATTCATAGATAAAAAAATATGCTGATCAAATATCATTCTCCACATCGTCCATATCCTCATCTCTGCCCTACTCATCTCCTCTGTCGCCGCCCGCAGAAGGATCCTCCTACATTAACAAAATCATAACATTCATTCATAGATAAAAAAAGTAGTGCGAATAAAAAATTAAATATTTTATTACATTGCATAAATTAAAATCAAACATAATATCAAATCGACAACTGCATAGATTTTATATGTTGGATCGAGAGGACGATCAAGCTAGAGGGGGAGGGGGTGAATAGGTTGACCTTATAAAAATTATAGTAGAGCAATTTGCATCAGAAGCACCGCACCTAGATGATTAATTGAAACACTGAACCAAGCCAATCAGAGAGCGTGCCTATCATGCATCTAGCGAGGAACAAATTGCGAAGATTAAACCAAACCACACAAGAGACCACAATTTTAAGGTGGTTCGGTCACCCAATGGAGACCTACGTCCACCTCCCCACTCAACTAGTGAGGAACCCTGCTGAGCTTCACAGCTTTGCTAAACCGAGGAAGTAATTCCTCTATACTATTGACTACCCCAACAGAAGACAACGAGGAACAAATCCTCAGATCCGCTGTCAAACAGCTTGAAGGCAAACAGCCTTGACACCCCTGATCTCAGCACAGCCCGCTGAATCAGAATCACCCTCTCTTCACTAAATCCAGTGAAGGAGAGGAATACAATGTTAAAAAACAATAGGAAAACTAAAAGATAAGAAATCAAACTTCAGCACTTGGACACAGCGGAATTTAGATCACCAACAAAGAGATCCATGTCCATACGCATGAGCTTCGATCCTTGAATCTCCTCCGTCTGGAATGTAGAAGAGTCTTGGTGGCGCGATGATCTTCTGATCTGATTTTTCAGCAGCCTTCGTCCAGTTCTGCTCTCAGCCTTTCTCGTTCTGCTGTTCGCCTCACTCCTTCTACCCTTTTTCCTCTCCTCTTCACTTTTCTTCTCGGGTGAACCTATTTTATGGTCTTCCTGCGCACAAAATAGTTCACGTGAGGCAGGTGGGCCACCACCCTGATTTTCTGGTTATCCTCATGATTGCTCATGTGGGGAACCTTCTTGAGTGGTAGAAGCTACGAAACCTTATCCGCTTGTGGCTAATGTGGCAGATAATGACTGAAGGTGGGATCCACTTATCGCGCTCTGCAACATGAATTAGATGGCGTCGACCCTCTTGCCCCAAGGAGTTAACGCACCCTTCTTCTAGCTTCAGGTTTCATGCTGAGTGCGTTGACGCAAGATGCAACTGCGTCCACTCATTAGTTGCGCATTAGACAGTTGTGGCAATCCTTCGTACTGCAGCGTCGACCCATCGAACTGCAGCGTCGACGCTGCCAAGGTACTCCAGAGGCTACAACAAGGAATGCTTGAACTGTTGCGTTCACGCTACTTGATCAAAGCGTTGACGCATCAGAGTATTCCAGTAAGCCATTGGCTCTCCCTTTGTAACTGCTGCGTCGACGCCGCTCTATCTTGGCGTTGACGCAGTGGAACAACTTGTGAAGATATTAGTGAAGGCTTCTTCAACTGATGCGTGGACGCTTTAAGCTCCCAGCGTCGACCCTGTTCCTTTCTAGCACAAGAATGAAATCAAGTGAAAGTATTATTGAATCAAACTTTAATTCATCATTGAATTGAATACATCATTCATATCTCATGGTTGTCATCATCAAAACCAGGGGCACAACAATCTCCCCCTTTTTGATGATGGAACTATGAGGTGAATGCCATTCATAACATTGCATCTAAACAATCAAGGTTATTCATATCAAGCAAGAAACTTCAGATTAACAGGAAATCAAATCAGTGACTAAATCAAACTATAATTTTGTCATTCATTCAAGTTCAAGATTTTACATTATAGAACCAGACAAAAAGAAAACATTCATTCAAGTTAGTCAATATGATTGATGCAGATGCAATGAACTTTGGTCAAGTTTCCAACTTGACTTCATGATTGGTGCATTTAACACCATTCTCCCCCTTTGACTTCATCAGGAAGGGGAGGAAACGTGGAAGAGCTATCTCAAGAGTGGAAGAAGCGATTGTATCTTCTGGCAGAAGGAGGTTATTGTTGCTGACGGGAGGATTGCCCTTGAGTAGACTAAGATCCTTGAGGTGGCTGGCGAGGCTGCTGCTGTCCTGAGGCAGATGGATCTCTGGCCAGTAATTCTCGGATATCCTGAGAGAGTTCACCCAGCTGATGACTTATAGTGGAGCGTACACTGTCAATGGCAGAAGGAAGATCAGCTGTGATAGAGTCCTTGTTTTGAAACTTGTCCCCAATTGACTGAATTGCTGCAGTCACTTTGTCAATCTTTTCTAACATTGCTTTGAGGCATTGGGGAACTGCATTGACAGGACCTTTGATGGTTTCAACGGCTATCCTCACATCAAAGCATAAATCAGTAATCTTGGCAAGGGATTAAAAAAATGAAGCTTGATTGCTGTGCATATCATTCACCAGTGTAGATAACTTGTCAAGAAGAGATGATATGTTCTACAAGACTTTCCTTGTAGCTTGGTCAGATAACATCTTGGTGAGTAAGGATTTTTGCCACTCGGATAAGACAGAGACTTCAAATTGGATAATCCGAGAAGTCAGTTTGTTGAGATGATAATTTGTAAACTCCATTAACTTGTCCATTTTTGCATCCTGACGTTGCAGCATCATAGTCATGTGTGCGAACATCTCTTCAACAGTGGCTGGAGGTGGAGCTTCATCAGAAGTTGGAAAAGGTCTTCTATAAATTCCAATGGCTCCAGTCATAAGGGGTTCCAATGTAGGTGCAGTGCCACTGGTTGCCCAGTTTCCAGCTGAGGGCTTGATGATCGAGCAAATGGTTCCTCAAACTCATGCTCTCCTCTTGCTGAACTACCCTCTTGTCTTTCTTCTCTCACCACAGGAGGAATTGGTACCTCTGTCCTGTTTACGTGACTAGCATCCGCAGTGCCTGTTCTTGATGCCTGACCTGTTTCTAATGGAGCTGTTTGCTGACTAGGAAGAATTCGAACTGGCTTACCATCAATGACTTTAAAACCCATAAATTTCTGAATATAAGAAAGTGTGTAAACATTCCCTTGAGGGATGATTATTTTCTTCTCAGAACCAAAGTCTACTCCAACTTTTCGAAAAATAGCAGTCAAGGGAGCAGCATATGGAAGTGTTCTGGATTGTGTCAAGCATGACCCCATAGTTTGAATAACTACATCAGGCAGGGAAATATGTATTCTCTTCAGCATACAGTAAAGTAGAAATCTCTGCATCTCAGTCACCCTTTCCCTACCACTGCTCTGTGGTGTGATCATTGATGTGCAAATGTGGTGGAGCAGTCTATTCAATGGAGGGAATTGATTTGCTTTGAGACTGGATAAATAAGTTTCCCTGACATCGGAAGGATCACTCGGTTTATCAGTCAGGAGAGCATAAGCTTCATGCTCATCATACTCAAAGCTATGTAGTTGAACTCCATTCTTGGGGATTTTCCAGGCTCTGGCAAACAATTTATTTGATAATTCAAAACTAACATTCCGGACAGTTGATGTGAGTTTTGGAACGTGAGGTTCATACTTCAAATTTTTGTAGAACTCTCTGACCAGGGTGGGGTAATATACCTTGTGGGTTGTAACAAAAGACCACCATCCCTGATAGTCCAAGGTAGGAAACAGTTCCGGAAAAACGTCAAGCATTTTATGGTCGGTAGCAGCAATATACCGGGAAATAAGAACCTTCAGAGGTTCTTCCACGGTGACGGTAAGAGAGCTGTCCGCACCTTTCTGTCCCGTTGCAGCACTTGCAGATGAACCCTTCTTGTCTGACCTGACATCAGATTCCCTTCTCTTTTTGGTTGGCGGGCTCGAAGCGCGTGGACGCATCTCTTTCCTCTTCCCTTTATCGTGAGCAGCTTTGGAGCGGGGCTCCAGATTGTCTTCGCCGATGCTGAGCTTCTTGGATGATCCTCTGCCTTCTTCTTCCCTTGTGAGTAGATGTCGGAGGAGCCATGGCAGCGGGATGAGGAAGAATGAAACAGGAAAGGGTTTTGGAGAGCTCGGAAGATAGAACGACAAAGGCTTTCAAAAGAGATGAAGACGAACGGCGGTCACGTTCCGCTTTTAAAGGAGCTTCGAAACCCTTTTCAGTGAGCGGTTCAGCCGGTTCAAGTCCGCGAACCGGAAAAAGTAGAAAATGGTTCTGGAATCGTTGCGTTGACGCCAAGGGATACAGCGTCGACGCAGTGAAGCAGAAACAAACGAATATATGCAAGAAGAGTAGCAAGAAGGTCATCTGTACAAGGAATTTTCTTAAGATACTGAGATATGGAGTAGAGATGCTCATAGTCAAGGATTTTTAAGTATTGCAGATCGAGTTCCCATGAGAGAGATGTGTAAATAGGCTCCAATTCAATTAATGATAAAGAGAAGAAATAATCTTAAAGCATTGAATTAAAAACCATGAACCACCAAAGGCACCTGCCTGGAGAAAAAGAGGAACTCTTTTCACACTAGAACCATTTTCATTTCTGTTCCTTATATCTGTCAATTTCAAGTTGCCTTTTGGAGAGAGAGAAATTTAACTGGCATTGATAACAGACTAAGTTGAATAACGAGCTTCAGATCAATCACACTCACATGTTTTCATTATTTTTCACATTTGCAGCATTTTCAACTTATTTTTACGTTTTCATTTGCAGTCAAGTATGGCTAGCCTTTTGACACGGGTACACATGTTTATTAGACACCCGAGTCCCCGGTTACTCAGCATAGCAAACTATTCTGCATAGACGGACCAGAGTTGGCAACTTACGTCATGACATGCCTATCAGCACTTCATAGGTGCTTGAAGGTAGTTTCTCAGTTAATAGTTACCATTGCTCTGAAATGATTTATTTTTCACTTGAAGACAGAGATAGTGGCGCACCTCATGACTTGCTCTTTAGCACTTCTTTGGTGCATAGGGCTAGTTTCTCAGTGAATAGCCACCATTGCTCTGCATTTTATAACATGTGTAAGAGATTGTTTCTTCAGCGTTTATACTCAATATCTGGGTTTATTACCAATACAAATATTAAATTCCTCTACACACAGTGGTTTCTTTACTGTTGAACAATATAAGGTTTGAGAGATGATAAGGTCCTGGTTTTATTAAATTGTTCAGCTTTTATTCCATACATAGTGCATTATTGGGTTCAAAAGTTCTTGAATTCAAACACCATAAGAATTATAGATCTCCTATCATTAGCTTTTCATAGAGCTGTTCAGAACATATCTCATACTCAATAGGAATTTTCACTGTAACTCCCCCTGAATTTAAGACATCGTCTACATATCTCAGTGCTCTAGAGTTTTTCCCTCATACAAGAATGTCAAGGAGGCTTTATTGAGAGATAAGAACGGAAGGGACGAGATAAATGAACAGAGCAAGTTGATTTGAGATAGGGAAGTCTCCAAAAGAAGAGTATATAACACTGCTGCGTTGACCCAGCCTTATAACTGCGTCAACTCATCCATCAAGGCCGCTCATAGAATGGTTCTGTTTCCGAAAACAACTGCTCACAGCGTCAACTCAGTCTCATTGCTGCGTCAACTCATTCAACCAGCCAGAGACACTTCACACCAGGTTCTCAAAGAATAAGCTGTCTGGTGCGTTAACCCTATTTCCACACTGCGTTAACTCAAACAACCAACCAGCAATAACAACTCTGCACTTTGTTCATCATTTTGACACCAAGAAGGTAATCTGAAGCTAACTCCCCCTCAGACCATGCATGAATGAAATTATAACAGCCAATAAAATGAGTATCATGCTGAAACTATATTCATTATGAATTTATTGATGGAAAGATAGACATACCAAGCACAGAAGACTAAGCTCCCCCTGAGTTTATGACAGATACACTTCAAACCAAGACAAGTTTAATCATTCATATTCTAGAAGATAAGTCAGGCACACAAATCAGGCATCCATATTATAATTGCACAGACCAAGCTCTCTTCTAAGATAAGAGAATCTATCATTGTTCAGAGGCTTGGTAAAAATATCGGCCAATTGAGATTGTGATTCAACAAATATGAGTTTAAAATTTCCTTTTATCACTTCATCTCTTAAGAAATGGTGTCTAATTTCTATGTGTTTGGTCCTAGAGTGCTGGATAGGATTTTTGGCCAGGTTTATGGCACTTGTGTTATCACACAATATGGGGACACACCCAAGATCAGTTTGATAATCTTGGAGTTGGTGTTTGATCCACAACACTTGAGTACCACAACTCCCTGCAGCGACATATTCTGCCTCTGCAGTGGATAGTGCCACTGAGTGTTGTTTCTTGGAAGCCCAAGAAATCAAACATCCTCCCAAAAATTGGCAATAGCCACTCGTGCTTTTCCTGTCCAGTTTGCATCCAGCATAGTCTGCATCTGAATAGGATACAAGATCAAAAGAACAAGATGCAGGGTACCAAATCCCTAAATCTCGAGTTCCAGCAAGGTATCGAAAGATACGCTTGACAGAACTTAAGTGGGATTCTCTAGGATCAGATTGAAAACGAGCACACATGCATACACAAAATTGAATGTCTGGCCTAGATGCAGTAAGATAGAGGAGTGATCCAATCATACCTCGATATGTTTTTGCATCAACCTGTTTACCTGTCAAATCTGCATCCAAGTTTGTAGTGGTGCTCATAGGTGTGCTGATTGCTTTCAGATTTTCCATTTTGTATTTCTTAAGCAACTCAGAGATGTACTTTGCCTGGTTGATGAAACATCCTTCCTTGCTCTGAGTGATTTGCAGACCTAGAAAGAATTTAAGCTCACCCATTAGACTCATTTCAAATTCAGTGGTCATTAAGCTGGCAAACTCCTCACACATGCTGGTTTTAGTGGAACCAAAAACTATATCATCAACATAAATTTGAACCAGAATAATATCTGAATTTCTTACCTTGGTGAACAGAGTTTGGTCCACTTTACCTCTAGAGTAGCCTTTCTCTGTGAGGTACGAGCTGAGTCTATCATACCACGCTCGAGGTGCCTGTTTGAGTCCATAAAGAGCTTTGTCCAATCTGTACACATGGTTAGGATTTTCTGTGCATTCAAAACCAGGGGGTTGTTCAACATAAACTTCTTCCTTTATTGACCCATTTAGAAAAGCACTCTTCACATCCATTTGATGTAACATTATTCCATGACAGCAAGCATAAGCAAGTAATAATCTAATGGCTTCTAATCTAGCTACTGGAGCAAAGGATTCCTCAAAGTCAATGCCAAATTCTTGATTATAACCCTGTGCTACCAGCCTAGCTTTATTCCTAACTACCATTCCATTTTCATTTTGTTTATTTCTGAAGACCCATTTAGTTCCAATTACAGAAAGCTCTTTGGGTCTTGGCACAAGATACCACACCTTTTTTCTTTTGAATTGATGTAATTCTTCATGCATTGCGTTTATCCAATTACTATCTTTCAATGCTTCAGCAACATTTTTTGGTTCAATTTGAGAGACAAGGGCTAGATTATCCATTTCCTCAACACCTCTAAAATGAAATCTAGTTCTAACAGGTTCATGCAAGTTACCAATGACATTGGATAAAGGATGATCCCTTAGCATCCTGACATCGGTTAGAGAGTTACCTTCATTTATACCTGAATCACCATGGTGGGTTGATTCTGCATGATCATCATTTGGCCTTGTCTCTTCATCTTGGAGATTCTGTTCTTCCTTTTCTTTAAGGAAATTCCCTTCATCTTCATCCCTACATAATTCCTCAATCTTAGAATTTTCATTCATTTCATCAAACACAATATGAGGTGATTCTTCAACAGCATGTGTTTTTAGATTTAGGACTCTGTAGGCCCTAGAGTGACTAGAATATCCTAGAAGGATGGCAGGTTCACTTTTAGGTTCAAATTTGTCCAACGTCCGTTTGTCATTATTTTGAACAAAGCATTTTGATCCAAAGGCTCTAAAATAAGCAACAGAAGGTTTCTTACCCTTCATTAATTCATATGGAGTCTTTTTGGACTGAGGTCTTACCATTGCCCTGTTCACAATATAGCAAGCTGTATTTACCGCCTCTGCCCAGAACTTCCTTGGGAGTTGTCCTTCAATCAGCATAGTTCTTGCCATCTCCACAAGGGTTCTATTTCTTCTTTCCACAATCCCATTTTGTTCAGGAGTTCTTGGAGATGAGAACTTGTGTGAAATTCCTGTGACTCTGCAAAAATCATCAAATTCAGAATTGTCAAATTCTCCTCCATGATCTGACAAGATAGATGAAATGGCAAACTTACCATCCTGTTGCACATTCTTGAAGAATGCTTGAAATTCTTCAAATGCATCATTCTTGTGAGTTAGAAAGAACACCCAAGTAAACCTAGAGAAATCATCCACTAGAACAAATCCATATTTATTTCCACTCACACTAGCTGTTCTAGTTGGTCCAAACAAATCCATATGAATGAGTTCAAAAGGTTTAGATGATTGAGTTTCAAGTCTGGACTTAAATGATTTTCTGGTGTGTTTACCTTGAGTGCATGCGCTACAAACTTTGTCATTTCGTTTAAATGATACATCTGGCAGACCTTTCACCATGTTAAACTTTGCTAACTTATGCAAGACACTATAGCTAGCATGCCCTAGTCTGCGGTGCCACAGCCAAGCAAGTTCACTTTTATTCACAGCAAGACACAGATTGTTATGTGCAGGGTCATCTAAATCTACCACGTACATGTTGTTTATTCTTTTTCCAATGAATTTAACTTTATCAGAACTCATCTCTAAAATGGTGCAAGTGTGATCATCAAACACAACTTTATTTCCTTTATCGCACAGCTGGCTTATGCTAAGTAGATTATATTCTAAGCCATCAACAAGTAACACATCATCAATGAAATTCGAAGGATTTTTACCTACCTTACCTTTTCCAATAATTTTCCCTTTATTGTTTCCACCAAATGTAACATGACCCCCGTCTTTCTCCATCAAGACACAAAATTTAGCTTTATCCCCCGTCATGTGCCTTGAGCAGCCGCTGTCGAGATACCACCTATTATGTACAGCTGCAAGACACTCCTGCAAAACACATTAAACAAGAGATTTTGGAACCCAGATATACTTGGGTCCCTTCAAACCATAGGACGTGTTCAGGTAGGATATCAAGCTCTTGGGGATCCATAGTTGCTGTTGTGAGGGTCTTTGATATGGTAAGTTCAATGATTTGACAGACTTGTGATTATTCCTGTGCCATTGATAGTGATGACTCCATGAAGTATTAGGGAAATTTGACTTAAGGACTCTAGATGAATGCATGCTTCTTGGTTGATTGAGAGTTGAGTGCGTAGACCCTTTAGTGTTGCTGCGTTGACTCATCCACCTACCATATCTATCATGGGGGTTCTGGTACATGTACTGCGTTGACTCATGGTAGTGACTGCGTCGACGCATCTGAGTATTTCTGACCGAATGCCCTTTCTGGAAGGCTAGGTGCGTTGACGCCATGTGAGCAGTGCGTTGACGCGGTTGACTTCTACCACGCCTTAAGCCTTCTGATCTTCTATAAGATTGCTGTTGGGTTGATGAATCAAATCTAGGATTCCTATATTGACCTGAAGAGGCATATTTGAACATAAATGTGCTTTTCTGTTTGTTAAAATTCAATGTTGCCTTCCCTTTCTCATTTCCTTTTTCTTTTCTTATTTCATTAGATTGTTTTGATCCTTCCTCATTCTTCTCATCCTTTTTGTTTTCATCCATTTGCCTCTCTTCAGATGTGTCCTTCCCAGAGACAAATGTCACCAATCTAGTTCCCAGTTCTTTCTTTTTAGTAGGATTGAATCCAAGCCCTTCTTTTCCAAAGTTGCACTTAATTCCCATAACAGCATCAAGGTTGTTTTTACCCTGTGTCATTTTTTCGAGGGATGCTTGTTTGCTTAGGTTCTCTTCCTCTAATTTCTTCAGATTTTCTTGAAGTTTTGCATTGACTCCACAAATGGCCTCATATTTCTCTTCAGCAATTTTTACTTCTTTTTCCAATTTCTGCATTCTTAATTTCAATTCATCATGCATCTTCAATAGAAAATCATTTTCTCTCTTTATTTCAATTAGCTGTCTCTTATACTCATCTTTTTCTTCCAAGTCCCTTTTTAGACACACGATTTCAGCATCAAGCGTTTTGACTCTTTCATTCAAATCATCTTCTGGACTGGTTTGAGTTTTCTTTTTCTTTAGATATTTATTTTCCTTTTTAACACCTTCATACTTATCCAGCAATTCGTTAAAAGCTTCTTCCCAATCATCACAAGAGAAGTCTGCAAAGGGAGAGGTTACCTCGACTTGATCATCACCATTTGCCATGAAGCACATTTTCACCTCGCTTTCTTCTTCAGAGGTGCTTTCTTCATCTTCATCTTTTTCTTCATCACTCCAAGTGCTTAGCATGGCCTTGGGCTTTTTATTTCTCCACTTTGACTATGTCTTTTTCACATTCTCAGGACACTCCGACTTGATGTGTCCTTGTTTCTTGCATTTGTAGCAAACAACTTTATCAGATTTCTTAGGATTTTCTGGCTTGAGTTTTGAGCTAGTTCTTAACTGATATCCTTTATATCTATCAGTCTTACCTCCCTTTCTTAAGAATTTTCTGAATTTTCTAGTAAGCATGGCTATTTCACTTGAGTCATCATCAGATGAAGGTGACTGACTATCATCTGAGCTTTCCTTGCTGCTGGAACCAGCCTTCAATGCAAGGGGTTTTTTCTTCTTCATGTCCTCATCTGTTCTTTTTAAGTTCAGTTCATAAACCATAAGAGAACCTATTAGCTCGTCTGGTTTGGTGGTGGGAAGGTTCCTTGATTCCTCAACGACCGTGACTTTGGTATGCCAGATTGGAGTTAGGGATCTAAGAATCTTCCTAACTACCTCATAGTCACTATAGATCTTTCCCAAACCTTTAAGACCATTCACAAGAAGAGTTAGTCTGGCATACATTTCAGATACACTTTCCTCAGGTTTCATTCGAAAAGATTCATATTCTGAAATTAACATGTTAGCTTTTGTCTCTCTTACCTCTGAGGTACCTTCGTAGATTACCTCGAGTCTATCCCACATTTCTCATACGCTGGAGCATGAGGATACACGCGAGAATTCCTTGGGATGGAGTGAGCACTGCATAATGTTCATGGCTTGCCAATTTACGTTTGACTTTCGAATTTGCTCCTTCACCCAGAGTTCTTCATCGCCTTCAATTTGGTATGGCCCTTTGCTCACTACTCTCCAGATTTCATGATCCTGCGCTCTTAAAAATACTTGCATGCGATTTTTCCAGTACGAATAATTTGTCCCATCAAAAAATGGTGGCCTATTCACTGCATACCCCTCAGGCATGAGTCCTCTATTCTCCATTAGTTCTCTATAGGATGTGAAACCTTTGCAAGAGAGCCTGGCGCTCTGATACCACGTGTTGGATCGAGAGGACGGTCAAGCTAGAGGGGGAGGGGGTGAATAGGTTGACCTTATAAAAATTATAGTAGAGCAATTTCCATCAGAAACACCACACCTAGATGATTAATTGAAACACAGAACCAAGCCAATCAGAGAGCGTGCCTATCATGCATCTAGCGAGGAACAAATTGCGAAGATTAAACCAAACCACACAAGAGACCACAATTTTAAGGTGGTTCGGTCACCCAATGGAGACCTACGTCCACCTCCCCACTCAACTAGTGAGGAACCCTGCTGGCTTCACAGCTTTGCTAAACCGAGGAAGTAATTCCTCTATACTGTTGACTACCCCAACAGAAGACAACGAGGAACAAATCCTCAGATCCGCTGTCAAACAGCTTGAAGGCAAACAGCCTTGACACCCCTGATCTCAGCACAGCCCGCTGAATCAGAATCACCCTCTCTTCACTAAATCCAGTGAAGGAGAGGAATACAATGTTCAAAAACAATAGGAAAACTAAAAGATAAGAAATCAAACTTCAGCACTTGGACGCAGCGGAATTTAGATCACCAACAGAGAGATCCATGTCCATACGCATGAGCTTCGATCCTTGAATCTCCTCCGTCTGGAATGTAGAAGAGTCTTGGTGGCGCGATGATCTTCTGATCTGGTTCTTCAGCAGCCTTCGTCCAGTTCTGCTCTGAGCCTCTCTCGTTCTGCTATACGCCTCTTTCGTTCTGCTCTTCGCCTATATCCTTCTCACCTTTTTCCTCATCAATCTGTTTCTTTTGTTCTCGGGTGAACCTGTTTTGTGGTCTTCCCGCGCACAAAAGATTTCACGTGAGGCAGGTGGGCCACCACCCCGATTTTCTGGTTATCCTCATGATTGCTCACGTGGGGAACCTTCTGGAGTGGTAGAAGCTACGAGACCGTATCCGCTTTTGGCTGATGTGGTAGATAGTGACTGAAGGTGGGATCCACTTATCGTGCTCTGCAACTTGGATTAGATGGCGTCGACCCTCTTGCCCCAAGGAGTTAACGCACCCTTCTTCAAGCTTCAGGTTTCATGCTGAGTGCGTTGACGCAAGAAGCAGCTGCGTCCACTCATTAGTTGCGCTTTAGTCAGTTGTGGCAATCCATCGTACTGCAGCGTCGACCCATCGAACTGCAGCGTCGACGCTGCCAAGGTACTCCAGAGGCTACAACAAGGAATGCTTGAACTGCTGCGTTCACGCTACTTGATCAAAGCATTAACGCATCAGAGTATTCCAGTAAGCCATTGGCTCTCCCTTTGTAACTGCTGCATCGACGCCGCTCTATCTTAGCGTTGACGCAGTGGAACAACTTGTGAAGATATTGGTGAAGGCTTCTTCAACTGATGCGTGGACGCTTTAAGCTCCCAACGTCGACCCTGTTCCTTTCTAGCACAATAATGAAATCAAGTGAAAGTATTATTGAATCAAACTTTAATTCATCATTGAATTGAATACATCATTCATATCTCATGGTTGTCATCATCAAAACCAGGGGCACAACATTATAGACCCCAACTAACCTAGTTGTCATCAGAAATTTAAATTAATTACATTTACAGACTACACTTTTGGCGTTGGGCCCAAACCGGGTATCCGATTTAGATTCCGCCAGTTCTCACAAGTCACTTTTATCTCTCAAGTCATGTTGGAACAATCGGCACGCCGATCTGATCGGTATTTCATATTTTAGACCCCCGGACCCGATGTCTTTAATTTTAAACTAAGTGCATTTACAAAATACACTTTTGAGCACTAGGGCCAAACCGGATATTCGATTTGGATTCCGCCAGTTCTCACAAGTCACTTTTATCTCCCAGGTCCTGTTGGAATAATCGACAGGCCGATCAGACCTATATTTCAGATTTTAGACCCCCGGACCTGACGTCTTTAATTTTAAACTAAGTGTATTTACAAAATGCACTTTTGAGCGTCGGCCCCAAACCATATATTCGATTTGGATTCTGCCAGTTCACACAAGTCTCTTTTATCTCCCAGTTCATGTTGGAACAATCGACATGCCGATCAGACCGGTATTTCAGATTTTAGACCCCCGGACCCGACGTCTTTAATTTTAAACTAAGTGCATACGCTCAAAATGCACTTTTGAGCGTCGGGCCCAAACTAGATATCTGATTTAGATTCTGTCAGTTCTCACAAATCACTTTCATCTCCCAGGTCCGGTTGTAATGATTGGCACACCGATCAGATCGGTATTTGAGATTTTAGACCCTCGGACCCGACGTCTTTAATTTTAAACTAAGTGTATACGCTCAAAATGCACTTTTGAGCGTCGGGCCTAAACCAGATATCCGGTTTAGATTCCGTCAGTTCTCACAAGTCACTTTCATCTCCCAGGTCCTGTTGGAGTGATTGACCCGCCGATCAGACCGGTATTTCAGATTTTAGAGCCCCGGACCCAACGTCTTTAATTTTAAACTAAGTGTATTTACAAAATGTACTTTTGAGCGTCGGGCCCAAACTAGATATCAGATTTAGATTCTGTCAGTTCTGACAAGTCACTTTAATCTCCCAGGTCCTGTTGGAACGATTGACACGCCGATCATACCAGTATTTCAGATTTTATACCCCCAGACCCGACGTCTTTAATTTTAAACTAAGTGTATTTATAAAATGCACTTTTGAGCGTCGGCCCCAAACCCGATATCCAATTTGGATTCCGTCAGTTCTGACAAGTCACTTTCATCTCCTAGGTCCTGTTGGAATGATCGACACGCCGATCAGACTGGTATTTCAAATTTTAGACCCCGGGATCCGACGTCTTTAATTTTAAACCAAGTGCATTTACAAAATACACTTTTAAGCGTCGGGCACAAACCAGATATCCGATTTTGATTCCGTCAATTCTGACAAGTCACTTTCATCTCTCAAGTCATGTTGGAACGATCGGCATGTCGATCAGACCGATATTTCAGATTTTAGACCCCCGAAACCCCGAATTAAATGAATTCTTCTAAACTAAGTTAGTTTTGAAAACACACTTTGTTTTGAATTGAGTTATTTGAGCGTCAAGGTCAAATTGGATATCCAATTTGTAATCCATCAGTTGACTCAGCTCTCACAACTCACGTCTACCTCGCAAGTCGTGTTGGAACGATCGGCACACCGATTAGGCCAGTATTTTACATTTGGACCCCCAAACCCCGAATTTTCCCAATTCTTCTAAACTAAGTTACTTTTGAAAACTAACTTAGTTTTGAAATTAATTATGAATATAATTGAGTAATTTTGTCAAAAGAAAAACATAATAAACATAAACCTGATGGGCCTGTGCCGTGGTGGTGGCGGATCCATGAGGGAGAATTCCCGCCCGGGATAGGAGGCCACTGATTGCCTACAACATGGTTGCCTGCTGGCTAGATATCTCCTCTCAGATCTATCGCGACATCTGCTGCTACAAATTAGAAATTTACGATCTCGCTGGCTTGAGAACTGGGGGCAGGTGGAGGTATACTGAATGCACCGGCAGAGCCTGAAGTCGCACAATATGATATCACAACGCTAGAGTCCAGGTGATGGGAATCAACTCCAAGCATGTACATTTTATTTTTATATTTGTGTCCTTTTATTTATTTTTATATCCAGGGGGAAGTAGATTCGCAATTGTAAGGCTTTATGAGCCTATTTGTTCTTCCTTAGGATTGTGTGGGTTTATGTGCAAAATACCCGTAGGACTTGCTAGGGGGCCCCCACTCCTTCCCCATTGGTCCACCTCATCCATGTGGGGCTAGTCAAAATCCAAGGTGGCATCTAGAAGGTTTGACAAGTCAATTGGACACATGGGGAGACAAGTGGTTTCAAATGTCAAGGGTAGGCCACCTACCACCCCACCTAGTCAAAGGGGCGCCCCTCCCCATTTCATTCCATTTTAATTTTTGTAAAAAGGCCATTAGAACTAATTACTTCTATACCTAGATCTGAGGGCATTAGTGGTCATTTTCCATTTATTATATAAGGCTTGTATTTCCCTTTTTTATGAATTAATTAATGAGAAGAAAATTGTTGAATTGTCTTGAGCCAAGGAAGCTTGCGCATCCCCCCTCTCTCCCCTCTGGTTGTCCTTCTCCATCCTCTGCATTTCAGGGTTCTGAACCCTTCTATCTTAGCCCCTCCACCTCTTATTTCATTCTGTGCCGCCGCCGCCGCCGTTCGTGCCGCCATCGAGCCACCGCGAGCGTCTCCGAAGTTCTGTTCAAGGTTCTGTTTGGCTGGACAGAGTACCACTCCGAAATTTTTAACTCCCAACTCTGACATCATCTGGAGTTGAGATTTTCAGGGTTGGTTCCTCTCTTGATTCCCAACCTCCAGTAAAAAAACCACGTCATTCATAGTTCATTTTATATTTTTCTATTTTCGTGTCTTTCTATCTTCCTGATCTGTCCCTTTTCAGATCTGTGTAGCAGAAGCTTAGTTCTTCCACCTTTCGACCCCCTTTTTGATTTTTGTTGGAATCCCCAAATTTATTTGAGGTTCTGCCCACCATCCCCTTCCTCCACAAAGTTTTGTTGAATTTCAAAATCCCTCTACCTATTTTTAGAAATTGAGTCTTTCCCCCAAATTCAGATTTGTCTTTGCTGTCCAGATCAGACCCAGGGCCAGTATAAAACCCCCCAAAAAATTGAGGCTTCCACCAAATCTTGCATAAGATATATCCCCGTTTTCCTCTCTTTGGCCTCCACAACTTTCATGAAGAACTCATCTTCTGAATCGAATGTCTACATCGCGTTCAATGCCAACTCTCAGGAAAACTTGGTTCTGCCCTGAGTTTTAAGATCAGTGAGCCAGCAGCGTGAAAATTCGATATAGGCCATCAACGGGAAATTCAATTTTATCTCTCTGGCCCTAGATCGAAGTACTTTGAAATATCTTTCCAACGGTACCTCTTGTGCGTTGATCCGACGTCGGGAGTGACCATAGCAGCAGATCTCGCCGGGTCGTGCGCTACAAAACAGATTTGCTGATCCGTGGCCAACAACTCCGGGGGGTGGCGATCGGGGCCGCCCGGCCTCCTGCCGGCGAACCAGCACACCTACGCCCCAGGGAGCGGCCCTCCAGGCGTCCCCACCACAGTGGTGCCACCCTGATCCCACACGGCCCCACTGACCAGCACGTGGGTCCCACGGTCGCGAGTACGAGTGCCGCCCAAGCTACACAAGAAGCTGCCCGTCAACCCGAACCCGTTACTCCCGGGCCCCATTGTGTCACCCTTTACCTCCTTGCGTGGAGTGGGCACTCATATTCATTGCTGTAATATTTGTGTATTTACTGTTCCGGGAGTACAAGATCGGCTGGGAAGTCATCCCCACGCCAGGCACGTGGAGGTATCATGTTCGCTCCTTACTCGGCATTTTGCTTTATTCGTATATGCTTTATATGCCGCTGCTAGAGAGCATGCCAGGATCGTAGCCCGCTTTACTTTTATATCATCGCTACTGCTGCGAGAGAGAGAGAGAGATACCGTCCCGTGACCTGATCTGGGCACGAATTTGTGAGTTGACCACCCTAGCTCTTTGCCGATTTCTCAACCGCGCACGTCCGACGCTTCCCTCGTTAGGGACGATCGCGAGCTTGCTTAGAGTCTGAGGGTGCATTCCCAATTGGAGTCAAGTCCGTGGTCCGTCCCGCATCTGTTTGGTATCAGAGCGCCAGTTGAGTCTAGGGTGTCTAAAATCAAGAAAAAAAGTGTCATTTACGTCTAGTCATTGTCTAAGTCGGTCTAGGTTGCATTTGCATCCCTTTACTCGGTATATCAAAAGGTGTTGTCCGAACGTTAGGCTACGCCTCCGGGAAGACCGCACACTTGTGCGAGTGATCTTCGGATCGATTAACTCCACCACGTGCCGAGTCTTGGTTAAGTATAGGTGCATCATCTTTACTTTAGTCCGTGTTTGCATTAGTCGGTGTCTCCGTGTGTCTTTGTATGCCCACTCGTAGAGGTACACAGTACTCACCCCCACCACCACCTATGGTGGATCCCCGAGCCCCTAGTCTCGATGCGTCGTCGGTGGATGAAATGTTCCAAACCCTTATGGGGAAAATGCAAAGGTTGACTACACGTATGGAAGGGTTGGGTACACGCATGGATGCGTTGACTACACAGGTAGATCGGATGGATGGGTTGAGTACGCGGATGGATGGCCTAGGCACACATCTGGGAGAAAGGATGAAGGTTATAGAGGATAAGGCTGTCGAGTCGGACCAGTCCGTACGGGGTCTGGTAGAGAGAGTTGCCACGTTAGAGAGAGCCCCAGCCGAGGTAGCCCCGAGAGCCCTAGTTTAGGCACCCCCTACACCTACTCATGGTCAACAAGACTCGGTTCAGCAACCCGCTACTCCACGGGTTCAAGAAGTAGAGGTTAGGAGGCATCACATCCCCGAGGTGCATGACTATGAGTCTGATAATGAGCATAGGGGATATGGTCATGATCGTCGTCCCACACAGCGGACCCACGATGAAGATGTGGATGAACGGGCCCTTAGGACCGTTCGCGCTGACCCTCCCACCTTTGACGGGTCCTTAGACCCGAAGGTCAATCTTGATTGGGAGGTTGGCATGGACCGATATTTTGAGTGGTTTGAGATGTCGGACCAACGGAAGGTCAAGTTCACCCGAATGAAACTCTTGGGCCAGGCACAAACCTATTGGAAGAACATGGAAAACATGTTGTTTCATCGTCAGGAGCCCCCGATAGAGACTTGGGCTGAGATGAGGGACAAACTTAGGAAGAAGTACCTTCTTGCCACTTACCGCCAGCGTCTCATAGACAGGTGGTAGAGTCTTATCCAAGGAGATCGGTCCGTCTCCGAGTACATCACCGAGTTCGATGAATACTATTTGCGATGTGACGCCACGGAGGAGAGCTCCCTTACTGTTTCCCGATTTTGGCGTGGTTTGCAACCGCACCTACGGTATGAGCTTCTCTGCCACAAGGTGGATAAGTTGGAGGATGCATACCAAGTTGCTCTCGAGATGGAGCAATTTGAGGGAGAGTTCGAGTCTATCCAATGATTGGGCTTCGTCCCTCACCGTAGTGCCGAGTCACCTAGTTCCTTAGGTCCATACTCGAGGGGCCCCATGGCTCGACCTCATGAGCCCGCCCATCAGGAGCACTTCACTTCTAGACCTCATCCTCCCCCACCACGGGATCTACCTCCACCCCAACCATCGGCACCCATTGCCCACCCTCCGGCACCCGTTGTCCGCCCACTGGCACCGGCACCCCCACCCTTGTTGCCCGTGGCACCTACACCTCCACCCCTATTGCCTACACCCCTTACCCGTCGGGAGGATAAGGGTAAAGGCCCTCTTATCGGGGAGACCAGTAGGTCACGGCTGCAGTGTTTTCACTGTCATGGATTTGGCCACATCGTCAGCCAATGTCCTACTCGTGCCACACTAGCCCTAGGGGTTGGTGAAGCCACGCCTTCTGGACTTGTGGCTGTCAGCTACGAGGCCGATCCGGAACTAGCTGATGAGTACTATGCAGCGGAAGGTCTAGTGGAGCATACCGACGCTCAGGATGTGGCTCTCGGATGACAGTCACTTGGTGGGTGATGTCATTGCATTAAGTCTAGGGTCATGCATGAGTCAGTATTGTTTCTTCTTTGTGTGGTTTGATTGTGTGGCTTGTTTGTGTGGTTTGTGGTTTGTTAGGAGTCTGCATGTGTCTTGTGCAAGCTCGTTGGTGTCAGTCCCTTAAGAGGCGAGTGGATTCACTCGTTGAGTATGGGATCAGCTCTACATCTATACCCGGATCTAGTCACCTACAGGGACCCAATGGTGATTCCTAGTGAGTCTTCGAGCCGTCTCCTCCCCTTGAGAGTGACCCCACCCCGGAGTGACCACGTCTAGCCTCGTTTCCACAGTAGCTTGTGCATATCGAGTATATACGGAATGAGCAGGTGACGGTCACATGGAGTGGAGCGTGCCCGCGTTACTTGGCACGGTGACGGATCGGCCGGAGCGACTCGAGCAGCTGTACCCCTATTCGACGGGGTCGAGTTCTTCCCACCCGGGGAGAATTGATGGGAATCAACTCCGAGCATGTACATTTTATTTTTGTATTTGTGTCCTTTTATTTATTTTTATATCCTAGGGGAAGTAGATTTGTAATTGTAAGGCTTTATGAGCCTATTTGTTCTTCCTTAGGATTGTGTGGGTTTATGTGCAAAATGCTAGTAGGACCTGCTAGGGGGCCCCCACTCCTTCCCCATTGGTCCACCTCATCCATGTGGGGCTGGTCAAAAGCCAAGGTGGCATCTAGAAGGTTTGACAAGTCAATTGGACACATGGGGAGACAAGTGGTTTCAAATGTCAAGGGTAGGCCACCTACCACCCCACCTAGTCAAAGGGGCGCCCCTCCCCATTTTATTCCATTTTAATTTTTGTAAAAAGTCCATTATAACTAATTAGTTCTATACCTAGATCTGAGGGCATTAGTGTTCATTTTCCATTTATTATATAAGGCTTGTATTTCCCTTTTTCATGAATTAATGAGAAGAAAATTGTTGAATTGTCTTGAGCCATGGAAGCTTGCACATCCCCCCTCTCTCCCCTCTGGTTGTCCTTCTCCATCCTCTATATTTCAGGGTTGTGAACCCTTCTATCTTAGCCCCTCCACCTCTGATTTCATTCTGTGCCGCCGCCGCCGCCGTTCGTGCCGCCATCGAGCCACCGCGAGCGATCTACCGAAGTGCTGTCCTTGTTCTATTTTTCTGGACAAAGATCAACTCCGTGAATTTTGGATCCCAACTCCGACATCATCTGGAGTTGAGATTTTTAGGGTTGGTTCCACTCTTGATTTCCAACCTCTAGTAAAAAAATAACGTCATTCATAGTTCGTTTTATATTTTTCTATTTTCACCTGGAGTTGAGAATTTCAAAATCCCTCTACCTATTTTTAGAAATTGAGTCTTTCCCCCAAATTCAGATCTGTCTCTACTGTCCAGATCCGACCCAGGGCCAGTATAAAACCCCCAAAAAAATTGAGGCTTCCACCAAATCTTGCATAAGATATATCCCCGTTTTCCTCTCTTTGGCCTCCACAACTTTCATGAAGAACTCATCTTGTGAATCGAAGGTCTACATCGCGGTCAACGCCAACTCTCAGGAAAACTTAGTTTTATCCAGAGTTTTCAGATCCTGTGAGCCAGCAGTTTGAAAATTCGATAAAGGCCATCAACGGGAAATTCAAATTTCTTTCTCCAGCCATAGATCGAAGGATTTCAAGTCAGCTTTCTATCGTTACCTCTTGTGCGTCGATCCGACGTCGGGAGTGACCGCAACAGCAGATCTAACCGGGTCGCGCGCTGTAAAATAGAACTGTAGATCCGTGGCCAGCAACTCCGGTGAGTGGAGATCGGAGCCGCCCGGCCTTCGGCCGACGAACCAGCACACCGCCATCCCAGGGAGCGTGTTGGGTCCCGTAGTGCAAGAATACGGATCTAGAGGGGGGTGAATAGATCCTTCTACTAAAACTATGTCCAATTAAAAACACAAACTAGCACACATCGAAATTTACAAGATTGATAATATTGAGGAATTTAATCTAAACGGGTTTAAACTAAATTCACTCAATCTCACCAAGCTCACACGATTGCATAGCAGAAAGGATACTGAAACACACAATCACAAGGAACAAACCACAAGACACGGGGATTTTTAAGGTGGTTCGGGACCACGACGGGCTCCCTACGTCCACCCCTCACCAAACCGGTGAGGCTTCACTACACGCTACAAAAGGTAGCAACACGGGGATGAACCCCAACACCACACACGCTGCTTCCGCAGCAAACCACACACGAGGCCTTGCCTCAAATTGCTGCCACAGCAGCACGCACACACACGCACACACACACCACTGGGGAACACACCCCGCACTAAATACCTCACACGGAGACACAACTCCATCCACACACACGTAGGACAACGCCTACACAACCACACGGGAGAAAACTCCCAACCACACACGCAGATATACTTCGCACAAATCGACACACATATGACAACACACACACTCAGAGACCCCTTTCTCCGAACACCCAAACAAGGTATTCTCTCAAATGTATATGAATCAAAGACAAATATATGCTATGACCTCCCAAAACAAATACTATAGATGAAAACTAGAAGTATGCATCAAGTGTAAGGTTCCCCCTTCTTCAACAAAATCTGTTTCTCCTTGGCTCTTTGACGGATGATCATAATCTAGACATCATCTTCTTCTTCTCCTCGAGCTGATCCTCTTTTCCTTCTTCCATTAGCTCCAAATCCTCACGATGGTAGATCATATCCTCCTTGCAAGAGCTTCACTTTGTTTTTCCCTTTTTCTTCACCTATACGAAAGAACACATGAGCATTAGGATTGTTGTATCATAAAAATCACAGCTCATATATATATGCAAGAGAGAGTGAACAAAGAACATGTAAAACAAGTTCAAGGAGATGATGTTTATAGCAAATATCTAAAACAGAACTAAGAGCAACTGGAGAACTAAAACCAAACAGATTTTTCAGTGGATAGAGCTCCCCCATTGTATTTCATCGAATAGGCTTAAGCTTTTCTGTAGGATGAAGAACGTTCTTGAAGGAAGATGAATGATTCTTTGCAAAAATGAACTTGTAACTTGATTTCCCACATAGCTTCGAGTAGAGGTTCGATTAAAGACTTGAAACCACCTTCTTCCCTTCACATACAAGCTCAGAACAACGTGGAAGAAGCCCTTGGAGAAGCTACTACATCCCTACACTCACAAGAGTTAGAACAAGAGAAGAATACTTCAAATCTCACCTCTTCAATTAGGTTTTCGACCCAAGAAGTTGGTTTTATGCTTTTAGAATGGTCAAGGGACAGCTTAGAGACCAGATCCACGATTTAGGGAGAGATATAGGGCAGTTGGAATGGACTGGTTGGACTTTCGAAACAAGGACATGAAAGTCATCTTTCACGGCGCTACATAGGTGTCGACACCTGGTGTCGACACCTGGTGCCCAGGTGTTTACAGAAAGCCAAAAATAGAGTGCTGGACACTGGGTGTCAACACCTGGTGTCGACACCTGGTGTTTGGACTGCTGCCAGAACCAGGTTCAGGAAGGTGTTGACACCTCCTGGGCTAATTGCTGAAACAAAAGTTCAGGATGTAGGTGTCGACTCCAGGTGTCGACACCTGGTGTCGACACTTGCACTTACAGAAAGCCTAAAGAGCCATTTAGCTAAAAATGAAAGCTCCGACCTCACCGTGAGTTTTGGGATGATGAAAGAAGGTTGTGTGGAGTTCTTCCAGCCTGCAAAACACAAATTGAAAATTAGTTTTGCTTCAATGTTAGTCTCACAAACCAACCCATTTCATTTCACCTTCTTTAATGGAATTTTGGTGACTTGTTTCCCTTTGCCATTCCAAGAATGAAAGAATGATGAGTAAATTGCCATTCCAAGAGTGAAGGAGGAACAAGATATCCATTTAAATCCACATAGCAACACTTACCTCATTATTTTACTTGAGTTCACATTGTCTTTAATTGCTTGTTCTTTTGTTGAATCGTTCATGAAGAATCATGGAGTTCCAATGTTTAATCACCATTGTATGATAAACAAATTTGGAGTTTAAAGTGTATAGAACTAATCCACTCAAAAACATGATCGAGACACATTGCATTCATCAAGAAAAGACTCATCAAACCACACATCATTACCTTGGGGGCAAACAATTGTATTTGCATCTCGATCAATCACTCAGCATTACCGAAGTACGCATGAATAACATGATGCTCAAAATGACATTTATCCAAGCATGTTTTCCATAAAATCTTTCTCATGGAATTACAAAGCAATCTCACATGAAGATCACATGAAGATATGAATAACCATTCACGCACAAGGCCAAGCAACAAAGTCATTTTGTAATCATCAAAATCACATACACAACAATCTCTCCCATTTTGATGATGACAAAATATTATGCTATAATACTCTCTCCCCCTTTGACATAATCAGAAATGGGGAGCATGATGGGGAATCCAGAATGGCAAGAACCTATGGACACTGGGATTATGAAGAGAACCAATATGCACAATATGCATGAATTGTGGACAATGTGGACATGCAGAATGCAAAATGACAAAACGATATGTAAATACTCACAAGGTGCAGTAATTGGAAATGGTGTATGACATGAACAAGAATGAGCAAGCAAACAAGCACTCAAACACCCATAGTAAGGTATTGACTCACGCAAGTCCCTATGACTTAAGCAGATAAGATCACATGCAAAGCTCCCCCTTTCTATTTAGAGTGAAGAGATAGGTGTACGAAAAGTGTAAGTGAGTCATTAAGTTCAGAATGCTTATGATTACACCTAGAGGATTGTGAAGATAAATAGGAGAAGACGTACATCAGGTCAAGCAATTAATCAAATTTTCAAAATACATAGCAAATCAAATTACCATGTGCAAGTGAGTAACATGAGAATGAAGTTTAGCCATATGGATAACCAGATTTTTAATTAAACATAATAATAATTGCACATACTGCATTTCAATCTAGAGAGTAATGTATTGGAGGCTTCGCTCTGTCTCAATAAAAATTTAGCATCAGAAATTTTCATACTGACAATCTAAATTTTTCTAAGAATGATCAGGTTCAAATAATTCCTTTTTACGCGAGGAGACACATGGAGCTCATGCCAGAATCTCCGATTACTCAGAATACTGAACCTTGTCACCTCATTCTGAACAGAGGTACTTTAGTCAACACTTTTCAGAAATGAGCCACATCACGTCTCAGGTGACATGTGCCCAATTTAGTCAGTGAAACAAAGCATTGCTCTGTCTTTCATTTCAACCAATTTTTTTAATGTGGAGGCAGGCAACTTTTTCCTCAACTGTCTCTTATCATCCACGCAGCAAGTTGAATTACTTTAGAGTGTCAAAATGAAATTCTTATATCCTTATGAATAACACTCAATTTCACATTATAGTGCATAAAGTGTATGGATTTGATTTAACATGTATGGAGAAAATTTAACTTAAAACAGGATAATGTTGCTCCCCCTATGTAAATGTAATAAGCATGAAATGCTCCCCCTGGGAGTTTGACATAAAGCACACTTGTTAAGACTCAGATGTAACATTATTTATCAATGGAGTATATGGTCTTAGAAGTTTCAAGGAAGGGGTTGAATAGCATATATTAACATGCAAGCATACAATGAATATATGCAATATATGCAGTGCAGAATGCAAAGATATGCAATTTCAGTGCTGGAATTGTTGGCCCCAAAGGTATGATACCATTGTTGGGAGTATCCATTTTGGAATTTGTGCAACATGAAATGTTCAAAATGATGCATTTTAAAATATGCACTATATGCATGCTGAAAATGTCATTTATGCAACAAGACACGCGATGAGCTTCATCTTCCAAGAGCACTATGTGAATGATATGCATAGAATGATATGTAAATATGCAATGTGATGTAAGATTTTAGATTTCACATGACACACTATATGCACCTAATGCAACTGATCCATGACATGCATTTTTTTTGTTAAAATATGAGGACACAATTTTACTTTGAAAAGAGAATTCAAGAAATTCATTCAAAGCATCAAAATCATCACATGTGAACTTTTTCTTGAAAACAGTTTTACTTTTATCCAAAGGATGAGTAGCACATTGGTACAGACCACGAAATATTGATCAAATTCAGTCCTCAAAATGTTCAGCCACAGAATAACATCATCATTCTGAGAGAATTGAAAAACATCAATCCCAAAAATTTTAGCTTGCAAGACTCCCCCATAATCAATGCTTGATTTCAGAAAATTCATTTAAGTTTGATGCCATATGCATAGATGATTCATGGTACCGGGCGGAGGCACATTCTCACGCATGGTGATAGCTTTCAGACAGTCTTGACCTGCCCTTCCACATGTCACCATTTTATATACCATGTAGTCATTTAAATGATGATCATAAAAATACAGTGCAATCCCATATGACATCGGGGGTTTAGCAAACACATGGGCATTGAATAGCAATTTCAAATTCATTATCTGATACCAAGACCAAAGAGCTTCAAACAAACACTTTATTTTCTCACCTTTGCATTGAGTTACCTTTATTGACATCCTCAAATTCTTCACTTTATTCCACTTGCTGTAATCTTCATCAACAAGCTCCAAATCTCAATAGAAGTAGATCAAATATGGCGTTGAAGTCTTCTTGAGCTCCTTTCTTTCTCTTCATGATTTCAAGGGTTGATGGTCATAATCAAACCTGCACTGTAAAGAGCTCAATTCATGTCAATATTAAGCCAATGCATATTGAATAACCTAACTTCAAGACTTTTCATCACATATGACTTTCTCTCTCAACCTGCAGTATCAGAAACTCAATTTCATATCAATCTCAATTCAAAACAAGTGAGAAGGCTAATTTCAATACTTTTCTTCCACAAGACAATCTCCGATGAGCTGCAAGTATGTATGATGAGTTGCAGTTATCAATGCAAGTGATTCAGAACATTTCTAAAGTTTACATTCAAGTCTGACTCACTCAAGCTGACATGAGTTCAAAGTTCAGTTCAGAAATTTCATGTTTAGCCCAATTGTGTAAAGAGTCAAGTCTATGCATATAAAGCACAAGACTAAACACATGAAGAACCAAGGTCTGTGCATGTGTAGTACAAGTCAATGCACATGAAGAATCAAGTCTAAGCACAAGTGTAGACAAGGTTGATGCACATAAAACACACAAGACAACCTCTTCAAACCTGCATATTAGAGACTTAAATTCCAGCAGCATGAACTGAGAATTCATACAATCAATGTGCACAAACATGGACAACCAACTTACAAATCAGTGTCAATTCAAGGACAAGCCCATGTTAACCAAGGCATCACATTAGAACTGGCCAAGTCGACTTAAGGCCTTCCTCTTGGCCTCAAGGCAATCCTGCAACAAAGTTCTCATTTGGTTATTTTGGGTACCCAAACCTTCTTGGGTCCCGGATGGTTAGTTGCACCTCTAGAGAGTGTCTTCTACAATTTTTGGATATGCATATCATCAAAATGCATTAAGGAGCAATCATGCATGGTATGCCCAAACTCATCACAATAATGAAAACAACCAAAAGACTTCAGATTTTTCTTGTAAGAATGAGCATGGAATTTTTGTGGGTTTGAAGAGATGTTCTCATTTTTCAAACTAAAGTAATTGTTCATCTTATGACCGGACCTTCCACAATGCAAGCAGTTCAATGGACCACATCTTTCAATAGGTCTTCTTGCATGAACATAAGAGTTATCAAAAGTTCTTTTTGTGTTCAAAGACTTTCTTGGCTTTTTGAAGCCATTCATTTTCATGCATGCTTCTAGATCTTCAGATTTCATCAAAAGATAATCATGCATCACATGACCAAGTTCACCACAATAAAAATATGAGATTTTCTTTGTGGATGCATGTGTGTGTGCAACATGATTTTTATTGGCATTCATCATGATACCAACAACATTTTTAGCCTTTTGATGCATGTTTTATTTCTTTTTCAGATTTTCATTTGATCTCTTTGTTGTTTGAGGAGCAGATTGATTTGGAGACCCATTTGATGTGCTGGCTATGTTTGAAATATGGACAAAAGATGTATAGACTTTGTTTTCAAAATTATTTTTGTTCACAGGATTATAGCCCAACCCCTCTCTTTGAAAATTCACCTTAGTCCCCAATATCTTGTTCAGATTTTCTTTCCCATTTACAAACTTAGACAATAATGAATTCAAGTCAACAATTTCAGATTCAAGGGATGCAATGTGCAATTCGTAGTTAGCTATTTCTTGTTCAAGCACATGCATTTTATCAGATTCATCAACAATCACAGATTTCCCTTTTTCAAGATTTTCAAGATTTTTCAATCTACTTTCAAGCATGGAGATCTGAATTAGCATCGCACTATTCTCCTTTTTAAGTTCTTCATTTTCATTTGCAAGTTTATCATTCATAATTAATTCACTGCAAATATCCTGATCAATAGAGTTTGATTCCATTTTGTTTCTTAGATCTTTTTCAGTTTTCTTCAATTGATCGATTTTGTTCTTGAGGGCAACATTTTCATTTCTTAAACAAGCAATGGTTTCTTTGTGACATTCAATATCATGCTCTAAAAGTTCATTCAAGTTATCAAGCTCAGAACACTTATCACAAGATCTATTTTCGTGGAGCATGTTTTTAGATTTCTTTTTCAATTTCCTATTTTTTGACTTGATTTTCTTATATTACTTTCCAACTCATCATAAGCATCAACAAGATCATCGAGAGTAAATTCTTCAGAATCTTAATTTACCTCTTCTGCATTTTTGTCACTTTGTTGATCAGCATCATCGGCCATGAGACATTTTTGCCTTTCCTTCTCTTGAGCTTTGATCAACCGATCCATAAGCTCTTTTGCCATCCCACAAGAAGATACAAATGGATACTTAATAGTACTTACAGAAGCTTTCAATAAACTAAAAGCAGTAGCATTATCATGATTCATCATTTTATCCTGATTAGACCACTAGGTCTTATCTAGAGGTAATATGTGCGGACCATGATAAATCAATTTCCGAAGGCAAGGATTAATAGAATTGATCATCACACACAGCTTGCCTAGCCATGAATTAAATTCCGAACCAGTAAATATTGGCAAACAATTCATTGAGATATGTTCAGTAGAAAAATTCATGATTGTAGAATGCACTGGGATCACTCTGTAGATCGCAAGATCTAGGGACAACAGAGCCTTGCTTTGATACCAATTGTTGGGTCCCGTAGTGCAAGAATACGGATCTAGAGGGGGGGTGAATAGATCCTTCTACTAAAACTATGTCCAATTAAAAACACAAACTAACACACAGCGGAATTTACAAGATTGATAATATTAAGGAATTTAATCTAAATAGGTTTAAACCAAATTCACTCAATCTCACCGAGCTCACACGATTGCATAATAGAAAGGATACTGAAACACACAATCACAAGGAACAAACCACAAGACACGGGGATTTTTAAGGTGGTTCGGGACCACGACGGGCTCCCTACGTCCACCCCTCACCAAACTGGTGAGGCTTCACTACACGCTACAAAAAGTAGCAACACGGGGACGAACCCCAACACCACACACGCTACTTCCGCAGCAAACCACACACGAGGCCTTGCCTCAAATTACTGCCACAGCAGCACGCACACACACGCACACACACACACACATCGCTGGGGAACACACCCCGCACTAAATACCTCACACGGAGACACAACTCCGTCCACACACACGTAGGACAATGCCTACACAACCACACGGGAGAAAACTCCCAACCACACACGTGGATATACTCCGCACAAATCGACACACATATGACAACACACACACTCGGAGACCCCTTTCTCCGAACACCCACACAAGGTATTCTCTCAAATGTATATGAATCAAAGATAAATATATGCTATGACCTCCCAAAACAAATACTATAGATGAAAACTAGAAGTATGCATCAAGTGTAAGGTTCTCCCTTCTTCAACAAAATCTGTTTCTCCTTGGCTCTTTGACGGATGATCATAATCTAGACATCATCTTCTTCTTCTCCTCGAGCCGATCCTCTTTTCCTTCTTCCATTAGCTCCAAATCCTCACGGTGGTAGATCATATCCTCCTTGCAAGAGCTTCACTTTGTTTTTCCCTTTTTCTTCACCTATACGAAAGAACACATGAGCATTAGGATTGTTGTATCATAAAAATCGCAGCTCATATATATATGCAAGAGAGAGTGAACAAAGAACATGTAAAACAAGTTCAAGGAGATGATGTTTATAGTAAATATCTAAAACAGAACTAAGAGCAACTGGAGAACTAAAAGCAAACGGATTTTTCAGTGGATAGAGCTCCCCCTTTGTATTTCATCGAATAGGCTTAAGCTTTTCTGCAGGATGAAGAACGTTCTTGAAGGAAGATGAATGATTCTTTGCAAAAATGAAGTTGTAAATTGATTTCCCACGTAGCTTCGAGTAGAGGTTTGATTAGAGACTTGAATCCACCTTCTTCCCTTCACATACAGGCTCAGAACAACGTGGAAGAAGCCCTTGGAGTAGCTACTACGTCCTTGCACTCACAAGAGTTAGAACAAGAGAAGAATACTTCAAATCTCACCTCTTCAATTAGGTTTTTGACACAAGGAGATGGTTTTGTGCTTTTAGAATGGTCAAGGGACAGCTTAGAGACCAGATCCACGAATTAGGGAGAGATATAGGGCAGTTGGAATGGACTGCTTGGACTTTCGAAGCAAGGACATGAAAGTCATCTTTCACGGCGCCGCACAGGTGTCGACACCTTGTGCCCAGGTGTTTACAGAAAGCCAAAAATAGAGTGCTGGACATTGGGTGTCGACACCTGGTGTCGACACCTGGTGTTCTGGACTGCTGCCAGAACCAGGTTCAGGTAGGTGTCGACACCTGGTGTCGACACCTCCTGGGCTAACTGGTGAAACATAAGTTCAGGATGTAGGTGTCGACTCCAGGTGTCGACACCTGGTGTCGACACTTGCACTTACAGAAAGCCCAAAGACCCATTTAGCTAAAAATGAAAGCTCCAACCTCACCGTGAGTTTTGGGATGATGAAAGAAGGTTGTGAGGAGTTCTTCCAGCCTGCAAAACAGAAAGTGAATATTAGTTTTGCTTCAATGTTAATCTCACAAACCAACCCATTTCATTTCACCTTCTTTAATGGAATTTTGGTGACTTGGGAAAGTGTTTTCCCTTTGTCATTCCAAGAATGAAAGAATGATGAGTAAATTGCCATTCCAAGAGTGAAGGAGGAACAAGATATCCATTTAAATCCACATAGTAACACTTACCTCATTATTTTACCTGAGTTCACATTGTCCTTAATTGCTTCTTCTTTTGTTGAATCGTTCATGAAGAATCATGAAGTTCCAATGTTTAATCACCATTGTATGATAAACAAATTTGGAGTTCAAAGTGTATAGAACTAATCCACTCAAAAACATGATCGAGACACATTGCATTCATCAAGAAAAGACTTATCAAACCACACATCATTACCTTGGGGGCAAACAATTGTATTTGTGTCTCAATCAATCACTCAGCATTACCGAAGTGCGCATGAATAACATGATGCTCAAAATGACATTTATCCAAGCATGTTTTCCATAAAATCTTTCTCATTGAATTACAAAGCAATCTCACATGAAGATCACATGAAGATATGAATAACCATTCACGCACAAGGCCAAGCAACAAAGTCATTTTGTAATCATCAAAATCACATACACAACAGAGCACCCTTCCAGGCATCCCCACCGCAGTGGTGCCACCCCGGCCCTACACAGCCCCTCGGACCAGCACGTGGGTCCCACAGTCGTGAGTACGTGTGCCGAAGAAGTAACACAAGAAGCGGCCCGTCAACCCAAAACTGCTACTCCCGGGTACCATTGTGTCGCCCTTTACCTCCCTGCGTGGAGTGGACTGTAATTTATCTTGCTGTAATTATTATGTATTTACTATTCCGGGAGTACGAGATCGGCCGAGAAGTCATCCCCACGCCAGGCGCGTGGAGGTATCGTGCTCGCTCCTTACTCGGCACTTTGCTTAGTTCGTATATGCTTTATATGCCGCTGCTAGAGAGCATGATAGGGTAACTTAGCTCGCTATTTATTGTTATTCACTGCTGCAGCGAGAGAGAGTGAGACCATCTCGTGACCCGATCTGGGCACGAATTTGTGAGTTGACCACCCTAGCTCTTTGCCGGTTTCACAACCGCGCACGTCCGACGCTTCCCTCGTTAGGGACGATCGCCAGCTTGCTTAGAGTCCGAGGATCGCATATCCATTTGGAGTCGAGTCGCGTGTCCGTCCCGCATCACCAGGCTCTCCCCAAAACCATATAGCCGGCCTTTCTTCGGCACGCCAGCTGCTGCTACCCATTCCGCCAGATCGAACTCCGGCTGCCGCATGTCTCCCTCCCCGTACTTCTCTGTCACAGCTATGCTATATGTTTCCTACAAATTGAATGGCTTGACTAGTCAATTTCATATGAATCAATCCGATTTAAATGAACGGTAGAAGTTGCATATGTAGATAAACTTACCGCTACTAAGTGAGCTCTCTCACTCACAAATTGATATGTCCCCTTCTTTTTGTGTGTTCTATCGAACACCTCGAGGAATGACGGAGCTCGATTAAGCTCCACAGCATGTTATACAATTCATAGTAAAAAGCCGTCATATATATTAACAAAATGTAAGAAGATAAATTGAAGGATTACTTACCATTTTTTGTTTATGTGCTGCGAAAGAGATGCACCCACTCGTATGCAAATTTACGCCCAATTTTGATGCCCTGTTTGCTTTGGCTTTTCAGGACTTTTCTATCCAGTTGGGGTCGGCAAATTTGTCACATGCTATGTCCCAATCCTCCTTCCTCATCCATAGAGGGCGATGCTCCTTCCACAGCTGTCGGTCTTCACTCCCACCAGCCTTATTTTTAGCGTGTTCTCGGGCCTCATGTACTTTCCTTCGGAAATTATCCTTCATAGTCTTCTCCCAGGCAGAACGACATCTCGCCGTGTCATGTCCACACGTGAATTGATAAGTCTGCTGTAAATAAATTAAGTTTCACACTTAGTATACTGTTGGGAATTGAGTTTGGAAAATACTTGAATTAAATGATATAATTACGTACTGAGAACATGTCCCATAAGTTGTCGCGAACTTCCACTGGAAATTCTTTGAAAGACGTTACAGGGCCGGGCACATGTGCCATTACTAGAGAGTTGGAATGATGGACAGCCTCGTGAGGTTCAAATTTCTTACTGTAATTGCAAATGTCAAAATATTCATATTAGACAGTTGAAGGCTAAATAATGAATGTAATAACCGTATAAATTTACCCGAAGATCCAGCACGGGCGATGTCCATCGTGGGCCGTGCCTCCCTCATGATGACTGCCGGCATCGTCAAGTGGCTGAGTGGTGGGGGTGTACCCTGTACAAGTGGGAGGGGATTGTGAACTATAAGAATTAAATATCATAAGTAAAACGAATATTTTACTAAAAATTAAAATATACATAATTGGGAAAATACTGGGAACTGTAAGAATTAATTTTCACAAGTAAAATAAACATATTGTAGAAAATTAAAACATACATACCAGCAGCGGGAGGTGGTGGGGGTGGCGTCTGTACAACAGGTGGGATGCCACTGGGACCTGTAAGAATTAATAAACAGAAGTAAAATGAATATTTTACTGAAAATTAAAACATACATATCTGCAGTAGGAGGTGGTGGGGGTGGTGTCTGTACAAGAGGTGGGATGGCACTGGGACCTGTAAGAATTAATAAACATAAGTAAAATGAATATTTTGTTGAAAATTAAAACATACATACCTGAAGCGGGAGTTGGTGGGGATGGCGTCTGTAGAACAACATGTGGGAGGGCACTGGGACCTGTAAGAATTAATAAACAAGGTAAAATGATATAAATGATTCTATGGCCCACATTTGGGTTTTTTGGAAAGGATCATTGGATTTCGTCGTTCTATGTTGGGATGAGCAGCATATTTCTCTTATTCAAATAAACTCAAATATGCCTTCCTTCTACTATTCTTTTGTGTATGCTATGTGCTCTTTAACTGAGAGACACAATCTATGTGCAACTTTAAAAAGAGTGCATTCTCAAATCAATGGCCCCTGGCTTGTGGCGGGTGATTTTAACTGCATTTTGGATGTGGATGAAAAGCTAGGGGGTAATCCTCCAAATTTGGTGTCCATCTCAGATTTTAAGGAATGTGTGTCCGACTGTGATCTTTTTGATGCTTGTTTAAAGACTTGTTTAAAGATAATACACAAACTCAGTTTTTTCTACCAAGATTTCATTAGATTAGCAGATTTCAGATACAAGAAAACCTTTATCAAGCATGTAATGAGACAAGGGTTGAGAGCGATTATCAGTTATCAACATTCCTATTTACTGAATGCAGTCTCTTGATTCTAAAGATTATAAAATTTAAACCATCAGTTCATTCAAGAATCAAGCAAGATTCATATAATAGAAGATGTCTGATTTCTATTGCTTAAAATTTTGAACTTCTTATCAGATTGTCATTATGTCAGAACTCAAGTTATGGAATGATAATATGAGAGCTCACAAATTTTGTATCAGAACCAACAAGTTGTATGAGAGAAAAATAATGTCTGAACTCCAAAGGGGTTGGAGTGGAAGAGATCTGAGTGACAGACAGATAGACATGCTCAATACTCCCCCTAACACTTTACAGCACACATAGAAATTCTCTTATTCTTAGAAAGCTCCCCCTGTCTATATGCATCTTTAGTTATGCATGCATTTCTAGACATACTATCATGAAGTAGAATGCAGTGCAATCATCTGTCCTACATGCATGATTGTACATAAATTCAGATGCGATTATGCATGACATGTAGTGAAGTCCAATAAGAAATGACACTCTAGACACAATAATGTGATATGAGATGAAATGTAGTGCTGAGACAACCTCTTAATTCAGGGTACTAGGTGAAGGTTAATCCTCAACACACGATATGGACTTTCAGATAAATAGAATTTGTCCTTCCATCTCATATCATTTGATATACCTCTGAAATCAAGATAACAAATGTATGATGTCAATCAAGTATTCACAAGACAAGGTCTGAATCGTTATTCAGAAGTAATGAACAGTCAATCATTAAATCATTCTTAACTAGATCAGGTCATTTATTCAGTTCAATGAATTGAAACTAATCTTATTCAGAGAAATTATTCAAACATGGATTTTCAAACAAACAAATCATGAGCCAATTTCAGTCAGATCAGTAGATTTATTCCAAGGCAGACAGACATGAATTCACAAATCATATCAGAAGCTTTATTCAAATCATATCAGAAGGTTTCTCTAACAGCATCATAGCCGAAGCTAGAGCACTCTTAGATGGAGTTAAATATCTTCAAACTATCAATAGCCAGCCAGCCCTCATTGAATGTGATTCAAATATCCTTGTGCAGAGTGTTACCAGATGGATATTTTACTGAAAATAAAATATGGTTATGAATTACAGTAAGGCTTTCTAAAAAAAATAAAATATTTTGCTGAAAATTAAAACATACATACCTGTAGCGGGAGTTGGTGGGGATGGCGTCTGTACAACAACAGGTGGGAGGGCACTGGGACCTGTAAGAATTAATAAACATAAGTAAAATGAATATTTTGTTAAAAATTAAAACATACATACATGTAGCGGGAGCTGGTGGGGATGGCGTCTGTACAACAACAGGTGGGAGGGCACTGGGACTTGTAAGAATTAATAAACATAAGTAAAATGAATATTTTGCTAAAAATTAAAACATACATACCTATAGCGGGAGCTGGTGGAGATGGCGCATGTACAAGTGGTCGTGAGCCGACACTTGGACCTATAAGGACATTCTTTTAAGCTAGTAAATGATTATAACATTTATATAGCTAACTATTTTAATAGATATACCTGTACCCGAAGAAGACACCAAAGAGGAGGGAGTAGAGCCCCTATCACTGCCCTGTCTCCTCCCACTCTCAGTACGACCTCCTCGGACCATTTCTTTATTACTAACAAAAAAATTAATACATATTCATACTCAATTAGATAAGGCTAGACCAATGTTATTAAAAATTATGCAAAAATGAATAGTTATCTTACACATCATGCTAATGATATATCTAACTCATCATCATCTTCGTCATCCATAGTAGCCTCATCAGATTCGAACTCTTCCTCTTCATCCAATTTCTCCTCCCCTCTAACATCAACATTTAGCTCCGTCGGATCGACTTATTCCACTTCATCTCTGTTACGTAATGACAGTGGCTCATCAGATTCATCCAGATTAATATGCGTGCGACCGACAACGTCAACTTTGTCTGATTGAAAATATTCAGCACTGGCAACTTCTGAGGGGCTTTCACTCATATTTAACTCATAAGTGGGGAAGAGTTTTGATTTAACCCTGCAAACTGCCCACCAATTTTTATTCTTGGATGATGGATAGCTTGAATAATGCAATTGCTGGGCTTGTGCGGCTAAAATGAACGGTTCATAGGTATTAAGTTTAGACCTATGTTTGACATCAATAATCCAATAAGTTGTGTCATGTCAGACAGAATTAGGATCAAACCAATGACACTTAAATATGTATACGTGATTGTCTCGTCCCAAATACTGAAGTTCTAAGACTTCGTCAAGAAGACCGTAGTAGTCCAATTCCACTTTATTGTATAAACTTCCCTTAACAGATACGTCGCTGTTCATCGTAGACTTACTTCGTCCATAATACCTCGTATGAAATCTGTATCCATTCATAATATATCCTGGATAGGCACGTGCAACCGTCGAGGGGCCATAACTTATCTGTTGTACTCTTTGATCAGTAATGAGATCTTGTTCAACCTATATGTAAATTCTGAATAGTTATAATAAGGTTCAATCTCCTCAACATACATAAATACAAACATATATATTCAACGATCGACACTAACCCGATGTCTCAGCCATTTGGCAAAAAACTTCTCGCGTTCTTTTTCAATCTCCACTAAAGTCCCGCGATCAATGACACCCAAGAGGGGGGTGAATTGGGTGTTTACAAATTTTAAGAAACTTTTAGCCTTTTGAAATATGTGATAAACACTAATTAGGAAGTTGAAAGTTGTTAAACAAATTCTCTCAATCTCTCCGTTCCCACACGAGCATGTAACGAAATAAAACAATCAAACCACACACATGCACAACCCAAACCACAATGCACAATGATTTTAAGGTGATTCGGATGCAACGGCGGCAATCCTACGTCCACCCCTCACCAAACTCGGTGAGGCTTCACTCGGGGATAAATCTCCAAACGGAGATGACGCTCCAAACACACACGCAAGACGATGCCTGCCCACACACACGGGGACCACCCCAACACACACACACACACGCACGGAGATGAGGTCTCCAACACGATCCAACAAGCGGATCAACAAGACACACACACGCTGCGATAAGTGCAGCACTCCACACACACAAACACTAAGATCTGGATAAAACCACACAACACACGTAGATCTAAGAAGACCTACGCACACACGAATCGAAAACGACACGCACACACACAACCATGGATCCAACAACGATCCACACACACACAAGTTCACAATTTATACAAAACACGAATATGAACTTGAAACACAATGAGGCACAGTTTAGAATGCTCCTGATTTAGGCTCCCCCTATGTGTATGCTCCGGATGTTTGCGTTGATTCCTCCTTTACTTGAATGGCTTGAGACTCAGCTTGAATGGCCTTGTATTTGATGTAGATCTTCTTGCACAGAGTATTGTTCACTGCTACAGTACTCTTCCTTCTTCACTTGAACAACCTTCCTTTGATCTCTTCTTCAAACTCTTGAATTGCTTCTTCTCTTGATCGGAAGTTCCTTGGCTTCAAATGGTGCTAGAATGACTCCAGTTGGATGAAGAACTTACTAGATGGAGTATGCTTATGAGAGTTGCAATAGCCTTCTTCTTGCCTTGATAGCCTCCCCCTTGATCTCTCTTTGTTGGTTGCTTGCTTCTTCAATTCATTGGAAGTTGATGGCTTCAGATGTACCTTGAATCTTCAGCTCCTATATGAAGAGTTGATCCACGGATCACAATTCACGTCTACAGTAACACTTAGTTGCAGCAGCCTTCTTCTTTAATTGATAGCCTCTACTCTTGATCCCTTGGATGATTAGGTTTATGGCTTCAAAGAGATATATTATACCCCTTGAATGGTCCATGGACAAGCCCTAGACCATATCTACAAATTCTGGAGGGTTTGGTGGCTTTGGGATTAAACAATATCAAGAGGAAGGGCTTTTCTTGAAGTGACAAAAAGTCAACAAAATGGGCAGTTCGGGGCTGGAGGTCAACCGCTCTGAGAATTCCTAAAGCCATTTGCCTGCTGGAAAAATTGGTCGACCGCTAGGGGTCTGGCGGTCGACCGCCAGTTTTATAGGATGCCTTCTTTCAATTCTGTGATTTTAGGTCGACCGCCAATGGTCCAGAGGTCGACCGAAAATCTCCAAACCTGCAAAATCCAAGTGTTAGCTCAAAGAAACATGTCCATAATTCAAGGGCTTCATGTCCATATCAAATCCATGTCCATAATTTAAGGGCTTCACATCCAGAGGTCGATCCGCGGGCAAGGGTGCACGATGGCCAGAAGGGTTTCATGTTTAATGTGCATGAATGAGGTGTATTAAGGAGAGATATATGAGATACACATGGTGAGATCGATGCTAAAATAAGGTAAGACTCTTACTAATGGTTCTTGACAATAAATGACATATATCACATGTGTTGTATTGTAGAGAAGCAAGGTAACTATCCACACGTTTGGTTCACCATATGACTGTCATGAGTTTGATCCTGTATGCAAGACAGTCAGGGTTAATACCATGCTTGTTCACATTAAAGAGGTTATGAAACCTCTTGCCTCTTGTAAAATCAACATATGCAAATCAAGGATCAAGACCATGTAACCACTGTCATTTGCCATCTCAACAATACATAGTTAACAAGAACATGTGCAATCAACCATAAGCTTAGTTATCATCACTCAACCACACATTAAGTTTAGTTATCATCAAAACCATGACTCAACAATCATTACAACTATAGCTCAACATCCACGTCCTGGATATTTGGACATTTTTGTGCTAATTCTGAATCAAATTGTCTGTAATATAAATACACTACTACTTTAAATGAACTGCAGAACAAGAATGAACAACTTATGGACATCGCTGGAAATGTGAGTTAAGAACTTACTCAACATAATGTTCAATTTTGATACAATTCATAAGAATATATATCTCAGCGGCATACAACTCTCTATCTTCGAGCGTGCGCGTCGAGCAACGTCCGAACGCACGTCCAGGATGCTTAAATATAGAGAGCCGATCGTACGAATCATCAAATCTCCCATCATCATTACGTGGAGGTCGAGTACGACAAGTTAGAATCTCTGGCTCAAAGTACATGGAACAGAAGTTCAATATTTCTTCAAGAATATATGCCTCAGCAATCAAACCCTCCACCTTCGCCTTGTTGCAAACTTTTATTTTTAATTCATGCATGCACCTACAACAACAAGTTAGATGGCAATGACATGGACCGACCATGAATGACATGTAACTTAACAAAAATTCTGACATACCTCTCAAATAGATACATCCATCGAAATTGTACTAGCCCTCCGATAATAGCCTCGTATGGCAAATGGACGACCAGGTGCTCCATCGAATCAAAGAATGCCAGAGGAAATATCTTCTCGAGCTTGCAAACGGTTGTGACCACATTTTCTTCGATAGTTTGTACATCCCTCAGTCTGAGTTCTGATGCACATAAAATCTTGAAAAACTGACTCAGCTCGGTCAATGCTCCCCATATAGGCTTTGGCAACAAATCACGAAATGCAATGGGCACTAGCCTCTCCATGAACACATGACAGTCGTGACTTTTCATACCATTTATTTTCCCCTCATTAACATTCACACAACGGGCTATGTTGGATGCATATCCATCTGGGAATCTCAACTATTTCAACCACTGGCAGACTTCCTTCATATGTGTATCATTAAGCGCGTAAGTTACTTTAGGCTGCATAGTTTTTCCATTTACGTTCTGTAATTCCAGTTCTGGACGTTTACAAAGCATCTTTAAGTCCATACGCGCTTTGGCGTTGTCCTTTGTTCTACCTTTAACATTCATGATTGTATTGAACACATTATCAAAAAAATTCTTCTCTGTATGCATAACATCCAGATTGTGTCGTATAAGAAGAGTTGACCAATAAGGCAATTCCTAGAAAATACTTTTCTTATTCCAGTTGTGATCCTTTCCAAAGTTATAGAATTGGCATGTGCTACCAGACAATTGTACTACATCTGGTAAATTTTACACCCGTGTCGCCATATGTCGACCCGACACCCTTTGTAAGTCTGCTTCATCCATTTCAATTGTATTTTTTTAAACGAGTCTTTTTGCCTTCGGAAAGGATGGTCAATTGGTAGAAACCGCCGATGGCAATCAAACCAGTATGTTTTCCCACCATATTTCAATACAAATGATTTGGTATCTTCCATACAGTAAGGACATGCTAACCTCCCATGTGTGCTCCAACCAGATAGCATTACATATGCAGGGAAGTCACTTATTATCCACATCAGTGCAGCCTTCATAATAAAATTTTACTTTCTACATGCATCATAAGTAACAACTCCATCAGTCCATAATAAATTGAGCTCATCAATCAACGGCCTGAGATATATGTCTAAATTTTTTCCAGGACTTTTTGGACCAGGAATTACTGAGGACAAAAATAGATTTCCTCGCTTCATGCACATGTCCGGCGGAAGGTTGTACGGTGTCATGAACACTGGCCAACAAGAATAAGATGCCATTGAACCACCGAATGGATTAAAACCATCTGTGCATAAACCCAATCGAACATTATGTGACTCCTTTGCGAAAGCAAGATGAGTACGACTGAAGTGCGTCCAAGCTTCACCATCGACAGGATGACTAATTATATCATCGGCACGGCGTACTCTTTCGGTGTGCCATGTCATATGTCGAGCCATCTTTGAGGACATATACAGCCGCTGTAGCCTAGGCACAAGAGGAAAGTATCACAATGCTTTGTAAGGTACATCTTTTTGCTTTGAATTGTCCCCTCTCTTAGGTTTGAATCTGTCATGGTGATAAATAGAACATGATATCTTATCTGCATCATCTTTGTAATATAACATATAGTGATTCAGGCATGCATCTGTTTTCACATATCCAAGCCCTAGCTCATTGACCATCTTTTTAGCACGATAATAAGTTTCTGACAACTTCTCGTCTCGAGGCAACATACTCTTGATCAAGAGGAGGAGACGGTCAAAAGAAGTGTCACTGATGTGAAATTTAGATTTCAAATTCAACAATTGTGACATTGCAGACAACCGAGTGTACTTTTCACAATCATCCCACAGCGACTCATCAGCATCCCTAAGTAGTTGATAAAATCATCCGGCTATCTTATTCGGCGCTTCTTCCAAGTATGCATGCTCCTTGTCAACATTTAAACTAGGACCAGCAGCATCTACAACCATATCCACGTACCCACTTGTGCCTGCAATATTATCGGGCTCATACCTGAAGTATTCCACACCATGACACGTCCAATTCGTATAACCATCTACGAACCCTTTCGTGTACAAATGATGTTACACATCCCAGGGTGAATGTCACCTCAAGCTTCTACAATTTGAACAAGGGCATCGAATGTGACCATCACGGTCTGTTGTTGCATTGGGATTCCCCAATGCAAATTGAATGAAACTCTCAACTCCATGCTTAAAGTCATCCGACACCACCCGGTAAACTATTCTACGATACATCCATTAACGATCTGTCAACATTTTACCTACACCCAATAAATATTAATATACATCCTAACTTTGAAATCATTACTCCTAAAAATATTCACAACCATTTCCTCACATCGTTCGCCATAGACCATTTGCAGTTGGAAGAGGAATATTAATTAGATTATAACTTTTGAACCCATCCATGAAGGTTTGATCGCACAATCACTTACTATATGTGTTGCACGATTTGTTAAAAATTTCGACAGCATCTCCCCACACTTCTTCGATATACCAAAAATATTTATTGATTTTAAAATTTTCTTAAACACTTACAAGTAAGTGGTTAAGAAAACACTCAAAATCAATAATGGTACATCAGAGAAGAGTGAGGAGAGACAACCAAAATTCTAAACAAAACATACAAACACATATAGTAAATGACTGCCCGAGTGCAATCAAATATTCACAGACTGTCCAAACGGGACAATTCAAGACTTCGAGGTAGATATATACATTCTCGTAAACAAATGAGAACATACACATCAATCCCAAAGTCTTGAACGGGAAGGCTCAATGACACGGTTTTAACACGCTCTCCTGAGGTGCGTGTAATGTTAGGTCGCACCCACGCACCTCAGCTCACATGGAATATCCCATTTATTTATATAACATAAAATTAAATAACAATGTAATTATCATTATGTATATAACAAATTAAATAACATCCAATTTATAAAAATTTCCAAATGAAGAACATCAAAGTTAAATAAACCACAATTTTTAGTCAGATCAACATCAAAGATAAATGAGAAAAATAAGATAAAATAAACAAATGAAGCCACATCAGATAGAGGGCTTCAATTTCTTGGTGAGATACATAGTGGGTGATAATCCTAGAGGCTGCATTCTGGCACATGCACCAGGGTCAGGAAATACTTTCATGCTCATTAGCTTTGTTCGGAGTTTTTTGGCTAAATATCCTTCTGCAAGGCCGATAATCATTATTCCTAAAGGAATTCTACCAACGTGAAAGAGAGTTCCATCATTGACAAGTAGAAGAACTTCCTCTGTATGACTTCTACTCTATTAAGGCAAACAATAGATCTCAGTAGCTTGATGTTCTTCAAGAACAGGAGTATTCTTTTCTTGGACTATAAGCAGTTTTCTAGAATTGTGTGCGATGTAAGAGATGAGATAGGGGCTGCATGTCAGGAGAGGTTACTAAAGGTCCCTAGCCTTCTCAGTTTAGATGAAGGCCATACTCCCAGAAACGAAGACACAAATAGTATTTCTACGCTAGAAAAGGTGCAAACTCCCCGTAAGGTGGCCCTTTCAGGGACACTATTTTAGAATCATGTCAAAGAAGTTTTTCATATATTGTATATAGTGCGTCGTAAGTTTGAGAACCTGGACTCAGCACGTACATGTCATGATGAGTCCATGTTCAAGAAAACTTATGACGCTCTAGATTCAATATATATTAAAAACTTCTTTGACATGATTCTGAAATAGTCTCCCTGAAAGGACCACCTTACGGGGAGTTTGCACCTTTTCTAGCGTAGAAAGAATATTTGTGTCTTCTTTTCTGGGAGTATGGCCTTCATCTAACATGAGAAGCCTAGGGACCTTTAGTAACCTCTCCTAACATGCAGCCCCTATCTCGTCTCTGACATCGCACACAATTCTAGAAAACTGCTTATAGCCCAAGAAAAGAATACTCCTGTTCTCCTCCCATTTTTGAAGAACATCAAGCTGTTGAGATCTATTGTCAGCCTTAACAGAGTAGAAGTCATACAGAGGAAGTTCTTTGTAATATCCCGATTTATTAAACAAACAAAAATTTCTAGAAAATTTATAAGAAATTAATTAGAAAATCCTTAATAAATAGAATAAGTTAAATTTTGACTATTTCGTAAAAATCTGGAAAATTTAGAATCTTGTAGAGGATAAAATGTTTAATAATAGTGTCTTCTATGACTGAACCAAATAAAATCCGTAATTAGGCCAAATCAACTGATTAAGGCCCAAATCCACACTTAATCTAATTGGACCTTAAAACGTAAAATTTGAGCCCAATACCCGATCATTTAGGCTGAGACCGGATCCAAATGGAAGGCTAGGATGAGAAGATCATTTCCCCTCTTAGTTCTCCCCGAAACCCTAACCCTAGAAAGCGAATTTTGGATGAGAAGGCGGTGGCTAACCCTATCTGCGCGGTTCGCGGACGTCCAACTTGATTGGACTCTATCTCCTCGAATAGAAGACTCTAGACCTTGTGTGACCTATAAAAGTGACCCTCAAGAACCCTATTTTTGTTTGGGTGCTGTGGCGGCCGACGAGGATCATGGACGAGGGCGGATTCCGACGATCACCAGCGAGGTGTTCTTAGCGTGTCGTCGTCCCTCTTCTTCCTTCTTCCTCCGTTTAAGGTAGGTTATAGCAAGCCCAATCTTAAGTATTTTATATGATTAGAACCAGCATCGAGTGCACTTTCTATTGAATGCAAAAGCCCTAAAAGTTACTTAGTATCATGCGAGAATTTTAGGGTTTAGTAGAAGCATGTCATATCTAGGGTTATACTTGTTCCATCTCGTTTAAGTAGGGATTGCCGGCACTAAAGATTAAATTGAGCATGCTTTATTGTAAAACTTTTCGTGCTCTTTCTTTTGAATCCAAAAGCCCTAATTATTATGCTCTGTGCTATGTGTATTTAGCAATTCTTTGTAACCCTAGCCAACTCGTTGAAGGCGGGCAGGGCGAAAGGGGACTTGAGCATTTTTGACTTGTACGGCCTCGCGATAGACCGCCCAACCTAGTTAGGCGGCATGTTACCGACTATTTATGTTCTTTGGTTCATGTTATGTTTCTGGGAAGAGCGGCTTCACCTAGACCGCCCTTCTGTCAGGCGGCCAGTTATTGACCGTTCGTCTTCTCCGGTGGCTCATTACAGACCGCTCATCTCCAGAAGGTCTTCTGACCTGAGGGGGATAAACGGCCTATCGCGCGACCGCCGAGGAGGATGAAAGATCCAAACTGGACCGTCCATCTTTACAGAATTGATTAAGTTATCTTTTGCGCATGATTTATGTTAATAGATTAATGGTTAAATGTAAGTTAGCAACATGCATAAAAACTCTGGAAAATTATAACATTAAATGATTATAAATCTTACTGATTTATTCATCTTGACCTTGGATCATCTTTTTTTCAATGTTAATACTAATAATGACTCATTATTAAATTGAAAAGGTCATTAGCATTGTATGACAGTCGTTCTACTCTGGTAGGATTGACTGACCGTCTCACTAGTTTCCGATGTTTTATTAGCTCTATTTCCTTGTAATGTTTGGGACTCTCCGCCGGATATTCCTTCCGTCGGACTAGGACCTTCATTACGGGACCTCCGTAAACCCCCGTGAGCCTGGGATTCCCACTAGGACGTCGGGCAGGCTGTACCATCAAGACCTGAGCCTGTGTACGTGATCGAATCGATTGAACTATCGAATTGTAAGTCACGGCTCGACTTGGACCCCTGAGAATTACGCGGCCCGAAAGGGACCGTTCATCCTATTGGGCGGCCCATAACGAACCGTACATCCCTGGCCAAGTGCCACTTACATTGGTCGTTTAACCTTGATCTATCTTCGACCAAATTGTGTTTGGATCGACCTAATAAGCCCTAGGTTGACAAGTGGAGAGTGGGATGGACCCTGGTTCTGTTCTGCCCCACTTATGGCAGCCCGGAGCCCGTTTGGGTAGACTTCTAGTTGTTTAAGTGGAACGGACCTACTGGAACCACCCATGTTCTAGCGCGGATCTTATTGGACCATCTGTCTGTTGGACGGCCCTATATGGACCGTTTATCTTGTTCTTGGGCTTCCAGCTCTACTAGTCTTGAGCGGCCCATTTTCAACCGTTCAATTACTCGAGCGGCCCTACATGGACTGTGTATCCTTGACTTTGGTATGGCTAGTCCTAAGCCATCTCTATCCAGAACGGTCCAGTTTTGATCGTGCATTGCTTAAGCGGCCCTGTTCTGACCGCTTATCGTGTAGAAGTGATTTCCGTGATTTTTCGTGTTTAATCCAAGGACTTGATCGGTTCTTGATAACTTGAACCTTCCAGACATGATGTCTACTTCAACTTACCCTTGAAACTTTGGTAAGTTCCATATCTTGGAGTATTGGCCATTTAACTTGATTAATGTCTAGACATAACTTGGGATCTTGGATCCAACAAATCAATGCCAACACATCATAAGGGCCCGGTCTGGTCCTGGGAGGAGCGCCCGAAAAGTACTTATGCCCCGGGGAGTTTGAATGACACGGTGAGGCATTACACCGAGTGCATGACTAGTGTGATGTCTAAGACAATAATCTCTTACTTGAATTTCTCTTGACTTGGTTAAATCTTGCTTGTTGGCCAAATTCCCAGTTACATCATGTTCTTGCCTTCCTTTCATTATTTTGTTGCATGGTTATTTCTTTTCGTTCTTTATTTATACGCTCAAACATGCAATTCAATTGGTTAATTACTTAAACTTGCCTGTTATTACCTACTGAGCGTTCGCTCACCTAGTTTTCCCCCCTTTTCAGGTAGCTCAGGTGAGGACTCACAATCTGATGGGAACGGGAAAGAGTGACGACCGTGGAGTGAACCTGATAGAAGCCTGTGAACCTAGTTCTAGTTGTGGAGTCTATTTGTATTTAAGAGTATTTTGGAAGAGTTGTAATTTGAAGTTAGCCAATGTAATAGTGTTGAGTGGATGTTGTCAAAGATTATGTTACGTGAGATCTTTGTAGTTTGGAACATGGTTTGGTTATGTGCTATTTAATGAATGGAGCAGTTTCTATTTATAGTGATGTACGATCTTTTAGCTTTAACATATCATGTCTAGAAATAAACATATTATTATTATAATTACTCGTTTCTACTGCCAGTCCCGATATTCCGCATCGGGGCGTGACAGTTAGGTGCTATCAGAGCCTAGGTTTCTAATATTCCTAGGTTATTTAGGTTCTAGGATTCTAAGTGTTGTCGTAGAACCTATACCCTTGTTATGAGTCAAAGGACCAAACCTAGTGACAATTTGGGTAGGGACTTGGGTTGAGTTAATAATCAACTCTAAACTCTTTCTCATAAATGAACTTAAGATAAATTATTTTTGTGCAGGACGTTCCAATGGCAGCTGAGCGTGCGTAGTGGCGGGACATGCAGCGGACGGTCCAAGGACTTACGCGGGCTTTACAACAAGTGGCCAAGGTGGAGCGGCAAATCATGGTGCTGGCGATCTACACTGGAATTCTTGTGGGATGAATCCCCCACATTTTGGAGGTTCAACTGATCCCGATGAAGCCGAACACTGGCTTAAGGAGATGGAGAGAATTTTTGAAGTTCTGTAATGCAACGACCAGGAGCGTGTGCTTTTAACAACCTTCCAGTTGGAACATGATGCTAGGACTTGGTGGGAGTCAGTAAAGGCGACCCTCGGTGACAGACAAATTTCATGGAAGGAATTTGAAGAATTCTTCAATAGCAAGTACTTTTCCGACAGAATCCAAGAGAAGAAAGCCGCTGAGTTTGCTACTCTGAAGCAGCGGAGTTTATCTGTGGCGGAATATGAAGCTCAATTTTCTAGACTCTCTCGTTATGCTACATATTTGATTTCTACAGAGAAGATGAAGGCGAAACATTTTCTAAATGGGCTAAAGTTGTATTATATTAACCAGTTGGTGCCAATGGAGATTCAAACCTATGCAGAGATGGTAAGAAAAGCCCAAGTTTTAGAGGATACCTTGGAAATGACAGAGAAAATATGTGGGAAGAATGTTAAAAAGGAGCAACCTATTGGTTCCGGGAGTACTAAACCCGGGAATAACAAGAACAGGCCCAATGGCCGGTCTAGTTCATGGAAGGGGAAAATGCCAAAGAATGAAGACAAGAAGCCTGGCCCGATTATTCCATTTAAAGGCGTATGCAAGTATTGTGACCGCCCCGGTCACAAGATGGAAGAGTGCTGGCACAAGTTGGGCGCCTATTTGCGTTGCGGGAGTAGGGATCACCGCATTCCAGAATGTCCTCTCTTATCTGAGCAAGCTACCCCGACTAAACCTCAAGGCGGCAAGAAGCAGCAGGGTAAGCTCAGGCCCTACAAGAGGAGGATGCAGGCACCACTGAGGAGGGTGGACTTGTGGAAGGTACTCTCATTGTTCATGGAAATCTAGCTTTTGTTCTTTTCGATACCGGTGCTACTCATTCATTTGTTTCTCGGAGTTTTGCTAAGACATTAGCTGTGAAGCCGATTTTGATGAATTCCCCCATAGAGATATCAACTCCTATTGGTTCTAGATCAATGATTAAATATTTTTATCCTTCTAGCAAGATTGTGGTTAATGAACAGAATTTGTCGACTGATTTAGTATGCATGGATATGAAAGATTATGATGTAATTCTAGGAGCGGATTGGTTGGCTAAGCATGAGGCCAATGTTCATTGTAGTTCCAGCTCTGTGTCTTTTTCTAGACACCCTGGACTTTTCTTTTATAGGGGTTAGGCACCATAGATTTGTGCCACTTATCTCGACCATCCGAGCTGATAAGTTGATGAGGAGAGGATGTCAGGCATTTTTAGCCTTTGTTTATGTGACCCCTGAGAAGAAGATTGAGATTAAGAACATTCCTGTTGTCCGAGATTTTCCGGATGTTTTTCCTGAGGAATTGCCAGGTCTTCCACCAGAGAGGGAAGTTGTGTTTTCTATTGATCTAATTCCTGGCGCGACCCCTGTTTCTAAGGCTCCTTATCGTATGTCTCCTGCGGAGCTGAGGGAATTAAAGCAGCAGTTAATGGAATTACTTGAGAAGGGGTTTATTCGTCCAAGTACATCCCCGTGGGGGGCTCCAGTGTTATTTGTAAGGAAGAAGGATGGCTCGATGAGGTTGTGTATTGATTATCGGCAACTGAACCAGTTGACTATAAAGAATAAATATCCATTGCCGAGGATTGATGAGTTATTTGATCAGATAGCAGGAGCTCAGTATTTCTCTAAGATTGATCTTCGATCAGGCTATCATCAGTTGTGGATTGAGGAAGAGGATATTTATAAGACAGCTTTTCGTAGCAGGTATGGGCACTTTGAATTTATTGTAATACCTTTTGGACTAACGAATGCACCTGCAGCTTTCATGCAGTTGATGAACGATGTATTCCGGCCCTATCTGGATCAATGGGTCGTAGTGTTTATTGATGACATTCTGATTTATTCCAAAAGTAAGGAAGAACATGCTAAACATTTGAGGATGGCGTTACAATTATTGAGAGACCATCAGTTATACGCCAAGTTTAGCAAGTGTTAATTTTGGCTACAAGAGGTGTCCTTTCTAGGGCATATCATTACGAAAGAAGGTATTTCTGTTGATCCGTCGAAGGTAGAGGTAGTTAAAGATTGGGACAGGCCTACTAGTGTAATAGAAGTTAGAAGCTTCCTAGGCTTGGCATGATATTATCGGATGTTTATTAAAGATTTCTCCAAGATTACGGTACCCTTAACAAGATTAAGCCGCAAGGAGAATAAGTTTGATTGGACGGAAGATTGTGAGAAAAGCTTCCAGACTTTGAAGGAATGTTTAACTACTGCCCCTGTTTTAGCTTTACCATCAGGAGAAGGAGGCTTCGTGGTGTACACCGATGCTTTGGGAATTGGGTTAGGTTGCGTACTGATGCAGCACGAGAAAGTGATAGCCTATTCTTCCAGGCAGTTGAGAAAGCATAAGGAGAATTATCCTATCCATGACTTGGAGCTAGCAGCCGTAGTTTTTGCCTTGAAGATATGGAGGCATTACTTATATGGAGAGACATTCACAGTATTTTCATATTACAAGAGTTTGAAGTATTTATTTTCTCAGAAAGAGGTCAATATGAGGCAGAGGAGATGGTGGGAGTATCTAAAGGATTTTGACTTCTCCATAGAGTATCATCCCGGGAAGGGTAATGTGGTGGCGGATGCCCTAAGCCGCAAGCCAATGGCTAAATTGTCAAGTCTCATGATGCAAGAATGGAAGCTGTTGGAGTAATTAGCTGGGTTGGATATTAATGTTGACAAGGATCAAGTCATGATTGCTCAGATTTAGCTTAAACCAGAATTATTGACAGAAATCAAGTCCTTGCAAGACAATGACCCAGAGTTGGTAGAAATCAGGGAGAGCTTAAGTAGCAGATCGGAATTCATGATAGCTGACGATGGTAGACTGTTATTTCAGGGAAGGACGTGTGTACCTGATGTGGCCGAAGCTAAGAACAAGGTCCTCGAGGAAGCTCATAGATCCCGATATACCATTCATCCTGGAGGTACGAAGATGTTTAAGGATTTGAAAAGATCTTTCTGGTGGCCAAATATGAAAAAGGAAATTACAGAATTTGTGAATAGATGCTTGGTGTGTCAGTAAGTTAAGTCTGAGCATTTCAGACCTACAGGGAAGTTGAAACCAGTGGACATACCTCAATGGAAGTGGGAGAGTATTGGCATGGATTTCATTATGGGTCTACCTAGGACTCGTAGCGGATTTGATGCAATATGGGTTATCGTTGACAGATTGACAAAGTCCACTCATTTCTTATTCATTAAATCTAAGTGGACTGTTGATGTTCTAGCAGCTTTATATATGAAGGAAGTGGTGCAACTCCATGGTATTCCGGTCAGTATTGTGTCTGATAGAGACCCCAGATTCACTTCACATTTTTGAAAAGGATTGCAAGAATCTTTGGGAACCTGTCTGAACTTCAGTACTGGTTTTCATCCACAAACAGACGGACAGACAGAAAGAACCAACCAGATAGTGGAAGATATGTTGAGAGCCTGCATGATTGATTTCGGAGGCAATTGGAGTGATCACTTGGCCTTGATTGAATTTGCTTATAACAATAGTTATCAGTCCAGCATTCAGATGGCTCCGTTTGAAGCTCTGTATGGAAGAAGCTATCGGTCTCCATTATGTTGGAATGAGGTTGGTGAGAAGCAATGGCTAGGGCCAGATCTTATTTCTGAATCATCAAAGAATATTCGTATTATTAGAGACCGGTTACAAGTAGCACAATCAAGACAGAAGCGTTATGCAGACCACAGAAGGAGGGACTTGGAATTTCAAGTTGGTGAACATGTGTTTTTGAAAGTTTCTCCTACAAGAGGAATCCGAAGATTTGATATTCAAGGCAAGCTAAGTCCCAGATATGTCGGTCCATTCGAGATTTTGGAAAGAGTGGGGGAGGTTGCGTACCATCTGGCACTACCACCTCAGTTATCTGGAGTACATAATGTCTTCCATGTGTCGATGTTGAGAAAGTACGTATATGACCCTACTCATGTCATTCAACATGCGGATCTTGAGTTAAAGGAAGATTTGACTTATGAAGAGAGACCTGTTAAGATTCTGGATCGTAAGCAGCAACAGCTCAGGAACCGGTCTATACCTATGGTCAAGGTGCAATGGAGTCGGCGTGGAACCGAAGAAGCTACATGGGAGTCAGAAGATACTATGCGAAAATAGTATCCCGACTTGTTTTAGGTGAGTTGTTCCACTCCCCATCGTGTTAAGTGCAGTGAATTTGGAGGACCAAATTCTTTGAAGTGGGGGAGGGTGTAATATCCCGATTGAGTTAAACAAATAAAAATTTCTAGAAAATTTATAAGAAATTAATTAGAAAATCCTTAATAAATAGAATAAGTTAAATTTTGACTATTTCGTAAAAATCTGGAAAATTTAGAATCTTGTAGAGGATAAAATGTTTAATAATAGTGTCTTCTGTGATTGACCCAAATAAAATCTGTAATTAGGCCAAATCAACTAATTAAGGCCCAAATCCACACTTAATCTAATTGGACCTTAAAAGGTGAAATTTGAGCCCAATACCCGATCATTTAGGCTGAGACCAGATCCAAATGGAAGGCTAGGATGAGAAGATCGTTTCCCCTCTTAGTTCTAACCCTAGAAAGTGAATTTTGGATGAGAAGGCGGCGGCTAACCCTATCCGCGCGGTTCGCGCACGTCCAACTTGATTGGACTCTATCTCCTCGAATAGAAGACTATAGACCTTGTGTGACCTATAAAAATGACCCTCAGGAACCCTATTTTCGTTTGGGTGTTGTGGCGGCCGACGAGGATCGTGGACGAGGGCGGATTCCAGCAATCACCAGTGAGGTGTTCTTAGCGTGTTGTCGTCCCTCTTCTTCCTTCTTCCTCCGTTTAAGGTAGGTTATAGCAAGCCCAATCTTAAGTATTATATATGATTAGAACTAGCATCGAGTGCTCTTTCTATTGAATGCAAAAGCCCTAAAAGTTACGTAGTATCATGCGAGAATTTTAGGGTTTAGTAGAAGCATGTCATATCTAGGGTTATACTTGTTCCATCTCGTTTAAGTAGGGATTGCAGGCACTAAAAATTAAATTGAGCATGCTTTATTGTAAAACTTTTCGTGCTCTTTTTTTTGAATCTAAAAGCCCTAATTATTAAGCTCTGTGCTATGCGTATTTAGCAATTCTTTGTAACGCTAGCCAACTCACCGAAGGCAGGCAGGGCGAAAGGGGGACTTGAGCATTTTTTACTTGTACGGTCTCGCGATAGACCGCCCAACCTAGTTAGGCGGCATGTTACTGACCGTTTATGTTCTCTGGTTCGTGTTATGTTTCTGGGAAGAGCGGCTTCACCTAGACCGCCCTTCTGTCAGGCGGCCAGTTATTGACCGTTCGTCTTCTCCAGCGGCTCATTACAGACCGCTCATCTCCAGAAGGTCTTCTGACCTGAGGAGGATAAACGGCCTGTCGCGCGACCGCCGAGGAGGATGAAAGGTCCAAACTGGACCGTCCATCTTTACAGAATTGATTAAGTTATCTTTTTCGCATGATTTATGTTAATAGATTAATGGTTAAATGTAAGTTAGCAACATGCATAAAAACTCTGGAAAATTATAACATTAAATGATTATAAATCTTGCTGATTTATTCATCTTGACATTGGATCATCTTTTTTTCAATGTTAATATTAATCATGACTCATTATTAAATTGAAAAGGTTATTAGGGTTGTATGACAATCGTTCTACTCCAGTAGGATTGACTGACCGTCTCACTAGTTTCTGATATTTTATTATCCCTATTTCCTTGTAATGTTTGGGACTCTCCGCCGGATTTTCCTTCCGTCAAACTAGGACCTTCATTACGGGACCTCCGTAAGCCCCCTCAAGCCTGGGATTCCCACTAGGACGCCGGGCAGGTTGTACCATCAAGATCTGAGCCTGTGTACGTGATCGAATCGATTGAACTATCGTATTGTAGGTCATGGCTCGACTTGGACCCCTGAGAATTGCGCTGTCCGAAATGGACCGTTCATCCTATTGGGCGGCCCATAACCAACCTTACATCCCTAGCCAAGTGCCACTTACATTGGTCGTTTAACCTTGATCTATCTTCGACCAAATTGTGTTTGGATCGACCCAATAAGCCCTAGGTTGATCAGTGGAGAGTGGGCTGGACCCTGGTTCAGTTCTGCCCCACTTAGGGCAGCCCGGAGCCCGTTTGGGTAGACTTCTAGTTGTTTAAGTGGAATGGACCTACTGGAACCGCCCATGTTATAGCGCGGATCTTATTGGACCATCTGTCTGTTAGACGGCCCTATATGGACCATTTATCTTGTTCTTGGGCTTCCAGCTCTACTAGTCTTGAGCGACCCATTTTCAACCGTTCAATTACTCGAGCGGCCCTACATGGACTGTGTATCCTTGACTTCGGTATGGCTAGTCCTAAGCCATCTCTATCCAGAACGGTCCAGTTTAGACCGTGCATTGCTTAAGCGGCCCTGTTCTGACCGCTTATCGTGTAGAAGTGATTTCCGTGATTTTTCGTGTTGAATCCAAGGACCTGATCGGTTCTTGATAACTTGAACCTTCCAGACATGATGTCTACTTCAACTTACCCTTGAAACTTTGGTAAGTTCCATATCTTGGAGTATTGGCCATTTAACTTGATTAATGTCTAGACATAACTTGGGATCTTGGATCCAACAAATCAATGCCAACGCATCATAAGGGCCCGGTCTGGTCCTGGGAGGAGCGCCCGAAAAGTACTTGCGCCCCGAGGAGTTTGAATGACATGGTGAGGCATTGCACTGAGTGCATGACTAGTGTGATGTCTAAGATAATAATCTCTTACTTGAATTTCTCTTGACTTGGTTAAATCTTGCTTGTTGGCCAAATTCCCGGTTACATCATGTTCTTGCCTTCCTTTCATTATTTTATTGCATGGTTATTTATTTTCGTTCTTTATTTACACGCTCAAACACGCAATTCAATTGGTTAATTACTTAAACTTGCATGTTATTACCTACTGAGCGTTCGCTCACCTAGTTTTTCCCCCTTTTCAGGTAGCTCAGGTGAGGACTCGCAATCTGATGGGAATGGGCAAGAGTGATGACCGTGGAGTGAACCTGATAGAAGCCTGTGAAACTAGTTCTAGTTGTGGAGTCTATTTGTATTTAAGAGTATTTTGGAAGAGTTGTAATTTGAAGTTAGCCAATGTAATAGTGTTGAGTGGATGTTGTCAAAGATTATGTTAAGTGAGATCTTTGTAGTTTGGAACATGGTTTGGTTATGTGCTATTTAATGAATGGAGCAGTTTCTATTTATGGTGATGTGCGATCTTTTAGCTTTAACATATCATGTCTAGAAATAAACATATTATTATTATAATTACTTGTTTCTACTGCTAGTCTCGATATTCCGCACCGGGGCGTGACATTCTTCTACTTGCCAATGATGAAACTCTCTTTCCGAGATGCCATGAGACTCATGACGAGATGCCATGAGACGAAAGTATCCTGAGTAGAGCATGTATATCAGGTGGCAGTAGGCGGCACCTGAAAGTTGATGCAGAGGTAGCTTTCTTTGATATAGTGGAATAAATATTGTAAAACGAAGATCATTGTAAAAAGAGAATTTCTATCATAAAGGACCTTCGGGAGATGACCGGAGATGTCTTACATTACTACAAAGGCGAATTCTTGGATGAGTTGCCAGGACACATTGATTTCACTATGCTATTGTGTCTGAGTCCCAGACAGAAAAAACTTCTAGGATACTTCGAGAAATATGAGGAGTTTAAAAGAATTGCTTAAGGCCGTTTTCAGTTCTGGCACTGCAAGTGTCGACTCTTGGAGTCGACACTTGTAGCCCAGCAGGCTGGAGTCGACACTTACAGTCCAGAGAGCCCTTTCTGCTGCAGACAGAACCTCCGCCAAAATGTGTCGACTCTGAGAGTCGACACTTTCGGCTAGATTTTTTGTTTCTTTGCTCGAAACAGAACTCTCGATGAAATGTGTCAACTGTGAGAGTCGACACTTTCACCCTGTGTTCAGATTTTGTTCTTTGACAGAACACCATTGAACAAGAGTCGACTCCAAGAGTCGACACTTGTCCCGGGCGTCCGAAAATGGGACATCTTTAGTTAGTTCTCATTCCAATTGTAATGAATAAACTATTAAAATACGTAAAACCAAACTAGTACTTTAATCACTCAAGTTCTGAATCTAAAGTGATATATATACTTAAATTTGACTTTATTTTCTCTCTTTGTGTGCGTAAGAAGCTACCCGCATGTGCAAATCACTGTTGACCCTAAATGCAAAGTTTTTCCTACATGTATATTGTCAACGCTTACAAACATACCTCGTCTTACATCTAACTTATATATTAAATAACATTCAAAGAAAAAAATGTAACACTCTTCTTTCCCTACCTATAGAAGGGTGGGGAACCTTCTCTCATCACGTCAATGAACTAGAGAGAGAGAGAGTATAATTCAGGCAAGTATATATATCTATAGAGAGAGAGAGACTTGAGTGTGTGTAATTAAGGTATTTATAAAAAAGAGACTGAGTAAGTGAGATAGAGGATGGGACGTCAGTGAAGGGGGGAAAGGGATAAAAATAAAAAAATTAACTAGATTTGAAGGCAGATATATACTCCACAGACATTGGATCTTAACTACATTTGAGAAATAATCGCTACATATATCATCGTGTGTACTTGTACCGTGTCCTCTTTCATACTCCCCTTTTATTAATGTACGGTTGTGCGAATTCGATGAATGTAGTATGTACTATAATTAATATGGGTTCGTACAATTAGATGTATGTAGTATGTACACCTATATTGAGATTTGAACTTGTTGGGCATTACAGAAAGTAGTAGTACTCGAATATGAAAGTTCATTGAATCGGTCCGCCCACTAGCTATCCTCTCTAGAGCCACTGTTATTCATCGCCCAACTACTCCGGTAGATTTCTCATCATAAAAAAAACCTACATTTTCCCGAATCCAAAGAATACCTACATTTGATTGACATTGATGTAACACTACCAGAAAATCTAATTAATAAATTAATTTACATGCTTTATTTGCCCCTCCCATCACCCTAACAATAAATCTATTTAAGATTACAGAAATTAAAATAAATTGAAACAACATATAAAAATAAAATCAAATTTTTACTTACTGTTTATTCACAAAAAAACTCTGATTCTTTCGTTCCCGTCCTCTCGACCGATTATCCTACCATGAATAAAAAATATATTAAATAAATTAAAATTAAATTAATTTATATAATTCGCAGAGTGAGGGTGAGAGAGGGCGGGAGCAGGGAGGGGGAGGGAGGCCAACGGGAGAGGGAGAGAGGGCGGGAGCAGGGAGGAGGAGGGGGGCCAACGGTGCGTGTGTCTGTGTCTGTGTGTGTGTGTGTGTGTGCGTGTGTGCGTGTGTCTGTGAGGGAGAGGGGGGCCACCTGGAGAGGGAGAGAGGGTGAGGGAGGGGGGCTGCCAACATAGAGAGGGAGAGGGATAGGACCGTGACAGGGGGAGGGAGAACGGGAGATGGAGAGGGAGGGGGTCGACCACCCCCGGCCGGCGCCTCCACTGCCGAGTGAGCGCCTCCTCTGCCGAGTGTGTGCGTGAGAGGGAGTGATGGAGCGGGAGAGGGAGAGGGAGTGAGGGAGACTAAGAGGAGGAGAGGGAGAGTGTTACAGAGAGAGGGAGAGGGAGCAAGAGGGTTTACCTACCGAAGTGAGGACGGCGACGGTGCGTTTCGGCCGGCGATCGAGGACGAGGATGACGACGGTGAGGATGACCACGGCCGGCGGCAATGGGGAGGAAGGCGACAGCGGTAGCCGCGTTGACGGCTCCGGTAAGGAGATGGATGAAAGAGAGAATGAGAGGGAGAGTGGGGGGAAGTGAGTGACAGGGAGTGGCGGGTGTTGTGTCTCTGAGGTCATTTGAGTCATTCTGTGGTCTCTTGGGTCATTCGACATCATTCTATAGTCATATGAGTTCTGTGGTATTCTTGGTTTTGATAATGGCTTAACACTATTAGTCATTGTTGTTTATCACTCTCCATGTATTTGGTTTCATGATGCCCATTCACAACTTGCATTATATGTTCTCACATTGCATTAATACCAAGGAACATGTGGTTCTCGAATGCTCACATCAATCTTGAAACTTTGGGTTACTTGATGATCATCCATTCGTTTAAATTCATTGTCATATGAACTTGCTCTTTTGATATAGATGGTTAATTTGGGAATGAGCTGGTTAATTTGGGAATGAGCTTTTCTATCCTTCTTGTTATTGAAATTCCATGAGTGTGTTTCATGGATATTTTACTTGGGGTGGTTGAGCTCTTATTTCTTGATCTTTAGCTCAGAACACTTGTGATTCAAAGTATTCACATATAACTAATTCATGAGATTTCATATGTGTATTTCATACATTTATTATATGAATTATTGAGCTATAGTTCTAATCCTTTTTATATGATTTTGCAGGCCAAAACACTCAATATATATTCCCCAAGATCAAAGGAGTTTGATGCCACAGAGTTCGGAAAGGTTACAATGACATTTGGGGCTGAATTGTGTTAATCTAGAATTTACTGTAGCTTTAGGTCGACCGGCGGCACTGTAGCTAGGTCGACCGAAATTCCCAGAACCAAAAGGTTCGGGGTCTGTGACATTTCGGTCGACCGCCCCATGAATTCCGGTCGACCGATTTTGCCAGAGCCGAAAAATTCTGGCTGCAGCAGGTTCCGGTCGACCGGCCCATGAATTCTGGTCGACCGCCAGCCCCGATGCAGCCTTGTTTGACTTCGAAATCAACCTCGTGGCTAGCCCCTTTCCATGGATTTGTTTAATCAAACCTTACCTAACTTCCCATGATTTGTGGATCTGGTCTGGAGGGTGTCCAAGGACCATTCCAAGGGTTATAAAACCAACATGAGAGGGTTAGAAACCCTAGTTGATGGAGTTGATGAAGTGAATCAAGGGAGGCCATTTCGAGAGCACTGTAGCACCTCCGTGAACAGTGTTTCGGGCAGGAGTTCTTCATCCTTCCAAGGTGATTCAAGGTGAGATCTGAAGCCAAGCAACCTCAAATCAAGCAAGAAGCATTCAATGCTTGCAAAGGTGATCAAAGCTACATCCATACACCTCTTCATCAACTCAAGGAGATTCAAAGAAGATCAAAGCTACATCCAATATCCTCTCCATCAACTCAAGGTGATTCAAGCTCATATCTCAATCCAGCAACCTCCAAGGAAGAGTAGAAGAAAGCAAGGCTAACAAGGGAAATCAAAGGAGGCTGCAAGGGTGTGTTCAAGGAAGAGGAGTTCGAGTTACTGTTTACATGAACAGTACTCCGTGAAGAACATCTTCATCCAATCCAAGGTATTCAAAGTTCATATCAAAGTAATCATCTTCCAAGATCTGTGAAGAAGGAAGCAAGGATCAAGGTAGCATCTATTCACTTCTTCATCCATTCAAAGAGATCAAAAAGAAGATCAAAAGAGGAGGATTGGAAGAACAGTTACTGTTCACATGAACAGTACTCCGTGAAGAACTTTCATCCATTCAAGGGTGAATCAAGAAGATTGATTTGCAAGAAGAAGAGATCCATGTTACTGATCAACAAATCATCTCTATTCAAGGGCCAATTCCTTTTTACTCAATCTCTTGTTTTAGTTCCTTCACATTTGTTTTACTTTCAATATTGTTAAACATTGAAGTCGTGATTCGTTCCTACCGGTGGTTAGTAGGAAGGCAATTGGAGGGTGTTCCAATTTACGGTTGACGTCCCTACCAGGTGGTTAGTAGGAAGGTAATCGGGAGTTCTCCGATCTACGGTATAGCCGTCCCTGCCGGCTTTGTGTGTAGGAAGACAGAAAGAGGGTTTTCTTTATTCTGTGGTTTGGGGCGTGTCCCCAGGTCAAGCTGTGAGTCAGCAAGGAAGCCTCACCGGGTTTTGGCGAGGGGTGGACGTAGGTTGCGGGGTTGCAACCGAACCACCTTAAAAATCCCTGTGTTGTGGGTTGTTTATTGTGTGTGATTGATCTATATCTTCTAACCCCATTCACAGGTTCGTGTGCTTTACATACTTGGTTAGATTGTTCACACACATATGCACTTTGAGTGATCATCATAGCACACACACACACAAGCACGGTTGTTGCAAGCTATTGCATGTTTTAGTGTTATGCTTTATGATCCCTGCACTACAAGGCTTATTTCTTTCAAGATCACAAATGTGCTTAAAGAAGTGTGGACGTTTCATAGCTTGTAATTCAAGTCTTTTCATTTGAGTCACTCTACTTAATTCCGCTGTGCATTGTGTCTAAGTGATTCATTCACTTTATAAGAGTGGTTTAAGCTTCCGCCAGCTAAGAGTTTTTAAATAGGCCAAAGCTTGTGAAAGTATCTATTCAACCCCCCTTCTAGATCCGTTTACACCTCACGGGACCCAACAAGTGGTATCAGAGCGAGGCTCTGTCATTCCCAGATCCAACGATCTGCAGGGAAAGATCCCGGTGTTTTTTATTTAGATGGATTCACATGCTACACTTGCTTCGATGGTTTCTCCACCCATTTATGATGGTTCAGATTTTTCTACATGGGTTGGAAGAATGTTCATTTATGTTAGCTCCATAGATCCACAATTGTGGACTCTTATATACAATGGTCCTCATGAGCTTCCATCAAATTCAATTGATTGGTTAGCCGAACATGAGACCAAACATAATGATAATTGTCTTGCATATAACTTAATTACAGCTGCAGTTGATCTAAGACTAACTCATCTTGTGTCTTCTTGCAGCACAGCCAAGCAAGTATTGGATAAGTTGGTGAAAAACCATGAAGGGAAGGAACAAGAACAAGAATGTTTCATGGCCGACCGTGCAGAACAGTCCAGCAATGCATCCTCATCACAGGTAAACTCTGACTCAGAGGAATTCACTTTTGAAGAGCTTATGGAAGCCTATGATGAGTTGATTACTCAATACAAAAAGGTCAAATCAGAAAATAAAAATTTGAAAAATGATCTCAAGAAAATCAACCAAAATGAAAGCTTGTTTTGTAAAAAGTGTTCTATTGTTAAAGAGCTTAACAATACTCTCTTAGTTGATCTAGATACGCATAAACAAAGCATTGCATGTCTAAGGGAAGAAAATGAAAATCTTCATGATGAAATCACTAGGTTGGAAGAAATTGTAATAAAACTTTAAAACCAACCTAAGTCAATCTCTAATGATCAAACTATGGCCGATGGGCTAATCCATGATAAGAGGTTGATTGAAGAAAATAAAAATTCTGTTTCATGCTCTGCTAATTTTGTATGTGAAAAATATTCATTCTTGAGAAACATAAATGTTGGTCTCCATGATGATCTTGAATGGCAACAAAAACTGATTGCTTCTCTGAAAGAAGAGAATAGAGAATTGTTGGAAAAGAAAATTGAACTTGAACAAGCAGAAGAAGAATTGCATGAAAAATTGGCTGCACATGAAAAAGGTAAATCTGTCATTGAAGATCACTCTGAAACTTTGCATGCTTTAGAACAACAAAATCAAAATCTTAAAGCAGTAAACGCCATGCTCAATGAGCAATTGGCAGCATGCAAAGAGGGCCTTGTTGAATCTAAACAGTACATTTTCTCACTTGAAAATGAAATTCAAGGTTTGAATGATTTCCTGTCAATGTTTGCCCAAATCCAAGATTCTGGATCATCGGAAGCCACCACTTCCTGTGGTCACCAAAAGAGGCATACTGCTCGAAAGAAAAGCAAAATTCAGCATGCTCATCCAAACATGTACCATAACATGCCCAATGCCAAATACCATGCCTTCCACAAAATGAATGTCAATTGTTATTATTGTGGTAAACATGGTCACACTATGCATGATTATTTGATCTTGAGAAATGATGAGCTTAGAGCAGGACATCAAGTGAAAGGGCAAGGAAAGAAACAGGTCAACACTGGCAGAGGGCTTGCTCAACAAAATTCTGTACCGAACCACATGGAGAATCAAAAGTGTCGACATTCCTATTCAGACAGGTCGACACTCCCCATGGCCTTTAATAGAAATGCTTCTCTTTGCTACTCTCATTATGGTAAGACTGGCCATACTATCCAAGAGTGCTGGCATTTGAAGGGAAAGCATCACCTTCATGTCATGAAAGGTAAATCCCATGCTCACCCACAAAAGTATAATCCACATGCACACGCACATGAACATAAAAAGAAAAATCAATCTTTTGTGTGTTGTTTCTATTATGGGAAAAATGGGCATGAGATATATGATTGCCTCACAATGAAGGAGGATGATGTGATTGCCCTGAAAAAGGTGGGCCAAGATGTTAAACATGTTGCTAACCCACAAGGACCCAAGCAATCTTGGGTACCTAAAAATTCTAAATGAGAATTTTGGGTGCAGGATGCCTTGGAGCTGAACAAATGATCATAAGGTAAATAAAAGCTCAAGGCACATGTATGTACATAAACTTTTAAGTTTCAGTCATCTTGCATGTTAGTCCTTACATGTAGATAGTGCATCATACGTCTGCCAAATGTCATTAGATTCTGCAAACTGAACTGCTCTTTGAAATACAAAACCCCCAAGGTGTGAGATGAACTTTTGAGCTTGATAACTTGTTTACACCTTGCTTGATTTCAGCTATTTAACTCATGAAAAATTTGTTATGCTGATGAAGTTAATGTGATGATGAGTTGCATAAGTCTATCAGCCACATGAAATTCTTGGACTTTGGTTTTGATGATGCATGTCATGGCTGCATTTTCAACTCGTTATTCATGTTAGCATTATTCAAAAGGGGAGTCTAAATTGACATCATCATGTGCATTCAGTTCAAAATCAATTGATGTGTGTTTGCATCATCTTGTAATCACACATACCTTAATGCACATCATGTTTAGAAGACAAAGATAATGCACAATCATTTTGCAGCATCTTCATTGCATTGTGCATTCACATAACTCTTAGGCTGTATAGTTCATTGCCAACCCTTGCATGTACTCAGGGGGAGTCAACATCAATCTAGCTTGAATCATTTTACATCATATCATTCTTGCATGGCCATGGTATATCAAATGTTGATGTATGGAAAGGCAGGCTATGCTTGTCTGGAAGCACTCAATATGCATGAGGTTTCACCTCCGCCAAGTACCATGCGTCACTTTCGCATATAGGCCATATAGCTAGGGGGAGCTGTCTCTTTGCAGCATTCATGCATATGTTTCATATTCATTATGTTGCATTTCATAAGTGTAAAATCATGCATTATGTTGGTTAAAGCATTTCATATTTCATAAGGTCAACCCGGGTCAAGTAAACCTCTCATTGACATTCGTCATTCTATGTGACTGCAAACATCACTCCTTGCATGCTTTCATTGCATATTCATAGGGGGAGTCGTGTTGTTCTTCTTGGTTCATTCGTCCTTTTTGCATCTGAACCTCAATGGCCTCCAGTGTGATAATAAGTTCAAGAGACAGACATCACTACAGTGTAAGAGCTTTCTATTATATGAACTGATGATTGTCCATTCAATGAAAATGGTTCAGATTTAATGATTTCCTTGAAGTTTTGATATATCTTTTGAAATCATCCATATTTTGTGGTTTTAATAGACCTTAACTAGAGATTGCATGTTGTGCCTTGAACAACTATTCTGAAATCTAAAAATCCAAATGTCTTGACAACTTTGGTGATACTCTAGAGCTTAGTATTGTTTCTAAACATCTTGATGAGCTGGAATTCTTGAAAATCAATTTGCAGAGCAATGATAGTGTTGCACGGAGAAATATGTCCCGTCATCAAATCAAGTGACGAATGATATGTCATGATGTGCCTCTGTTATCTCTGTCTTAATTACTTTTGGACTCTAGGCAGAGCACTAGCATAATTGCTGAGAAATATATCTTCTCATCACCGAAATGAGATTGGATATGTCATGACGCGACTTTGCTATCTCTGTTCATTCTGAAGCATTACAGTTAGTCTTGCCAAACACCTAGGGATACTAGCGTCTAAACAACGTGTATTCTTATGGCTAGGAGGCCTGTACTAGACTTGATTGCTCGTAAAATATGAGTCATGTGCCTTCAAATACTAAAGATATTGAAAATCAAAATATGAAACCTCTTGCTTCTATTTTAAAATTCCATGCTTTAGTCATGCTTGTTTAGCCTCAATACTAGTTTTTGTGCTATTTCCTTTGTGGTTCTTGATTATGGATGTATAAGACAAGGGAAGGTTAAACATTGTCATGATATGCGCTTCTGGTTCATTTCTATTAAACCGTGGATGTCGATGCCTTTTGAACTCTATTGATGATCTTGGTTTTCATTAGCTTTGAACCATATATGTTGCTCACAGTCTGTTTCAGGTTTGCATATAATGGCTTACTCTTCCACTACCATTCCACTCTGATCTCTAGGACTTTTGTTAGCCACTGTACCGTATCCCTCCTTTTGCTATTGGCAAAGGGGGAGAACGTCTTGTTGTGAATCCTTGCTGTGGACTTGGGAGAGAGGGGGAGATGTTGTCTAATGTTGCTTTTGAGCACTATCAAAGGGGGAGAGTGCATTATGGATATGGGAGAATCCAAGGGAGAGAGAACCTTCATTTATGATGAGAGTTTATGCATAGCATTCATACACTTTACTTCTCCATGCATACATATTTTTCCTTCATCTGCCATATCTATATAAATCATTCAGGTTGCCATGATTACATCACCATACTACACAAGTGGTATATTCCAACAAGTGGTATCATCTTGATGCACCTTTCAAGTCGTCTCCAAAATCATTGGTGTCCTCTGTCAAATGATATCACATTGCTTTCTCATTCATTGGCATATGGCATGAGTCCTAGCATCATTGGTATCATGTTTTCATGCAATAGGGTGGCATGCATGTATTGACTTCATACAATTGTAGCTTGCATCTATCATTTCCATGCATTGCTTAGCAAATCCAAAAAATCTGAAAACTAGAAAACCACTAAAAAGTGTCAATCTTAATAAGTGTACATTCATTGGCATGTATTTCCACATCATTTTGTGTGCGTCATTAATGTGCATCTCTCTTTCTCTTTTCTGGATCTTTTGATGTTGTCAAAGGGGGAGAAGATTATGTGAGTCATTCATCAAAGAAGATTATGTGAGTCATTCATCAAAGGATGTGGTAAGGTAAGAAGGTAAGATTATGTGAAGTCATCACTCAATGCATGTGGTGAATGTGGTAAGATTCCTCTTCTTATTCTTCAGACTCATAGTTGCCCTGTGAGTTTATAATGACTCATAGTTCAGAATGACTCATAGTTGCCATCATCAAAAAGGGGGAGAATGTTGTGTCTCTGAGGTCATTTGAGTCATTCTGTGGTCTCTTGGGTCATTCGACATCATTCTATAGTCATATGAGTTCTGTGGTATTCTTGGTTTTGATAATGGCTTAACACTATTAGTCATTGTTGTTTATCACTCTCCATGTATTTGGTTTCATGATGCCCATTCACAACTTGCATTATATGTTCTCACATTGCATTAATACCAAGGAACATGTGGTTCTTGAATGCTCACATCAATCTTGAAACTTTGGGTTACTTGATGATCATCCATTCGTTTAAATTCATTGTCATATGAACTTGCTCTTTTGATATGGATGGTTAATTTGGGAATGAGCTGGTTAATTTGGGAATGAGCTTTTCTATCCTTCTTGTTATTGAAATTCCATGAGTGTGTTTCATGGATATTTTACTTGGGGTGGTTGAGCTCTTATTTCTTGATCTTTAGCTCAGAACACTTGTGATTCAAAGTGTTCACATATAACTAATTCATGAGATTTCATATGTGTATTTCATACATTTATTATATGGATTATTGAGCTATAGTTCTAATCCTTTTTATATGATTTTGCAGGCCAAAACACTCAATATATATTCCCCAAGATCAAAGGAGTTTGATGCCACAGAGTTCGGAAAGGTTACAATGACATTTGGGGCTGAATTGTGTTAATCTGGAATTTACTGTAGCTTTAGGTCGACCGGCGGCACTGTAGCTAGGTCGACCGAAATTCCCAGAACCAAAAGGTTCGGGGTCTGTGACATTTCGGTCGACCGCCCCATGAATTCCGGTCGACCGGTTTTGCCAGAGCCGAAAAGTTCTGGCTGCAGCAGGTTCCGGTCGACCGGCCCATGAATTCTGGTCGACCGCCAGCCCCGATGCAGCCTTGTTTGACTTCGAAATCAACCTCGTGGCTAGCCCCTTTCCATGGATTTGTTTAATCAAACCTTACCTAACTTCCCATGATTTGTGGATCTGGTCTGGAGGGTGTCCAAGGACCATTCCAAGGGTTATAAAACCAACATGAGAGGGTTAGAAACCCTAGTTGATGGAGTTGATGAAGTGAATCAAGGGAGGCCATTTCGAGAGCACTGTAGCACCTCCGTGAACAGTGTTTCGGGCAGGAGTTCTTCATCCTTCCAAGGTGATTCAAGGTGAGATCTGAAGCCAAGCAACCTCAAATCAAGCAAGAAGCATTCAATGCTTGCAAAGGTGATCAAAGCTACATCCATACACCTCTTCATCAACTCAAGGAGATTCAAAGAAGATCAAAGCTACATCCAATATCCTCTCCATCAACTCAAGGTGATTCAAGCTCATATCTCAATCCAGCAACCTCCAAGGAAGAGTAGAAGAAAGCAAGGCTAACAAGGGAAATCAAAGGAGGCTGCAAGGGTGTGTTCAAGGAAGAGGAGTTCGAGTTACTGTTCACATGAACAGTACTCCGTGAAGAACATCTTCATCCAATCCAAGGTATTCAAAGTTCATATCAAAGCAATCATCTTCCAAGATCTGTGAAGAAGGAAGCAAGGATCAAGGTAGCATCTATTCACTTCTTCATCCATTCAAAGAGATCAAAAAGAAGATCAAAAGAGGAGGATTGGAAGAACAGTTACTGTTCACATGAACAGTACTCCGTGAAGAACATTCATCCATTCAAGGGTGAATCAAGAAGATTGATTTGCAAGAAGAAGAGATCCCTGTTGCTGATCAACAAATCATCTCTATTCAAGGGCCAATTCCTTCTTACTCAATCTCTTGTTTTAGTTCCTTCACATTTGTTTTACTTTCAATATTGTTAAACATTGAAGTCGTGATTCGTTCCTACCGGTGGTTAGTAGGAAGGCAATTGGAGGGTGTTCCAATTTGCGGTTGACGTCCCTACCAGGTGGTTAGTAGGAAGGCAATCGGGAGTTCTCCGATCTGCGGTATAGCCGTCCCTGCCGGCTTTGTGTGTAGGAAGACAGAAAGAGGGTTTTCTCTATTCTGTGGTTTGGGGCGTGTCCCCAGGTCAAGCTGTGAGTCAGCAAGGAAGCCTCACCGGGTTTTGGTGAGGGGTGGACGTAGGTTGCGGGGTTGCAACCGAACCACCTTAAAAATCCCTGTGTTGTGGGTTGTTTATCGTGTGTGATTGATCTATATCTTCTAACCCCATTCACAGGTTCGTGTGCTTTACATACTTGGTTAGATTGTTCACACACATATGCACTTTGAGTGATCATCATAGCACACACACACACAAGCACGGTTGTTGCAAGCTATTGCATGTTTTAGTGTTATGCTTTATGATCCCTGCACTACAAGGCTTATTTCTTTCAAGATCACAAATGTGCTTAAAGAAGTGTGGACGTTTCATAGCTTGTAATTCAAGTCTTTTCATTTGAGTCACTCTACTTAATTCCGCTGTGCATTGTGTCTAAGTGATTCATTCACTTTATAAGAGTGGTTTAAGCTTCCGCCAGCTAAGAGTTTTTAAATAGGCCAAAGCTTGTGAAAGGATCTATTCAACCCCCCCTTCTAGATCCGTTTACACCTCACGGGACCCAACAAGTGGTATCAGAGCGAGGCTCTGTCATTCCCAGATCCAACGATCTGCAGGGAAAGATCCCGGTGTTTTTTATTTAGATGGATTCACATGCTACACTTGCTTCGATGGTTTCTCCACCCATTTATGATGGTTCAGATTTTTCTACATGGGTTGGAAGAATGTTCATTTATGTTAGCTCCATAGATCCACAATTGTGGACTCTTATATACAATGGTCCTCATGAGCTTCCATCAAATTCAATTGATTGGTTAGCCGAACATGAGACCAAACATAATGATAATTGTCTTGCATATAACTTAATTACAGCTGCAGTTGATCTAAGACTAACTCATCTTGTGTCTTCTTGCAGCACAGCCAAGCAAGTATTGGACAAGTTGGTGAAAAACCATGAAGGGAAGGAACAAGAACAAGAATGCTTCATGGCCGACCGTGCAGAACAGTCCAGCAATGCATCCTCATCACAGGTAAACTCTGACTCAGAGGAATTCACTTTTGAAGAGCTTATGGAAGCCTATGATGAGTTGATTACTCAATACAAAAAGGTCAAATCAGAAAATAAAAATTTGAAAAAGGATCTCAAGAAAATCAACCAAAATGAAAGCTTGTTTTGTAAAAAGTGTTCTATTGTTAAAGAGCTTAACAATACTCTCTCAGTTGATCTAGATACGCATAAACAAAGCATTGCATGTCTAAGGGAAGAAAATGAAAATCTTCATGATGAAATCACTAGGTTGGAAGAAATTGTAATAAAACTTCAAAACCAACCTAAGTCAATCTCTAATGATCAAACTATGGCCGATGGGCTAATCCATGATGAGAGGTTGATTGAAGAAAATAAAAATTCTGTTTCATGCTCTGCTAATTTTGTATGTGAAAAATGTTCATTCTTGAGAAACATAAATGTTGGTCTCCATGATGATCTTGAATGGCAACAAAAACTGATTGCTTCTCTGAAAGAAGAGAATAGAGAGTTGTTGGAAAAGAAAATTGAACTTGAACAAGCTGAAGAAGAATTGCATGAAAAATTGGCTGCACATGAAAAAGGCAAATCTGTCATTGAAGATCACTCTGAAACTTTGCATGCTTTAGAACAACAAAATCAAAATCTTAAAGCAGTAAACGCCATGCTCAATGAGCAATTGGCAGCATGCGAAGAGGGCCTTGTTGAATCTAAACAGCACATTTTCTCACTTGAAAATGAAATTCAAGGTTTGAATGATTTCCTGTCAATGTTTGCCCAAATCCAAGATTCTGGATCACCGGAAGCCACCACTTCCTGTGGTCACCAAAAGGGGCATACTGCTCGAAAGAAAAGCAAAATTCAGCATGCTCATCCAAACATGCACCATAACATGCCCAATGCCAAATACCATGCCTTCCACAAAATGAATGTCAATTGTTATTATTGTGGTAAACATGGTCACACTATGCATGATTGTTTGATCTTGAGAAATGATGAGCTTAGAGCAGGACATCAAGTGAAAGGGCAAGGAAAGAAACAGGTCAACACTGGCAGAGGGCTTGCTCAACAAAATTCTGTACGGAACCACATGGAGAATCAGAAGTGTCGACATTCCTATTCAGACAGGTCGACACTCCCCATGGCCTTTAATAGAAATGCTTCTCTTTGCTGCTCTCATTGTGGTAAGACTGGCCATACTATCCAAGAGTGCTGGCATTTGAAGGGAAAGCATCACCTTCATGCCATGAAAGGTAAATCCCATGCTCACCCACAAAAGCATAATCCACATGCACACGCACATGAACATAAAAAGAAAAATCAATCTTTTGTGTGTTGTTTCTATTGTGGGAAAAATGGGCATGAGATATATGATTGCCTCACAATGAAGGAGGATGATGTGATTGCCCTGAAAAAGGTGGGCCAAGATGCTAAACATGTTGCTAACCCACAAGGACCCAAGCAATCTTGGGTACCTAAAAATTCCAAATGAGAATTTTGGGTGCAGGATGCCTTGGAGCTGAACAAATGAATGGTCAGGTAAATAAAAGCTCAAGGCACATGTATGTACATAAACTTTTTAATTTCAATCATCTTGCATGTTTAGTCCTAACATGTAGATAGTGCATCATACGTCTGCCCAATGTCATTAGATTCTGCAAACTGAACTGCTCTTTGAAATACAAAACCCCCAAGGTGTGAGATGAACTTTTGAGCTTGATAACTTGTTTACACCTTGCTTGATTTCAGCTATTTAACTCATGAAAAATTTGTTATGCTGATGAAGTTAATGTGATGATGAGTTGCATAAGTCTATCAGCCACATGAAATTCTTGGACTTTGGTTTTGATGATGCATACCATGGCTGCATTTTCAACTCGTTATTCATGTTAGCATTGTTCAAAAGGGGTATATATTGGCATCATCATCAAGTTGCATTCATGTGTGTTTGCATCATCTTGTGATCACACATACCTTAATGCACATCATGTTTAGAAGACACAAAAATACACAATCATTTTGCAGCATCTTCATTGCATTGTGTATTCACATAAGTCTTGGGCTGCATAATTCATTGCCAACCCATGCATGTATTCAGGGGGAGTCAACATCAATCTGGCTTGAATCATTTTACATCATTTCACTCTTGCACGGCCATGGTATATTAAATGTTGATGTATGGAAAGGCAGGTTATGCTTGCCTAGAAGCACTCAATATGCGTGAGGACTAACCTCCGCCAAGTACCATGCGTCAATGTCGCATATAGGCCATATAGCTAGGGGGAGTTGTCTTGATGAGGCATTCATGCATATGTTTCATATTCATCATGTTGGTTCATGCATTTCATGTTTGATCAGGTCAACCTCTGCATGGTTCAAGTAAACCTCTCATTGACATTTGTCATTCTTTGTGACTGCAAACATCACTCCTTGCGTGCTTTCATTGCATATTCATAGGGGGAGTCGTGTTGTTCTTCTTGGTTCATTCGTCCTTTTTACATCTGAACCTCAATGGCCTCCAGTGTGATAATAAGTTCAAGAGACAGACATCACTACAGTGTAAGAGCTTTCTATTATATGAACTGATGATTGTCCATTCAATGAAAATGGTTCAGATTTAATGATTTCCTTGAAGTTTTGATATATCTTTTGAAATCATCCATATTTTGTGGTTTTAATAGACCTTAACTAGAGATTGCATGTTGTGCCTTGAACAACTATTCTGAAATCTAAAAATCCAAATGTCTTGACAACTTTGGTGATACTCTAGAGCTTAGTATTGTTTCTAAACATCTTGATGAGCTGGAATTCTTGAAAATCAATTTGCAGAGCAATGATAGTGTTGCACGGAGAAATATGTCCCGTCATCAAATCAAGTGACGAATGATATGTCATGATGTGCCTCTGTTATCTCTGTCTTAATTACTTTTGGACTCTAGGCAGAGCACTAGCATAATTGCTGAGAAATATATCTTCTCATCACCGAAATGAGATTGGATATGTCATGACGCGACTTTGCTATCTCTGTTCATTCTGAAGCATTACAGTCAGTCTTGCCAAACACCTAGGGATACTAGCGTCTAAACAACGTGTATTCTTATGGCTAGGAGGCCTGTACTAGACTTGATTGCTCGTAAAATATGAGTCATGTGCCTTCAAATACTAAAGATATTGAAAATCAAAATATGAAACCTCTTGCTTCTATTTTAAAATTCCATGCTTTAGTCATGCTTGTTTAGCCTCAATACTAGTTTTTGTGCTATTTCCTTTGTGGTTCTTGATTATGGATGTATAAGACAAGGGAAGGTTAAACATTGTCATGATATGCGCTTCTGGTTCATTTCTATTAAACCGTGGATGTCGATGCCTTTTGAACTCTATTGATGATCTTGGTTTTCATTAGCTTTGAACCATATATGTTGCTCACAGTCTGTTTCAGGTTTGCATATAATGGCTTGCTCTTCCACTACCATTCCACTCTGATCTCTAGGACTTTTGTCAGCCACTGTACCGTATCCCTCCTTTTGCTATTGGCAAAGGGGGAGAACGTCTTGTTGTGAATCCTTGCTGTGGACTTGGGAGAAAGGGGGAGATGTTGTCTAATGTTGCTTTTGAGCACTGTCAAAGGGGGAGAGTGCATTATGGATATGGGAGAATCCAAGGGAGAGAGAACCTTCATTTATGATGAGGGTTTATGCATAGCATTCATACACTTTACTTCTCCATGCATACATATTTTTCCTTCATCTGCCATATCTATATAAATCATTCAGGCTGCCATGATTACATCACCATACTACACAAGTGGTATATTCCAACAAGTGGTATCATCTTGATGCACCTTTCAAGTCGTCTCCAAAATCATTGGTGTCCTCTGTCAAATGATATCACATTGCTTTCTCATTCATTGGCATATGGCATGAGTCCTAGCATCATTGGCATCATGTTTTCATGCAATAGGGTGGCATGCATGTATTGACTTCATACAATTGTAGCTTGCATCTATCATTTCCATGCATTGCTTAGCAAATCCAAAAAATCTGAAAACTAGAAAACCACTAAAAAGTGTCAATCTTAATAAGTGTACATCCATTGGCATGTATTTCCACATCATTTTGTGTGCGTCATTAATGTGCGTCTCTCTTTCTCTTTTCTGGATCTTTTGATGTTGTCAAAGGGGGAGAAGATTATGTGAGTCATTCATCAAAGAAGATTATGTGAGTCATTCATCAAAGGATGTGGTAAGGTAAGAAGGTAAGATTATGTGAAGTCATCACTCAATGCATGTGGTGAATGTGGTAAGATTCCTCTTCTTATTCTTCAGACTCATAGTTGCCCTGTGAGTTTATAATGACTCATAGTTCAGAATGACTCATAGTTGCCATCATCAAAAAGGGGGAGAATGTTGTGTCTCTGAGGTCATTTGAGTCATTCTGTGGTCTCTTGGGTCATTCGACATCATTCTATAGTCATATGAGTTCTGTGGTATTCTTGGTTTTGATAATGGCTTAACACTATTAGTCATTGTTGTTTATCACTCTCCATGTATTTGGTTTCATGATGCCCATTCACAACTTGCATTATATGTTCTCACATTGCATTAATACCAAGGAACATGTGGTTCTTGAATGCTCACATCAATCTTGAAACTTTGGGTTACTTGATGATCATCCATTCGTTTAAATTCATTGTCATATGAACTTGCTCTTTTGATATGGATGGTTAATTTGGGAATGAGCTGGTTAATTTGGGAATGAGCTTTTCTATCCTTCTTGTTATTGAAATTCCATGAGTGTGTTTCATGGATATTTTACTTGGGGTGGTTGAGCTCTTATTTCTTGATCTTTAGCTCAGAACACTTGTGATTCAAAGTGTTCACATATAACTAATTCATGAGATTTCATATGTGTATTTCATACATTTATTATATGGATTATTGAGCTATAGTTCTAATCCTTTTTATATGATTTTGCAGGCCAAAACACTCAATATATATTCCCCAAGATCAAAGGAGTTTGATGCCACAGAGTTCGGAAAGGTTACAATGACATTTGGGGCTGAATTGTGTTAATCTGGAATTTACTGTAGCTTTAGGTCGACCGGCGGCACTGTAGCTAGGTCGACCGAAATTCCCAGAACCAAAAGGTTCGGGGTCTGTGACATTTCGGTCGACCGCCCCATGAATTCCGGTCGACCGGTTTTGCCAGAGCCGAAAAGTTCTGGCTGCAGCAGGTTCCGGTCGACCGGCCCATGAATTCTGGTCGACCGCCAGCCCCGATGCAGCCTTGTTTGACTTCGAAATCAACCTCGTGGCTAGCCCCTTTCCATGGATTTGTTTAATCAAATCTTACCTAACTTCCCATGATTTGTGGATCTGGTCTGGAGGGTGTCCAAGGACCATTCCAAGGGTTATAAAACCAACATGAGAGGGTTAGAAACCCTAGTTGATGGAGTTGATGAAGTGAATCAAGGGAGGCCATTTCGAGAGCACTGTAGCACCTCCGTGAACAGTGTTTCGGGCAGGAGTTCTTCATCCTTCCAAGGTGATTCAAGGTTAGATCTGAAGCCAAGCAACCTCAAATCAAGCAAGAAGCATTCAATGCTTACAAAGGTGATCAAAGCTACATCCATACACCTCTTCATCAACTCAAGGAGATTCAAAGAAGATCAAAGCTACATCCAATATCCTCTCCATCAACTCAAGGTGATTCAAGCTCATATCTCAATCTAGCAACCTCCAAGGAAGAGTAGAAGAAAGCAAGGCTAACAAGGGAAATCAAAGGAGGCTGCAAGGGTGTGTTCAAGGAAGAGGAGTTCGAGTTACTGTTCACATGAACAGTACTCCGTGAAGAACATCTTCATCCAATCCAAGGTATTCAAAGTTCATATCAAAGCAATCATCTTCCAAGATCTGTGAAGAAGGAAGCAAGGATCCAGGTAGCATCTATTCACTTCTTCATCCATTCAAAGAGATCAAAAAGAAAATCAAAAGAGGAGGATTGGAAGAACAGTTACTGTTCATATGAACAGTACTCCGTGAAGAACATTCATCCATTCAAGGGTGAATCAAGAAGATTGATTTGCAAGAACAAGAGATCCCTGTTGCTGATCAACAAATCATCTCTATTCAAGGGCCAATTCCTTCTTACTCAATCTCTTGTTTTAGTTCATTCACATTTGTTTTACTTTCAATATTGTTAAACATTGAAGTCGTGATTCGTTCCTACCGGTGGTTAGTAGGAAGGCAATTGGAGGGTGTTCCAATTTGCGGTTGACGTCCCTACCAGGTGGTTAGTAGGAAGGCAATCGGGAGTTCTCCGATCTGCGGTATAGCCGTCCCTACCGGCTTTGTGTGTAGGAAGACAGAAAGAGGGTTTTCTCTATTCTGTGGTTTGGGGCGTGTCCCCAGGTCAAGCTGTGAGTCAGCAAGGAAGCCTCACCGGGTTTTGGTGAGGGGTGGACGTAGGTTGCGGGGTTGCAACCGAACCACCTTAAAAATCCCTGTGTTGTGGGTTGTTTATCGTGTGTGATTGATCTATATCTTCTAACCCCATTCACAGGTTCGTGTGCTTTACATACTTGGTTAGATTGTTCACACACATATGCACTTTGAGTGAGCATCATAGCACACACACAAACAAGCACGGTTGTTGCAAGCTATTGCATGTTTTAGTGTTATGCTTTATGATCCCTGCACTACAAGGCTTATTTCTTTCAAGATCACAAATGTGCTTAAAAAAGTGTGGATGTTTCATAGCTTGTAATTCAAGTCTTTTCATTTGAGTCACTCTACTTAATTCCGTTGTGCATTGTGTCTAAGTGATTCATTCACTTTATAAGAGTGGTTTAAGCTTCCGCCAGCTAAGAGTTTTTAAATAGGCCAAAGCTTGTGAAAGGATCTATTCAACCCCCCCTTCTAGATCCGTTTACACCTCACGGGACCCAACAGCGGGGAGGGGCTGATTTGGGCGCGGGAATTCGTGATTTTCAGACGGTATTTCAGAGGAACAATATTTTCATCTGAAATTTTAATAAATTTCAGATAGAATAGTTTCTGTCTGAATATAAGTCTCAAATTAAGATGGATAGTGCGACAGATAATTATCTATTTGAAATAGATATGGAATTTCAGACGGAATCTATCCATCTGAAATTCAAACAGATATTGAGACTCAAATAATTCCGTCTGAAATGCCCGTCGCTAACAGCGCCTTTTCTTGTAGTGGATGGTATTAGCTTCTTTAGGTGCTGGGCGTCGCTCGGCTGCCTTTACTTTTGGTATAGAAGTGTCGGATGTGATAGTTGAATGTTTTGCCATGAAGGCTTTAATCTCAGCTACTATATTACTAAGACGATCAAATGACCTAATCTCCATTCCAATCATCCTTTCTAGCACCTCTCTGCGGAGGTTTTGTTTACATATCTGTACAGCGTCCTCCTGGTGTGGGGGCCGCTTGCATCTCATTCCGAGGTTCCTCCACCTCTTAATATAATCAAGAGCCATCTCATCCGGCCTTTGATGGGTCGCATAGAGTTCGGCTACAGTAACTTCTCTTTCAGTCACGTCGAACCTTTCTCAGAATTTCTTCTGCATATCTGGCTAGTCGTTGATCGACCCAGTCGGCAAGCTTGAATACCATTCAAATGCGAGCCCCGTCAGAGATGACCCAAAAAATTTCAGTAGATATGACTCGTCGGAGGCCAGATCCCCCATGACGGTCATGTAATATGCTATGTGTTCCTTGGGGGACCCTTGCTCATTGAACTTTTCAAACTTCGACGGCTTGCTGACTCCCGGGGGAAGCCGCTTGGTAGCATGGTGTGGTGGGTAACGCAACCGGTAGCCATCAAAAGTCATGTATTCACCTTCGCCCCGCTCAACCAATTTCATCTCTATCATCTTTTCGACCATAAGTCGGTTTACTGTTGCAGGATCTGATGGCTCCGGGTAGAAGTGGGCTAGCTGTCGGTATGGAGTGTTTAGTACAGTTGCTTGCGGGAGCGGGCGCAACAAAGGTGTCTGATGCAACTGAGGCAATACTGGCGGTATCAATGGCTGACGAGCCCTTTGTGACGGAGCAGCTTGGATATGCTCAGCCGGCTGAGGCAGAGTGTATAGAGGTGGGAAATTACGGGGGTGAACCCCTCCCTGTGAAGATTCTGCTAGCACTTCCGGTTGCTTGGAAGTGGATGCTTGTTCATTTTTCTCTTGCAATTATTTCTTGAGGAGTTCAATCTCCTGCTGATATTTTTGCAGCAACATCAACACGGACAGGTCCAGGGTCGCCATGCTTGAAGTGTCTTCCATTGCTTCTCCTGAAGCTCCCTCAGGCGAGGCATTCAACAAGAGTTCGTCTTCCTCGGTGGCCACCATATTAACAGCCAGGGTGGCAGTTACTTCGGGAACCTCCCAATTTTCTTCAATCAGCTGTAGCTTTCTTCTAACAGTTGTGGCCATCCTGGTATCTGCCCGGAGCCGATTGGCTAGACAAGCTAACTCTTGCGGTTCATCTGGCAAACCGTCACATCTTCTGGCCACTCCGACCATATTGCAAGTAACAATATTCAAGTTTCTCCTATATCTGGAGACACTTCTCTTCACCCAACTTGGGTAGGCCAGTCTTTCAAAGACTGACGTTCTCCTCATCCTTCCCCCTTGCTTTGGTGGGGTTTCTATAGCATCACAATATTGCTGGAACTGATCTTCATGTCCATTATCATCCACGGACGAGGCCTGTCTATTTTATTCTCCCCCGATCTCCATCGGTGAATATTCTTCTTCTTCAGCCATAGATGCTTGGAGCAGGAGCTGTTGGCCTAGTGAGGGCTTGCCTAAGCCCCTGAAATACCCTCTGATTATATCGGTCATTTCTTCTTGATCACGCCCTCTACGGAGGACGGGAGATAATGTGTGGCCTCGCACTTGAGGTAGAAATGCCAGTCGGGCTCTCTCCGATGGCTGATGAAACCTTCCCTTCACAATTGGGATGTTAGCCTGTCTGGCGCTGGCATGGAAAACTTCACAGTGTGGAAGCTCCGCAACCACATGCTCCTCTTCTTCTGGGGCCGCACCCCTCTCATTTCTCCTCTTCCTGATCTCCCTTGGCCTGGGCTCGCAGGGAGAAATGGGCGTATCTTCCTTCCTGGGTTGAACCCTTTTGAGAACCCATACTTGTTTAAATTTCCTTGGCCGTGTGGCAAGCTCTCTTTAGCCTTGGCGATCTTCTTCTTCTTTCTCTGCCCTTCTTCCAGACAAGGCCTGAAAGGAGTTATGAATAGGCACAGCAGGGACTACCCGATCAGGGATGGCCTGGGCATCACGTCCGTCGAGGAAGAGGCGGACACCTCCAATGAGAATAGACTTCCCAGACGCCGAGAGGCGCCCAGTGACAATAGTAGTAGCTTTCCTCTGGATGGTCCTCTGCTGATGGCCTCCAGGTCTTCTATTGTAGATGGGGCGAGCCCCTTTGGTGGCGTGATGCACCATGCAGCTAACCTCCCTCGTCGGCTCCTTCGATAGGCTTGCACAATGCTGGGCCTTAGGGAGTCTGATTTCTTCAGACTTCTTGATCTCCGTCGGGTCGGGAGATTTGACTCCCAGTAGTTTAGTAAAGGCCAGCCCCAAGAAGTTGGGGAAGCTGACAGCGGGCGGGAAGGACCCAAGCACAGTGGGCACCGCCAGGTACCCATGGATGACATGGTTGTCAACGACGCTTGAACCGAACATGAGTGTAGCTAGTCCGGTCTCCATTCTTGCTCCCTTGTAATCAAAGAAACAAGCAAATGATCAGTATTCTTGGGGGAAGCCCCAAGTGGCTTCTTATCATGGCAAAGAGATGAAGGGAAACTCGGTCCCACCGAGCGTGCCACTTTGGTGACACATTTTATTTAAATGCGCGGTCGTGCCAGTCACATAAGTGACAAAGTGTTGTGCGCTCGTTCCGACGTGGTCAGACGAATGTGAGATTCGGGTCAGGACCAGAAGTCCGCTATACCGTAAAGGCTATAGCGTTAATTGCATCATTTGAGGAGGAAAACCCTTGATTAATTGCCAAGATAAGCGCCACTCGGGAAAAGTGAAATAAACACGAAGCTACGCAGGCTTCTATGCTTTCTTTTATTCATGCAAGAGGAGTTACGATTTCTTACGTCCAAACTTCGGTACGAGGCGGAGAATTTAAGTCCGAGGACCATCATCACGCATAGCAACACTTTCAGTTGGGCGTGACCCGGCCTTCTGCTGAGCGCCATTTGATATACCGAAGTTTGGTCATACATGCAAGTGGGCACTATATTCATGCCATGGGTGATTAGGAGTATTTATGTACCGAGTGGATGCAACATAGACGACATTGGCAAAATTGCATAGTTTTATATACATCTCTATATATATACACATATATATATATTTACATATAGATATATACACGTTAGGCATAGGATGCATTTGATTATTCATTCAAAAGGGACACTAATCCCTCAACAAGATTAAAATGAGGCTGAACAGGTCGACACAGGGGAACAAAGAGTCAACCCATGCGGAAAGACTGAGTTGGCGCCGTAGGCGCTAAAGGGACCACGAGTCGGTGGGGCTGCGAGTGATTCGGTGGCTATGCCATTGAACCAAAAGGTGAGAGGGCCGATTCGGTGGCATCGCCACTAAATCAAATGGCAAGAGGCGTGATTCGGTGGTGTCGCCACTGAATTAAGCGAGCAAGCGGACAAGTCGGTGGCGACGCTACCGAATCGGCCGATTGAGGCTTTGTTAATGGAGAAATTGAGAGGAATTAAGATGCTCCTCGTCAACTAAGTCTTCAAACAATTATTGATGTGGCTTTAAAGAATTCCAGAGGCATGATTGCCCAGACGTATAAGCAGATTGAGTAGCCCTTTTGTTCATTAAGTTCTCTTCCGGTCTTGCCTGTGCGAGGTTCATACTCGAGCATAGGCAGCCGTTGATATGTAAGCCCTTCTGAGTATCAAGCATGATCATATAAGGTAGCCTCATGACCTATCAGAGATTAAGAAAATCATCGTAAACCTACAATCTCGTCTGAGAAAATTTGGGCAGCATCTCCCCATAATAGGGAGATGTTCAATTAGACAAGTGGCATGACACACGGTGAACGGTGTCAAACCATAAACACTGAAGAGCCCAGGTGGACTACCTCAGTTCCTGGGGTCATCATGAATAGAGTCTCGAGGGCCAACCTACTAGAGACTCGTGATGATCCAGGTGTGTAGTGGGTCTCTGATTGTAGCCATATCAATGGCAATTTCATTGGATCACTCAATGCAAAGGGCTTCCAGGGGAACATGTGATGAAGCGACAGACCCCCTGGAACCCGGAGTGATGTTAATTCGCAGGAATCAAACAAACCGAGTAAATGGCTGTATCCCTCCCCATGCATGGATGGTTAGAAACAATCAAAGAAACCACACATCGATTAGCAACAATCACAGAGACAACCCATATCATTCTGCTTCACCACGAGGCAAGCTCCAATCTGCAAGTGATCATGGTCGCTGACAGCGACTGTCACTTATCTCAGTAGAATAGTTTGAGGGAGAGACATCACCTTTCAAAGACAAACCATCGAACACCAACAAGGAGCATATGGTAGCTCGAGGGGGAAAATTGGGAAGCTCGAAGCAGAATCGATGGAAACAATAGTAGTTGGCAACAGAACAAATCAAGAAGCAAAAAAAAATGCTAAAGCTACAGCAAAGGGGCTGGAGCCTTCTTTTATTCACCCTCTTCTTTGATTATAGCAGAACGAGGAACGAAGATTACAACGCTCAAGGGAATTGGGGAGAGGATAAGAAAAAGAACTGCTCAAAAGAAAGCAAAAAACTGAAGCAAGAAGAATATAGAGCGGAACAAAAAACGTAGAGCCCCTCACGAAACCCACCTTCTTCTTACTCTCCTTGATTCCTCTCCCTGACTTCTTCTGCTCGCTCCTCTCGATCGTTCTCTCCCCCCTTCGGGTTGCCCACTCTCTGTGCTCTTCTCTCATCGACCCCTTTCTCTGAGGGCCAAGGGCCCTTTATATAGGCCAATGCCCAAAACAGGGCATCAGAACCCTGACGGGATGTGTGAGTCGTTGTCGACTCAACGCGCCAAACACGCCGCCGACTCAGTCGTGGAGAATGGCCACAGACTTGAGTGCCAGCGCCACCGGCTCAAGCGTGAAAGTCATCACCGGCTCAAATTCTTAGCGTTGCCGACTCAATCATCAAGGCGCCACAAATCAGGCTTTAGCGCGACCGACTCACCTAGTGGCATTTTTGTAATTTTGTCATTTTATCTCAAAATTAACCGATGGGAGCTCGTTGTCTGGAGTAGCCTAGGAATTAGTGTAGTGGCCCCAGAATATGTTTTGAAGTGTTGATTCAGGGCTTCCGCAGATTTCTGAGATGTGCGGAACCTGTACCGATTTTCCCGAGACTTGCATTGATTTGCCCTTCGACACACCGATTTGTGCTGCCACCTTCCCTCGGAGAGTACGTAGACCTTCTTCATTGGAGGAGTAACCCTCGGGAGAATTTTTGCCAGGCTTGTACGTCTTCGAGGCTATTTTTAGATCATTCTGATGTTCCGCGTGTATCTTACGGAAATCTCAGAATTTTTGCTAGTGGCACTAGTAACACAGAATATCAGTCCTCCACGGCCACCCTATGCTTGCACGAAGCATTTTCATTGAATGAGCCTCCGCTCTGGGGATTTTCACTCCTTCGGCGTCATCCATCGGCTGCTTACAGACCATTTCAGAATTCCGGGTGTCCTGATCGGGCAACTAGGGTTTTTTGCTGGTATCGCCTTCGGATCTCTTCTTTGAGGAACCAGGGGCATTTCTTCATCTTGGGGAGGCTTCTTCATCAGGCGGGAGCCGCCTGTTACATTCTCGTCCTAGTCGGACAGGGTATAGAGGTATATCCGGCACGATCGTCTTGATGCCGATTTCATTGGCTCTGACCATCAATAGGCCTTAAGTGAGCTGTGGTAGATGTGTAAACCCGAGATGACGAAATGTTGAGTCCCCGGCACTTCTTGTAAGGTGGCCTGAGGCTTCAACAGTCCAAGTGGACCTATCTTTGACTTTTGGTTGACTCCTTCAGGCACGTGATTATTTTCCAATCATATTTTGTGTGTCAACACCTGCTTGTTGTTTACTTGGGGCTTCTTATCCTTATGAAAGTTTTACCCAGCATTGGGCCTCTTCTTCCCGTTTGAAGGTTTAAAATCACCAGGACTAGTAACATGCTCTTTCTTAGCATCTCTGCCACGGATTCGGTCAGACAGGTCGGTGGCGTCCTCAAGCAACTGAGCCCTTCTCACCATTTCTGCATAAACTTGGATGTCCATTGGGGCCAATTTATTAATTTATTAAAGCCATAGACCATTTAAGAACCTTCTCGCTCTCATCTTCTCGGTAGTCACCAGATGAGGTGTGTACCGGGATAGTCTCGCAAACTGAGCCTCATATTCAGCAATGGTCAAACTTCGTTGTTTCTTGGTGGCAAATTCTACAACTTTCTTTTCTTGAACTCTATCTAAAAAATACTTATAATTGAAGTGCCCCACAAAATCCTTCCAGGTCACTTGAGCATGGGGTAGAGTGGCCTTTATCGACTCCCACCATGCTCTGTTGAGTCTCTCCAAGTGATTTTGATGACAACAAAACCCTAGGCTTGATTTCCATCCCGTGCCATGCCTAAATACTCAAGAGCGAGCATCATACACTATTAAGGCTAATTTCCGTTATGTTAAATGCTCAAATGTTGACAGTCTTCAGAATAAAAAGAGCTCAAATGAACTTCAAATCTATGTAAACATATGCTCAATCCAAGGCCTGATTATATGGATATGATCTCTTAGGCTAATGAGTTGTTTTTGCAGGTAAAGTAGACTTCAGTCGACCAATGAAGACATTTTGGTCGACCAAACTTTCTAGGTTTCAGAACTCTAGAAAGTAACAGAGTTCGGTCGACCGATGGCACCAGTTCGGTCGACCGATTCTCCCAACGTTGAAAGTTACAGAACCTGTGACAGTTCGGTCGACTGACCGACTTGCATCGGTCGACCGAACCCTTCGAAGCCCCCATTGTTGACTTTATTTTCTTCAACATGTTCAAAGCATCACTTTAGGATTTTTTAATCCCAAAGCCTCTAGACATGCCAGAAATTGTGGATCTATTTCTTGGCATGTCCCTTGACCACCCAAGTGTTATAAAAACATCTCTTTGGGCTAAGAAACCCTAATCACTCAAGGGAGATCAAAGGCGGCTACCAAGGAGAGAAAGAAGGCTGCTGCTACACCTGCGTGAACAGTGCGCCGTCCAGAGATTCTTCATCCAACTCCAAGCTTTTCAAGATCTATCTAAAGTCATTCAACCTCAAATCAAGTGGAGATTCAAGCTTCGTCCAAAATCTACATCACCTACTCAGGGGGAGCTTAAATCAGAAGTTTCTTTTGTGTTTCTCCTTCCAATTTCTTCAAGCTTCAAGTGTGTGCTATTTGTAATCTCTAAACATTCATGTGTGTGTGGATCTACCCAGATCCGTGTGTGTATGTGACCGATTTCTTTCATATTCATGTGTGTTTCGATGCATTTGCACCTTCGTGGGAGTTCTGAACTCCTTACGAGTGTGTGTGTGTGTTCTAATCTTGTAATCCTTTATAAGATAATGTGTGAATCCTCACAGTTTGTGAGGGGTGGACGTAGGTTGCCGTCTTGCATCCGAACCACCTAAAAATTGCTATCCATTGTGTGGTTTGATCCTTTTCTCCTACGTTGGTTCTGTGTTAGCACACACTATATCACTCTACTAGTGTTTTCTGTTCAGATCTAGCATAATTTGTCAATTCTACATTAGATCTTTGGTATATCAAAAAGTGGGTTCGAATTGACAAGGGTAGTCTTGTCAGGACGATAACACCTTGTGTGAGTAGAATCTCCGAATTCACACCTCCGCCATAGTACCAAGGAACTACTGTGTGTGGCATATTTTGATAGATTTAATCGGTTATATAACAGATCCGAGTTTCCTAGTTGATATTTCATCACATTTGTTTAAATTGGGTAAAGTTTCCATAAAACTTGTTATCACCCAATTCACCCCCCCTCTTGGGTGTCATTGATCGCGGGACTTCAATTGCTATTAGAGCTTAGGCTCTAACTTTCACAGATCTAACGATCTAGAGAAAGATCTAGATCAATGGCCAACAAGGGGATGATGCTTGAGGGTCACTCTATCCACCGACCTCTATTCTTTGATAGCTCAAACTATTCCTACTGGAAGAACAGAATGCATGTTTTTCTAAGAGCCCAAGAATACGAGATTTGGAGGTTTGTGGACAAGGGTCCTTATGATCTTTCCAAGGATGAAGATGAGTGGACCCATGAGGACATTAAAAAATCCACTGTAAATTTTAATGCTATGAATATCATGCAATGTGCCATTCATCCTAATGAATTTTCTCATGTTTCTATGTGCAGTTCGGCAAAAGAAATGTGGGACAAGCTGCGGCTTATTTATGAAGGAACCTCCGAGGTCAAGGAAACCAAGGCCAACCTGTTGGTTAGAGACTATGAGCTATTTAAGATGAAGCCTGAAGAAATGATTTCAGAAATGTTTGCAAGATTAACTGAGATCACCAATGGTCTCAAAGGCCTTGGGAAGGAGTACACCAACTCTAAACTTGTGAGGAAGGTTTTGAGATCCCTTTCACCTACATGGCACACAAAGGCCACAGTTATTAAGGATTCAAAAAATATGTCCATACTTTCTTTGGACAAGCTCATAGGGTCACTTATGACCTATGAGATAAACATGAAGAGAACTCCCGAGGAAGAAACCAAAAAAAAAAAGAACGGTGGCCTTGAAAGCCCACCAATCTGATGATGACTCCCAAGAAGAGGAGTCCACCGAAGGAAGTGACAAGGAAGAAGACTTGGCCATGTGGACTCACCAGGTAAAGAAATTTTTAAGAAGGAAGAAAAATTTTCAAGGAAATTTCAGAAAGGGGCAAAGAAAGCTGGCTCAAACCAAGGGCGAGCCGAGTAAGCCCAACAACGTCATTTGATATGAATGCAAGAAGCTTGGGCACATGAGATGAGGGTGCCCAGACTTGAAAAGAAAATTCAAGAAGGAGAAGTTCAGAAAGCCCAAAGCCATTGTCGTCACATGGAGTGACGAAGAGGATGAACAGTCCGAAGAGGAGATGCAAGAGCTCGTGAAAAGCCTGTGTCTCATGGCACATAAAGATGATTCAACTGAGGTAAATTCTGACCCTGACTTTATCTCAAATGAACAATGAGAATTCGAGTATGTAACGTTGTATGTAAAATACAAGAAAATAAGATCAGAAAATAAATCCCTCAAGAAAAAGATCGAAGATCTCACACATGAGGGTTCTTCTGTTAAGTTTGAAAATTTGGAACAAGAATGGTTTGAACTAACAGAAGAAAAAGAAAGTTTGTCTCAAATAATTTCAGATATTGAAAAAGTCAAAGAGGAATTATCATGTAAGATATCTGAAATAGAAAAAAATTTGAAAAATTTGAAAAGTGAAAAAGAAGTTCTGACATCCACTGTTTCAGAACTTGAAAAGAAAAACGGGAGTTTGAATAAAGAAGTGAATGACTTGCAGTTCACCCTCTCTAGGTTTTTTAAAGGTAAACAAAACCTAGATAATTTGTTGGGAGTTAAAATTAACTTCCGAAAAGAAGGATTGGGGTACGTTCCCCAGAATAAAAAATCATTTGAGCACAAGATAACAACATCTTATGTGCATGAAAAAGAAAACAATTGTGCATCGTGCTCTCAAATAAAGCCAATACATGTCCAATCTAAATCACACAAATACCAAAGATTTTCAAATGTCAATTGCTTTCATTGTGGTAGATTTGGTCATGTTATTGTCAATTGTTGGTTCAAACAAAACACTCAAAGAAATCATGCTGCTTGGACCAGGAAAAGATATGTGCAGAATTGGACTAACTCCTATAGACCCAAATTAGTTTGGGTATCAAAAATAATTGGATGAGAATGTTGTTTCTTACGGATATGTCTTAAAGCTAGGGGGAGCAAATGGTACCTGGACAGCGGTTGCTCAAGGCATATGATAGGGGACAAGAAGGTGTTCTCTACACTGCAAGATAAGGACGGAGGCTCGGTTGCCTTTGGAGGAAAGGACAAAAGTAAAATCATTGGGATCGGCAACATATGTAAGAATTCTGAAACTGTGATTGAGAATGTATTGCTAGTGAAGGGCCTGAATCACAATCTCTTAAGTGTAAGTCAACTTTGTGACAAAGGTTTTAAGATTGTCTTTGATGAATCACATTACCTCGTCATGGATAAAAGCACTAGTGAAATCAGGTTCATCGGCAAAAGAAATAACAATGCATATACTATTGATCTTGATGATGTTTCTGGTGATGATGTGTGCTTGGTAGCAAACAATCATGAAAATGCTTGGTTATGGCACCGAAGACTAGATCATGCTAGTTTTAGAGTAATCTCCAAATTGTCTAGACATGACTTGGTAAATGGACTATCAAAGTTAAAATTTGAAAGTGATAAAATCTGTGAGGCTTGCACAAAAGACAAGCAAACACGCATCTCTTTCAAAAATAAGAATAGTGTTTCTACCTCTCGGCCCTTAGAACTTCTGCATCTCGATCTTATTGGCCCCACTAGGACATCCAGCCTAGGAGGAAAATCTTTTGGATTTGTGATTGTTGATGATTACTCTAGATTTACATGGATATTATTTCTAGCTAATAAAAGTGATGTCACGTCCCGAGCATTTATTACAGTGGAAGACTAGCTCGAGGAACGTGAACAGCCGGCATGGAAAGCCTCTTACAAGCAAGAACGATAAGAGCGCAAGATAATCACACATCAAAATACAATTACACAATAATTTACTCAAACTCTAGCTTTATTTCATCAGATCAAAATATTCAAATACAATAACTTTTCAACCTTCTTTAATCCCCCAGACTCAAGAAAAAAGAAAAATTACAAAGACTCGATCTAAACAAGATTGACTTTCCTAAGTCTTCACTCTCATTTTGATACGACTTTCATTCGCTCTCGGACCCGCTACTTGTATAACTCGAATCCGAATTAGAATCACTTCCATCTCCTAAAAAGATTAGAAATAGGTAATGAGCACACTTGCCCAGTAGGTATCTTCGCATCAACATGAAGGCACTATTAAAGTGATTAGCATTTTAGCTCTAAAGAAAATAAATTAAAATTATGTGAATGCGATAAATCACATGTAAATAACCAAAGTAACGAGACGATCACGTAGGATAGATTGAGCAAGTATGAATTAGCAAGAATGTAACAAGAACATGATATGGCCTTTCATGATCAAGAATGTATCGAGAATGTACTAGCAAGTCACGTAATCATCACACAAATATCTTTTGCTTATGAGCAAGTATTATGTGAATTTCTTGTGGAATATCATGTAACAAGCAAGAAAGTCATGTACGTGTATATGTCGTGCCGTGGATTTTCACTCATTTATAGAGAAAGTACTCCCAGCGCAATGCGACGCCAGTAGCATCATACCCCATGATTTACAGTATGTTTCTGACAATCGGTCGAGGGGACTAGCATAGAGCCCTTGAACACAATCAGTGCTCGATCGCATCTTCAAGTATAAATCAAGCTACTTCCACGTTTCAAGTAATAAAATATGGCCAATAATATAACAATTTCAATAAGCTTATGATAACAATAATTCAATGAATGAACGCTTCAATTAAGAACATGAGGGATCAAGAATGACTTAAAACAAGGTTATGCTCAAGGAAATAATTCGACAGCATAACAGTACATTCTTTATCTTCCATAAATTAAATTAAGTATCTTGAACAATATGACAAGTCCTAGATCATCAATAATCCATCTAAGAACTTTGAAATATCAACCCTTGGGTCAAACCTTGGGTTAAAGTACTCAAGAATTGTGGCGGTCAAATAATGGGCCGCTACATGCACGTGACTGTTTAGTATTGGACTGTTAGAATGGGCTGAATCCAGAAAGAATAAATTGGACTCAGTAATGTGACGGTTGTATACTGGACCGTAAGATGTGCCTGACGGTCGAGTAATAGGCCGTTACATTGACAGAATTCAAAACTTCGGTAGTGCTTTTCTAGATAATTGGGCTTTAATGGTACAACCAACTCGGCATCCTAGTGGGAATCCCAGGCTCGCAGAGAATTACGGAGGCCTTGAAACAAGATTTCCTAGTCCATTGGAAGGAATATCCAATAGAGAGGTCCTCAAGTTCAAGAATGTGTTCTTATAGTGCAAAAGTGTAACTAGTGGACACATACCGGAGTATATGTCACGTACTTAAGGAAAATAAGAAAGAATGTGTAACGATGTGAAACCATGATAAACTCCATCAATATAACATTGAAAATCATGATTTTAATACAAAACTATAGAGTTTAGCAAATGAAATTAACATATGCTTAAAATAACTCAAAGTTCTTTAGACATGCACCTCCAATCATGAATCAATAATAAACTCAAAGTCATGAAAACATGTCAAAACTTAGCTATCTAGGCTTTATTTATAAGCTAATATTGACTGTTTTCGATTCTGTCTCGGGTTGACAGAACACAGCACTTTGGCGGTCTAAGAACGGCGCATCACAGTGATGTGGCGATTTATCGTGGAGCCGTCAGAGGGTTGTGACGCTCTGATTCTGGTCCGTCAGAGATTACAGAGAAACTTAAGTGTGACAAGAGGTCTGACGGTTTATCGTAAGGCCGTTATAGTAATCTGACGGTCTAATTATAATCCGTCAGAGCACTGTTGACAGTAAAAAGAACTAAGGTTTAAAACATCTCATGCATGAAGAATCAAAACAAATAACTACTCTAGTCATGACAAAATGAAGGATAGGCCATCTAGATGCATGGTTTACAATGAATTAACAAGAGAATATCTTTTATCTTTAATTTAGGCTAAAGATATGCATGTATGCATAGACCAAACTAAAACATGAAATTCATGGTCTATAGTGCAAGAAATCAAACAAAACCAGAGGGATTTTACTCCTATCATGATGTTCTTGCCATTCATGAGATAACCTACCCTTTCCTGGGCTTTCAACTTCCAATTCGGGACGGCAAGACATGCCCTAGTTTTTCCCTTCCTGTGAGTTTTCAGCAACTTCATGTTTCTCTAACTCTGTAATCCCTTGACCTAAAGACGTGAAATTTGGAGGGTAAGAAGATGAAATTAAGGGGAACAAAAAGTTCTAAAGAATCAAACTCTAAATACCTCGTTTAGGCCTCCCAATTTCATGTTCTTCAATGGACTTCTGCTAAGATTCCTGGGTCGCTATGGTTGAACCAGCAACTTTGCAAGGTTCTAGCTCCTTGTGTAGTCGATCTCCAAGCACAAAAATTTGGGAGCTATTAGTCCTAGGTATTATAAATAAAATCTTCTAAAGAACCTACCCCAAATACCATGTATTTACCTTGATCCCACGCATGTAAAAGTAAGAGTCGCTCAGTCCAAAACTGGGTACTATTTATAGGATTTGGCTAGGGTTTCATGGATTAGGTCGATTCTAAAGTCCTTAGTTAGCCAAAACCTGATCTCTAAGAGTCCTTAGTAACCTTACATGTTCTCCCAATTAGGTCTCTAGCAGATAGGATCCCAAAGATCCAATCTTTCTGCTTGTTCTTCCTTTCACGGAATTGACAGAGTGTAATAGTCGACTCTTGGTGCATCAGAGCCCTGTGACGGTCGCACGATAGACTGCTACAGCTATTGTGCGCAGAATTCAAACTTAATAGAACTCTTTTATTGTTTTATCCCCATAATTATCTAGTAAAAGGGTATTTATCCTTATATGCCGAGGATAAATTAATTAACCTTCTAGAATATGGGCCAAACTTAATGGGCTTAGTCCTTAACTCTTCTAGGTTTTACTTATCAAAGCTGGATTAATTATTTAAAATAATTGGGCCTTTAATGCCAATATTAGTTAATTTAAGCTTTATAAATTCCTAATAAATTTTAGAAAATTCTTAAAATAATTCAAAAAATATTTATATAACTTTTGGGGCACTACACCCTCCCCCACTTAGAAGAATTTGGTCCCCAAATTCAATACATGGATTATATGGAGAGTGTACTTACAGTTGAATAATTTCGGGAATCTTTTCCGCATGGCTTCTTCTGTTTCCCAAGTTGCTTCAAATGGCCATGATTTCTTCCATTGAATCTTGACCATAGGAATAGCTTTATTCCGTAGTTGACGCACTTCCCGTTCTAGAATCTAAATTGGTGTTTGCTCGTACATCATATCCTTCTAAATCTCCAAATTATCGTAAGTGATAACATGGTAAGGATCATATACATACTTTTTCAGCATAGAGACGTGAAATATGTCATGAACTCCTACTAATTATGGAGGTAAAGCCAATCTATAAGCCACTTCACCGACCCTTTCGAGAATTTCAAATGGACCAATGAACCTTGGAGTTAGCTTGCCTTTGATGCTAAATCTTCGAATACCACGACCCGGAGAAACCTTCAGATACACATGATCTCCTACCTGAACCTCAAAGTCGCGCCTTCGATTGTCTGCATAAGATTTTTGCCTATCTTGTGCCATCTGCAATCTTTCTAGAATGAGCTTAATTTTCTCTGAAGAATGCCTGATAATGTCGGGGCCTAGAAATTGCCTTTCCCCTATTTCATTCCAACATATTGGTGATCTACAGTTTCTTCCATATAAAGCTTCAAAGGGTGCCATCTGTATGCTGGCCTGATAACTGTTGTTATATGTAAATTATACCAAAGGTAAGTTATCATGCCAACTTCCTCCAAAATCAATAGCACAAGCCCTGAGCATATCTTCTACTACCTAATTTGTTCTTTCAGTCTGACCATCAGTTTGTGGATGAAATGCTGTGCTAAAATTCAATCTAGTCCCTAGTGAATGTTGTAGACCCTTCCAGAACTGCGATGTGAATCTAGGATCTCTATCAGATATGATAGTGACAAGGACACCATGATGTTTAACAATTTCTTTTATATATAATGCTGCTAGAATATCCACAGACTATCAACTTTTTATTGGTAGAAAATGTGCAGATTTAGTCAATCGGTCTATGATCACCCAGATACCGTCGTGTCCGCCCCTGGTCTTAGGTAAACCCATAATGAAACCCATTCCTATACTTTCCCACTTCCATGCTGGAATATCTAAGGGATGTAATTTACCTACGGGTCTTAAATGCTCTGCCTTCACTTGTTGACAAGTGAGACAGCGGGATACGAAATCGGCTATTTCTCTCTTCATATTGGTCCACCAGAAATTTCTTTTGAGATCTTGATACATTTTGGTACTACCATGGTGAATGGTGTACTTGGACTTATGTGCTTCTTCTAGGATCAATTTCTTCATATCCTCATGATCCGATACACACACTCGACTCTTAAATAGCAATCTTCCGTCATTGGAAACAGAAAAATCTGGCCTCTGTTCTATGTTGGCTTTAATCTCCAGTAATACGGGATCACCATTTTACAGCTTGACCATATCTTCTATCAATGTAGGTTGAGCTTGAATATTAGCTATGAAACAATCTTCTTTCTTCATATCAATACTCAAATTTAGCGGTGCAAACTGTGGAATAAGGTTAGTCATACTAACCATAAGACTTGACAATCTTCATATTGGCTTCCTATTGAGTGCATCGGCTACAGCATTGGCCTTGCCATGATGATATTGAATAGAAAAATCAAAGTCTTTGAGATATTCTAACCATCTCCTCTGCCTCATATTTAGCTCCTTTTAAGAGAATAAGTATTTCAAGCTTTTGTGGTTCAAGTAGACCGTGAACTTCTCTCCATAGAGATAATGACGTCAATTCTTTAAGATGACAATAACAACTGCTAGTTCTAAATCATGCACGGGATAATTTTCCTTGTGACATTTCAATTATCTTGAAGAATAACAGATTACCTTTCCATTTTGCATGAGGACGGACCCTAAGCCAATGCCAGATGCATCCGTATATACTTCGAATCCACCACCTTCCACCGGTGATGATAGAATAGGAGCTGTAGTAAGATGGTTCTTAAGAGTTTGAAAACTCTCTTCACACTCCCTTGACCAGACAAAAGGATTTTCTTTTCTTGTGAGTCTAGTTAAAGGAACAGTAATTTTTGAGAAGTCCTTAATGAACCTCGTATAATAACTAGCTAGACCCAGAAAGTACCTTACTTCTGATATAGTTGTTGGCCGGCTCCAGTTTCTGACAGCTTCTACTTTAGAAGGATCCACAACGATACCTTCTTTTGAAATAATGTGGCCTAGGAATGAAACTTCCTTGAGCCAGAACTCACACTTGTTAAGCTTGGCATAAAGTTTATGTTCTCAAAGTGTTTGCAAAGCTATCCTCAGATGTTCTTCATGTTCCTCTTTTATCTGGGAATATACCAAGATGTCATCAATGAAGACGACGATGAATTGGTCCAGATATGGCTAGAAAATATTGTTCATAAGTTACATAAATGCTGCTGGGGCATTTGTTAACCCGAACGTCATTACCACGAATTAAAAGTGGCCATAACGACTTCGAAAAGCCGATTTATAAATGTCTTCTTCTTTAATTCTAAGCTGATGATAACCTGATCTGAGGTCTATCTTGGAGAAATACTCTGCAACTGTCATCATTCCCTGACGAAGAGAGGCGAACTCCATAGCCTTTCTTTCTTTAACATGCTCAGAAAAGTACTTAGCATGGAATAGAGTGAGAAAACCATCCCATGTATAAGGTGCATCGACCGGAGACACCGGAACCGACTTCCACCATGTGCGTGCATCTTTATTAAGTTGAAAGGTTACAAGACGTACTTTTTCTTGATCTGTACACTGGATAACATCGAAGATACGATTCATTTCATCTATCCATTTTTCTGCCTCATCTGGATTAGAAGAACCGTAGAAACGCGGAGGGTTTAAGCTCCGAAAATTACGATGCAAGTCACCAGCCCTCGCCCCTGCGCCTGCCTGGGCCATAGTTTGTAATGCTTGAGTAAGGCTGGTAACTGTTTGTTGCATGCCACCCCAATCTACGCGATGATCCATTGTAATAATGAGGTACCTGAGAGAAATAACAAATTGTTAATTCTCATGGAATTAGAAAGAGATTAATCTCAAAATTAATCAACTATCTTATCCCGGGCTCTACCCAATTCTCACATGGGTGAGGAAACTTCTTCCTTAGTTCATAGGTAGGGGTCCTTAAGCCTTGGACTTATCCTATGATGTGTCTCTTTTTCATAAGTCCTGAGACTTAGTGCTCTGATACCAACTTAACTGTCACGCCCCGAGCCTTTATTACAGCGAAAGACTAGCTCGAGGGACGTGAACAGTCGGCATGGTAAGTCTCTTGCAAGTAAGAATGATCAAAGCACAAGACAATCACACATAAAAATACAATTGCACAATAATTTACTCAAACTCCAGCTTTATTTCATCAGATCAAAATATTCAAATACAATAACTTTTCAACCTTCTTTAATCCACCAGACTCAAGAAAACAGAAAAATTACAAAGACTCGATCTAAACAAGATTGACTTTCCTAAGTCTTCACTCTCATTTTGATACGACTTTTATTCGCTCTCGGACCCGCTACTTGTATAACTCGAATCTGAATTAGAATCACTTCCATCTCCTAAAAAGATTGGAAATAGGTAATGAGCACACTTGCCCAGTAGGTATCTTCGCATCAACATGAAGGCACTATTAAAGTGATTAGCATTTTAGATCTAAAGAAAATAAATTAAAATTATGCGAATGCGATAAATCACATGTAAATAACCAAAGTAACTAGACGATAACGTATGATAGATTGAGCAAGTATGAATTAGCAAGAATGTAATAAGAATATGATATGGCCTTACATGATCAAGAATGTATCAAGAATGTACTAGCAAGTCACGTAATCATCACACAAATATCTTTTACTTATGAGCAAGTATTTGGTGAATTTCTTATGGAATACCATGTAACAAGCAAGAAAGTCATGTACGTGTATATGTCGTGCCGTGGATTTTCACTCATTTATAGGGAAAGTACTCCCAGCGCAATGCGACGCCAGTAGCATCATACCCCATGATTTACAGTATGTTTCCGACAATCAGTCGAGGGAACTAGCATAGAGCCCTTGAACACAATCAGTGCTCAATCGCATCTTCAAGTATAAATCAAGTTACTTCCACATTTCAAGCAATAAAATATGGCCAATAATATAACAAGTTCAATAAGTTCATGATAACAATAATTCAATGAATGAACGCTTCAATTAAGAACACGAGGGATCAAGAATGACTTAAAATAATATTATGCTCATGCAAACAATTCGACAACATAATAGTACATTCCTTATCTTTCATAAATTAAATTAAGTATCTTGAACAATATGACAAGCCCTAGGCCATCAATAATCCATCTAGGAACTTTGAAATATCAACCCTTGGCTCAAACCTCGGGTTAAAGTACTCAAGAATTGTGGCGGTCAAATAATGGGCCGCTACATACACGTGACAGTTTAGTATTTGGACTGTTAGAATGGGATGAATCTAGAAAGAATAAATTGGACTCAGTAATGTGATGGTTGTATACTGGACCGTTAGATGTGCCTGACGGTCGAGTAATAGGCCGTTACATTGACAGAATTCAAAACTTCGGTAGTACTTTTCTAGATAATTGGGCTTTAATGGTACAACCAACTCGGCGTCCTTGTGGAAATCCCATGCTCGTGGAGAATAACGGAGGCCTTGAAACAAGATTTCCTAGTCCATTGGAAGGAATATCCAATAGAGAGGTCCTCAAGTTCAAGAATGTGTTCTTATAGTGCAAAAGTGTAACTAGTGGACACATACCGGAGTATATGCCACGTACTTAAGGAAAATAAGAAAGAATGTGTAATGTTGTGAAACCATGATAAACTCCGTCAATACAACATTTAAAATCATGGTTTTAATAAAAAAACTATAGAGTTTAGCAAATGAAATTAAAATATGCTTAAAATAACTCAAAGTGCTTTAGACATGCACCTCCAATCATGAATCAATAATCAACTCAAAGTCATGAAAATAGGTCAAAACTTAGCTATCTAGGCTTTATTTATAAGCTAATATTGATTGTTTTCGATTCTGTCTCGGGTTGACAGAACACAGCACTTTGGCGGTCTAAGAACGGCGCGTCAGAGTGATGTGGCGGTTTATCGTGGAGCCGTAAGAGGGTTGTGACGCTATGATTCTGGTCCGTCAGAGATTAAAAAGAAACTTAAGTGTGACAAGAGGTCTGACTGTTTATCGTAAGGCCGTTACAGTAATCTGACGGTCTAATTATAATCCGTCAGAGCACTGCTGACAGTAAAAAGAACTAAGGTTTAAAACATCTCATGCATGAAGAATCAAAACAAATAACTACTCTAGTCATGACAAAACGATGGATAGGCCATCTAGATGCATGGTTTACAATGAATTAACAAGAGAATTTCTTTTATCTTTAATTTAGGCTAAAGATATGCATGTATGCATAGACCAAACTAAAACATGAAATTCATGGTCTATAGTGCAAGAAATCAAACAAAACCAGAGGGATTTTACTCCTATCATGATGTTCTTGCCATTCATGAGATAACATATCCCTTTCCTGGACTTTCAACTTCCAATTTGGGACTGCAAGACACGCCCTAGTTTTTCCCTTCCTGTGAGTTTTCAGCAACTTCACGTTGCTCTAACTCCGTAATCCCTTGACCTAAAGACGTGAAATTTGGAGGGTAAGAAGATGAAACTAAGGGGAACAAAAAGTTCTAAAGAATCAAACTGTAAATACCTCGTTTAGGCGTCCCAATTTCATGTTCTTCAGTGGACTTCTGTTAAGATTCCTAGGTCGCTATGGTTGAACCAGCAACTTTGTAAGGTTCTAGCTTCTTATGTAGTCGATCTCCTAGCACAAAAATTTGGGAGCTGTTAGTCCTAGGTATTATAAACAAAATCTTCTAAAGAACCTACCCCAAATACCATGTCTTTACCTTGATCCCACGCAAGCCAAAGTAAGGGTCGCTCAGTCCAAAACTGGGTACTATTTATAGGATTTGGCTAGGGCTTCATAGATTAGTTCGATTCTAGAGTCCTTAGTTAGCCAAAATCTGATCCCTAAGAGTCCTTAGTAACCTTACATGTTCTCCCAATTAGGTTTCCAGTGTTGAGTAGTGGATGGTGGATCTAGAGGGGAGGGGTGAATAGATCTGCCCCTCTTTTCGTAAACAACCCTCTTTATAGCTAGTTAACGAGAATCGCAGCGGAATATAACAAGCTTAACGAAGGACACAATGATTTGCTTAGTAAGATGAACAAGCAATGTAGAAATTAAACCTAAGCATGCATCTGACACAAAGCAATCGCACAATCAAACCACAACACATGAGATTTTAAGGTGGTTCAGACTGAAGCCCCAGTCCTACGTCCACCCCTCACCAAACCCGGTGAGGCTTCACTAGTGCAACGCACTGAACCGCAGATTGAAAAAACCTCCGATTGCCTTCCTACTAACCACCGGTAGGGACGTCAACACCGCAGATCTGATAACTTCTGATTGCCTTCCTACTAACCACCGGTAGGGACTATTCACATTTTGAAATGTTTGAATGAAATGGAAAGAGAACAAATATGAAAATACTCAAACAAGATATAGAATATGCTCAAAGAGAAAAGATCTTTTCTGAGATTACTGGAGCTTGAATCTGATGCTTCAATGGTATCTTCTTCCTTGTGAAATGATCTTCCTTGGATCACCTTGAGTTGATGAAGAAGATAAAGGATGCAGATTTGATCTCCCTTGAAAATCTTGTGAAATCAGCTTCCTTGGATCACCTTTATAGCCTTGCTTACTTTTTCACTTCCTTGGAGATTGCTTGCTTTGATATGAGCTTGAAACACCTTGGAATGGATGAAGAACTTCTTCACGAAGTACTGTTCACGGCTACAGTACCTCTTCTTCCAAGCCTCCTTTGATCTCCCTTGATGTCTTGGATTCAATTGAGTTGATGAAGAAGTGTATAGATGTAGCTTTGATCTTCCTTTTGATCCCCTTGAGTTGATGAAGAGATTTATGGATGAAGATTTGATCACCTTTGAGAGCTTGCTTACTTCTAGCTTCCTTGGAGGTTGCTTGCTTCAGATTTAAGCTTGAATCACTTGGAGTGGATGTAGAACTTCTGCACGGAGTACTGTTCACGGCTATAGTACCCCTTCTTCCAAGCACCTCCTCTAGCCTCTCTTGATCTCTCTTTGATTCCTCTTGATCAACTAGGGTTTTCTAACCCTCTTGCATTGGTTTTATGGACTTTGAATGGTCCATAGACATCCCCCAGACCAGATCCACGTTTTGTGGGTGATTAGGTGACTTTAGGATTAAACAATTACAAGGAAAGGGGCTCTTCTCGAAGTGGAAAACAAAGTCAACATTGTTGGCTCGGGGCTGGCGGTCGACTGCTACTGAGAAACGCTGTAGACGGATGGTCCCTGGTATTTCCGATCGACCGCTACTGGGCTGGCGGTCGTTGGCCACTGAGACTCGTGCAGAATGGGAGCTGCTGGCTGGGGTAGTCGACCGGCCCTATGCTGGCGGTCGACCGCCAGCTGGGCAGACCTAAGGTTTTCCCGGGTCGATCCGTTAACCTCTTTAGCTCCGTTGCTTGAGTCCTTTAGCAGTCCGTTCTCATCTGTGACATCAACCTTGACTGTCTTGTAGATTTCTATTGATTATATCGCTCCTATAATCAAAATTTTGTTCCGGGGGCTCCACCCCCGGAAACCCCCGCAAGGGGCGCTGCTCCCTTGACCCCCGCGACCTGACCGCGCAGGTCGATCCGCATGCGAGGGCGCAATCATTAAGCTTTCACATTTGCCATCTCCACTCCATTCCTTGTTCATTTATTGGCTTATCTGTCATGAGCAAAACATCATGTATGTCAGTCATATGAGAGTGGAAAACAACAATGACTTATAGTGTTTAGCCATTATCAAAACCATGAATATAAAATAACTCAAATGACCACAGGGGCACAACATCTAGCAGATAGGATCCCAAAGATCCAATCTTTCTGCTTGTTCTTCCTTTCATGGAACTGACAGAGTGTAACAGTCAACTCTTGGTGCGTCAGAGCCCTGTGACGGTCGCACGATAGACCGCTACAGCTACTGTGCGCAGAATTCAAACTTAATAGAACTCTTTTATTATTTTATCCCCATAATTATTTAGTAAAAGGGTATTTATCCTTATATTCCGAGGATAAATTAATTAACCTTCTAGAATATGGGCCAAACTTAATGGGCTTGGTCCTTAACTCTTCTGGGTTTTACTTATCAAAGCTGGATTAATTATTTAAAATAATTGGACCTTTAATCCCAATATTAGTTCATTTAAGCTTTATAAATTCCTAATAAATTCCAGAAAATTCTTAAAATAATCCAGAAATTATTTATATAATTTTTTTGGCACTACAAGTGATGTCTTGATGGAGTTTCAAGTATTTTGTAAGAAAATTCAGAATGATAAAGGATATCTCATCACCACAATTCAAAGTGATCATGGTGGTGAGTTTAAAAATCATGATTTCAGTAATTTTTGCAAGGAGCAGAGATACACGCATAATTTCTCATCACCACGGACGCCTCAACAAAATGGTGTAGTGGAGAGGAAAAATAGAACCTTGATAGACATGGCACGGACCATGTTAAGTGAGAACTCCCTACCAAAATACTTCTAGGATGTAGCAATAAGTACAATATGCTACATCATCAATAGGGCAATGGTAAGGCCAATCTTAACGAAAACCCCATACGAACTCTACAAGGGTAAGAAATCAAACATTTCCTATCTTAAACCCTTTGGATGTCCATGCTACATATTGAATAATGGTAAGAACAACCTAGGTAAGTTTGATGAGAAGAGTGACAAAGGAATCTTCCTAAGTTATGCATTAAATTCTAGAGCTTACAGATTATTCAATAAGAGGACTTTGGTTGTTGAAGAATGTCCTCATGTGATTTTTGATGAATCTAAATTAAAATTGACAAGTCAACCTACCCCAATGTTGGATGCAGATGAAGCTCCTAGAAATCCAATTGATGTTGGATCATCTAAAGCTAAGGAAGAACCAACGGAAGGAACCTCCAGCAAGGATGAAAATGATGAAGATCCTTCAATTGAAACACTTCAAGAACAGCAAGTGCATCACCCCAACTTGCCAAGAACTGCAACATTCTTGAAAGATCACCCCACCGAGAATATCATTAGTAACCCCGTAGATGGTGTCAAAACCAGATCCTCACTAAGGCAAGTGGAAGAAGAGGATATGGTGGCTTTTATTTCTCAAGAAGAGTCTGAGGATGTTCATGACGCTCTTCAAAATGAATCTTGGATCCAGGTTATGCATGAAGAGTTACACCAGTTCGAAAGAAACCAGGTGTGGTCTCTTGTGCCGCGTCCTAAGGATCATCCCGTAATTGGAACCCATTGGGTTTTCAGAAACAAACTAAATGACACGGGATTGCTTGTTCGGAACAAGGCCCGGCTTGTAGCCAAAGGGTTTAGAGTCAGGAGATGGGCATTGATTTTGATGAGTCCTTTGCACCGGTTGCTAGATTAGAAGCAGTCCAGATTCTATTATCCTATGCTTGCTCTCTTAACTTCAGATTCCTTCAAATGGATGTTAAATCTACTTTTCTTAATGGGTACATCGAAGAGGATGTTTTTGTAGAATAACCTCCAAGTTTCGAAGACCCAAAGCATCCACAACATGTGTACAAATTGCAGAAGGCCTTGTACGGATTGAAGCAAGCACCAAGGGCATGGTATGAAAGACTCACCTCCTTTTTGCTTGAAAACGGATTAAAGAGAGGTAAGGTTGATCAGACCCTATTCACAAGAAATTTAGGTAAAGACATATTAGTAGTCCAAGTGTATGTTGATGATATCATTTTTGGAGCTACTAACAATGTCTTATGTGATGAATTTGCACAGATAATGCAGGGCGAATTTGAAATGAGTTTAATGGGTGAACTTGCATTTTTTCTTGGTTTGCAGGTTAAGCTAACATCCGAATGAATCTTCATAAACCAAACCAAATACACCATGGAGCTTTTGAAGAAATACGACATGAAAGATGCAAAGCCAATGTCAACTCCGATGGCCACAACCACGAAGTTAGACAAAGATGAAAAGGGTAAAACAGTAGATCCTACACTGTTTTGAGGTATGATCGGATCACTACTGTACTTAACAGCATGATGTCCTGATATTCAATACAGCGTATGTCTATGTGCTTGTTTTCAGTCATGTCCTAAAGAATCTCATTTATTGGCTGTTAAACGAATTTTTTGATACTTAATTGGCACAATAGACTTTGGCTTGTGGTTTCCCATTGATAGTTCATTTGACTTGATTGCATACACCGATGCGGATTATACTTGATGTATGGTTGATCATAAAAGTACTAGTGGGTACTGTCAATTTCTTGGTGGGTGCGTAGTTTCATGGGCCTCCAAGAAACAACATTCAGTAGCTCTCTCAACGGCCGAGGCTGAATATGTAGCCGCCGGAAGTTGTGGAGCCCAAGTACTTTGGATCAAAAATCAATTGCTTGACTTGAATGTTGAAATGAAATGTGTTCCAATTTTTTGTGACAATACCAGTGCAATTAACTTGTCAAAAAATCCAGTACAACATTCTAGGACAAAGTACATTGACATTCGGCATCATTTTCTGAGAGATCATGTAGGAAAAGGGGTCTTTGAATTGAAATTCATTGACACACATAGTTAGTTAGCTGATATTTTGACAAAACCCCTAAACCAGGAACAATTCAGCAAAATAAGAAGATAACTCGACATGTGCAAGGGTGAGATCATACATACCTAGGTTTGCACTTAAGTGTTGCATATGTAGAAAAAATCACTTGTAGGTAGATTGCAATGCATATTCTGTGTGATTACTTCTAATTCCTTATTTGTAAATACCCCCTTGCATGCTTGTTTGTAATTATATATACAGCCCCTCTTTGAAAATTTTTCTACGGCCAAATATTCCTTGATAAATAAATGTGGACCCAGTGACCCCGGGATCTAAGGCATTCTCTGAGGGAGAGAGTCAGAGGATTTTCTCAAAACGGCCCATCACCTCTTTCTTCAAGTCATTCCCTTTCAACTACAACACAAGGTAGAGATTCAAACAAATAAAAAGGAAAGGTTGAAGGAGATATATATATAAAAAGGTTGAAGAAGTTATAAAAAAAAGGTGAAGGAGTTATTTAAAAAATGATGAAAATAGGGCTAGGCCGACCATTTCGGTCGACCGACGCCCGGGTTTGGTCGACCAAATCCGACGAACCTGACCGGCTGACCCACGTCCGAACTCTCTTTTAAGAGGGTTTTCACTCTCATTCTTTCAGCCCCATTCATTCTCCTAACACCTCCTCAAACCCTAGCACACCCAAACTCCCCATTTCCAACCCCAAAAACAACTCTTTCTTCCATTCGCACAAGATCCGGCTTGTTCGTCATCGTTTCGGGACAAAATCTCCGCAGTGGCTTGTGCAAACTTGAAGCCATTCCTTGGATTCCAGCTTGAGGAAAAGTTCTTTTCACAAGCTTTTGGGGTGTCTTCCAGTCCATCTTCATCCCACGGGAAGAGGTTAGCGATCTAAGGGTTTCCACTTCGATTTCTTGTCCGATGGCGCCTAGAAGAAGTTCTCGGAGGTCTACCTAGAGGGAAGCTAGTGCTCGGAGAGGTGAGGCCTCAGCTCCTCTACAACAGCGGGCTGCTGCACCTCCACGTGCACTACGGATGCGCCCACGCCCGATACTCGACCCCCGTTTGGTCGATTTTGATGAAATGATTGAAATATTCCCAGATCTCGGTGCTATTTTTGAAGTTCAGAATGGTTGGCTTGATGTTGCTTCTAGATATTCAAGGTATTACCCTAGCCTTGTTCAAGAATTTAATGGGAACCTAAATGTGAGGGATGACCGTCTGTATACGATTGTCAAGGGAGTTGAAATCACGGTCAATCCAGCACTGTTTGAAAGAGCCCTAGGAGTGTCAACTAGGAAAGCTGATATGACTTTTGGTCATGGTTTCATCGAGGACACCTTCCTTCTAATGACATGCAACGAATATGTGGATGGGGTTAGCAACTTGATCACGTAGAACTCCAACTAGTTTCCTCCTTTGCAATGTATTCTACATCATATGTTCACCACTCTTTTCTATCCCAAGGCCGGTAGCAGAAATGAAGTGACAAAGGTGCATAGATTTCTATTCTATCATGTGATGAATGGCGTGACCATTAACATGGGCCAACTTATGATAGATTTAGTTGAGTCATGCCGCACACAAAGAAGGCGATCTTTGTCTTATGCATCTCAGTTGACCACAATATTTATTTATGTCGGGGTAAGCTTGGTTAATGAAGGGTTCATTCGAGTAGGACAAAGTGATATATATAACAAACACAAGATGTTCACCGACTTTGGCTATTACTGGGGTCCCGATGGAGAGCTCCATAGAGAAGTGAGAGTGTATGGAGAAGAATCAGAATCTGAGGACGAGGAACAGGAGCAACAACAACAACAGGAGGCTCAAACACCACCCCCGCCTCCAATTCAGGCCGAGGAGCAGCCACCTCCTCCTCCCCATGCAGATCAGAACTTGCCACCTCCACCATAGTTTCATTATTGGGAGTCCTCTACTCAGGGTGCCGGACAACCCTCTTGGGCAGATTTTGAGGCTTTTGATAGGCATTTTTCTGGATTGGAAACTCGGTCGGATGCCTTTATGACCACGATGTATGGTCGGATGGATACCTTTTCCCATGCCTTGGACACCCTTCCTACCCACATGGCTACTCCCACCGCCAGCTATGAGGATACCAGACAAGCCTTCCATCACAGCAACAACAGTCTTCTCCACATTGACCACCAACTAGAACATCAGGACCTCCTTCTGCACTCTTTTGCAAGCCATCTTCCTCCGCCACCAGCTGAGCCTTCTCATGCTGATGATGCCCCCGAGGACTCTGCTCCTCCTCCTTAGTTGTTGCCTCCACGGTCTTCCAGTTTCACCATGGTTTACTTATTCTTGTATCCCCTCCCCTCTTTTGATGATGCCAAAGGGGGAGAAGTAGATAGTATAGTGGTTTATATAAATTATGCCTGCGTGTGTCCCCATGCTTGTATGCATGTATGCATGTTTGCATTTTATGTTTGAGTCAGTTTGCATTTGCATTTTCCGTGTGTCTAGTAGTTTTGCATTCTCAAGCATCAATGTACTATGTAATGAACTTGAAATGAATGAATGGAATGCAATTGGTATTGGACATACATGTTGGTTCTTGCCTCTCATTTCCTCTCAATTTGGCAAAAATGATTGAATGGTTTGCGTTGGTTTGGCTTGATGAACTATTTATAAATGGATTGATTGCCTTGCGGATCGTTTGTTTTGCCTATCCTCCAATCGATTCTATGTATCTCAAATGGTGTTAGATGCAAGACAGGTCAACCCGTCTGCAATCCCTCACTATGCGTGAGTGTAAACTCCGCCTCGTACAAGAACTGTGTGGGAAATTGCAAGGATACGAGGCGTTGATTTCAAAGTTTCAAATTTGCTTAAAGGCACGCCAATGCACTTAATGATATAGAGTTTTGTCATCATCAACAAGGGGGAGATTGTTGAGTCTCTCCAAGTGATTTTGATGATAACAAAATCCTGGACTTGGTTTCCATCTCGTGCCATGCCTAAATACTCAAGAGCGAGCATCATACACGATTAAGGCTAATTTCCGTTATGTTAAATGCTCAAATGTTCACAGTCTTCAAAATTCATAAAAAGAGCTCAAATGAACTTCAAATCTATGTAAACATATGCTCAATCCAAGGCCTGATTATATGGATATGATCTCTTGGGCTAATGAGTTGTTTTTACAGGCAAAGCAGACTTCGGTCGACCAATGAAGACATTTCGGTCGACCAAAGTTTCTAGGTTTCAGAACTCTAGAATGTTATAGAGTTCGATCGACCGATGGCACCAGTTCGGTCAACCGATTGTCCCAGCGTTGAAAGTTACAGAACCTGTGATAGTTCGGTCGACCGATTGACTTGCATCGGTCGACCGAACCCTTCGATGCCCCCATTGTTGACTTTATTTTCTTCAACGTGTTCAAAGCATCTCTTTAGGATTTTTTTAATCCCAAAGCCTCCAGACATGCCAAAAATTGTGGATCTGTGTCTTGACCTGTCCCTTGACCACCCAAGTGTTATAAAAATATATCTTTGGGCGAAGAAACCCTAATCACTCAAGGGAGATCAAGGACGCTAATAAGGGGAGAAAGAAGGCTACTGCTACATCTGCGTGAATAGTGCTCCATCTATAGATTCTTCATCCAACTCCAAGCTTTTCAAGATCTATCTGAAGCCATTTAACCTCAAATCAAGTGGAGATTCAAGCTTCGTCCAAAATCTGCATCACCTACTCAGGGGGAGCTTAAATTAGAATTTTTCTTTTGTGTTTCTCCTTCCAATTGCTTCAAGCTTCAAGTGTGTTCTATTTGTAATCTCTAAACATTCGTGTGTGTGTGGATCTACCCAAATCCGTGTGTGTTTCGGTGCGTTTGCACCTTCGTGGGAGTTCTAAACTCCTTATGATTATGTGTGTGTTCTGATCTTGTAATCCTTTACAAGATAGTGTGTGAATCCTCACAGTTTGTGAGGGGTGGACGTAGGTTGCCGTCGTTGCATCCGAACCACCTAAAAATTACTGTCCATTATGTGATTTGATCCTTTTCTCCTACCCCCGTTCTGTGCTAGCACACACTATATCACTCTACTGGTGTTTTTCGTTCAGATCTAGCATAATTTGTCAATTCTACATTAGATCTTTGGTATATCAAAAAGTGGATTTGAATTGACAAGGGTAGTCTTATCAGTACGATAACACCTTCCGTGAGTAGAATCTTCGGATTCACACCTCCGCCATAGTACCAAGGAATTGTTGTGTATGGCAGATTTTGATAGATTTAATCCGTTATATAATAGATCTGAGTTTCCTACTGATATATCTTTAAATCGGGTAAAGTTTTCATAAAACTTGTTATCACCCAATTCATCCCCCTCTTGGGTGTCATTGATCGCGGGACTTCATGCTCGGGCATCCATCTCCAACTAAAAGGTAGCCAGTAAAACATTCTCCTCATCGACGCACTGCATTACATGGAATATCCTTTCAATATCTTTTACCCAATGCTCTGCCTCGTTCGAGTTTGTAGATCCGAAAAATTTGGGAGGGTTCATGCTCTTGAAATTCCTATGTAAGTCACCTGATCCCCTGTTGACTCCCTTGATGTGCGTAAACACTCGTCGTTAAAAATGTCGCACACACAATTTTAAAAAAATACCGCACTCACTCACAAAAGAATTTTAAATCTAAGTAGAGTGGTGAATATGGGTCGATCCCACGAGGAGGAATATTTTCTCTTTTAATCAAGTTGGAAAAGTCTTGTATTTTTTTAGCAAAACTTTGGGTGATTTTGAAAAGGAAATAAATTGAGATTGCATAGAAAAATAAATCTATCTAGAAAATGTTGCAGGCCTGAGAAGAGAAATTTGGAGGAGATGGAGAGAGAAAAGAGACAATTGCACCAATGAAATTTTTATTACTAAGATGAAAGATTACAAGTGCATGAAATTACAACATGAAATCGCTAGAGAAAAGGGAAGAAAATAGCCAAGTGATTGAAGAGTAGCGCCGCCCAACGTTTCGTCGAGCCTTAAGAGTTCGCCCCACCTCGCCGTGGACACCGCCTTGAGAGGACCGAAGGAAGAAGATCCGCCTTTGGCATGTGAGATGAAATAAGAAGAAAGGGAGAGAGAGATGGAAGAAGAAGAAGAAAACTTTAAAACGTGAACAGTAAAAACCAAAGATAGAATATTGAAATGGAAAGAATAACTTGAAAACTAGAAGGAATTCGAAGATGACGAAGAAGAAAAAATTGTAGAAGACAGAAAAACGCACAACTTTGATAAAAGGATAAAGATGAGTAGATGAGCAAAAGAGGGAGAAAGTAGGGGAGAACATAGAGAAATGTTGTTTGAGAATGCACAGGATGGAACAGTGAAAAATGAAGAATAACTTGAAAACCATGTAGAACTAGCTGAAGAGGAAGAAGAAGACATTGAAGAGTACTAAAACAATGAAAAACTTTTATGAAGATAGCCAGACGAAAAGAGGAGCAGAAAGGGGTGAAAAAGGTCAACCTAAACTAGGGGAAGAAAGAAGGACGGGATTCTAAGCTAAGAACAAAAAGAAAAAGAAGAAAACTCTCTTTCCCCCTCTTGACAAAGGGTATTTATAGAGAAACTAGGTCAAATGGAGGGTGGAGATCACATTTGATGAAGATGGATGGCTGGGATTAGAGGAAATTAAGGTTTCGATGAAGAGAGGAAAGGGGCTCCCCTTGGCTTTCCTAATAAGGAGGAGATCTCCTCCTATTTTCTCTCCAAGAAATTCTCTCCAAGATAATTCAATAAAATCCTTTCCTTTATCTCCTTTCACATCAAAAAAGGAATGACGGTTGCTCCTTTGACTTGGTCAAGGAGGGAGGGGCGCCCTAGGGCATCCCTTGCCCTGATCTTGTGACGCTTTTGCCCCTGGCCCTTCTAGTAATTACCTTGGACGTCCTGCATACACACAATTTGGATTAAGCCCATTAAGAATTATTGCACAAAAATCAAAAATGCTTACAATTATGCAATGAAAAACTAATTCTCATGACCCTCAACCTCTTTTCATTGAATAATTAACCACAAATTAAGTTAATTTGCGTGAACGGCTCAATTAATGCAAAGTTGAGATTAACTGTAAAGTATGCATAATTAGCTAATTATGTGCATATAAAATGATATATGTGATGTGAAATATCATAAAGAAATGAGCATGCATCACACCCCCCAGCTTACTCATTGTTAGTCCCTTAGCAATGCACTTAGATTAAAATTTAGGACCAACAAGAGTTTGTAAAGTTCATTCCTCCATATCCAGCTCTTCCTTCACAGAATCAACCACAGGTTAGGAATTAGGAAGCATTAATGTGTACTAACCTTATGTTAGAAATTGAGGGACATGACTAAGAATGCATCCTAAAGTTCAACAGCACTTGTGCATGTGTAATACTAAATTCACTGTTAAGATAATTACATCCCTTATTTGCTATTTTAAGCAAGTATCTTTCAACTATGCACCTCCTAACTCAGAGCCTTAAACACACTAGCTTTTTTTCTGCCTTATTTAATTATCCCTTTTGGGATTTTTTTTTCAATACACACATGATGCTGCACAACCCTTCTCCATTTGACGCGAACCTCAACTCTTGCCTTAGGAGAAGCAGGCCCGATTACTAAGATCAAGGGCATTTTTCATGGTATTTTTTTCTTTTTTTTTCAAAGAGTGCATTTGCACTTATTCAACATATCACTTGATATAATTTGGTAGAAAGCTTTTTCAAAATGATCACCTCCTCAAGAGGTGCAAAGTATCAGACACTATACCCAAAATAATAGAAGACTTGTCCCGCTTATTTTATTAGCGTGTAAAGTGAATTTCATTTTTCTAAAGTGCTGAGGAACTTTAAAGAAATTCTTAAGTTAGTTTTCCATGGCCAGATTGAATAAATTTTCCATCATCCTTCTCCCCAGTTTTTTCTATTCCAGAATCACTTTCAATAAAAGCATGAATCAAGAAAACTTAGTCGGAGATTTCATCTTTTCACTTTCATGCAAGAATGCAGGACAAAGTGACTTGTAGGATATCATGCAAAAATTCATATCAGGTTGTACTATATGCATCATGAATTTTTTCTCTCCCCCGCAACTTCAATGACATTGTTCTCAATGTCATATGGAATTGAAAATAAAAGAATAATGTAGCAATAAATTCTGCTGAGTAGGAAGGAGACAACCTGATATGCGGGGCGAAAGGCTCCTTTAGAATAACGGTGACAGCGCTTTCTCCTCGACCTGCCTACTGAAACACACTGAAACAAAAACATCAAACAACAAAAAATCTTGGATTGCCTCCCAGAAGCACTAAGTTTCCCATCTTCAGCCAGACGGATGAAAGCTCTATAACCAACATGTAGATTTAAGAATGAGTCACCACGTTATCTCATCTTTATTAAAAAATCAAACATTGTACCACAAGACGAGATTGAGCATGATTGCGTAGGGGATAAAGTGGTTGTTATCACAATTAGATTGAGCATGCGATGAATGGGTTAACAACCGTACTTTCAATGGGGGTGGCCTGTGACAAATACTATGATGGATCAGTTAGGTCAAAAGAATTCCCCTGATTAATGACAAGAAAACTTTCTTCCCATTTGTGGTCTTTGTAAGTGTTAAAAATATTAATGAAGACCTTATTATCAAGTGAAATATCTTTTTCTACCTCAATTTTAGATATTTCATGAACATTAGTGAGGTGAGAAGGGATCAAAGGGAGAGGAGTTTCAAGCAATGGATCAGTGTCAAGGAGACTAGGAGAATCAACAGTGAAAGACCAGGGTGGATTTAGCTCAAAAGGATCACCCCGATCATAGAATGAAGGAAGAACATTGCTAAGGATCATGTCATGAATGATGAAATATTCCTTCTCAAAGTCTGTAGAAGGTGCAAATGAAGTGATGCAGACCTTATAACTATTGACAGAATTTTGATCATTTTCAAGTGTGGGCTTGTCTAGCATCAAGTCGAGGTGAGGAAAATCAGGAATGGGAGGGGCGTCAAAAGATTCCACCACAAGTTCATTGTCCAGGAGGCAAGGAAAATGAATGTATTTTCTCGACACAGTGATGTTCATGCATTTCAGGTGGATTCGACCAATCGGCTTGAAGAATTTCAGAAAGATCTCTAGGATTGTCAAGGTCAGGAATGGGCGAAAGCTCTATCCTCTTCTCCTGATTAAAGGTTGCCTGGTCATAAAGATTTTCATGCGAAAAATCCAACTCCTCATTAACCCCAGTTGCAGTGTTCAAATAAATGATCAATTCTTTTTCTATCCTCACTTCTTCCTTCCCATCTTCAAAGAGAGTTTTGTCAAATTCAGGGAGAGGCATTTGATTATAGATCTAATGTCCATTTTTCTCTTCTCCTCTTCCCAGCTTAAACTCCTCATTATTTTCTTCATGATTATGCTTGGCCATCACAACTTGAGCTTCACTAGCTTCATCCCAATTCTCCTGATATGGCTGCCCCATATACTCCTCATAACCAAAAATTATTTGAGAGTTGTTGAATTGAGGATTTATGGATTGATCGTTCAGACTGATATTATAGTCATAATCAGGAAATGGATTTTTAAAGTGTTCAGTGGGGAGGCTAGCATGTTGGTCCATTTCAAGCTCTCTATCAAGTTGGTTAAGTTGGGCTTGGATAATTTGACTCTGAGCTTTAATGGACTGCTGATTGGCCAAAATGAGTTGAGTCATTTGATTAAACCTATCCTCGAAATCAGACTATGGAGGAGCTAGATAGGTTAAGTGGTACTCAGAGTGTGGTGAGTAATAATCAGAATAGAAGTCAGGGTAGTACTGAGGTAGTGGGGAGTAGATGGGTTATCCTTCATGTTGAGCTTGGTTGTATGGAGTATTTGAGTAAGAAGCCCAATATGAAAAGTGTGAGTTCGAAGGACTTTACATGGGGTCTTGATAGGGTGCCCAAGAAGAAGATTGCTGGTTTTCCCACCTAGGATATGGATATGTGTGAGAGTAAGGGGTGGAAAAATCCGGTGGCAATTGGTATGCTTCTTGGGTAAGAGATGGATTGTAAGCCCCATTGTGGAAGAATGAAGAATTTTGATGATATTGGGTAAATGAGGAATTTAAGTTCAAGTGGCCCGCATGGTTTAGCATGTGTTAACCTCTCAATTTTACAAATGGGCCCTAACAATTGTGGATGTAGGGATCTCCTACCTTACATGCAATGTAAAAGGGCCCAAAGAAAGATTGTTGTTTTTAGATCTTTTGAATTTTTTTTGAAGTTTTTCAAAATAATGCAATAAATGAACCACTAAATGAAAATGCAATGAATTAGCCCCTATATGAATGGTACATGCAAAAATGATGATAATTTTTTTGTTTTTATTTTTATTTTTTTATAAAAGAAGAATTGGCACTCACTACCAAATTGGTCCACCGACAAGGTAAGAGGTGGGGTTGTGGGAGGCTCCCCCTACTTTCGTAGGGACCTAATTAAATAGCCACAAACCCGCTTAGGCGTTTGCCACTTAACCTCTAGCCTAGACACCGATTTTTCAAAATAGTAATAAATTCCAAAACTCCTATTTTTTTTTTGTGTTTGTGACCTTCCAAGGGCAATCTAACTCCGGGATACTTCGTGGTACAACTTACCCGGCTTCCGTGAGGGAATCCACGGGTGCGGAGACTTATGGAGGTATTAGAAAAGAAAATTTCAGTCCAAAGAGATGGGATGCTCAATGGAGGGTCCTTCTAATTCCAAGAAAGGTGTAAGGAACCTAACTTGCCCTTGAGAAGGGGAAATAGAAGAGAAGAGAAAGATTTTTTTTTTCAAATGATGATGCAAGTAAATAAGAAATCAACTAAAATGTATAATGCATGAAAGGGATACAACTACAATGAGGACATGATAGCATGAAATTTTCTTTATATTTCGGATTTCTATTTTTAAGGGTTTTTTAGTTATTTTTCAACAAAAGATGAATGAAAGAAATTATTGACTAAAAATAATAAACAACATGCAATTCTACTGATAAATAAAGTCTAAAATCATGTTTTGGTGTTTTATGATTTTTTTGATTTTTTTAGATTTTGTAGGAATTTTTCAGATGTTTTTGGAATTTTTTAAAAAATTTCAAAATATGACATTTTCCTACGTTTACTTACCTTTAGCGACGCTTGAATTTCTTGGATTTTCTGATTTTCTACTTTCTGCGACCATTTCAGGCTTTCAGCGACATTTTCTGAGATAATTTATTTTCTGAGAATTTCAGGTCTGAATTTTTGGGATTTTTTTATTTTTCCTATGAAATATAAATAGAAAAATTAGTATACACATATACACATCAAATATAAGAATTTTCAACAATTAAAAATTATTTCCTCAATAGCAACGGCGCCAAAAATTGATGTGCATAAACACTCGTCGTTAAAAATGACGCGCACACAATTTGAAAAAATTACCACACTCACTCACAAAAGAATTGTAAATCTATGTAGAGTGGTGAATACCAGTCGATCCCACGAGGAGGAATATTTTCTCTTTTAATCAAGTTGAAAAAGTCTTGTATTTTGTTTGAGCAAAACTTTGGGTGATTTTGAAAAAGAAATAAATTGAGATTGCATAGAAAAATAAATCTATCTAGAGAATGTTAGAGGGTTGAGAAGTGAAATTTGGAGGAGATGGAGAGAGAAAAGAGACAATTGTACCAATGAAATTTTTATTGCTAAGATGAAAGATTACAAGTGCACGAAATTACAACATGAAATCACTAGAGAAAAGGGAAGAAAATAGCCAAGTGATTGAAGAGTAGCGCCGCCCAACGTCTCGCCGAGCCTTGGAAGTTCGGCCCCTCTCGCCTTGGACACCGCCTTGAGAGAACCGAAGGAAGAAGATCCACCTTTGGGATGTGAGATGAAATAAGAAGAGAGGGAGAGAGAGATGGAAGAAGAAGAAGAAAACTTTAAAATGTGAATAGTAAAAACCAAAGATAGAATATTGAAAAGGAGAGAATAACTTGAAAACTAGAAGGAATTAGAAGAGACAAAGAAAGAGTAATTGTAGAAGATAGAAACACGCACAACTTTGATAAAAGGATCAAGATGAGAAGATGAGCAGAATAGGGAGAAAATAGGAGGAGAATAGAGAGAAATGATGTTTGAGAATGCAGAGGATAGAATAGTGAAAAATGAAGAAAAACTTGAAAATCGTGTAGAACTAGTTGAATAAGAAGAAGAAGAAATTGAAGAACACTAAAACATGAAGAACTTTCATGAAGACCGCCAGACAAAAAGAGGAGTAGAAAGGGGTGAAAAAGTTTGACCTAAACTAGTGGAAGAAAGAAGGACGAGATTCTAAGCTAAGAAGAAAAAGAAGAAAACTCTCTTTCCCTCTCTTGACGAAGGATATTTATATAGAAACTAGGTCAAATGGAGGGTGGAGATCACATTTGATGAAGATGGATGGCTGGGATTAGGGTTTGGATGAAGAGAGGAAAGGGGCTCCCCTTGGCGTTCCTAATAAGGAGGAGATCTCCTCCTATTTTCTCTCCAAGATAATTCAAAAAAATCCATTCTTTTATCTCCTTTCACACCAAAAAAGGAATGGCGGCTGCTCCTTTGACTTGGTCAAGGAGGGAGGGGCGCCCTAGGGCATCCCTTGCCCTGATCTTATGACGCTTTTGCCCTTGGCCCTTCTAGTAATTACCTTGGACGTCCTGAACACACACAATTTGGATTAAGCCCATTAAGAATTATTGCACAAAAATCATAAATGCTTACAATTATGCAATGAAAAATTAATTCTCATGACCCTCAACCTCTTTTCATTGAATAATTAACCACAAATTAAGTTAATTTACGTGAATGGTTTAATTAATGCAAGGTTGAGATTAACTGTAAAGTATGCATAATTGGCTAATTATGTGGATATGAAATGATATATGTGATGTGAATTATCATAAAGAAATGAGCACTCATCACTCCTCCCTGAGTGACCTGTTACAAAGCTTGAGTCAAACCTTGCACGGTCCATTGCATTTCTCGCCACTGCGCACGCTCGGCAGCCATTGTGGAATTTGAGTGCCTGCAAGAAATCATAATAGTTAGGTACTTGGTTTTATCGCGTACTTGAACTTAACCCACGGCTCTACCTAATCTCACTGGGTGCCTATAGGGAACTTCATAAGAGACATCCTGCACCCATATCCTAAAAACCTAGGGTCTTAGTTAATCTAGGCTCTGATGCCACAAAACTTTCACGTCCCAACACGGAATATTGAAACACGACAGTTACAACATTCATGTCAATCAGAGCATATGCTAAAGGGATAGAACACCATCATGGACATTTATAACCAATCATATATTAATAATCAAATAACCATAAAGTTCCATATTGCCATACATCACTATAACCATTGTTCATACTCCATTCTTGATAATACCACAAGGGACCAATAACATGACCAAGACCTTGAATCCCAAAAGAAAAAATTACACGACTCTCAATATCCTAATAAAGGTGTATACTCTAGTTGTAGAAGGCATGCTCCAATCACTCTTGCCCTTCCCCGTTCGATTGGTCTTCTTCATCAGAATTACCTAAAAAATATGGAAAAATACTGGATGAGCAAATGCCCAGTAGGAATTACATCTCTATAATCAGGCTGCTTTAAGTGATTAATATATTAACAAATGGATGCAATAATATCTTGAAATAGCCTAACAATATGACATAATAAACAGAGGTACATAAAATGTCAATGATGTTACAGGGCACTAGCTAAATCAAGGAATAATGAACATAGGTAATCCATGATTTTAACAATAATATTTGCAATAACGATTCAAATTCAATAGAGAAGATTCTAGAGACAACCAATATGGCACAAGAGGTGGCTACCTCTATATAGTGTTTTGCTCCTTTCAGACTCGAGGTGCCTCTCATAGAGTACGGAGTCAAGAGTAGCATGTAGATAATGGAGCAATGAACATGATATTAGATTGGCCATTCACTTGAATTTCAAGTTAATACCTTTTCCGAGTTATGTACAAGTCATAAGTCAAGCAATTCATATCAAGAGTGGAATGCCCCAGATCAATCTAGCAAATCAAGCACTTTGGTGCAATGTCACACCGTGGTCAATAATAGCTCTCATAGGCACAAGTATTTTCAGGTGCTCCTCCCAAGGCCAGATCGGGCCCTATTAATGTTAGACATTGAGGTGGTTGGACCGAAGTCCCAAGTAATATCTAGACATCCACTTAATTCATGGCCAAGGAATTTCAAGAACTAAGCTTCAATAGCCAAGGTGAATGAACAAGGAATCATGTGTGTTGAGTTATGGTTTTGATGACTGTTGTGTTTGTTAAGTTATGGTTTTGATGATAACTAAACTTAATATGTGCTTTAATGATGATAACTAAACCTGTGGTTGATTACACATGTTCTTGATGATTGTGTTCATTCATCTTGTTGTTTATGTTGGGTTTGCAAGAGGCAAGAGGTTTCATAACCTCTTTAATATGAACAAGCATGGTATTAACCCTGACTATTTTGCTTGCAGGATCAAACTCATGGTAGCCACCTGGTAAACCAAACGTGTGAATAAGCACCCTGCTCCTCTGCAATTCAAAACAGGTGATATATATCATTTACTGTCAAGAGACTTTGGTAAGATACTCACCTTGTTGAAGCTTCATGTTTTAAACCATCAATTTCACCCCATGTCAAATTTGTGTTAATGAATCCTTCCATGTGTTAATTCGAGTATAAACCAACTTGTAATTAACTATAACACAAGCCCATTTCAATCATCGAACAAATGGATAGCTTCAAGTGAGCTAACACTTGACTTTTGCAGGATTGGCGGTCGACCTGTGGACCTTGGCGGTCGACCTAAAATAACAGAACTGAAATCTGGGAATCTGTGAACCTGGCGGTCGACCGCCAGAAGCTAGCGGTCGACCTATTTTCCCAGCAGCCACACAGCTACAGGATGGCCCCTAGCGGTCGACCGCCAGCCCTCCACCGGTCGACCGCCAGCCCCGAGGCCCCCTTTTGTTGACTTTTGTTTCAAGCTCGAGGAGTGGTCTTTCCACCCATTTGTTTAATCCTAAAGACACCCAATCCACCATGATTTGTGGATCTGGTCTGGGGCTTGTCTTTGGACCATTTAAGAGATATAAAAACATCTCATTGAAGCCATAACCCTAACCAACCAAGAGGGCTTCAAGGGAGATCTAAGGGGAGGCTGTCCAAGGAGGAAGAAGAGGTACTGTAGCTCCGTGAACAGTACCTCGTGCAGCAAGTTCTTCATCCATCTACAAGCTATTCAAGGTACTTCTCAAGCCAACAAGCATCTATGAAGTGAAGAATCAAGGAACCAACAAAGAGAGATCAAGGGGGAGGCTATCAAGAAGCAAGCAAGAGTTTAAAGAAGAGATCAAAGGGAGGTTATCCAAGTGAAGAAGGAAGAGTACTGTAGCCGTGAACAGTACTCCGTGCAGCAACTCTACATCCACTCCAAGCCCATTCAAGCTTAATCTGAAGCCATTCAAGTGAAGCAGGAAGCATCGTTCCAAGCTCTATATCATACACTCAAGGGAAGCCAAATCAGGAGTCTTCTAAACTGTGCCTCATTGTTGTTATGTTTTGGGTTGTATATTTGTGTTCTTCACAATCTGGAAACATTCGTGTGTGTGTGGATCGTTGTGGATCCGTGGTCGTGTGTGGTCATTGTGTTCCATTCGTGTGTGCGTAGATCTTCCTAGATCTACGTGTGTGTGTGTGGATCTACTTAGATCCAGTTGTTTTAGTGTGTGGTTTGCTACACTTGTCGCAGCGTGTGTGTGTGTCTTATTGATCCGTTTGTTGGATCGTGTTGGAGACCTCATCTCCGTGTGTGTGTGTGTGTGTTTTGGGACGCGTCCTCGTGTATGTGGGCAGGCGTCATCCTGCGTATGTGGTTGGAGCGTCGTCTCCATTTGGGGATTTATCTCCGAGTGAAGCCTCACCGGGTTTGGTGAGGGGTGGACGTAGGATTGCCGTCGTTGCATCCGAACCACCTTAAAAACCGCTGTGCATTTGTGTGTTATTTGTGTGGTTTGATTGCTTTCGTTGTATGGTCGTGTGGGAACGGTGAGTTTGAGAGAATTGGTTAATTAGTTTTCAATTGCTAATTATTGTTTACCACATATTTTGTAAAAAGCTAAAAGTTTTCCTTAAAATTGGTGAACACCCAATTCACCCCCCTCTTGGGTGTCATTGATCGCGGGACTTCAATTGGTATCAGAGCTAAGGCTCTGTTTTTCATAGATCTAACGATCTAAGAGTGATCCAGATCAATGACTACCATGATATACACCTTGAACTCTCCACCTGTATTTGATGGTTGCAATTTTGATTTGTGGTTAGGTAGAATGTGTAGTCTAGTCAATTCATACAACCCTAAGCTATGGAAGCTTATCTCATATGGTCCTCATGAATTGTCTAAAGATAAAAATGTCTGGACTGAAAATCAAAAGCTTGAACATGATCAAAATTGTTTAGTCTTAAAGTTATTCTCAGCTGCAGTCAATTCTAATCATTTCCCATTTGTTTCTTATTGCAGCTCCGCAAAGGAAATATTGGATGGCTTAGCCAGCTTCAAGAAAGAGCATGAAGATAGCTGTCTTGTGGCAGGCACGAGTGAACAAAGGAGTGATCAATCAAGTGGATCAAGCTCACCAAGTGGATCATCCTCGAAGGTAAATTCTGAATCTGATAATGAAGATGATTTCACTTATGAAGAGATAATGAATGCTTATGAAGAGTTGCTTGATAAGTATAAGAAAGTGAAATCTGAAAATAGAAAATTGAAAAAGAAGTCTGAAAAATTCACCATTGAGAATGCTCCATGTGATAAGTGTTTTGAATTAGAAGAACTTAAAAAGGAAAATAGTTCTCTATTGATTCAAAATTCTTTGCCAGAAGGTAGTTTAAAACATCTTGAAAAATCCATTCATGAAACCTCTTCTTGTGATAAATGCCTTCAACTCAAATCTGAAAACGAATTCTTCTTGATTGATATTCAAAGGCATGAAGAAACCATTGCATCTATGAAAGAATAAAATGAGAAGCTGAAGGAATTGAGCACAGCCATTTCTGAAAAATTACTTTCTTTTGAAAAAGGAAAATCTGTCAATATTCATGAAATTGAAAGAGTGGATGAATTGTTTCAAGAAATTCAAAATCATAAAACCATCAATGCTACTTTACATGATCAAGTTAACTCTTGTGAAAATAAGATGGCCTTCTATGAATTGCACATTTCTACACTTGAAAAAGAAATTTCTGACTTGAATGTTTCATTGTCTAGATTTGTAAATGGTCAAAACAACCTAGATAAATTGCTTGGAATGAAAGTGAATTTTCAAAGGGAAGGGCTGGGTTTTAATCCTGTGAATAAAAAGAAGTTTGAAAATAAAGTTTATACATCTTTTGTGCACAGTTCAAACATAGCCAGTACATCAAATGGGTCCCCAAAATAATATTCTTCACAGATAATAAAAAAATCAAATGAAATTCTGAAAAAGAGAAATCATGTTGCACACACACATGCATCCACAAAGAAAATCAACTTGCATCAAGAATCTAAAAATACTGCTAGCACTTCCATGCTTGTTGAACAAATTTCTGCCACACACACACAACCACCTTGGAAGAAACTCTCATATTTTTACTGTGGTAAATTTGGACATGCCATGCATGATTGTTTCATTATGAAGAATGATGACTTGAGAGCATGCAAGAAAATGAATGAATTCAAAAATGTAAAAAAGGTTTCATTTGGGAGAAATGAATTTGAGAAATCTTATGTTCATGCAAAGAGACCAGATGGGAAAATATCTTCTGTGTGTTGTCTCCATTGTGGTGAATCTGGGCATACTAAACATGATTGTAAGTTGATGCATGGTTATCCCTTGATAAAAAATGATAATTTGAATACTGTCAAAAAGTAGAAACCATGTGCAAATGTTGCTGCTAACCCACAAGGACTCAAAAGAATTTGGATACCTAAGAATGAAAAATGAGAAATCTATCTTGCAGGTGTGCCTTGGGAATATACAGCATGAAATCTGTCTTCGTCAAGAAGGTAAGGCACTCGGGCCAAGTGGCATAACTTAGGTTGGAAGAAGAATCAAAAACTAAAATTTGGAAGCTCAGGTGATATCTCTCCTACTCTCACCAGTGACTGTATAAGGCTTTGATTCTTTTTGAATCTGTTAGTCATGTAGTCTTGCATATGTCCATACATGCATTCTATTCGTAGTTGCTTACATATTTGTGCATATATCACTTGTCATATAGCATTTTGTTGTAGGAGAGCTTGAAGTTTCTCATGATCATGATTTCACTACACATATTGAGTTTGCATACACTTTCATACTCTGTCATGCATAAGTCGAACACTGTGAATTCATGTCATAATGCATAGCAATCCTCCTACCTTCACCACCCTTGACTATATAGTATATCAAATGGTGACATGTGGAAGGGCAGGTTTCGCCTGTCTGAAAGCTATCACTACGCGTGAGGTGATCTTCGGATCTAAGTTCTCCGCCCGGTACTATGAGTCAATTAGTTACAGGCTGCATATGGCATTGGATGGTAACTGAACATCTTGCATTTATGCACACACTAAGGGGGAGCAACCACATTCATTTTATGGGCTTAATGTTTAGGTTCATGCATGAGTCATGCATTGCATCTAGAGCTGTCTAGGGGATGTTGGTTGTTAAAATAATTTGTCATGCCATTGTTAATAAATTTGAATCGAAATTGATAACTTAAATCTTTCAATCTTTGGATATAGATTACACACACAAAATTCAAATGATGATGGGCTAGTCATGACCGAGCTTAAATCAACTGGAAGAATACCTTGCAAGGATGAAAATGATGAGAACCCTCTCAAGTTGCTACAAGAAGAAGGGCTACTTTGTGTAGAACAACCTCCAGGATCGACTCAAGTACAAGGTGGTGAAAGTCTTGTACATGTTGAAGCAAGTACACAAGGCATGGTATGAAAAGCCCGCATCTTTTGATCAAGAATGGGTTCAATAGGTAAGGTTGACCAACCACCTCTCACAAGGTAAATCAGGTAAAAGACTTCTTAGTGGTTCAAGTACATGTGGATGTAATCATTTCTGAGCTACTAATAATGCCTTTTGTGAAGATTTTGCAGGGACTGTGCAAGGAGATTTTAAATTACTCTCATGAGTAAACTGAGTTTCACTCTTCTTTGGATTGCAGGTGAAAGGCTTGGAAGAAATGGATTCTCAAGGCCAAGGTAATGAAACATAAATCTAAAATACTAACCTTCGTGAGGTTGGTGATTTTTGTGCTTGAAGGCCTAAGTCATTATCTTCTGAATTAAGGTAATTCACCCTCTTGCTATGGAAATAGAAATTCATGCATTAGTCTATGGGACTTTGTGATGTTATTCTGATGACATGTAGTATTTCTACATACCTGAAATGATTGCTCCTCCATTCTGCCGTGACTAACTTACTTATTGGTTAATTGAAACTGAAAATCTTGAACTTTATGTTGACCTTTGAACATATCTTCAATCTGATTGCTTGAGCACATTTAAACTTAATTGAGTATCTGGTATATCAAATACTGAGTAGTGAAAAGATGGATTATCTTCACCTGGAAACTCTCACTATGCGTGAGTTGGTCTTTGGACCAAAGTTCTCCGCCTTGTACCAGAACTGGAAGAAATTGATTGTTTGGCCTTGAAAGAATTTTTTTGATGCTTTTATTTGCTTGTTGTCAGTTAGCCCCATGTCATAAGAGAAACATTGCACTTTCACTAAATTTTTTTTCTGAGATTCATGTCTTTGTCAAAGGGGGGTCTTGCTAGCTAAACAAGTTGAAATGAGTATTGACTGAGTGAACTCCAATTGGAACATGCAACATGCTCATGATGAATTCCTTCAAAATTTCTAAAATTGATCCTTGTTGAAGTGAAGAGTTCTGCCATGGAAATGTCAACTCCTGAATGGCTTGTGAATATTTTCAAAACCCTTGAAAATCTGCTCTTAACGACTTTTGACAATAAATGGCTTCCCTTTGTATATATGCCACTTGTGATGGAATTTGTCCCATGCTCATCTTTCCAATCTGATTTGCTCTCTTGTATGTAGTGTCATTTTTCATCTTGCATTCCATTCTCATATAAGAATAGACTGCATGCATTAGAATTCATACATTAAGTGCAGTTAGCTCACTCATTTTGCACCAGAAGTTTTACACCACACTGCATTCTGTCTTGGCATGTTACATCTCATTATTATATGATCAAGGATTGCATTGCACTAGAACTCATGCATTAGCCGCATTCAGTTCGTTCAATTGGTATCCTTTTGATTGGTATCAGTTGCATATTTGCATTGCATGTTGCATACATTCCCCATGTGCTTGCTTGATATTATATGCTATTCACCCTCATTCCTTGGTACTTCTATGGCCTTATGTCCTCTTGATAAATAATGCTGCATTTGAGTCATTGTTGGAGTGTTTCTTATCGAACACTTTGGGGAGTTTATATTTCATAAGTGCATCTATTTAGGGGGAGCTCCTTGTTTTGTGTTCATGATATTTTCGGTATACATGCTGAATCAAATTCGCACACTTCATGCACAAAATGTGAAAATGAGTGTTAAAGATAAGGATATATGAATTTCTTTTCAACACTCTTGAGATGTTCAAATTGCTGCATGTTTGTAGAAGAGATAGTTGAGGAAAAAGTTGCCTACCTATCTTTATTGAAAAATCTCTAAGGTAAATGAACGGTAGAGCAATGCTTGGTCTCACTGAGTAAACTGGACACATGTCACCTGAGACGTGATGTGGTTCATATCTGAAAAGTGTGGACTAGTACCTCTGTTCAAAATGAAGTGAGATGGTTCAGTATTCTGAGTAACCGGGGATTCTGGCATGAGCTCCATGCGTCTACTCGCGTAAAAAGGAATCATTTTGAACCTGATCACTCTTGAAAAATTTTGCCTATCATGTGATATTGGTTGAGTTAAAAAAAATGATGGTGAAAACTCATTGTGGTAGAGCGTAGCCTCCAATACGTTGTTCTCAAAATTAAAGTGCAGTCTGTAAAATATCTCCTTGTATTGATCTAAAAATCTGAATATCCATATTGCAACTATCGTTTTTCATGTTACTCACTTACACATCTGAAAATTTGATTTAATATGTATTAAGAAAGTTGATTGACTGTATTAGTAATTACATGAATCTCCTATATGATTGCACAACCTCCCATGTGCTACACATGTGCATTTCGGTTGCCATGACTCTCTTGCACCCTTCTTATACCTATCCTCTCTTAAACAAGTCTGGGGGAGCTGTGTTGCATGTATATATATGTATCTGTTTGATTGTACATCTCATACGGCATCATTTGCATGTATAAGCTTGTTCTTCCATCTGATTGTGAAACTAATCACCAATTGATCTCATCTGATTGGAATCGTGTGATTTGCTCCTCCATGATTTGCCCTTGCTTCTTCTGCTTTAATAAGATGGGTTGTTGATACTTCAAAGGGAGATAAGCTTGTTCTTCCTCATTTGGATTCTTCCAGCTTGTTGATATTGTTGATCATGTCACAGGGGGAGAAAGTGCTGCATTTTCCCACTTTTTGATTATGTCAAAAGGGGAGAGAATTTGATGATTATGTGTGACAGGGGGAGAAGAACTAAGAAGAACATCTGTGCCATTCCATTGTATATCATCATTAAGTTTGTCATCATCAATAAGTTTGTCATCATCAAAAAGGGGAGATTGTTGAGTTATGGTTTTGATGACTGTTGTGTTTGTTAAGTTATGGTTTTGATGATAACTAAACTTAATATGTACTTTAATGATGATAACTAAACCTGTGGTTGATTACACATGTTCTTGATGATTGTGTTCATTCATCTTGTTGTTTATGTTGGGTTTATAAGAGGCAAGAGGTTTCATAATCTCTTTAATATGAACAAGCATGATATTAACCCTGACTATTTTCCTTGCAGGATCAAACTCATGGTAGCCACCTGGTAAACCAAACTTGTGAATAAGCACCCTGCTCCTCTACAATTCAAAACATGTGATATATATCATTTAATGTCAAGAGACTTTGGTAAGATACTCACCTTGTTGAAGCTTCATGTTTTAAACCATCAATTTCACCCCATGTCAAATTTGTGTTAATGAATCCTTCCATGTGTTAATTCGAGTATAAACCAACTTGTAATTAACTATAACACAAACCCATTCTAATCATCGAACAAATGGATAGCTTCAAGTGAGCTAACACTTGACTTTTGCAGGATTGGAGATTGGCGGTCGACCTAAAATAACAGAACTAAAATCTGGGAATCTGTGAACCTGGCGGTCGACCGCCAGGAGCTAGCGGTCGACCTATTTTCCCATCAGCCACACAGCTACAGGATGGCCCCTAGCGGTCGACCGCCAGCCCTCCACCGGTCGACCGCCAGCCCCGAGGTCCCCTTTTGTTGACTTTTGTTTCAAGCTCGAGGAGTGGTCTTTCCACCCATTTGTTTAATTCTAAAGACACCCAATCTACCATGATTTGTGGATCTGGTCTGGGGCTTGTCTTTGGACCATTTAAGAGATATAAAAACATCTCATTGAAGCCATAACCCAAACCAACCAAGAGGGCTTCAAGGGAGATCTAAGGGGAGGCTGTCCAAGGAGGAAGAAGATGTACTGTAGCTCCGTGAACAGTACCTCGTGCAGCAAGTTCTTCATCCATCTACAAGCTATTCAAGGTACTTCTCAAGCCAACAAGCATCTATGAAGTGAAGAATCAAGGAACCAACAAAGAGAGATCAAGGGGGAGGCTATCAAGAAGCAAGCAAGAGTTTAAAGAAGAGATCAAAGGGAGGTTATCCAAGTGAAGAAGGAAGAGTACTGTAGCCGTGAACAGTACTCCGTGTAGCAACTCTACATCCACTCCAAGCCCATTCAAGCTTAATCTGAAGCCATTCAAGTGAAGCAGGAAGCATCGTTCCAAGCTCTATATCATACACTCAAGGGAAGCCAAATCAGGAGTCTTCTAATCTGTGCCTCATTGTTGTTATGTTTTGGGTTTTATATTTGTGTTCTTCACAATCTGGAAACATTCGTGTGTGTGTGGACCGTTGTGGATCCGTGGTCGTGTGTGGTCATTGTATTCCAGTCGTGTGTGCGTAGATCTTCCTAGATCTACGTGTGTGTGTGTGGATCTACTTAGATCCAGTTATTTTAGTGTGTGGTTTGCTGCACTTGTCGCAGCGTGTGTGTGTGTCTTGTTGATCCGTTTGTTGATTCGTGTTGGAGACCTCATCTCCGTGTGTGTGTGTGTGTGTGTGTTTTGGGGCGCGTCCTCGTGTATGTGGGCAGGCGTCGTCCTGCGTGTGTGGTTAGAACGTCATCTCCGTTTGGGGATTTATCTCCGAGTGAAGCCTCACCGGGTATGGTGAGGGGTGGACGTAGGATTACCGTCGTTGCATCCGAACCACCTTAAAAACCGTTGTGCATTTATGTGTTATTTGTGTGGTTTGATTGCTTTCGTTGTATGGTCGTGTGGGAACGGTGAGTTTGAGAGAATTGGTTGATTAGTTTTCAATTGCTAATTATTTTTTACCACATATTTTGTAAAAAGCTAAAAGTTTTCCTTAAAATTGGTGAACACCCAATTCACCCCCCTCTTGGGTGTCCTTGATCGCGGGACTTCAATGTGATCCCGAAGAATTCCAAGGATTGAGGCACGAACCAAGGTCACAGAAGATCTAGAAGAGATAGCTAGTCACTGGAATCGAGTAGCACTGAAGCGAGAATCTGGGTAAAATTGGTGTCTGTTCAGAGCGCCACAAATTCAAAAAATTGGCGTCTTAGCCTAAGATGCCATTTACTATGAGCAAGCTATAGGCACGAAACATTGGCATCAAAGTGGAATGGAGTCAATTCATGAAATGGCGTTTGCTGGATAGCCGCTAATTTAAATAACGTATGCCTAGAATGCCACTAATTCATTTGACTAACACAAAACTCTCTTTTGAATTTCATGAAGGCTGGATAATCATATTTCTTCGGAGTGACGTGACTCAAACGGATTTTAGGATTTTTAGGATGCAACCTGTCCAGTGATCGAAGAGGGATTCCTTCGATGTCGAATTCTTACGGAGGCCTTAGTGAAAGAGATTCTAATCTAACGAGAGGAATTCCCGACGGAGGGTCCTTCTTTCTCTTAGAAATGAGTGTAAGTATAGAATCTCAAGAAATAGAGATTTTGTCACGGCAGTGTGACAAGAGTGCGAATAGATCCATAGTACTGGATGAAAATAGAAAACATAGAAAACCGTGTCTATGAACTAGATGCTATTTCAAAAATAGTGCCCTTGGCGTCAATTTCAAAATGATGTCTATCATAGAGACGTGATTTCTGAATAGTCACAGCAAAAAGTAAACATGATTTCACAATCTAAATGATTCAGTTACTGGCAGGAAATAAATATTTAATAAATGTGTCTATAGGAAGAACGTAACAATCTATCTATTAAAAGGAGATGCAAGATTGATTAAACGACAAGCAATTGGAGGATTAAGATCAAGAATAGGTTTGTAAACAGGACAAACAAACAAACTATTTTTGATCTTAATTTAAGCGTTACTGGTTTCCGTTCTTTTCCAGATCACATTCAAAATTTAACCCTTAGTTGAGATATAAAGTGTGAGTTGCACGGGATTAGAAATGCCTGACACAAGAAATGATGTTAGTACCGGAGGCGTCAATTCAAAAACAGCATATGCGTTCCTACTATTAATTAAATACAAATACGCCTTCCTAGACACGCTATTTTAAATAGCGTCTTTGGTCCAGATGTCCTTTTAATCTAATATAAAATTAATATCTTATGCGGATAAACAGTGCCGACGCTCTTTGAAATCAAATTCTCCTTAGGCAATAAAATTTTGCAAACTATATACCGAATTGATGAGCAAATGAATACCTATCTACCATGATCTTTAATTGAGTTTAACCTACGAGATCACCTACCCGTAGGGAAGAAGAACAAGAATAACACACTCTCGGTTCAACCCTCACTACAAGAAATGGGACTTATAGTCACAAATTTTACCTACGTTTCAATAAAATGTAGGTATATATAACTTATTCCTACATTTTTAAAATTACATAGGTAACTTTTGTATGTATCATTATAGCGCAGGTGTATGCCCACCTTATTCCTACGCTTTCTTATAAACGGTTGGAAAATATCAGGTATTCCTGTGATATTTGATTAAGCGTGGTAATAGACGTAGAATTTCTCACATTCTTTAAAAAGTGTTGGAGTAGGTTGTGGAGAGGGGGATTTCCGCAGCCCACCACAAAGGCCGCCCAACAAGACTTACAAGGTCCAACCCGGCGAGCCCACCCAAGTGATAACCCACAGGGCCCACTTCGGGAGAAAAGCCCAATAAATAAGACTCGAGGAACCAACTCTCCCCGGTGGCCTTCTAGGCTCGGAGGGCCCGAGACAACGGTTAGGTCCCAAGGAAGGTCCGGCCTAAAGCCCTCTCCCCATCCGAGAGAGATAGGCTCCAGCCGATCTATCCGACCCCACCCTCGTCGGGCCATGCCTATCGCTCGGACGTGAGCTAGCATCCCCGAGGCTCGGTAAAACCGGTTGATTATCTGCAGGTGCGGCCGTTCAGAGTCCTCCGCCAGCGGGAGAGTCATAGGGAGCTGCCGGACTCCAAGGGGATAACGTTCCCACGATCAGGCCATGAAAGCCCCCGTTAAAGACGTAACTCCCGCCGGGAACCCCTCAGCTTACAGGACTCCTGAAGGCGGCGCACTATTTAAGCAAGGGATACCCTCCGGAAGATGGTAAGATGAACTAGGCATTCACATACCCTAAGCTCCTGAGCACGATTCGCTTCACCCTTTGGTGGAGAGGATTCTCGCGCATCAGCTCTCTCCTCCCCCCATTATCGCTTCCACCATCGCTCTACTGACTTAGCCATCGGAGGGTTTGCCCCAGGGAGATCCCCTGGGCCCTCTGACACGTTTCCCTCTCTTGCAGATTCATCTTCTGGTGATCCACAGCCCGCTCAGGACCCAGCGCGAGATTCCGCCTCTTCATCTGGCGCCGTCTGTGGGAAACGCACGAAGAGTCAAGATGGTAAGAAGAAGCTCAGGGAGGAGATCCGCCGGCGGGGCAGGTAAGGCTGTGGCGGCGGCGGGAGGCGCCCCCTCTAGGGTCTCACAGAGCCCCCCCTCCAACGCCAGCGTCCCCACCAACGGGCCACCACCCCCCCCCCCGGCGGAGACAGGGGCACCCCTCGACGGTGGCGCCAACGCCTTCCAGGCCCTCAACGAAAAGATGGACGTCCTCGTGGAGCTCATGAGGGCCCAGGCGGCCCGGGACGCGAGGTCCCGCGCCCCGTCAGGAAGTCCCCCTCGAAGGAGTGCAACGCAGCACACCGCCGGAGGCCGCTTCACCCTCCGCGGCCGACAGCTCCTCCGCAACGACGTCGGAGGACCCTCGCAAGCTCCGCCCGCGGAGCAAGAGGCTTCCTCCACGCCGAGGAGAGGGAAGCAGGGAGCGAGACCGCCGCGCCCGGGCACCAGTGCTCCGGGGGATCGCCACGACGCCCCCCCCAGCCCCACGGCGCGGCCACAGCCGGAACTGTCTCTCCGGCTACGAGATTTTGAAAGACGGTTCGCAGAGCAAGAGCGCGCCCTCCGCGCCCTGCAGAAGACCTCTTTCCCGGAGGACGAGGAGAAATCCCCTTTCTCCGAGTACATCTTGAAGGCAGAGGTCTCTCCTAGAGCCTCCATCCCAACCTTCAAGCTCTACGACGGCCAGGGCGACCCAGCCGACCACTACGATAGCTTCGACGCCCTGGTGACCCTGCATGGAACGCCGGATCCCATCAAATGCCGAGCCTTCGCGGCCACCCTGGTCCAAGGCGCTCAGGCATGGTTCCGGGCCCTCGCCCCGGGGTCCATTCGAGACTTCAGGCAATTCGGGCGAATTTTCAAGGAGAGCTTCGCCGGTAGCGCCCCCCCAAGGTCAGTAGCGGGGCTCCTGGCTCTCAAACAGGCGCAAGGGGAGAGGCTCCGGACTTACGTCCACCGATTTAAATCGGAAGCCCTTAGGATCCCCCGCCTGGATGTGGCCTCAGCCACAACCGCACTGACCGGGGGCACCCGGGACGAGAATCTCCGCCGCGAGCTTGTCCTCCACCCTCCCTCGACCCTTGCCGAGCTAGTGACTCTGGCACTGCGCCACGCCGAGTGCGAAGAAGTACTCAGCGCCTGCCGAGACGCAACCGGCTCGGGTCGGGAGGGGGACAAAAAGCGGACCTCCGAGCCAAACCCCGGCTCGGGTAAGAAGCGCGATCGAGAAGGAGAGCGCAAGAGAAAGTACGAGCGGTATACCCCCTTGACCGCACCAGTCTACGAGATCTATGAGGACATCAAAGACTCGGGACTTCTCCGCCAGCCCGAGCCAATGAGGTCGAAGAACCGCAAGCGGGACAGGCATTGCCTGTTCCACGGCGACCACGGGCACCACACCGGAGATTGCCATCAGCTCCAAGACGAGATCGAGCGCCTCATCCGTCTGGGGCATCTAGCCCGGTTCACAACCGGGCACAAAGAAGACCGAGACGCCGCAGAGGAGATCGACAACGCCCCCCGAGGGGTCCACATCAACGTCATCTCCGGAGGAGCGGCATCGGGAGGCGACACCAGCCGAGGAAGGAAACGTCATGCCGAGCGGGCCAGCCGAGCCTTAGAGCCCCCCAAAGGCCCGCCAATGGAGCCCCAGGTCATAGTCTTCTCCGACCAAGACCTGGAAGGGCTGAGCACCCCGCATGACGATGCCCTCGTTATCTCGGCCACGATAAATCACTGTAATGTAGACAGGATTTTGGTTGATAATGGGAGCGCCCCCGATGTATTATCTTATGACTGTTTTCTCAAGATGGGGGAAGACCCATCCAAGCTCCGCCCGATCCGAACACCCCTTTGCGGGTTTAATGGCCTGGCCACCTACCCCGAGGGAGCCCTAAGCCTGCCGGTCACTATCGGCACCCCACCCAAAACCGTTACGGTCATAGTGGACTTCATAGTGATTAAAGGTATGATAGCGTACAACGCCATTTTCGGCCGAAAATTTCTCAGCCGAATAAAGGCCGTACCATCTACCTATCACCAAAAAATGAAGTTTCCCACCAAAAACGGGTTGGGGGAAGTCCGAGGTAACCAGGCCACGGCTAGAAGGTGCTACAATATCTCGGTGGAAGCCTCAAGGCCGGACGGGAAGGATAAGGGCCCCAGGGGAGTCGAAGGAAAAGCCGTGACCACCGAGCCTGGTGGCGAATTATTAACGGTATTCCTGAACGACGACCCGGCCCTTGGAGTAAGGATCGGTGCCGACCTACCACCGGAGGAACAGCAGCAATACAAGGAGTTTCTTTCTGGATACGTCCGGGTCTTTGCTTGGTCCGATGATCAACTCCCTGGTATACCAGAGGAAACTGTGATGCACAAGCTTAACCTCGACGCCACCGTGAGACCCGTACAGCAGCGGAGGAGGAAGCATGCGCCCGAGAAACAGGCGATCATCAAGGCGCAGGTCACCAAGGGACAAGAGACTGGTCTTTTTAGACCGGTCCTGTACCCAACGTGGCTAGCCAACGTCGTCCTGGTGCCGAAGACCACCGGCAAGTGGCGAATGTGCGTAGACTTCACCGATCTGAACAAGGCCACTCCCAAGGACTGCTATCCGCTACCGAGCATCGACCAACTGGTTGACTCAACCTCGGGCAACGAGATACTCAGTTTCCTGGATGCCTATTCGGGTTATCATCAGATCCGAATGAACCCTGAAGATGTCGAGAAGACCGCCTTCATCACCGACTACGGCGTGTACTGCTACACCCGGATGCCCTTCGGATTGAAGAATGCTGGAGCCACATACCAGCGACTGGTCAACCATATGTTCGAGGGACAGTTAGGTCGGAACGTCGAGGCCTACATCGACGACATGCTCGTCAAGACCCCGAGGGCCCAAGACCACTTCACCGACCTCGCCGAGACTTTCGGCACCCTCTTGAAGTACTGCATGAAGCTCAACCCCGCCAAGTGCGCCTTTGGAGTAAGATCCGGGAAGTTCCTGGGTTTCCTGGTCACTCAGCGAGGGATCGAAGCCAACCCCGATAAGGTCCAGGCCATCCTGGACATGCGCCCGCCCGCGTGTATTAAAGACGTCCAGCGTCTAACGGGGCGTGTCGCTGCTCTCAGTCGTTTCCTGTCCCGTGCGGCCGAACGATGCTTGCCCTTCTTCAAGCTGATGAGGGGGCCCAAGATAGCATCTGCCACGTTCGCATGGGATGGAGAATGCCAGACAGCGTTCACCGAGCTCAAAGAGTTCCTGGCTTCGCCCCCGGTGCTTTCCAAGCCTGTCCCGGGCGAGGTCTTGCTGCTCTATCTCTCGGCGACGCCGTCAACGGTCAGCTCGGTCCTAGTCAGAAATGACTCGGGAGTCGAGAGGCCGGTCTACTACACCAGCAAGGTGCTCAGCGAGGCCGAGCGGAGGTACCCCGCAACCGAGAAACTCGTGCTAGCGTTGGTTACCTCCGCAAGGCGCCTCCGACCCTACTTCCAGGGGCATCCCATCACAGTGTTAACCGGCGAGCCACTGAAGAAGATTCTGGCCCACCCCGAAGCCTCGGGGCGACTTGTCAAATGGGCCATCATGCTCGGGGCATACGACATCTCGTATCGGCCACGATCAGCTATCAAAGGGCAAGCGCTCGCCGACTTCATCGCCGAGAGCACCATTCCGGTCGAGGACAGGCCTCCGACAGCAACCGGGCCAACCTGGGAGCTGTTCGTCGATGGATCGTCCAACTCGGTCGGCAGCGGCGCAGGGATCCTCCTAAGGTCTCCCGAAGGAATAGAGTTGCAATACGCCCTAAAGTTCAACTTCTTGGCATCCAACAATGCTTCCGAGTACGAGGCCCTTATCTCGGGGGCCCGCATGGCCCGACGGCTGGGGGCCGAGCGAGTCAGGATCCACACCGACTCCCAGCTAGTTGCAAGCCAGGTCAGTGGCGAGTACGAAGCTCGGGAGGCACCTATGATCAAATACCTCCAGTTGGTCCGGAGCCTGGCCCAGCAGTTCGAGGAGTTCGAGGTAGTCCGAATAGCTCGGGAGCAAAACTCTCGGGCGGACGCCCTCTCCCGACTGGCCTCCTCCCTAGACCCGGAAGGTACACGATCGGTCCTCCTAGAAGAGCTAGAGCGCCCGAGCATAAACTCGGAGCTCCTCGCCATTGACTCGGCCACTCCCGCTGACTGGCGCTCCCCCTACCTGTCCTGGCTACGGGACTCCCAGGAGCCCTCCGACCCTCGGGAAGCCCGCCGAATGAAGTACCAAGCTCGGCGCTTCGTCATCCTCGACAACGCCCTCTACCGAAGATCGTTCTCCGGGCCCCTTCTGAAGTGCCTCGGCCCCGACGAAGCGAGCCAAGCTATTGAAGAGATTCATCAAGGCCTGTGCGGAGCACATTCAGGAGGTCGGTCGCTGGCTAGAATCCTGCTAAGGCAGGGGTACTGGTGGCCGACCCTACAGCGCGACTGCACGGCTTACGTACAACATTGCGACCGTTGCCAGCGGTTCGACCATTTGGTCCACCAGCCGGCCACGGAACTTGTCACCCTTACCGAGCCTTACCCTTTCGCTCGGTGGGGGATCGACATCCTTGGGCCGTTCCCAACGGCTCAATCCCAGAAGAAGTTCATCATCGTCGCCATCGACTACTTCACCAAGTGGATCGAGGCTGAAGCAACAGCGAGGATCACCGAGACAGTCGTCTGGGGTTTCGTATGGAAATCGATCATTTGTCGCTTCGGCGTCCCCCGAGTGATAGTGAGCGATAACGGGCGGCAATTCGACTCTCGATACTTCCGAGACAGATGTGCCGACCTAAATATCCGCAACCACTTCACCTCGGTCGCCCACCCTCAGGCCAACGGGCTGGTTGAAAATGCCAACAAGACCATCTTGAAGGGCATAAAAACCAGACTCGGCAAGGCTAAGGGTAGCTGGCTCGAGGAACTGCCTAGCGTACTATGGTCGCACCGAACGACCCCCAGGACGGCAACCGGTGAGACCCCTTTTCAGCTGGTATATGGCACCGAAGCCGTCGTTCCGTTAGAGATCGCCAATCCGTCTCTCCGAGTGATCAGCTTTTCGCCCGAGGCCAACGAGCAGAAGTTGCTCGAGAACCTCGACCTGGCAGACGAACTCCGAGAGATCGCGAACGTCCGAGCTACGGAATACCAGCGCCGCCTCACTCGGTACTACAACGCCAAGGTCCGAGGCAGACAATTCGACCAGGGGACTTCGTTCTCAGGAAGACCGAAGCATCTCGACCACTGGAGGCGGCGGGCAAGCTATCCCCCAACTGGGAAGGCCCCTACCGAGTGATCGAGACGCTCGGGAAAGGTGCGTACAGGTTAGCCACAATGGAAGGGGAACCCATTCCCCGGACATGGAATGCAACCACACTACGCAGATTTTATTTCTGAATACTGTATCAACAAATCGGGTAGAATAAACCCCCTTATCTTTCGCATTCATTCAAGATAACTGTTGGTACATCAAAAAGGCAACTGCCAATACATTACATAGTGAAAAGCAAAAATCCATCTAGCACCGCGGCAAACGGCCATCGCCCGACCGACCCGGTCTTGACCTTCTCGCATCCAGCCACTGACTCTGCCTCGCGTAGAAACTGGCTCGGACAAGAGATGGTCGACCCAGTTGGCTCGGGTGGACCGTGACAAAGGTGACAGAGGGACAGCAAGGAGAAGGCCACCTTTCACGCGAGGAAGGCTACCTTCCAAGTTGGCAACAACCTGGAAAAAGGAGCGCCGTGAAGGTCCCCTCTCTGCCAAACTACCAACTCTTTGGAGGCGAACAGAAAGCAAGCAGCCCCCGAAGAGTGAAAGAAATGAAGAACAAAAGAGAGAGAAAGAGGCTGCGGACAGGGGTGAGGAAGGAACTGGAGCCGCCTCCTCCCCTCCCACGGAGGGGAATGGCGGCCGGCATCCCTAACTCCCCCATCCGCCCTCCATCTCGGCGTCCGCCCGGAAGCCTCGCCGGAGCCAAGAGGAGGCAAACGGCGTGCCCCCGCACGTCGAAGCCCTCTCCAGATCCGCGCGGCGACCGTCGGACCCGTCTCATGCACGCGCGGCGACCGTGGGACCCGACCGATATTCCAGGACAGCTGGAACCGGCCGCTCCCCATCGTCTGCAGCGTCACCTTCTGAAGGGTCCTCCATGCTCCGATCGCGGTGGCGCAACACAGAGCGAAGACGAGGGAATAAGAGCAGACCGCCGGTGAGAGTCCTAAGTGTTAAGAGGGAAGGAGCACCCTTCGGTCCTTTTTATAGGCCAAGGGAGGCCACACGCCTTAAATGACTCCCCCCTCGAAAACACGCTATAGGATCTCCCCTGAAAGATCACCTCAAATTCCTCGATCCCCACCCTAGCGGGATTCGCGAAGCACCTCGACTTTCAAAGCATGGTAATACGGAAGGACGCCCACAAGAAGTCTCCCGAATCGACGTGCGAAAATGGCGCAAAAAATATCGGCACTTTCCAACTGCCCCGATACGCCAACCAAATCACAGCGAAGATAGCGATCAAATAAAGTAAGTCATTTATTGCCTCCCATAAAAACCTCTTACAAAAGGAAAGACAGACAAAAGGGGGAAGGGGTAAAATAAAGTTACATCAGGCCTCGGGCCCACTTTGAAGCTCGAGAACGGCAGTAGGGGACGCGTCACCCCCGGTACCCTCGGCGACGGCCGGCCCGGACACTGACCTCGCCTGTGCGAGAACTGTCCCGGTCGTGAGCCCTCCTGAGACCTCCGGAGCTGGTGACCCCGCTGGAGGCGATTCCTCCGGTTCTTCCCCGGCCGAAGATGAGGAGCTGGAATCTGACTAGTCCGAGTCATAACGCTGGCCATAAGGAAAATCACCTCCGGCAAGGTGCTCATTGGCATAGTTCATCGCCCGGCGATAGCCCTGCCTGAACCCCTTTCGAGCACCCCGGCGGAGCGCTACCTCGTAGTAGGGTAGGGCAGCTGCAATCAGGTCGGCTGAGTAAGCTTCCGAGCCTTTATAGCGCTCGATCGCTTCCGCCTCGACCTGCCCGTCCCGAGCCCGCTCCGCCTCAGCCGCACGCTCTTCCGCCCTCGCCAGACGCTCCTCCAGCTCGGTCATCCTCCGCTCGGCTTCGATCATCCGACCCTCCGCCCGGGCTCGGTCCGCCTCAGCCTCAGCGCGAAGGCGCTCCGCGTCCTCCGCCCGATCCTGCAGCTCGACGCGCTCAAGCTCCCAGAGGCTATCCAGCTCGATGTGACGTTGACGCTCGTCTTCTAGACGTTTGCTCTTCCTCTCGAGCGATTCTTGGGCCCTTGTCAGCTGCTCGGCCAGCACCTCGGCTTCCCGTCGGCTCGACCGCGCCAACTCCCTGAATGCGAGGAACTCCCGCCGGAGCCCCTCGTGCTCCCCCTCGAGCCGGGCCAGTTTCCCCTCGCATCCACCAAGGGTCCAGGCGAGCTTCGACCGCTCCGCCTCCGTCCGGGCGTGCGCCTCTGGCATCACGGCCGCTGTCCGAGCTATGAGCAGGCTGCCCTCCATCAGGATGTCAAGGACCCCGGCAGGAGTGCTGCGCTTTTCTCCCCCCCTCGTCCTATCGGCGATCGACCGGCAAAGCCGGTACAGATCACCCGAGACACCGAGCCTGACCATAGATTCCGGCAAAGGGGACTGCTCCACCCTGGGCACCCCGCCAGAAGGCCCTGTTGTGGCGGCAGAACCAAACACCCCGCCCGCCACGGTCGGTTGGGGCTACAATGCCTCCCCGGGCGAACCCCCACCCTCGACCGGCGCCGCGGGATCCACCGCACCAGAAGCTATCGGCACTTGGGGTTGCGACGCCCCCGCGGGTGCACCCCCATCTGCACCGACCGAACTCTCGGTCCCAGCGCCGGCCACACCGGTATCGGCCCCTTCTGTCCCTACAGAGGGGAGAGCCGACCCATCACCTCCCTCTGCGGGGCCCCTGGTCTCCTCGGCCCCCTCTCGCTCGGCAGATGGGAGAGCCAGCCCGGAAGGGTCGGCCCCATCCTGCCCCCGAGAGGGGAGTGCCGCCGAGCCAGAATCGCCCCCGACGGCGGTAGGAAGACCGGTTTTCCTGGCCCTCTTCCTGGCCTTCGCGGCCTCCCGCAATTTCCCCACCAGGGGATCCTTGCGCTTCAGACCGGTCGATCGAGAAGACCCCTCAGAGGCCGCCCCCTTGCCCTTATCTCGGGCATTGACGCGACCCACCGGGGCATCAGGCTCATCGGCTGCCGAGTCATCCCCCAGGTCGATGACCTCGGCCGCCTCCTCCAGAGGCTCCCGCCTCACGTCTGCAGCAAGAAGAAGCCCCAGTCAGGAGGAGAAAAAAGAGCTACCACCCCAGAAAAAGAGCCTCAAGAGCCGTACCTGACGACGTCAACCGCGAGAGAAGACACCGTTCGATGTTCTCCGGCGTCACCAGCTCCTCGGTCGATTTGCGATTCTCCAGTAGACGGGCAGCCTGCTACTCCACGTGGGGAGGGAACTCCTCTTGGCGAGGGGGCAGATTCGGGTGAAAGTTGGGCGAGGTCCGGCATCTCCAGATCTCGTCCGTCGCCACCGCCTTCACCCAGAAGAATTGGGTCTTCCACCCCTTGTGCGAGGAGTCCTTCGCCGCAAGCGAGATGCAGCTCCTGTTCCTCCGCGCCTGGATGAAGTAGAAGCCTTTCCCCGCCTGCGGGTGCGCTTTCAACTCGAAAAAGAAGTGGAAGAGGTCCGGAGAAGGGTAGATGCCGCGCTGGCGACACATAATCCCGAAGGCCGAAAGAAGAAGATAGGAGTTGGCCACCAACTGAATAGGTGCCAATCGGAAAAAATTGAGAAGCTGCAGCACGTAAGGATCGAAAGGAAGCCAAAATCCGCTCTTCCAAGCCAGAAGGAAGGTGCAAATAAGCCCAGCACGATCATCCAAACTCGTCTCGTACGGAGTGGCGGCAACAAAGCTATAGCGGAGAGGCAGACGGAAACGGTGCTCTAACCTCCTCACCTCCGTCTCCCCCAACTCGCTACAGTTGGGGACGGGATCCCGCCTCACCGGCACAGGCTCCGGGCTCTGGTCCGCCATCGAGTCGAGAGAAGATCCCTCGCACGAGCTTGAAGACTCCGGGGGAGAAGGAAGCTGCTGGATCGCCTCCGCGGTTATCCTCGCCAACTCTTCGAACGCCGCCGCAAGGCTCCGCGTCTCCGCTGTGCTCTCACGGCGCATCAAGAAGCAAGGAAAGCCTAAAACCCTGGAAGCCTAGAACGATGAACAGCGCCCCCTATAAACCCCTGAGGGTGGCGGCGCGCCGTTCCGTGCTCCGAGAAAAAGGGGGGCCCCTTCGTTTCAAATCCGTCAGGATCATCATTACGGGCCTCGGCGACCGCTATAAGCGGCTCCACAACGCCAACGGAATTCCACCCACCTGAGCCACGCTGGTCCAAAGCCTCGAAAAACTACTCATCCGAGCCTCCTTGGCTCGGGAGTAGGAGGGGGACAAGTGGAGAGGGGGATTTCCGCAGCCCACCACAAAGGCCGCCCAACAAGACCTACAAGGTCCAACCCGGCGAGCCCACCCAAGTGATAGCCCACAGGGCCCACTTCGGGAGAAAAGCCCAATAAATAAGACTCGAGGAACCAACTCTCCCCGGCGGCCTTCTAGGCTCGGAGGGCCCGAGACAACGGTTAGGTCCCAAGGAAGGTCCGGCCTAAAGCCCTCTCCCCATCCGAGAGAGATAGGCTCCAGCCGATCTATCCGACCCCACCCTCGCCGGGCCATGCCTATCGCTCGGACGTGAGCTAGCATCCCCGAGGCTCGGTAAAACCGGTTGATTATCTGCAGGTGCGGCCGTTCAGAGTCCTCCGCCAGCGGGAGAGTCATAGGGAGCTGCCGGACTCCAAGGGGATAACGTTCCTACGATCAGGCCATGAAAGCCCCCGTTAAAGACGTAACTCCCGCCGGGAACCCCTCAGCTTACAGGACTCCTGAAGGCGGCGCACTATTTAAGCAAGGGATACCCTCCGGAAGATGGTAAGATGAACTAGGCATTCACATACCCTAAGCTCCTGAGCACGATTCGCTTCACCCTTTGGTGGAGAGGATTCTCGCGCATCAGCTCTCTCCTCCCCCCATTATCGCTTCCACCATCGCTCTACTGACTTAGCCATCGGAGGGTTTGCCCCAGGGAGATCCCCTGGGCCCTCTGACACGTTTCCCTCTCTTGCAGATTCATCTTCTGGTGATCCACAGCCCGCTCAGGACCCAGCGCGAGATTCCGCCCCTTCAGGTTGCATTAAAAAAAACATAGGGATTGGAGACTCCCAGATGGGGGGAAATTTGGGCCCCGATATTTTTCATTTTCCCCCAATGGTGCCAATAGGGATATCCGCCCATCGTTAGTGAGGGGTTCACCGGTGTGAGGGAAGATGGGGGTTTTCCGGTGGTGGTTAAGACGTGGGGTGCCACCCCGGCGACGCTCCCCCCTTTTGCTATTGCACCTGGTTGAGGCTCCATGGCAAGACCCAGGTGACGATCGAGTATCGCAACGATGAGGGCGCCATGGTCCCAGTCCACGTCCGCACTGTCCTAATCTCCACCCAGCACGACAAGACCATCACCAACGACAAGATCGCCACCGACCTCAAGGAGCACATCATCAAGCCGGTCATATCGAAGAAGTACCCAGACGAGAAGACCATCTTCCACCTGAACCCCTCCGACCGCTTCGTCATCGATGGGCCCCACAGGGACACTGGCCTCACCGTCACAAGATCATCATCGACACCTACTGCGCGTGGGGCACCCACGGAGGCGGTGCCTTCTCCGGCAAGGACCCCACCAAGGTGGATCACAGCGGCACCTACATCGTGAGGCAGGCGGCCAAGAGTGTGGTAGCCAACGGGCTAGCCAGACAGTGCATCGTGCATGTGTCTTACACCATCAATGTGCCAAAGTCCCTGTCGGTGTTCGTGGACACCTACGGCACGGGCAAGATTGTCGACAAGGAGATCCTACAAATCGTGAAGGAGAACTTCGACTTCAGGCCGGGGATGATCACCATCAACTTGCCAACCTGGACCTCAAGAGAGGGGGCAACTGCTACCTGAAGACCGCCGCCTATGGCCACTTCGACAGGGATGACCCTGACTTCACCTGGGAGCTCGTCAAGCCCCTCAAGTGGGAGAAGCCCGCCGCCTAAATAGCACGGCCACCGCCGCCACTGCCAACATCGTCTATCATCTATTACTAGTGCAAAGGTCTCTCTCTTTTTATTTTTTTTAAAGAAAAAATTTATTCCTATCTCTATGTCTCGAATTTGATTTATTCTACCAATGGTCTTCCTTTTTTTTCTTTTACTATTGGTTTTTTTTCTTTTTTTATTCTTATCTAAATTTAAAGGAGATAGAAAGAGAAGTCAAGTGAGGCGAGTAGGTCTCTATCTAGTTTTTTATAAGAGGGTGATATCTCTTCTATTGTTGCTTTATTAATGTGATGCATATTATTATTATTATTATTTCACACTACTTTTGTATTTGCATCTTGTGCATTATTGTTCCGTAATTTCCCCAGGTGTTCAATTCCATTAATCTGAGAGAGAGTTTCCATTGATCTACGTTAGCAGGGGGTTTATTTGCATGCCAGTATGGATACTTTCTTTTGTGAATGATGCTGAGGTGACTACTATGGTAATATTGAACTATTCCTAGTTTGTACCCCTTATGTAGAATGTCTTTTGACTTCCTTTATGAATGGACTTGCTACTAGGTTGTTTATAGGTGTGTGTGAACACTTTTACCCTATGCTAGAATTTGATGCTCAGGTGAAAAGCAAGCATACATTGAGGGTGAGGTATATGATTTTGACTGAGGGTAACCAGGAGATATCATGTGTGTTACTCTTCCTGAATGTCTCTCTGTCTTTTCATCTCTCTTATCTCAAGTTTTGGAATCATATTTTTTATGTGCTTATTGTTGTCCATTCTTTTCCAGGTGAAACCTTTGCTCTTTATTCATTGATGTGTAGTTACTCTAAGATGGCCCTTTTGACACTTCCCATGCTACTCATGAACAGTTATCTACCCTGAAGTTAGAAAATCCTCACAGAGAAACAAGAGCAAGTCTCCTAATTAATGAATTATTCAAGAAGCACTAGAATTCTCATATTTTACAACTACTTGTGGTGCTTAAGACGACTGGTATGAGGGTTGGTGATGTGTCCTGACCCCCACTATGTCAGGTAATGTTAACACCTGTTACCTTGGGCCATTCTGGTTTCGAGTAGGATGGTGGTTGTTCAGTGCGCAAGCGACAAGCATGCGTAGATTGACCATGGCTGACACTCTTGCAGGTACACATTTGTCAAGCTACTTTAAACTTACATTTCATAGAAAAAAGCAAACTTAATATTCCATTAATATTTGGTCATGAGGATCACAGGGCCAAAGAAGACAAACTCGGCGTGTTCCTTTTTCTTGAAGAAGTTTCTTCATTTTTGCGGATTAGCGTTGGTGTCAATATTTTTTGTTTATTATTTGTTTCATGACACAATGCAGGTATTGAGCGAGAGATTGGAGTTCCAAAATTTGCAGTGATTTATTTCAGGTGATTTTTACATGTTCCTTTATAGAATTGTGACTAAGAATATTTTTGCAGAACCAAAATACCCATGATGCTATTATGAGCAAGGTTTGCCGGATCGGGCCGGGTCGGCCCGACCCGCACGACCCGCCCCGTCCCAGGCGGCCAGCGGGTCGGGCGGGGCGTGGGTCGTGGCCGGGTCGGATTGGCCCGTATCGACCCGTCCATCCCGCCACGTACCAGATCGGTCCGTGGACGGGACGGGCTGGTACGTGCGGGACGGCCCGCTCGTGCCGGTCCGTCCATTTAATGCACCGGTGGGGGGCGTCTTCAGGGCGTGCCTAGCTCGGCGGTGGAGGTCCCAGACGGTGGTGAGAGGCGAACAGTGGCGAGCGGCGAACGCCGGCGAGCGGTGAACGGCGGTGGACGGCTGTCGGAGGTAAGTCGTCTTCCTTTGAAATTTTTTTTTAAATAACAGAGCGGCCGGAGGGGGGCGGGCGACGGTGGGGCTGCGCGTGGGAGGGCCGGCGAAGGAGGCGGTGGATGGGGGGGGACCGTCCCCCACCGGCCCCATCATGCTCCCACCGGTCAGATCTGGCCGGTGGGAGCCCAAAGGGGCAGTGGGGGACGGTTGGAGGAGATGGTGGAGGGGGGGTGGGGGCTGGTGGGGGACGGCGGGGAAGGGGCACAGGGGGGACGTTGCAGGCGCTGCTAGAGGGGGGGGACGGTGGGGGACGGTGGGGTTGGGCGAGGGGCGGCGGTGGGGGGCGGTGGGGCAGGCCCGGCGGCGGGGGGACGGTAGCGCTGGGTGGTGGGGCTGGGGCGGCCAGGAGCGGCAGTGGGGGTGGGGGTGGGGAAGGGGGACGGTGGCGCTGGGCGGTGGGGCTGGGGCGGCCAGGAGCGGCAGTGGGGGTGGGGAAGGGGGACGGTGGCGCTGGGCGGTGGGGCTGGGGCGGCCAGGAGCGACAGTGGGAGTGGGGGTGGGGGAGGGGGACGGTGGGGGTGGGGGTGGGGGTGGGGGGGGGGGAGAAAATAAAAACATTTTAGTTTAATAATTAAATTAAATCAATTGATTTTTTTAGTTTAATAATTATAATATTTTACAAAAAATGTATTAAATAAAAAATTAGTCTTATATGCATGTTGTAGAAATAATTGATCTTATTATGGACTAAATTATATTTGTAACATAAAATGTAGATTTAATTGAGATGTATTAAATATTGAATTAAGTCTTGCATGTTGTAGAAATAATGATATTATTTTCATTGTTAGTTGTAGACGTAAAAAATAATTTAAAATGAAATTAAGATATTTTTAATTTATATTTTATATTTCTAAAATTCAGTGGTATTTATAATTTATATTTCTTAAATTTAGAAGATACAGTTAAGTATTCTATAGCTCCTAAGGAACGACCAAATGAGATTGGATGGTCACACGGAGTTATGTTGGATGGAAACCGTAGGTGTTGGCGATGCAACTATTGTAAAATAGAACACTGGGGAGGAGGTGTCTCTCGGTTGAAGAAGTACATGGCAGGAGGAGCCGGTGCGGGGTTCTCTGAGATTGCTGGGTGTACCCATGTGCCTAGAGATGTAAAACTTGCAATAGCCAGACACCTGCGGGAGAAGAGAGCTGAGATGCAACAAAAGAAAAAAAAGAAGAAAAGAGATCAAGCGGCAGTGAGTGGAAGACCAAGCGGCAGCGATGAGGAGGAATATGCATGGACACCCAGTGACGAAGACCAACAAGTACATACTGAGCAGGCTAATGTGTATGTCGTGGTCAATGATCCATACGAAACCGAGTTTCGTGAGGTAGTACGTCAGAGTAGGGAAGAGGCGAGGTAACCCGAGGAGACGAGAGTCTAAAGTCGCGAGGCGGCAAGGATCGGAGCATCAGGGAGTGGTGGTTCATCTACGACTCGACAACCACGGGGCATAAGGAGTTTCTTGACTGGTGACTCGGGTTCACAAAAGAAAAAGGACACAATCGATCAACATTGAAGATGTAGAGCCCGATGCACTATCCCGAGAGCATGGCAAGCAAACGAGGATGGACGATGCATATGGCCAGAAGGGGCCTAAATGGAAACTTGGTCAGGCCGTTGTAAAATGGTGGCACCACGTGAGTCTGCCTTTCAATGCAGCCAATAGCCCTTACTACAAGTCAATGTTTCAGGAAGCACATGTCCTTGGGTTACACGTGTAGCCACCTACAGTGAGAAAATTGACAAGCGTATATCTTGATGAACAAGTTGCTAAGATCAAGAGTTACATTGACTCATTCAAGCAGAAATGGACAAAGTACGGAGTCACACTGATGTGTGATGGATGGTCAGGTACCATAAAATCTAACCTGATCAACTTTCTTGTTTATTGTGATAGACAGGTTTTCTTTCATAAATCAGTGGATGCGTCTGGTCAAATTCACAGTTACCAATATATTTTGTCATTAATGGAACAAGTGGTAACTGAGATTGGGGAGGAGTACATTATGCAAGTGGTAACCGACAATGGGTCGAACTATAAGAAGGCTGGGGAGGAGCTAATGAGGAGCAGACGGCATATTTTTTAGACCCCCTGTGTAGCACATTGTGTAGATCTCATGCTGAAGGAGATTGGGCAGCTTCGTGTGGTCAAATCGATGATCGAGGTGGCACAAAAAATCATGAAATATATCTACAACCACACACTTGTATTGACATGGATGAGGGAGCATGGTGGCGGTGAACTGTTGAGGCCTGGCATCACACGATTTGTCACAAACTACATCGCATTGAAGAGCCTACTGAAGCACAAGGATAGATTGAAGCAAATGTTTAGAGGTGAGACCTAGCTGAGTTCCTCTTTTGCTGCTTCATGTGAAGGGGTGGAGGTCGAGGGGATTGTCAACACCTCAAATTTTTGAGATAGAGTGAAGGTATTAGTGTCATTGATAGAGGCACTGTATGAGGTACTGCGATGTGTGGATGGGGATAAAGTACCAACCATGGGGTTGGTGTACAGCAAAATTGAAGCTGCCAAGCGGAAGATCCTTGCAACGTCCAAAAAATATGGACCCACCATCCTAGAGATTGTGGAGGACAGATGGGACAGACAAATGAGCCGCGATCTTCACATGGCAGGTAAACACTTACATTCTCGTCCAATAAATGAGCTGTGATCTTCAGCTGATACTAATATGTAATTCATTGTCTTGCGATTGCAGCGTACTATCTACATCCGGCCTTCCAATATGCTCGGGGCCTTGCTTAGATAGAATCGGTCAACATTATGGTAGACCGATTGTCTTTCACCCCAACAGATGCTGCTGATGTGTTGAATGAGGTATACTTGGATATTTTACCACTACGAATATGAAATGAAATATACAGTTAATATTTTTTGATAATGCAGATGAAAATATTTAGAGAGGCAATTGGTTCATTTGCGACACCTAATGCCGTGGCCAGTCGTGATAGACTCGACCCAAGTAATGTGTCTTCACAATGTACCTTCTATATCTGGAGAAGTAATTTTTACATCTAATTATTATATTGTACGTGATCTGCCTTAAACACAGCTGAGTGATGGCTAAATTACGGCACAAGTGCACCTGTATTAAGGAAGATCACAATGAGAGTTCTATCGCAAACATCCTTGTCGAGTGGGTGTGAGCGGAATTGGTCGACGTTCTTCTTCTTACATACTAAGCTGAGGAATAGGCTGACACACCGCAGGCTAGACAAAATGATGTATGTTCATTACAACATGAGACTTGGATACTCTATTGAGGGTGATGGACATGTGTACTGTAGATACTGTGAACATCGCATCACCAGCATACACAGATTTGCGGAGCACCTTGCGGGAGTGGGACGCGATGTTTGTGCATGCGACTGAGTTCCGGGAGATGTCCGACATTCCTTTCGGACATAGTTATAGGATAGATACGGTTCTCGTAGCACACCCAGGGCATCTTCTTCTACGTCCCGGGTACCCCCACCACGAGCACAGGGCGGAGCAGGATCTTCCTCCAAATCCAGAGTTCTAGCAGCACTAGTCGCACATGATAGAATTGAAGCTATAGATATAGTGAGGACTTTTTTTACAGATTTTCATGTACCCTCCACCGCAGCACACGACCCATCATTTGTGCAAATTGTTACATATTTTCAGTCCCACCCACATGTACCTCCACCCACTAGGATAGAGTTAGATTATACGGGTGATCAGTCTCATGTATCTGATGATGAGTTTTGGGATTCGAGCTTCACTGATGACGAGGATTAGTGAGTTTTGAGATTCGGGCTTCACTGATGACGAGGATTAGTGAGTTTTGGGATTCGGGCTTCACAAATGAGGAGGATGAGTGAGTTTTTGTATTTTATACTTCATGAATGAATGTCATTATTATGTCACTATTTACTTTAACATTTTAAGTAATTTAAATAATTTTTTTATGTATTATATATAATAGGATGTTTAATTAAGCGGTGTAATATGTTATTTTTATATAAATAATTATGTGTAATTTAGTATGGATCTATTATCATAAAAAAACCTCTATATTCTAATATTTTTAAATATATATAACATTTAATCTTTAAATAAAATTTTATTAAAAATTTTAAAAAAATAAAAAATCACGCACCGAGAGGCGGACCGGGTCGCTATGCGACCCGGCCGACCCGACCCGTCCCGGGCTGAGACCGGGTCGACCGGGTCGGCAAACCTTGATTATGAGACGATTGAATTGTTTTAGGCAAGTTTACCATTTATCTATCTTTATATATACAGAACCAAAATGCCCTCCCCTCTTCCCCTTCCTCCCTCCTCCCCAGTTCCCCTTCCCCTTCCTCGCTCTCAACAAAAAAGTATTTCAAAATGCAATGTTTTATCTCCATTCGTTTTCTGACAAGGGTGGTGCTCAACTTTTTGTTACAGAAGGGAAATGGTTGATAGGGACCTTCAGTCTCATTAATCACCTAACTTTCTCATTTGATTCTGCTACTGAAGATATAGGTGGAAGCCTATATTAGATACTTATTGGTGATTTAACATGATAAGTGTTCGATTACCCCATAAATCTCTTTCCACTAATGGATTCTTGTCAATGCATGTTCATGTGTTAACCACTACTATACAAAGGCCTTAGATGAATCATAGTTTGTTGTATTCTTCTCGTTCAGTCTGGCAACACCCTTACAATAGGACCAAACTGGTGTCCGTACATCATGTCCCCCCCCCCCAAAAAAAAAAAAATTGAAAAAGGGAAGACAAAAGGCAATTCATTTATGAGTAAATTGGCTAATCATTTTGGATATTTCTGCATGATTGATTGGGATTTGTCAAACAAACATGCGAAAGATTGTTGTATGGTTGACACAATTTATGTTGAGAATTCCACATAACACACTCTGGATTTTTGCCGCAAACTTAGATTTCGGTCAAATAAGTAGTATTAAAATGATGGAGCAGTGTATTGGTCTATGAAAAGAGTGTTGTTTCCCAAGATGGTATATTAATGTACCCTTGCTGCACCTACTCAAGTATATCTTTCAAATGTTTTAGCACTGAGAGGTGCAGCAATCCTGAGAGGAAGAATAGGATGTAAAAATAGAGCACAAAAAAGCATTGCTTACCCTTACACTATACGAACTTGGCTTTGATTTTGGGAAGTGCTTGGATTCTCTAGCAAAGGGCACCGAGCTTCCTGTGGTGACACCAGATGGTTGTAAGTTGAAATGATCTTCAATAGGGAAACTGTAATGATGTGTATGATAACAGTTCACTTCTTTATTATCAACAGAACAACAAATTCCATCTTCAGGTCCATTTACTTGAAATAAATGGGAAGCTTGACTCATTGTACTTTCATGTCCACATCTTCTTGCTGAGTGCAGGAAATTGTAGGATTAGGTTAGTGTATGTTTTCCTTAACAGAAGTGGCAAGGTTATCCTTAGAATTAAGAAGATCATTGTGTTGGTGCCATTTGCCACTGGAAAAGAAAGTAAGCTACATGATTTTACAATATAGAAATTCAAGAGTGCTTAATACTGTATACATGTGGTACGTGCCATCTCTAGTTTTCTATATTCTATTTGATGCTTGATAGACACCAAATCGAAGGTGGTGTATTTTTCCTTTCTAATCTGAGTTTCGTTGGGAAACTATACATCATGGAATCTAAAAAAAATTAATGTCAAACTTCACCCACTGTAATTTTGAGATTCAATAGGCTACTATTTTAGTTTCCATCTGAATAAAGTATAATATGTTACATTCTGGCATTATTGAGTTCCAGTAGGTAGCTACAAACTTTCGTGATGGATCTGTACTAATGTCCTAACTTTATACAAGTCTTAACTAGGCTAATCATACGTGTTATAGACATGTTGTGCTTCTTACTAAGATCCTTCTACAAAGAAGAATAATGTAGGGCACATCCAATTTCTTTTCTCACATGTCCCTAGGAGCACAAGTTCTCATCGATAACAACCCGAGGTATGCTTTTGAATGTGTTGAAATTGGCATCAATGCTCTTCCTTTCGACTATGACAACTCCTACCCTTGGAGCAAGTGTGCAACTGCAACCTCACACCAATCTTCGGTTTGGGTGTGGAGGGGAGGACTATACTTTATATGATCAGTTAAATGGCATTCGTTTTTATCTTTTGTGCCCATATAAGCTTCACATAACATATAGGCAGATGCCCACCCGCCAAAATTCCTGTTCTGATGCCACCATCTCATCCAACAAGAAACGATGAGGTAATGAATTTTGCATATTTCTTTTTTCTTTGTGTAAAGGTGAGTTTTTGGCTATCCACAATAACACAAGCCATTTGGTTGAAACACTTGGCACCTTTGTCTTAGTAATCTTCTGATCTATAGGTTTCACTAGCTCGGGGGCTTCAATTTGAGAAAATTAGTAAAACCACAACATTTTAGTATCTCAAGGTTGGTTTTGCTCTATTTTATTCAATCAAATTGCTTGTACAAATTATCAATAGCTGAACAGTTGGTCTATATACTTTTTCGATACAAAGAAAAGCAAGTAATAGCCTTTGTATTATATTGTGCATTCTAAGATTTTGTAGGTAGTAAATGAATTTTCTTTTAAGAATATATGTTAACTTAGGATTATTTAGTTTGAAATTTATAGACTTGGAAATTTTTTTACAACCTCTTTGTGTGTCAAACTATATTTTCTTGAAAGTTGCCCAACACAACCTATCGAGATCTTTTTGTCAGGAAATATACAAGCAGGGTGATGAAGATTTAGATCTTTAATATATTTTTTTAATTTATGATTTTAATTATGTATAATTACTTTTCACCTATATATATTTGAGATAGATGTAGATTACTTTTTCCTTCATTTGTAGAGACTTATAAAGTTTCTTTAGATGTACTATGGGTTTTTTATTTTTTGAATGAATTTCTTTAAAATTTAATCATGTAAATGTATCTTCCTCAATTATCTTCAATGAATGGGATTTGTAAATAGGTGTGAATGAGAATTGTATGGATCAACATAGTTGTGAGTGATACAATCTATGAGTGTGAAGATATGAATGGATATATTATTATAAGTGATAAGAGCACATATGCTAATAGGTTTTTTAAAATATATATATATTCCTACATTTTTATTAACTAACGTTAAATCATTTGTTATGTTAGATGGACGCAGTCTATTACCACGGAGAGTGAATCTAGAGGGGGGTGAATAGATCTAATGTCTAATTTTAGAACACAGTTGACTCTAATGCGGAATTAAAACAAGCAACTGTATAGCAGTAGATTGAACACATTGAAATCACACAACCATAGGCAATCACACAGTAGACACCAATCTTTAAGGTGGTTCGATCTCAATCCAGAGATCTACGTCCACCCCACACTCCAACTGGAATGTGGATCCTGCTGACTAACAGCTTGAACAGCTGGGCTTCACAGCTTGCCAACAACTACTGATACACAGCTTCGCTGGGCTTAACAGCTTGCCGACCAGAGGAACAGATCCTCTGCAACTGCTGGGCAATACAGCTTAGTCGTCCGAGACCTGGTCTCGCCTGCTGAGGATTACAGCTTCACCTGTCCAGTGGAAACCTCCACTGCAATTGTTACCACACAGCTTGATAACAAAAGTGTATCGAAAGCAAGAAAGATAGAAACAAACAAAATGTAAAAACAAGACGAATGTAGCTCAAGTATGAGCAGAATCAGCTCTGGTATCTGAACCAAGAGTCTGACTTACAAGATCTCTCGAAAGCACACTCAACTAAACACTCTCAATCTTCTCTTCTCTCTTTCTCTTCTTCTCTCTTTTTCTTCTTCTCTGCGGATCGTGCAGGCGCTCACTCTCTGTACTTCTCTTTTAGCTCTGGCTGCTTCTTTTCGATCTTAATCAGCCTTCTTCTGGTGGAAGAAGACTTATATATATACCAGTAGCAGTTTGAATTTGGCGTGTGGCTTCCATAATTCCCGCCCAGAGAATTCGCCAGATCCGAGGAGCTTCGACCACCTGGCAGCATCCTGACTGGGCTGCTTCCACGTGTCATAATCTGGGCACCTCGTCCTTCCTTGGATCACGAGCCAAGTCATCAGTCTCTGCAGATAGTCCCTGTCAGACATTCGAAAGGAATTATCAGTTTAAGGGTTAACTGATGTACAGACTATACATAGACAGAGCTGAAGCAATGTATAGACTTCATGAAGCAGGACAATTGCGTTGTACAGACTATGTGAAGACAAAGCTGAAGCAATGTATAGACTTCATGAAGCAGAGCTGAAGCAGTATAGACTCAGTGAATGCAAAGCAATGCAGTGTACAGACTCTATGAATGCGAGGCTATGCGTTGTACAGACTATGTGAATATAGTTCTATGGCCTGTACAGACTCTACGCATGCAGGGCTTATGCCATGTTCAGACTTTGTGAATACAATGCTGTGCAATGTATGGACTCTGTATATGCAGAGCTTAAGCCCTGTACAGACATCAAATATGCAGAAGTAAACGTGCATCAATGTGTAGACTTAGCAAAACAAAGTGTGAACAAAGCAACATAATGTGCAGACTTCGATCGTAGTTAAAGACAGCAATGTAAAGACTCTGCATTGTATAGACTAGCTGAAGTGTAATGTGCAGCCATTGTATAGACTTTGTGAATGCGAAACAATGCCATGTACAGACTTTATATATGCAACGCTAGAGCATGTATAGACTTCATATATGTAGTGCTAAGGCATGTGCAGACTTCATATATGCAAGGCTGAGGTGTGTACAGGCTTAGTGAATGCAACACTGAATCATGTACAGACTTCACATTCACTATGCAGACATTGTACATACATGCTAATGTGCAACGTAGAATGCATCAAGCAAAGTGTGTACATTGAAGATATGCTCAAGAGTGTATAGACTTGATCAGACATCAGAAGCACAAGTGCTCAAGAGAGACGGTGGATGTACATACTTCAACTCTCAACTGAGACGGTGGATGTACATACTTCAACTCTCAACTGAGACGGTGGATGTACAGACTTCAACTACACGATGTATAGACTTTGGCAAAGCAAGGGCTGAACAGACTTCAAAGCTCAACTGAGACGGTAGATGTACAGACTTTACAAGAGACGCTAGACGTTGTACAGACTTGGAGACAATGCATGCTGCAGTGTATAGACTTAGCCTATGTAGACTTAGTCCGATGTACAGACTTTGCATTAAGCAAGGCGCTGTATGGACTTCGAATCATGAGACGTTGATTAAGACGGACGATGTATAGACTTGCTAACACACTGATGTACAGGCTTTGCTAGCCACAATGTGCAGACTGCACGATGTATAGACTTGCAAGTCCTACGTAGGTAAAGATGCCAGTGTATAGGCTTGCGAGAATTTAACGTAGGTAAAATATACCAATGTATAGACTTGCGAGTTGCAACGTAGGTAAAGATACCTAATGCATAGACTTGCTAGTGTGCATGCCACAATGCAGTGTATGGACATGAGTGTGCGTGTAGTGCTACAACCGATGTATGGACTTGTGTTGACGCTGCAGGACAACTGCCAATGTATAGACTTCACAAGTGCAAGCAATGCAGCAATGTATGGACTTTGAACTTGTGCATGCAATGTATAGACTTGCTACCCTACGAGTCATGCAGTGTATGGACTTGTTGTGCCTGCGATGACTGCGATGTACATACTTGCTAGTCTGCGAGCCATGCAGTGTATGGACTTGCTAGCCTGCGAGTCATGCGATGTATGGACTTAATGTGTCTGCTGGACAAGCAATGTCTAGACTTAAGAATGCATGGATGAATAAACTGAATAGACTTGTGACTCATACTGATTGCTATCATCAAAACTATAGATCATCAAAACTACAGGGGCACAACAATCTCCCCCTTTTTGATGATGGTAATACTATGAGTTACACTGACTCCTAATGCATGCTATGAGAATGCAAGTTCTAACAATCTCCCCCTTTGCCAAGACAATGTATACACTTCCCCTGGAATTCAACAAACAGACAATATTCTCCCCCTTTGCCATCAACAAAGAGGAGGGAAAGAATCAAGAGAGATCATCTGACTGGCATTCTGAACAAGTAGTTCAGGAATAAGCATTCTAAAGCACAGAGTCTTCAGTCATATGAATTGAAAAATAGCTTTCAGATAGAGTTCTGGTTTAAAAGTTATAAATTTTAAGTTCATGCACTACAATCATCAGATAAGTTTTCTGTGCATGATAAAATAATAAACCAAAATCACATTTGCATGGGAGATTCAGTTTCAGAATATCTTACTTTCGTAGACTCATTAAAAGTTGTTAAGAGATACCAGGTCATGTATTGAAATTAAACAAATTGACATCCTTGAAAATTCTTTTGAAGGAACATCATTTTTCATTGTATTTCATTAAGGGCATTCAGGTACCATTTGTCTTTTTACGTAAGGGTATACGTTTATCAGACGCCAATACCCCTAGATACTCAACATTATGGACCATTCTGCCTATGATCAAACTCAATAGAACTGATTTACACCTTTTTGTGTGAGGGTACACGTTTATCAGACACTAATTACCCCCAGGTACTCAGTGAAACCACCCCATTGTTTTGATCATTTATACAGAGATAACTGATACACTTCATGACTTAAGTATAGTCCATTTCTTTGATGGATCACTTAGTTTCTCAGTAATTTACCAGTCATTGCTCTGCCAATTGTGTTTTTCAATTAATTTTTAATGTTTGCCAATATTTTTCTTAACTGTCCTTTAATTGTTTCAGAATGACTTGTTTAAGGACAATACACAAACTTAGCTTCTCTAACATAATTTCAAGTGAGTTTTCATATTTCAGATATAATTTGCTTTGTCTGACATGTAATGAAATAAGGGTTGAGAGCTTTATCAATTTTTAGCTTTCTTATTTACTGATTGTAATCTTTAAATTATAAAGTTTATAAAATTTAAACCATTAAGTCAGTCTTCAAGCAATTAAAGTTCTTATAAGTGAAGAAGTCTGTTTTCTATTGCTTAGGAACCAGAACTGACTAACAGATTGCCATATGTCAGATTCAACTCATTCAGGGTCAAAGAATTGAATTTCAATAAATTTGATGACCATTCTGAATTTCTAACAATTCTCCCCTATCTATATGCATGTGACTTTAGATGAGAGAGAGACCTTAGACACAGTCATGACTAAATGATATGCAATGATGATCATGAGTGTGATGCCAAAAAAAATATGAATGTCATGCATGATCATGAGTCTGTTGCAACATTCAACATTCACAAGGTTTATTCAAGCCATCAGAGAGTTTATTCATTATGCTGAAATTTACACAAGCCAAGTTCTCTTCTAAGAAATTTAAACCTTTCATTCCCAATAGGCTTAGTAAAAATATCATCAATTTATTTTTCAGTTTCAATGAAGTTCATTTTAATTTCCTTTTTATTTACAACATCTCTAAGAAAATAGTGTTTTATCTCTATATGCTTAGTCCTAGAATGATGAACAGGATTTTTAGCAAGGCATATAGCACTAGTATTATCACATAACATTGGAATACATCCCAATTTTATCTGATAATCATCCAGTTGGTGCTTGATCCATAGTACTTGGGCAGCACAATTACCAGCTGCAACATATTCAGCTTCAGCTGTAGACAAAGCTACAGTGTGTTGCTTCTTAGATGCCCAAGATACTAGACAGCCACCTAGGAATTGACAATATCCACTAGTGCTTTTTCTCTCTACTCGACACCCAGCATAATCTGCATCAGTGTAAGCTAGAAGTTCTAACTCACACTTGGCAGGATACCAAAGACCTAGCTCTTGGGTGCCTAGTAAATACCTAAAAATCCTTTTCACTGATTTAAGATGTGATTCTTTGGGACTAGCCTGAAATCTAGAGCATAAACACACTGAAAATTGAATGTCAGGCCTAGATGCTGTAAGATATAGAAGGGATCCGATCATACCTCTATATAGCCTTTGGTCCACTGGTTTACCTTGAGGATCTTCATCCAAACTGGTTGAGGTACCCATTGGAGCAGCTATTTCCTTGAGGTTGTCCATTTTGTACTTCTTCAATAGATCCCTTATGTACTTGGACTGAGAGATGAAGGTACCATCCTTTGATTGTGTAACCTGCAGTCCAAGAAATAGTTTGAGCTCACCCATTGAGCTCATTTCAAACTCATTAGTCATAATTTGAGAGAATTCCTCACACAATTTGGGGTTAGTTGACCCAAACACAATGTCATCCACATAAATTTGAATGATAAGAATATCTGAATGACTCACCTTGGTGAACAATGTTTGATCAACTACACCTCTTGTGAAGTTCTTATCAGTGAGGAATTTGCTCAACCTGTCATACCAAGCTCTAGGAGCTTGCTTTAAACCATAGAGAGCTTTTCTGAGTTTATAGACATGATTAGGGAAGTCTAAGCATTCAAATCCAGGAGGCTGCCTCACATAGACATCCTCACTGATTTCCCCATTCAGAAAAGCAGATTTTACATCCATCTGCTGAAGATTTATTCCTAGGGAACATGCATAAGCCAATAAGATTCTTATTGCTTCTAACCTGGCTACAGGAGCAAAAGACTCTTCAAAGTCTATTCCAAATTCCTGATTATACCCCTGAGCTACAAGTCTGGCCTTATTTTTAATCACATTCCCTGATTCATCAGTTTTAATTCTGAACACCCATTTAGTCCCTATGACTGTTTCATGATCAGGAGGTGGAACCAAGTGCCACACCTTATTCCTGTCAAATTGATTGAGCTCTTCATGCATGGCATTAATCCAATGCACATCCTTAAGAGCACAGTCAATGGACTTGGGTTCTACATTTGATACAAAGGCATATGCATTCAATTCATTTTGAATTCTTAAGTGGCCTCTAGTCCTAGGAGGGTCATGCAAATTGCCAATCACATTATCTACAGGATGATCTTTTAGATATCTAATGTTGACAATTTCATTATCATGATTTTCATTTACCTCCCCCTGAACTGTAGGCTCTTCTTCATTAAGCTCTTCATTTCCTTCCTCATCTTCGGATTTGTCTGCAGGATTCCCTTCTTTCAGAATATCACCATTGTCTTCATTCCTGCATTGACCAATATTAGACTTTACCAAAGATTCATCAAAAATAATATGTGGAGATTCTTCAACAGTTTTGGAATTCAGATTATACACTCTATATGCTCGGGTGTTTTCAGAATAACCAAGAAAAATTCCTGTTCACCTTTAGGTTCAAATTTATCAAGGTCTCTTTTATCATTTATATGTATAAAACATTTGCAACCAAAAACCCTGAAATGAGCAATTGAAGGTTTCTTACCCTTTATGATCTCATAGGGTGTTTTCTGGGTAGAAGGTCTTACCATAGCTCTGTTAATTACATAACATGCTGTATTTACTGCTTCAGCCCAGAACTTCCTTGGTAGACCACCTTCAACCAAGAGTGTACGACCCATCTCCACTAGGGTTCTGTTCCTTCTCTCCATAACTCCATTCTGCTCAGGTGTCCTTGGTGAGGAGAACCTATGGTTAATTCCATTTGACCTGCAGAATTCATCAAACTATGAGTTTTCAAACTCACCTCCATGATCAGATAGAATATTTTCAATTTTCTAGTTTTTCTTAAGACAGAACTCCTGAAATTCTGTGAATGCATCACTTTTATGTGATAAGAAGTATACCCAAGTGTACCTAGAAAAGTCATCTACCATGACAAATCCATACCTCCTCCCTGATAAGCTGACAGACCTGGTTGGCCCAAAAAGGTCCATGTGTATCAGCTCATAAGGTTTAGAAGACAGATTTTCTGTCCTAGATTTAAATGACTTTCTAGTTAACTTGGACTGAGTGCATGCATCACAGATTTTATTTTCTTTCTTAAAGGAAACTTCAGGAAGTCCTCTAACCATGCTATGCTTATTCAGTTTATGCAAAACAGTGTAACTAGCATGACCTAACCTACGATGCCATAAAAATGCTAAGTCTTCTCTACTAGCAGTAAGGCATAGGTTAGAATGTTGAATATCATCTAAATCTATCATGTAAGTGTTATTTATCCTCTTACCAGAAAATTTAACAGTTTCGGAATCAGGTTCAAAAACTTTGCAACATTGAGAGTCAAAAAGCACTTTGCATCCTTTATCACATAGCTGGCTGATGCTAAGTAAGTTATAAGCTAATCCTTCAACCAGCATGACATCCTCAATGCAACAAGTAGTACACTTACCTACTTTACCTGTTCCAACAATCTTACCCTTTGTGTTGCTACCAAAGGTGACAAGGCCTCCTTGTTTCTCTGTCAGCATGCAGAACTTGGCCTTATCCCCTGTCATATGCCTGGAGCAGCCACTATCCAAGTACCACAAATTGTTCTTGGCTGCCAGGCATACCTGCACACACAATCAGGTAGAGAAGTTTGGAACCCAAGACTGATTGGGCTCCAGAGAAGATGAAAAGCAATTAAAACGAGAAAGCAGACTTTTAGGAATCCACATTTGTTTGAAACAGTTCTGTTCAGTGGATTTTCCAGATTTCTTTTTGTTTTACTTTTTCTTGTTGACACTAGCATGATTATTTACAGATTGATTATTTCTGTGCCAGTGCCTTGGCCAGGATGTATTCACGAAATTTTGGCCATAGTAATCATTGGGCTGGCTGTGGAAATATTTGTTCCTAGGTGTCCAAGAGCCATACCCATTAACCCAATTCCTAGTGTAAGGTTTATAGGACTGTGTAGCCTGATGTCCATAACCTGTAAACCTTCCTTGAGTCCTAGTCCATCCTGACCTATTTGGATAGGTTGACTGTGCAAAGAAGTGGGACTGGGCTCTAGGTTGGTAGAAATGTTTGGGTTGAGCTCTAAAAGCATTCTGCCTCCCCTGCACCTTGGACCCTGCTGACCTGTTCATAGGTGTGTATTGGGTCTTCTTCATAGGTGGTGGTGATGGTGGAGACTTGGTGACCTTAACATGGGGTTTATAAGACTGTGTAGGTTGACCCCTAACCTGAGACTGAGCTTTGGGATTTTGTTTGGATGTGCTAGCTCTACTAGTCTCATTCAGTTTTTGTTTGCCCTTCTCCTCAGCACTGGGCTTTTTCAGATTAGCAGTTTTGTTCATTGAAATGTTTGAATTCATGCTAATTAGAGGTCCTTTCTCTTTTTGTGCAACAAATGAAATAGTTTTCATTCCAAAGGTTTTTGTTGCACTAGAATTAAATCCAAGCCCTCTTTTCTGAAGTTGACCTTTGACCCTAACAAAGCATTTAGGTTATCTGAACCTTGGGTCATTTTCTCAATAGTCTTAAGCTTGTCCTCATTATCCTTTTGAATATCTTCAATGGATTTCTTAAGTTCTGTATTCACACTTAGGACAGCTTGATATTTTTCATTCACTATTTTTATCTCACTCTCACATTTCTGAATTTTCAATTTCAGTTCATCAGTTTCTTTTTCTAACCTCTCATTTTCTTCTTTAGAGGCTTTTGACTCATTCTTGATTTCTTCTAATTCAGAACATGTGAGTTTCAATTTTTTATTCTCAGATTCTAGACATGCAATTTTATCAGTTAGAGTTGTATCATTTTGCATGGAGTTAATCTTTCTTCTTAGATGCATGTTTTCCTTTCTAATATCATCAGCTCTATCAGCTATGTCATGGTAGGCATCTACCCAATCAGCAATAGTGAAATTTTTGAATCTAGTGATTACCTCATCTGAGTCCTCCTCTCTGTCTTCAGAGCTTGTTGCCATAAGGCAAATGGGCTTCTCAGATTCGGCTTCACTGTCTGAGCTGCTACTGAAGGAACCTTCATCTTCATCACTCCAGGTACTCACCATTGCTTTCCCTTTCGTGTTCCTTCTCTTTGACTTGTCCTTGTATTTCTGATTCTCTGGACAGTCAGCTTTCAGATGGCCTGTTTTCCTGCATTGATAACAAGTATTAGTTTCAATTTTCTTAGCAGGGTTATGTTTATACCTTTTATCCCTTCGGCCGCCACTATATTTCTTTTGGCTGAATCGTCCTGCTCCTTTCCTGAGGAACCGCCTGAACTCTCTGGTCATCATTGCCATCTCAGTACGAGTTATATCTTCTTCATTCAGGCTCTCCTCGATGATGAACTGCTAGAGCTGGATTTGCTGATTGCTGGCACCAGCTTTCAGAGCGATTGGCTTCTTCTTCCTCTCAGCTTCTTCTATCTTTGGCATATTAATCTCATATGCCATCAGCGAGCCAATTAGCTCATCAGCCCTTGTGGTTCGCAAATCCCTTGACTCCTCCATCACTGTAGCCTTAGTATGCCAAGCATGAGTCAGGGAACGTAATATCTTCCTCACTACATCGTATTCTGTCTGAGGTTTCCCAAGACCTCTAAGACCATTTGTGATAATAGTTAATCGAGCGTACATCTCCTTGATGGTCTCGTTTGGCTTCATCTTGAATGCCTCATATTCAGACACTAGGAAATTAGCCTTCGTCTCTCTAACTTGAGAGGTCCCTTCATGGATCACTACAAGTGCATCCCACATCTCCTTAGCTGAACTGCAGGCTGATACGCGGGAGAATTCTGTAGGGTGCAGAGAGCACTGAATGGCGTTTATGGCACTCCAATTTAGTGTAGACCTCCTGATCTCCTCCTTGGTCCAGACTTCCTCATTAGGGGACAGCTCATAAGGTCCCTTGCTTACTACCTTCCAGATCTCATAATCCTTCGCCCTCAAAAATACTTGCATACGGTTCTTCCAGTATGCATAGTTAGATCCATCGAAGAATGGGGGCTTTGTGGTTGAGTGTCCTTCAGCTATCATCCCTCGAGCATCCATCTGTACCTTTCTCTTCGGGCGATGAGTCCCTGTAGAAGAGTTAGGCTCTGATACCAACTGTTATGTTAGATGGACGCAGTCTATTACCACGGAGAGTGGATCTAGAGGGGGGTGAATAGATCTAATGTCTAATTTTAGAACACAGTTGACTCTAATGCGGAATTAAAACAAGCAACTGTATAGCAGTAGAATGAACACATTGAAATCACACAACCACATGCAATCACACAGTAGACACCAATCTTTAAGGTGGTTCGATCTCAATCCAGAGATCTACGTCCACCCCACACTCCAACTGGAATGTGGATCCTACTGACTAACAGCTTGAACAGTTGGGCTTCACAGCTTGCCAACAACTGCCGATACACAGCTTCGCTGGGCTTAACAGCTTGCCGACCAGAGGAACAGATCCTCTGCAACTGCTGGGCAATACAGCTTAGCCGTCCGAGACCTGGTCTCGCCTGCTGAGGATTACAGCTTCACCTGTCCAGTGGAAACCTCCACTGCAATTGCTGCCTCACAGCTTGATAACAAAAGTGTATCGAAAGCAAGAAAGATAGAAACAAACGAAATGTAAAAACAAGACGAATGTAGCTCAAGTATGAGCAGAATCAGCTCTAGTATCTGAACCAAGAGTCTGACTTACAAGATCTCTCGAAAGCTCTCTCAACTCAACTCAACTCAACTCTCTCAATCTTCTCTTCTCTCTTTCTCTTCTTCTCTCTGAATCTTCTTCTCTCTTTTTCTTCTTCTTTGTGGATCGTACAGGCGCTCACTCTCTGTACTTCTCTTTTAGCTATGGCTGCTTCTATTCGATCTTAATCAGCCTTCTTCTGGTGGAAGAAGACTCATATATATACCAGCAGCAGTTTGAATTTGGCGTGTGGCTTCCATAATTCCCGCCCAGAGAATTCGCCAGATCCGAGGAGCTTCGACCACCTGGCAGCATCCTGACTGGGCTGCTTCCACGTGTCATAATCTAGGCACCTCGTCCTTCCTTGGATCATGAGCCAAGTCATCAGTCTCTGCAGATAGTCCCTGTCAGACATTCGAAAGGAATTATCAGTTTAAGGGTTAACTGATGTACAGACTATACATAGACAGAGCTGAAGCAATGTATAGACTTCATGAAGTAGGACAATTGCGTTGTACAGACTATGTGAAGACAAAGCTGAAGCAATGTATAGACTTCATGAAGCAGAGCTGAAGCAGTATAGACTCGGTGAATGCGAAGCAATGCATTGTACAGACTCTATGAATGTGAGGGTATGCGTTGTACAGACTGTGTGAATACAGTGCTATGGCCTGTATAGACTCTACGCATGCAGGGCTTATGCCATGTTCAGACTTTGTGAATACAATGATGTGCAATGTATAGACTCTGTATATGCAGAGCTTAAGCCCTGTACAGACATCAAATATGCAGAAGTAAACGTGCATCAATGTGTAGACTTAGCAAAACAAAGTGTGAACAAAACAATATAATGTGCAGACTTCGATCGTAGTTAAAGATAGCAATGTAAAGACTCTGCATTGTATAGACTAGCTGAAGTGTAATGTGCAGCCATTGTATAGACTTTGTGAATGCGAAACAATGCCATGTACAGACTTTATATATGCAATGCTAGAGCATGTATAGACTTCATATATGCAGTGCTAAGGCATGTGCAGACTTCATATATGCAAGGCTGAGGTGTGTACAGGCTTAGTGAATGCAACACTGAATCATGTACAGACTTCACATTCACTATGTAGACGTTGTACATACATGCTAATGTGTAACGTAGAATGCATCAAGCAAAGTGTGTACATTGAAGATATGCTCAAGAGTGTATAGACTTGATCAGACATCAGAAGCACAAGTGCTCAAGAGAGACGGTGGATGTACATACTTCAACTCTCAACTGAGACGGTGGATGTACAGACTTCAATTGCACGATGTATAGACTTTGACAAAGCAAGGGCTGTACAGACTTCAAAGCTCAACTGAGACGGTGGATGTACAGACTTTACAAGAGACGCTAGACGCTGTACAGACTTGGAGACAATGCATGCTGCAGTGTATAGACTTAGCCTATGCAGACTTAGTCCGATGTACAGACTTTTCATTAAGCAAGGCGCTGTATGGACTTCGAATCATGAGACGTTGATTAAGACGGACGATGTATAGACTTGCTAACACACTGGTGTACAGGCTTTGCTAGCCACAATGTGCAGACTGCACGATGTATAGACTTGCAAGTCCTACGTAGGTAAAGATGCCAGTGTATAGGCTTGCGAGAATATAACGTAGGTAAAATATACCAATGTATAGACTTGCGAGTTGCAACGTAGGTAAAGATACCTAATGTACAGACTTGCTAGTGTGCACGCCACAATGCAGTGTATGGACATGAGTGTGCGTGCAGTACTGCAACCGATGTATGGACTTGTGTTGACGCTGCAGGACAACTGCCAATGTATAGACTTCACAAGTGCAAGCAATGCAGTAATGTATGGACTTTGAACTTGTGCATGCAATGTATAGACTTGCTACCCTGCGAGTCATGCAGTGTATGGACTTGCTGTGCCTGCGACGACTGCGATGTACATACTTGCTAGCCTGCGAGCCATGCAGTGTATGGACTTGCTAGCCTGCGAGTCATGCGATGTATGGACTTAATGTGTCTGCTGCACAAGTAATGTCTAGACTTAAGAATGCATGGATGAATAAACTGAATAGACTTGTGACTCATACTGATTGCTATCATCAAAACTATAGATCATCAAAACTACGAGGGCACAACATCATTTTCTTATGTTTCTTAAAAAGTGATGTTAATCTTTATTCATACATTTCTTCTACTATGTGATAAAAGGTAATACCTACATTTCAGAAACATAGACATATCCTCTTATATGCATGTCTGTAGATAAATTTTACCTACGTTTCTGTTGGACTATTCCTACGCTTCTAAAGCGTAGGTATAAGTCAATCTATACCTACATTCTATTGAAACATAGGTATAACTTATAATCACGTGAGCAAACACTACGCTTTCAAAGCGTGACAAGAAAACCTACGTAAAGACTTTACTTACGTTTCTTAGACCTACACCTACTTTCTAAAAACGTAGGTAAAAGTCTGTTTTGTTGTAGTGCTATGCATGAACACCTTGCTTCGCATACCTCGCACGAATGGCTCGCCTCCACCTTGAGTCCACGCAGCAGTTAGGGTTACGCCTTGGGCTCAAGGGTCATATTTATAGGGGTTAAACCCTAAGCCTCAATTTGATATGGAGTTAGATTAAAGGTGGACTAACTCAACCTACTTAACATAGTCCGGAGTTAACCTATTTTTAGTTTGATAAGAGGATAGTTAATCTGAGAGTAAAGAGGTGGACTAACCTACTTTTAATATAGTGTGATTTGATAATTAGTAGGTTAACCCAGTAATAATGACATATAAAATATTACATTTATATATCTTTTAATTTTTTAATATATCTCTCATTCCCTCTCTCTACCTCTCTCACCTCCCCTCTTTCTCTAGTCACTCTCTATCTCGCACATATATTAATTATTAGTTTTAGTTACTATTCATATTTAAAATTTTAATTTATTTAAATTTTAAATTATTTTAAAATATGTTATATATTAAATATATCATAAAATAATTTTATTAATTTTTTGATAAATAATATCAATAATCTCACTGATTAAAATTTAAATTTTAAAAACAACATTAATACAAGTTTATGTTATTGTTCATCTTTAAAAAAATTTATTATACTATATAAATATAATATATCATGAAAAAAAACTTATTTGATAAATAACATCAATAATCTCATTAATTAAAATATAATAGTCAAATATGACATTAATTATGGGTTTATATTACTATTCATCTTTAAAACTTATTTTATCTTATTTTTTTAATATTTTTAATATATTATATAAATTAAATATATCATGAAAATAATTTAATGTTGATAAATAACATCAATAATCTCACTAATTAAAATTCATAAGTCAAAAATGACATTGATTACGTACGTAAGTTATCGTTCATCTTAAGAAATAGTTTATGTTAAATTTTAAATATTCTTAATATATTCTATAAATTAGATATATTATGAAACTAGTTTTATGATAAAACATCATTAATCTCATTAATTAAAATTTAAAAGTCACAAATGTTTTTTAAAATGCTATTTATCTTAATATATATTAACTCATAAAAATTTTAAATAAATTTTATATGATAAATATATCATTATCATAATAAATTTTCTCTTACGTTAATGAGAGAGAGAGAGATAGAGATTGAGAGAGTGCATTTAATGTGCATTAAATGCACTTAGCCCACCTCTATTTGCTAATCCGGGAGTAACCCATGGTTAACCATATTTCTAACCTGATTAACCTAAATCTACAATCAAAGTAGAAAAAGGGTTAGGTCAGGGTTAACTGTAGGCTAAGCCAGGGTTAACGGGCTAAAGAGTCCAATTAAGAATGTACATATGATATTATCATTATGGACGGAGGTTCTGCTTGTAGGTCGACTTCAAATATAAAAACGATGTAGATAGATTTCAATATTTATTTTTAATTTAGCTACTTTTTGTTATAATCATACGCCTAAGTACTGATAGTCTATGATTTGATGGATACGTCTATTCATAGTAGAAAACGATGCCCGACTTGAACATAATATGACACTGGAATAGCCGTAATTAGCATTTTGTTAATTAAGAGCTCAAAGAGAACACTTCGGTAATTCATCAAAATATTTGTTTTATGCAGGTTTTGCCTATCCGTTTATACCGATCGTCCCGATCTTTCACTGGGACAGTATGGTACAGGTTGATACCGTTACGTACCAAGATACAAAAAATATATTATATATACATATATGTTACAGAATAATATAACTTAAAAATATTTTTATCTCAGTTGACTATGCACGTGGTTATTTAAACGGACATCTCTGGTTCAAATCCCACCTCTGCCACCGTTTTAAACATTTTTTCTTTAAAACAACTTTTCAAAAAATCAAATTTAAACGGATCAAAAACATGTTTCGAACGGGAGTTGCGTCTCACGGCCCGATCATCCCGCCCAACACGTGGGACGATCTGGGACGGACGATTCGGATCGTCCCGTCCCGATTTGACAAACCTTGATTTTATATTCACACTTTATAATTTTATTAATATTCCTTAGATGACTTTCATATTTTACGTTATTTCAATAATAATATTGTATTACACATATGTATAAATTATATACATATGTATAAGTCATATAATTCACATGTTTTTGTATCTTTTTTCTTTAAGTTTTTTCATGTCTGGTATCCATATAGACATTTGTATTTGTGTATCACATATAGCACAACAGGCAGATATGACACTTTGAATTTTTTTTCAAAATATTAACAAATTATAGATTGGAAAATATGTGGATATTACATAAATAGATCTTGTATTGAAAACATTTTTGTGATTCAATCTTTTTTGGCATGCAATCTAGCTAGCTTTTGACATTTAATGATCATATAAAGGAATATTTACTGTTCTCCATGAGATGAACCTTTCACAACCAGAAAAAGCGGGATTTCAGACGGACGTTATCCGTCTCAAATCCGTCTGAAAATCCGTCGCAACACATATTTGTAACGGATTTCCGACGGATTTAAGACCGAACTCGACCGTCTGAAATTCTTAGTCACAAATTTGTGACAGTTGACCATTCGGTCTGAAATTCCGTCTGAAATTAAGACACAAATAATTTCGGTCATAAATTCCGTCTAAATCTCACACGATAAAATATCCGTATGTAAATATCAGTCTAAAATTTCCGTATGTATTTCATACGGTTTTTAAGACGGATTTATTATCCGTTGTAAATACCGTCCGTAATCCGTCTGAAATATTGTCTGAAATCCGTCTCTATTTCTGCCGGATATTACGACGGATTATTTTGTCGTCGTAACTTCCAACGACGGTTCTATATGTTGTTCGTCCTAAATCCGTCGGTGTTTAAAACGTAATTCACGACGGATATAAATTCCGTCTGAAATTACCGTCTCTATTACAAACGTCATTTCAGACGGATTATAAATCCGTCTGAAAAAAAAATATATTTTTTAAAAAAATTAAGTTTATTTATCTAATAAACCTGTTAAAAAAATTATTGGAACTAACCACAAAAAAAAACTCAACATCAACATACCCAAATAAATAAACACCACCGAAAAAATCTCAACATAACATAGATGTTCAAATAAATAAACACCACCAATAAAAAAACTCAACACCATGCTGACAAAATAAATACAAAGAAAAACACATTAACCCTGCTGATCCGTCTGAATAACATAAAACAAATATCATTAAACATCAAGAAATATCTGGTACATCGTCAATATCCTCATCATCCATATCGTCACTGCCCTGCTCATCTCCTCTGTCGCTGCCCGCAGAAGGATCCCCCTACATTAAAAAAATAATAACATTCATTCATAGATAAAAAAATTAGTGCGAAGAAATGAGCATAAATATAAATCAAACATATCAAATTGATAACTGCAGATTTTATAGATCAACTACTAGCTTGAAACAATATTTAGACCCCCGGACCTGACCTGGGAGTTCATTTAAACTAAGTTTATTTTAAAACTGAACTTTGAGTGCCGAGCTCAAACCGGACATCCGATTTGGATTCCGTCAGTTCTGACAAGTCACTTTCATCTCCCCGGTCGCGTTGGAATGATAGGCACGGCCGTCCGACCGGTATTTCCAATTTTAGACCCCCGGACCCGACCTGGTAGTTCATTTAAACTAAGTGTATTTTAAAACTGAGCTTTGAGCGCCGAGCTCAAACCGGACATCCGATTTGGATTCCGTCAGTTCTGACAAGTCACTTTCATCTCCCCGGTCGCGTTGGAATGATCGGCACGGCCGTCCGACTTGTATTTCCAATTTTAGACCCCCGGACCCGACCTGGTAGTTCATTTAAACTAAGTGTATTTTAAAACTGAACTTTGAGCGCCGAGCTCAAACCGGACATCCGATTTAGATTCCGTCAGTTCTGACAAGTCACTTTCATCTCCCCGGTCGCGTTGGAATGATCGGCACGGCCGTCCGACCGGTATTTCTAATTTTAGACCCCCGGACCCGACCTGGTAGTTCATTTAAACTAAGTGTATTTTAAAACTGAACTTTTAGCGCCGAGCTCAAACCGGGCATCCGATTTGGATTCCGTCAGTTCTGACAAGTCACTTTCATCTCCCCGGTTGTGTTGGAATGATCGGCACGGCTGTCCGACTTGTATTTCAAATTTTTGACCCCCGGACCTGACCTGGGAGTTCATTTAAGCTAAGTTTATTTTAAAACTGAACTTTGAGTGCCGAGCTCAAACCGGACATCCGATTTGGATTCCGTCAGTTCTGACAAGTCACTTTCATCTCCCCGGTCGCGTTGGAATGATCGGCACGGCCGTCCGACCGGTATTTCCAATTTTAGACCCCCGGACCCGACCTGAAAGTTCATTTAAACTAAGTATATTTTAAAACTGAACTTTGAGCGTCGAGCTCAAACCGGGCATCCGATTTGGATTCCGTCAGTTCTGACAAGTCACTTTCATCTCCCCGGTCGCGTTGGAATGATCGGCACGGCCGTCCGACTTGTATTTCCAATTTTAGACCCCCGGACCCGACCTGGTAGTTCATTTAAACTAAGTGTATTTTAAAACTGAACTTTGAGCGCCGAGCTCAAACCGGACATCCGATTTAGATTCCGTCAGTTCTGACAAGTCACTTTCATCTCCCCGGTCGCGTTGGAATGATCGGCACGGCCGTCCGACTTGTATTTCCAATTTTAGACCCCCGGACCCGACCTGGTAGTTCATTTAAACTAAGTGTATTTTAAAACTGAACTTTGAGCGCCGAGCTCAAACCGGGCATCCGATTTGGATTCCGTCAGTTCTGACAAGTCACTTTCATCTCCCCGGTCGCGTTGGAATGATCGGCACGGCCGTCCGACTTGTATTTCCAATTTAGACCCCCGGACCCGACCTGGTAGTTCATTTAAACTAAGTGTATTTTAAAACTGAACTTTGAGCGCCGAGCTCAAACCGGACATCCGATTTAGATTCCGTCAGTTCTGACAAGTCACTTTCATCTCCCCGGTCGCGTTGGAATGATCGGCACGGCCGTCCGAATTGTATTTCAAGTTTTTGACCCCCGGACCTGACTTGGGAGTTCATTTAAGCTAAGTTTATTTTAAAACTGAACTTTGAGTGCCGAGCTCAAACCGGACATCCGATTTGGATTCCGTCAGTTCTGACAAGTCACTTTCATCTCCCCGGTCGCGTTGGAATGATCGGCACGGCCGTCCGACCGGTATTTCTAATTTTAGACCCCCGGACCCGACCTGGTAGTTCTTTTAAACTAAGTGTATTTTAAAACTGAACTTTGAGCGCCGAGCTCAAACCGGGCATCCGATTTAGATTCCGTCAGTTCTGACAAGTCACTTTCATCTCCCCGATCGCGTTGGAATGATCGGCACGGCCGTCCGACTTGTATTTCCAATTTTAGACCCCGGACCCGACCTGGTAGTTCATTTAAACTAAGTGTATTTTAAAACTGAACTTTGAGCGCCGAGCTCAAACCGGACATCCGATTTAGATTCCGTCAGTTCTGACAAGTCACTTTCATCTCCCCGGTCGCGTTGGAATGATCGGCACGGCCGTCCGACTTGTATTTCCAATTTTAGACCCCCGGACCCGACTTGGTAGTTCATTTAAACTAAGTGTATTTTAAAACTGAACTTTGAGCACCGAGCTCAAACCGGGCATCCGATTTGGATTCCGTCAGTTCTGACAAGTCACTTTCATCTCCCCGGTCGCGTTGGAATGATCGGCACGGCCGTCCGACTTGTATTTCCAATTTTAGACCCCCGGACCCGACCTGGTAGTTCATTTAAACTAAGTGTATTTTAAAACTGAACTTTGAGCGCCGAGCTCAAACCGGACATCCGATTTAGATTCCGTCAGTTCTGACAAGTCACTTTCATCTCCCCGATCGCGTTGGAATGATCGGCACGGCCGTCCGACCGGTATTTCCAATTTTAGACCCCCGGACCCGACCTGGTAGTTCATTTAAACTAAGTTTATTTTAAAACTGAACTTTGAGCGCCGAGCTCAAACCGGGCATCCGATTTGGATTCCGTCAGTTCTGACAAGTCACTTTCATCTCCCCGGTCGCGTTGGAATGATCGGCACGGCCGTCCGACTTGTATTTCAAGTTTTTGACCCCCGGACCTGACCTGGGAGTTCATTTAAGCTAAGTTTATTTTAAAACTGAACTTTGAGTGCCGAGCTCAAACCGGACATCCGATTTGGATTCCGTCAGTTCTGACAAGTCACTTTCATCTCCCCGGTCGCGTTGGAATGATCGGCACGGCCGTCCGACTTGTATTTCCAATTTTAGACCCCCGGACCCGACCTGGTAGTTCATTTAAACTAAGTGTATTTTAAAACTGAACTTTGAGCGCCGAGCTCAAACCGGGCATCCGATTTGGATTCCGTCAGTTCTGACAAGTCACTTTCATCTCCCCGGTCGCGTTGGAATGATCGGCACGGCCGTCCGACTTGTATTTCAAGTTTTTGACCCCCGGACCTGACCTGGGAGTTCATTTAATCTAAGTTTATTTTAAAACTGAACTTTGAGTGCCGAGCTCAAACCGGGCATCCGATTTGGATTCCGTCAGTTCTGACAAGTCACTTTCATCTCCCCGGTCGCGTTGGAATGATCGGCATGGCCGTCCGACTTGTATTTCTAATTTTAGACCCCCGGACCCGACCTGGTAGTTCATTTAAACTAAGTGTATTTTAAAACTGAACTTTTAGCGCCGAGATCAAACTGGGCATCCGATTTGGATTCCGTCAGTTCTGTCAAGTCACTTTCATCTCCCCGGTCGCGTTGGAATGATTGGCATGGCCGTCCGACCGGTATTTCAAATTTTAGACCCCCGGATTTTCTCAATTATTCTGAAGTAAATGAGTTTTAAAATTAATAATGAACATAATTGAGTAATTCCATCAAAATAAAAACTTGGCTAGAGACTCACCTGTGCGGGCTGTGCTGTGGTGGTTGTTGATTTCTGAGGGACCATTCCGCTCTGGGAGAGGAGGCCACTAATTGCCTGCAAGAATACTGACACTTGGCTAGAGATCTCTTGCTGGAAATGCTGCTGCTGCCGCTGCATATCAGAAATCTGCGATCGGACCATGTCCATCATGTCGCTGGCAGAAGCGCTGGGGCCAACGGAAGGTATAGTGAAGGCACTGCCACTGGAAGAAGTATAGCTAGAACTCGCACACGCTGATGTCACCACGCTTGCGTCTAGGCTCTCCCCAAAACCATATATTCGGCCTTTCTTCGGTACGCCAGCTGCTGCCACCCACTCCACCGGATCGAACTCCGGCTGCTGCGTGTCTCCCTCCCCGTACTTCTCTGTCACTGCTTTGCTATATGTTTCCTACAAATTGAATAAAATAACTAGTCAATTTCATATGAATTACATGCCGATTTAAATGAACGGTACAAGTTACATATGTAGATAAACTTACCACTGCTGACTTAGCTATGTCACTCACAAAATCATTAGTCCCCTTCTTTTTGTGTGTTCTGTCGAACACCTTGAGGAACGACGGAGGTCGATTAAGCTCCACAGCCTGTTATACAATTCATAGTAAAAAAAAGTCAAATATTGGGATAAATTGTAAGAAGATAAATTGGTATATTACTTACCAATTTTTGTTTATGAGCCGCATAAGAGATGGACCCACTCGTATGCAAATTTGAACCTGGTTTTGACGCCCTATTTGCTTTGGCTTTTTCGGACTTTTCTATCCACTTGGGGTCAGCAAAATGGTCACAAGATATCTCCCAATCCTCCTGCCTCATCCATAGAGGGCGATGCGCCTTCCACAATTGTCGGTCTTCACTCCCCCCACTCAATTTTTTAGCGTGTGCTCGGGCCTCATGTATTTTCCTCTTGTAACTTGAGAGCATAGTAGACTCCCAGGCACGACGACATCTCGCCGCGTCATGTCCACATGTGAATTGAAAAGACCGCTGTAAATCAATTGCTTTTCACACTTAGTATAAAGTTGTAAATAGACTTTGGGAAATACTTGAATTAAATGACGTAATTACTTACTAAGAACATGTTGTACAATGAATCGCGGACGGACATCGAAAAATCTCTGAAAGTGGAAGCTGCCCCGGGCACATGTGCCAACATGAGTTCGGTGGAATGATGGACAGCGCCGTGGGGTTCAAATTTCATACTGCAATTGCAAATGTCAAAATATTCATATTACACAGTTGAGGGCTAATTAATGTAATATAACCTTATAGATTTACCCGGATACCCAACACGTGTTGTGCATCCCTTGGTTTTGATGATGACAATAGGATATGTTTGATTAATCAAGTTCTATCTTGTTTCATAACAAATACAAGTGGTTTGATTGTTCCTTCAAAGTATTGGACTCATTCAATTTACCTCTGATAAGTTAAGTAATTTCAGGTCCACTGAAATCCAAGTGGAATCAACAAATCAGAAGAAGTGTCAAAGGCCGCTTGTCGACCAGGGAAGTGGTTATGGTCGACCAACGAACTCAACCAGAAAAGCATCAGATCATCTGTCTTCTGGAAGCATCTTGGCTGTCGACCAAAGCCCCGCCTCTGGTCGACCACAGAAAAGACAGAAGCAACAGACAGAACTGCTGGCCATCTGGAAACTGCCCCCTGTCGACCAGCGACCAGGCTGTGGTCGACCAACGGGCGACGTGAGTTTCAGCCAGAAGAACCGGCCATCTGGGGACTGCCCATTGTCGACCAGCGACAGGGTCATGGTCGACCACGGGTTTATATATCGTCCAAAACCGAACTCTAACCGAATTCTGTTTTGGTTCCTTAAAACCTGCAGATGGTTGTTGCAGGTTGTTGGGCTGCTCAGGAGATAAGCTTCCGCACGGGAATCAAGGAAACAATCTTGCTTAGAAGTGGTCAAACTCGTTCTAACGATTGGATTTAAACCGATCCCTGTTTTCTAGCAGATTGGCGCTCGATCTGAAAATTGAGCGGGAAGAACTTTATTCTTGAAAATAAAAAGAGCTATATGAAGAATATAAGGCAACTAATCACGAAGAAGGAAGCGGTGAGAGAGCACGGAATAGAAGCCAAGGAAGATACACACAGAAGAGGAAGAAGGAGCTCTCCACCAATCAAAAATCTGCAGAAAGGTTAAAGGCAATCTCGTTGCTACAGAAGGAAGACTTAGCTCAAGACTGTGTGATCTCCAGCAGCAGAACAATCGAAGGCAACTGACTGGAAGATCAACAGGGAGTCTAGGCTTCTTCATAAGCGTGATCAAGTCCCAGGCTGAACACCTATTCTTCTACACACGCCAATATTCAGTCCTGTCTTTCATCACCTGTTCTTATCATCTTTTCATTTCTGATTACAATTATTGTCAAGCTGTGAGGCAGCAGAATCAAGCTGTGTGTCAGCAGGTACAAGCTGTGTGTCAGCTGTGTTTTGGTTGAGATCAGAGATTCTCATAGTGAAGCCTTGCTTGAGTTAATCAAGGGGTGGATGTAAGTCTCAGGAAGAGACTGAACCACCTTAAAAATCCTTTCTTGTGGTGTGCTTGTGTGTGTTTGATTTCCTATACGTATGCTTGCATCTTTACTATCCGCATTAGTTCTATGATTCATTAATTACTAGTAGCTCATCTGGTCGATAGTCAGTAAATTATCAAAAAGGGGGAAAGATCTATTCACCCCCCCTCTAGATCTATTCAGTCCGTATCCAACACGTGGTATCAGAGCAGGTTCTCCAAAAATGTGGTCTAACAACCAGGAGAGACCGGGCGGACTGAACTCTAAAAGCCTCATAGCTGAGGGGCACTCTGTAACTAGACCTCCATATTTTGATGGAACTGATTATTCTTATTGGAAAAATCGTATGCAGGTGTTCTTACGTGCGCAAGACCACGAGATGTGGAGGGTAGTGAGCCGCGGACCTTTTGAGCTATCGGAAGATGAAGAAACCTGGACCAGAGAACAGGTCAGGAAATCAACTGTCAACTGGGGAGCCATGAACGTGATGCAGTGCTCACTACACCCCACAGAATTCTCAAGAGTTTCCCAATGCGCAACAGCCAAAGAAATGTGGGATCGTCTAAAGGTAATCTACGAAGGTACTTCCGAGGTAAGAGAGACAAAAGCAAATATGCTAGTCTCAGAATATGAGATGTTTAGGATGAAAAATGATGAAAGTATTTCTGAGATGTATGCCAGATTAGTACAATTGACTAATGGCTTGAAGAGCTTAGGGAAGACATACAAAGAGCAGGAATTAGTGAGGAAGATTTTAAGGTCTCTCACATCGATGTGGCATACCAAGGCCACAGTCATTGAGGACTCAAAGGATCTCACAACAATGACAGTGGATGAGTTAGTAGGATCCCTGATGGCCTATGAGGTCAATCTGAAGAGAAAGGAAGATGAGGGCAAGAAAAAGAAGCAACTTGCCCTAAAGACTAAGACAAGCACCTCTGAGGTGTCTGACAATGATGACTCATCTAGCTCAGGTGAAGAATCTGGTGAGCTAGCCATGCTTACAAGAAAATTTAAAAAATTCCTGCGGAAGGAAGGTAAAGGATTCAGAAATCCAAAGGGCATGGTAAGGAAGTCATCCCAGTTTAAATCTGATAAACATAAGGCTCCTTCTAACAAACTCATTTGCTACAATTGCAGGCAGCCTGGACATATGAAGGCTGAATGTCCAGAAGCTCCTAAGAAATCAAGCTTCAAGTGGAAAGGCAAGAAACCCAAGGCGATGATTAGCACTTGGAGTGAGGAGGAAGAGAGCAGTGAAGAGGAAACAACTTCCGAGGAAGAAGAAGGAAAGCTCTGTCTGATGGCCAAGGGAGACAACAGTGATCTTGAGGTAAGTTCCCCATTTCAAGACTTCTATAGTTCGGATTGGGAAGAAGTATATTCAGAATTGCTTGATACTTATGAAAGAATAAGAAAGGAAAATAAACATTTGAAGAAGAAGATCAGTCAACTGAATAAAGACAGCAATTCAATGGAAAACAAAACTGAACTAGAAATGGAAATCAAGTCACTGAAAAACAAGCTGAATCAAATGGACTTAGATGAAGAAAACCACAAGAGAATGTCCGAAGAGAATGAAATGCTAAAAAACGACATTGATGAGTTAAAACTAAAGACTCAAGAATATGAACAGGAAACTAAGTTAAGTCAAGAAAGAAACAATTCACTCAAGGAAGAAAACAACCAACTCCTAAGAGAAATAGAAAGAATTAAGAGTGACCTGAAAAACAAACAGGAGACCTTGGAAAAAATGACTCAAGGTCAAGAAAACTTAAATGCTGTCTTGGGAATAAAAGTAAACTTTCAAAAAGAAGGGTTAGGATACAATCCTACGGCTAAAAAGGAATTCCAAATAAAAACCGTAACTGGGATTGCTGACTCAAAAGGAAAAAGGCCCCTGATTAATCTATACCAAGATAAACAAGAGGATGTAGCTGAATGCTCCTCCAAAAGGAACAATGTCACCAAGGAAGAGAGAAATTTTAAAGAGAAAACAGTCAATCAATATAAGATTCAAAATAATAAACAAGAAACCCAAATTCACAGAAATCACCAAACAAACCAAGGACTAAACCAAGTTAAAAGACATAAATCTGGAAAACAAGATGTCTGGAGACAGGCTGGTCGACAACAGACCCTTCATCTGTCGACCAGAGGATCTGCCAGAACAGGCGCTGGTTACTGGAGAAGCAGTGGTCGACCACAGGTACACCAGATGTCGACCAGAGGTGCTGCCAGAACAGACGCTGAGTTCTGGAGACGCGATGGTCGACCACAGACATACCAAAAGTCGACCATGGCCAGACAAGCAAACAGAAATCACAGGTTTTCTCGGGTAAAACAAAATGAAAACTTGAATACACAAAGGTGGACTCAGATTAAAGAAGCTTTAGAACAAAAGCAACCCAACCTGAACAAGTTCAGAAATAAAAATTTACACTGCTCTAACAGAATCTGGGTTCCCAAAGGATTACTGCAGCAATTTCATAATTTCACAAGCTATCTTGGACCCGGGTACCATTGGGGTCCAAAAGTTTCTGTGTAACTTGTGATGCAGGTGTGTTTGGCAGCTATACACAACAAGTGGTACTTAGATAGTGGCTGCTCAAGACATATGACAGGGGACAAGGCAAAATTCTCCGAGCTAAACTCAAAAGATGGAGGACATGTGACATTTGGAGGAAATAACAAAGGCAAGATCATTGGGAAAGGTAAGGTAGGTAAGACATCTACAAATTGCATTGAAGATGTACTGCTAGTGGATGGCCTGGAATATAATCTTCTAAGCATCAGTCAGCTATGCGACAAAGGCCATCAAGTAGTCTTTGATTCTAAGATCTGTAAAATTCTTGAACCAAATTCGGCTAAAGTTAAGTTTATGGGCAAGAGAGTAAATAATGTCTACATGATAGACTTGGATGATCCAGCCCACTCCAACTTGTGCCTCACCGCCAAGAAGGAGGACCTGACTTGGTTGTGGCACCGAAGGCTAGGGCATGTTAGCTACAGGGTGCTGCACAAATTGGTTAAGAATAAAATGGTTTCTGGTTTACCTGAAATTTCGTTTGCTCAAAATGTCAAAGTATGTGAATCATGTACCCAAGGTAAGCAAACAAGAAAATCATTCAAAGGTAGAACTGAAAGTCAATCTTCTAGACCACTAGAACTTGTGCACATGGACCTTTTTGGCCCAACAAGAACTGCTAGTCTTAGTGGTAAGAGGTACGGTTATGTACTAGTTGATGATTTCTCTAGATTCACATGGGTAATGTTTTTATCACATAAAAACGATGCCTTTCATGAATTTCAGGATTTTTACAGAAGAATGAAGCAGGATGGTAAGTCCAAAGTGTGTTCAATAATATCTGATCATGGGGGAGAATTTGAAAATTCAGAGTTTGATGAATTCTGCAGGAACAAAGGAATAAATCACAGGTTCTCCTCACCAAGGACGCCAGAGCAAAATGGAGTGGTGGAAAGAAGGAATCGCACACTTGTTGAAATGGCCAGAACCTTGTTAGTTGAAGCCAATCTTCCAAGAAGATTTTGGGCTGAGGCGGTCAATACAGCATGTTATATTGTAAACAGGGCAATGGTAAGACCATCTAGTGCGAAAACTCCATATGAGGTGTTCAAAGGTAAGAAGCCATCTCTAGCTCATTTTAGGATCTTCGGTGTAAGGTGTTTTATTCATAACAATGACAAGAGATCATTGGACAAATTTGAACCAAAGAGTGACCCAGGAATCTTCTTGGGATACTCTGACCGATCAAGAGCCTATAGAGTCTACAACACCAAAGATCAGCTAGTTGAAGAATCCCCACATATCACATTTGATGAAAATAATGACTTTGACAAAACTGGACAGGTAGGCAAAGATGAAGATGGGGAATTTCTGGAAGGCAAAGAGGAACCAATGGAGACTGAAGCAGAACCAAAGCAAGGTGATTCCAATGATCAACCCGAAGGAGAGATCATCCCAGGTAACAATTCTGAAAATCTGAGATTTCTCAGAGATCATCCTCTAGATAACATCATTGGAGGAATTAATGAACCGAGGAAAACTAGATCTCAGCTTAAAACAGTTGATGAATTAGATCAGCTAGCCCTTGTATCTCAAGTTGAGCCTAAAAATGTAGAGGAAGCTTTAAGAGATGAATCTTGGATAAATGCCATGCATGAAGAATTAAATCAATTTGAAAGAAATCAGGTTTGGAAACTTGTTCCCAGACCCTCATCTCATCCTGTTATTGGAACCAAATGGGTTTATAAAAATAAGCTTAATGAAGAAGGAGTTGTTATGAGGAACAAGGCTCGGTTGGTGGCTAAGGGGTATAACCAAGAATTTGGAGTTGATTTTGAAGAATCATATGCTCCAGTTGCAAGGTTAGAAGCCATTAGAATATTGTTAGCATTTGCGGCGTCCCATGGAATTAAATTGCAGCAAATGGATGTAAAAAGTGCCTTTCTAAATGGCTTTGTAAAGGAAGAAGTCTTTGTGGAACAACCCCCTGGTTTTGAAAATGATGATCTTCCTAATCATGTCTTTAAACTGCATAAGGCTTTGTATGGTTTAAAGCAGGCTCCTAGGGCATGGTACGACAGACTGAGTTCATTCCTCACCAAAAAGGGCTACTCAAGAGGTAAAATTGATCAAACATTATTCTCCAAGACCCAAGGTAAGAATATACTAATTGTGCAAATCTATGTGGATGATATTGTGTTTGGATCCACTGAAGCTTCATTATGTACTGAATTTGCAAATCTAATGACCAATGAGTTTGAAATGAGTTTAATGGGTGATTTACAGTTCTTTCTTGGATTGCAGATTCTACAATGTAGAGAAGGCTACTTCATAAATCAATCCAAGTACATAAAGGAGATGCTGAAAAAGTTTGGCATGGAGAGCTGCAAACCAATAGAGTCACCCATGGGGACAAATGCAACATTGGAGGCTGATGTAAAAGGTAACATGGTAGATGCCAAGAAATACAGAGGTATGATCGGATCCCTACTATATTTAACTGCCTCTAGGCCAGACATTCAGTTCAGTGTATGCATGTGTGCTAGATATCAATCTAGCCCTAGAGATTCACATTTAGGGGCTGTCAAGCGTATCCTTCGTTACCTTGCCGGTACCCAAGAATTGGGTTTATGGTATCCTACTTATTGCAAACTAGATTTCATTTCATATTCAGATGCTGATTATGCTGGTTGCAAAATTGATAGGAAGAGTACTAGTGGTTATTGTCAAATATTAGGTGGATGTTTAATATCATGGGCTTCTAAAAAACAGCATTCTGTGGCACTCTCCACTGCTGAGGCTGA